>CM049310.1:38003557-38618557 GCA_026874595.1 Sipunculus nudus
GAATCATAACAATCAAAGCATAACTTTTTTCAGATACTAGATCCTGGAGGGTACTTACGAGGCCCATTGCTCGCGTGATATAGGTCGGAGCGACATAATTTAAGGTTTCCGAGGTGATTATCGTTGAACTCCACGGGTTTTAATTATAAGTTTCTAGGTCAAGCGGTTACGACTGTGCCCTTTTAACGGACGGAGGGATGACGGACAAAGAATGTGATCACTATAGCTCAGATGACTTTCAGTCAGCTCAGCTGATAAAGACATGCCAGGGATTGTTATGAAACATGCGGATGATCTAACACTTACAAGTATAAATGGATTAAAAGTGGCTTCCACGGATTGGTCAGGGAAGCTGAAGTGTTACTACATTAAGGGCTATTTTTTTACATTAACGGTTTGGGCACTTTTTTTACATTATCGGTTAATTTATTACTACGTTATCGCTTAGCAAAATTTATTAAATTATCGGTTGATTTTGTCTTACATTATTGGTTATTGTTACATTATCTGTTTTTTTACAGTATCAGTAAGTATTACATTATCAGTTGATTTGTTGTTACATTATCAGTTTGTGTTACATTATAGGTTGATTTGTTATTACAATATCGGTTGATGTTACATTATAAGTTGATTATTACATTATCAGTTGTAACATTGCCCTAGAGTTCTTACGTTCTTCGTAAGGGTACCTTGGGGTCTTCCTACGGCATACTTATGGCCATCTTACGAAAATATTTTGTGTTAAGGTGGCTGTACGGCATCCCTATGTGCAACTCACGGCACTCTCAAGTCGTTGGTAGGAAGATCTTATATGATTTTGGCACGTTTGGGGGGGATATATGAGCGGGGGACGTCCATTGTCCGAGTGATCATCACATCTGCTGGAAAATTGTGGACGAGTTCCTTATTTTCAAAGTGGCAATGTCTTGAAACAAAAGTACTCTCCAATCCTGCAATTTTAATTTTTGATTTGAAAAACAGTTTTTCTCCTCAAAAACCTTGTACACGTGCGTGTGGCTGGCTTATACACCTAAAAACGCCACAAATGGCAGCACGAATAGCCTACCTCCGCCGTACGAGGACCTTAATACCGCCTTAAGAAAAGCCATACGAAACTCCGTTCGAACGGCGTTCCCCTGAACGCCTTAAAGGACCCACAAGAACAACTTAATGTGTTCTTGCGGCATACTTACGGCCACCATAAAAATTTTGGGTTCTTGAATGGTGTCCTGGCCTTAAACAATCCACGAACACCATGCGTTGTTCTTACGTTGTTCCTTAAACATTCGAACGACCGCCGTACGACGAGGGGTTTTCGTGAGTCGTTCGTAGAAAATCTTGGACAAGACTATAGAACTGGCTATGAAATGGCCCAAAATAGTTCGTACGGCGTTCGCAGGCGTTCGTAATGGTATTTGTGACCGTTGCTAAACCTAACCATAGCAACGACATCACACACATGACACGTGTTCCAAAAAGTCTCTACAGGTGGCGCTATATTTTTCAGAAAGATTGTCATCAATTTCAAAGTCTTCTATTACCTCGAGCACCTCACAAAATGTTCTGACGTAGTAGACATTGGAAACTGAATCATATCTGCCATGCTTATAATGCTTGAACAAATTTTAAGTTTGCCAACTTGAAACAGTACGTCAGAGTCCTAATTGTGGAAATAAATCACTATGAGTGTCAGAGTATTTTAAATCTCTAAAAGCTGTGGACAGATTTCAATAAACTGTCATCGGTCACTTGCGGAAAAATTATATTCATTCTAAATCCAGACATAAAATTTAGATTCCCTTTTTGTTCATTCTGTTCATCTGCCGGTATACTGGACGAGGTGCTGAGATATTGTGCAACAAGCACATACTGCAGACTGCACCAACGGTATGATACTCAATTGTGTTTTTCTCTAAATCTTAAGTATATTATGACACATTTTATCGATAATGTCGACCGAGGACTGAATGAGACAATTTTCGGGCTCTTACGATGCTTGTGACCTATTGATATGGCATCTTCCATGGGTTGACAAAATCAGTATGAGATTTTTTTTAAATTATTGTATTTTAGACACTGAACTAATTAGCAACACACACATACACATATAATATACAACGGGGTTTGGCAGGCATTCATTTTAAATGATGCATCAAAATTTTTGTTTGATATACTAATCGAATTTAAAATCTCGATCAAGGTTTAAAGTTGTCGCCGCCTCCTTAACCCCAACCCCCTCCCCCGTATATGGGTGCATTTTATTGGGGGGAGGGTTGGGGGGATATTTCAGGTTATTCATGCATTTTATATTCCTCATCCAGCCGATCTCGAATATGACACTACATGAGCACCAAGCTCTCACCAGAACGCTGCCCTCGGAGTACTTTCGTGTCGCATGCCCGCGCCCTAATCAGACTCTGAAAGATTCATTACTCCAAGTGTCTCGAAACCGTCCATGGAGGTTGCCATTTTGCGTACGCACTGAAACCCGGAGGTTACAGGTCGCATGACTAAATTATGGATATAACGCTGCTTAGAATTTAAGTACGGTTAATCAAATCAAGAAGACATAAAATCTCAAAACGATCTCGTGCTGGTACTTCTGTATCAGACACAAGGGGGCGCTGAGTGTCTAATATTGCGGCCCATTATAATACAAATTGTATGATCCTTTTGAAATCGGGTGCTTTCATATTTAGCACCCCCCCCCCCCCCCCTCCCCCCCTTCCTTTCTCCTCTAGTCACACACATTATCAAGCCACCAAAAAGGGGTTATCTTCATGTTAATACAACTTGAAGACAAGTAGTTGTTATACCTCTATATGTAAGAAGATTATTTTGAAAGTTCTTTAATGACACACATACAGACGGCGTGTCTGTTGCTTCTATATGATTTGTATCAATATATCGTAAGGCCGTACATAACAAATATTGTTCTATAGATTTGCCGCTCTCAACATTTTTGTTCACTTTTTTGGCCTGAACAGTCGAGGGGTAAAAAGCTCGGCTCTCCGCTGGCCCCGGATTCGATCCCAGGTGTTGGCCTGAGTGTGGCTTGTAGTTGCCCGTCCAAGGCCGTTGGTTTTCTCCGGATTCCCCGGTTACCTCCACCCCTGCAGACTACCGAACGCCATCATCTGAGCCATGGATAGTGCCTTAATTAGTTTAATAACTATTTGTACAATCCATGTAAAATAATTAAGTTTACATTATGATCTAGTCCTTGGTAATGTTGCAAATTTTTGCAATGATCATTCCTTAAACTTCAGTATGAGAATTCTTATAGGTATGGAAAATGGACTGAATGAATATGTTGTGTTGATCGTATACCCCATTTAAACAGTAAGTAGCGTTTTGTATTTTCAAGGCAAGCTGACAAATTTCCATGTATTCTGTTTGACTTATAAAAAATCACCCTCTCGCACCATAATTTTTTAGCTCAGTTGACTGTTAGTCAACTGAGGTATAGATATGGCGCTCTGTCTGTCGTCCGTCTGGCCGTCCGGGCGTCCCACCGTCCGAATATTGAATTCGTCCGGCCTTGAATATTGACCATGACTAGTTTTGTCTGTTCCCGAAAGTGGTGGCGCCACCTTTTTTGTCTTATTTTGACGAATATTTTTCAATTTTATTACTAAAAAATGACAACAATCATGTCACTTTCTCAGCTGTAATTCCATCTAGTGTCCCAAAACCTGGTGTGTTAATTGGTCACAGGTGGATGCCCTATAGTAATCACCCTGTCTGTCATTCTGTTTGTCTGTCTGTCTGTCTGTCTGTCCATTCGTCTATCCAAACATATTTGTTTCCAGATGATAACTCAAGATTGGATTGACACGTGGATTTCAAACTTGACTTAAATATGGCCCACCGCTAAAGCAAGAACCTATATAATTTTTTGGTCATGAGGTCAAAGGTCAAGGTCACATGACTCACTCATTTAAAAAGATTATGGCTGCATTTTAAGCCAAGCTTTTCATTCCAAACTTTCCATCTTGCACATTTAGCTGACTTGCCAGTATGGGGAGAGTATAGATGAATTTGGGGTCTCAAGGTCAAAGGTCAAGGTCACAGGGGCCATCTGTTCACAAATTAGTTTCCAGATGATTACTCCACTTTAGTTTGACATATTTATTTTCAAACTTAACTTATATATGGGTCACCATTAAAGTAAGAACCCTGTCGATTTTAGGGGTCAAAGGTGAAGGTCTCAGGACCCATTTTAAAAAAAAGGAATGCGTATGCATTTCAAGTCAAACTTTTCATCACAAACCTTCCATCTTCAGGCTATTACTCACATGCCAATAGGGGAAGATTCTATTCGATTTTGGGATCATGGGATCAAAGGTCAAGGTCACAGGGCCCATCCATTCACAAATTAGTTAATTGATGATATTTCTACTTTGAATAGACATATTGGCTCAGACTTGATTTATTAATGACCCACCACTTAAGTAAATTCGTTTTGATTTTCAGGGTTCAGAGATCAAAGGTGAAGGTCACAGGAGCCACATCTTTAAAAAGATAGTGAATGCACTGTCATCCCAAACCTTCCATCTTTGATACATGGCTTACTTGCCAAAAGTGAGGAAATTAGTAGATTCTGAGGTTACCTTATCAGAGATCAAGGTCATTTTTTAAAACATTGTCACAATAATCTAAATGCTGCAAGTTCACGGATAATAAGTTCTGAGATGTTTTGGTCACAAGGTCATTGGTTTAGGTGACAGGACTGTCATTCTGAAAAATATCAGTTGAGCGTCGAGACCCATTGATCCCTAGTTGTTCGTAGAATACTTTTTTTGTGGCCTAATGAATAGAGTCATAAAACCAAATCCACGTCTCACTCTACATATGTCACGTCATGTTCGCCATTAACTCCTCACCTTTTTACCTCGTTTTATGGCCGATGAATGTTGGATATGTTCATACCCGCATATTGTGAGTGTATTTTATCAAAATTTTAACAAAGCTGCACAGATGGTCCACCTGCATTATCACTATCATGACCAGCTGACAAATCTACAGGAACATTATTTCGTCATTACACAGGAATCGTGACAGGATAAGACTAAAATCTAAGGGAGAGAGATAGACAGATGTCTATACACAGATAGACTTAGTAACATGAAACATATACTCTATCCCATGCAGTAGCCTTCTTTGAAACATGATATTGGGTTATCAGTGGTCATCGAAGTTTTACTTACACATTTGGCAAGGAAAATTGGATATATGTATAATATATGAAATATATATATATATATATATATATATATATATATATTTATATATACCAGTACACGCATTACTGTGTAATATTTTATTCAGTCAGTATACATGCCCATTACATATGAACTGTCACATCCACTTGAACTGTGACGTACCGCAAAGTCTGTAGGCGCCATCGTGCATATTAACTGATACCTTCATCTTGCCATGGTGGTATATGGTCTTTCACGTAATCAAATTACTTTATAATGACTTTTTACCTTTCGAAATTCAACAACGATAATAGATGCATGAGTATGTTTGATGTGTTAAAGAATGGACGATATCATGACAAAATATTGTTTTAAGCGTGACTTCGATAGATATAATCTTTAAAGCATTAAACTATATGATGCACTTAATGACTCTTGGCTCACTCACGTTCGTACAAAAACCACATAGTCAGAGATTTAAACAATAACGACCATAATAACAAAAAATATAATCAAGTGCAATAAATATTCAACAAAGTCTTTTGACACTTAAATGTCTTCAACGTAGCTATCATGATAATTCTTAAAACACAAACTAATGTACAAGCACTGCGCGGAACGCCTCTTTCCACAGATCGGTCTGTAAATATCGCCCTCTGCTCGTTCTTTAAGCAAGCTGACGTAAATCAAAATTTATAGCTCTCAGGTTCTCATCTCCATCTCGTCTGATTTTTATCTTATTATTGGGTGTTATAGTTATACATTCACTTAGCTGTAACCTTCATTGTTGCAGAAGTCCTTGACAACCTAAACTCAACGCCTGAGCGCCATCTTTCCCAAGTTTATTTTTCAGCACGAGTATAAAGATCCAGGATCAGGAACTATAGTCAAAGCTCGATATATTATATTTTTCTACGCCCTAAATAAGCCTACGTAATATTCAAATTTCTTCAAATTGGAAACGTGGATATATCATATTATCTGGTCCGATTTTGCTAAATTTGATATAATTTTAGTCCACTTTTATTGGTCACCCAACTATGTCTAATTACAAATGTTAAACTTTGAAAATATCCAAATTTTAAATATTTATCATGTCAGTCATTTCAAATAGATCAAATGTATCTGGCTAAGCATGAGTTTCGATTGATTGGTATGCTAAATTCTTTTGCATGTTTTACTACACAGGTAACAGTTTTCCATAAAACGTCATAAAACACAGCAGTAATGAAATGTGCACATTTTATGAACATATTTGCAGGCATTTTGATCTGAGCATGCACAAAGGATTAAATGAATTTGTTTTCACAGTCCCTCCGTAGATACATAATCTCTTATCAATCATTGAAACATAAATGAAAAAGTTAAAAGTTATTTACCTATTATGCTTTATGTTTGAACTAAACAAGCCGTTTGGTACGCTGAATGTAATTAAGCTGACATCATGGCTGCACTATAGACATTACTCTAGAATTGTTTTCCCACGCACATTTAACACTTTAACCGTTTATCATGCGTATTAAAGCTTTCCATTGCAAAATGCAATATGTTATGACATTTCCTCTGCAGATACATTCCTTCTATCAATTATTAACATTTAAAATAAACACTTAATACCCTGTAAATCCCACTTTGTCACCATAGGTTTGTGAAAGTGGATCAGCAGACTCCATGCCATGGATCGTGTCGTCGCTAACATGTGTCGCTTTTTGGTGGGAAAAGGGGGCTGTATAATGAACGTATCTTTAACTCTCCCTTTTTTGTCTAGCATAAAAGGAAAGTTAAAAAATAACGTGCAGATCAGGTCAATCTACGTGCTGATATAGAGCTTTACGTCTCTTTAAGAATTATTTAAACCACACTATACAGTTGTTAACATGTCCGCATTTACGAATGGCAGTGGCGAAACTACTCCTTCTTTTATCACTTTGCAAACTGACAAGGTATTTATTTACTTTTAGACAATCAAAAATCTTAGCCGCCTCTTATTTTTGGTTACTATAAGTCAAAGGTCAAGGTCATCGAAAACGTGATCTCGCGATATTTTGCTTAAAGATACCCTAGAGGCCACAACTTTGCAGCAATCATTTTTAAACTGAAATATCTTATATCACTGACTAATATATCGAAAGTGTAGGAGGCGCTGCAGCCAATTCACAGGGTATTCTTTCTGCATATGATACCCATACGTGTGGTTCAAGTAGTCCCCAGACATATCCTCTGTTGCTATATCTATCAATATCTCAACGCTTCATGCTAATACAGCAAGCGTGTTTGATCCTATCAAACAAGGCACCTTTAAAGAGATTTCTATGTCCCGTTATTTTCGTGTTGCAGCAGTATATGATGCAAGGCAAACAACATCAGATTTGCTTTTGGTTGGCCTTTCCCGACACTAACTTCACAGCCGCTTCATCAGCCATATTAAATAGAATGTAGAAACTTGTTTTTGCTGTATTATCTCATGGAGATGTTATCCATTATACAATTTTGAAAATTTGGTTGGACTCGAGAGCGGAGAATGTATATGATCAGCTGTATATAAATGTCTTTAACCCGAAATGCATTCCTCAATAATAGATTTTGTGCTGCTCATTGAATGACGATACCCATCTGCATCACATATAGAGACAACAGATGTTAGAAAGAAAATTCCATGCGACGGATTCTTTTTTTTAATTAGAAATAAAGCATTAGCAAAATAATGATAAAACACATGACCCTTTATGTCAGTTATGATAGATGAGACTAGACATCTCCAAATTTGCCTTTCCTAATACTCTTTTTACTCTTATTTACTCTTATTTAGTTACCGATATTTCATATATTTATCAATTTTTAAATTTTGAAAATAAAACTTTGTAATGTTGTTTGTTCCCCATGAATATTTTTCCATTAACATTAACACGTTCTGCGTTAAGCAATTTCCGGTCAATATATATATATATATATATATATATATATAGAGAGAGAGAGAGAGAGAGAGAGAGAGAGAGGATGTTAATGAACAGCTCTGTGATTTTCACAAATAATTAAGAGAGTTTTTTTATGTTTCTCTACTGAGGGATCGCGTCTTTACGATATTACTCTCTGCTGGGACATAACACCGAACACATGATACTCGGCGGATGCTCGAACCCACGATCTGTCCTCTGTTTAGTCCGGCGCCCTCCATAGACTATGGACCACAGTTAAATGCAAATTTTAACATGCGACTTGTGCGTATCAATTATTTTACTACGATAAATACATTTAAATGATTATATTTTACAAGGTATAAACGTAGATGTATACTTTCACCATATAGACATCAACATGTTACAAACCATTGAATGTTTTGACTTTCGACTTAATAACTAATTTTGAAGAAATGAAAATATCAAAGCCGGCCACAAATAAACCCCTGCCCTCTTGGGTGGGTGAGATTAGGGGGCAAAATACTGTCCGATAAACACTTGGTTTGAAATTATCATTTTATTGCATGTTATTTGATATTACATATCATGGATGAACATTCGTTTTGATAATTATCTGCAATTTCTGGACTTAGCTGCTGTATATGTAATTATTTTGGTTCTTCCATCACCTCCGTTACACCAGTTGCATTAAAAGCACAAATAGAAACTTATCACCAACTCTGTTACGTCAACTCTGTTGCAAAAGTGAAACAGTGTTGATGTAACGGAATTGATGGATTTTTTTATTAAGAGCGTTATTTGTTAGAGATAAATGAAAACTAACTATAATTGCTGGTTTCAAAGCTGAAGTAAATATACTCCTTAGTCGTGGTCAACAGTTTACCTACTCTTGTCTTTTTTTATGGCCTTAACAGCATTACACAGTCTAGTTACGGTGCTGAAGTAAAAAATGAGGCAACTTAGCAAGGTAAGTCACGAAGGCGACTCCAAAGTGCTGTGACCTCTGACCTCATTAAATATTTATGGTTTTTACTAGAAATCGAACTAAGGTGAGATACTTTATTTATTAACATTTCTTATGCGTTTAATTTTTTAAAAATTCTCCATATGGGATCACCCCCCTACCCCGTGTACCTGTTATTAACCTGGTCGAGGCACAAAACATAATGTATATGCTTTAAATAAGTCCATTATCTCTTTCTTTGATAATTTGACTTTTTCGATCACTTATTATTACTCTATTATTACTATATTGGTTGCCCAGTTTAGTAAAATACTAAAGCTGAAGGTCTAGTTGGCAAAGTGTCTTTATATGGACTAAAATCTACACATGTCACCTACCTTTAGGAGAGTCGCATAGTTTGAGATATCTGGCCGTAACACGCTTGGTGTGTAGTGTTTCTTTCGGCAACCAAGGACTATATACAGCTTTACTTCTTCTCAATAATATTACAGTAACTATTATCCCTTGTATTGCTGTGATGGCAAGAATGTATTTTAGTATTTGTTTCCTCATACTGCTTTGAAAGCGAAACACGTAGGTGCTTCCTATCTGCGTTTAACACCCCTGTCACGATAATCA
Organism: Sipunculus nudus; assembly: GCA_026874595.1. NCBI lineage: Eukaryota > Metazoa > Annelida > Sipuncula > Golfingiida > Sipunculidae > Sipunculus > Sipunculus nudus. Next base: position 38,013,262 of record CM049310.1, read on the forward strand.
GCATAAATATAATCGCCCTCAATACGCATAGTTTGTAATCTCTATGCTAAAATTCAATGCGAGAATGGAAAACCGGAAAATCAGACCTTTCTGGACCACTGATCCGCCTCTGGTTTGCAATATAGACGACATATATGTAAATATTTAAATATTTTCATTGGTCAACACTGTCAGCATGAACTTGATATCTACCTCGCTATGGAATCCGAAACCAGTATAAGAGTAACTTCTATAGAGGTTTTGCACTGACGTCACATATAACACGTGGTGATTGTTTATGCTGCTATCTTGGGCGGCCCAAGCACATCAGCAGACCACAGCACAAGCCAAGGGGATAGTCGATCAAAGTTTAGTATGGTGAAGCTTTCAAAGTATGCTGAAAGTTTAGATTCAGTAGCCTCAGGTCCCTACAAAAAAAACTCACACTATGTGGTGGTTTATAGCTTAGTTAGAGCCCAAAAAATAAGACGTATTACAAGCCTAAAAGTTTACAATTTTAGGCTACTTAAAGTAATTTAGAAGTGATTATTTGTTTATAATTAGGGAATACATTAGTTTTTTTGGCAGAGTAAAACATAGCCCGATTTAATCGGAATCAATATTATTAGGCCTTGCCATACATTGAGCGCGATAGCCATACATTAAGAGTCTCTACAGTATCAGCCATGGAACATGCAACGGATGCCTTGATTGCTTGTTTACTACCAAACAACAAAAAGCAGGATAACACCATTTTAACTCCAATAAGTATGTGTTTCATGGTTTTTATAGCAAATTTAATTACACTTTGATCACAATTTTTAAACATTTACTGACCTTTTTTTCCAGGGGCCTGTCAGCGAGTTTAGTAAGAGCAGTCGAATGGGCGCACTTGAAGACCTCACTGGGAGCCTCGACGACTCGAGTCATTGCAACTAAAATTCTGTTACATTTTGTTTCAACTGGCCCAGCGCTGAAGAGTGACGCGCTGCCACGGGGTAATAAACACCGGTTGACACTGGTTACAAAGCATTGGGTGGTGTGTAGTTTGAGGCTTATATTGTAGAAACTCTCACTGAATAGCTATCGGACACAATACATGGCAGGGCCTAATAATATTGATCCAGATTAATTCGGGCTAGGCCTAAGTAAACTTTGATGTTTACATTTCGTGAAAACTGCATGGGCCAATAAGTTGTGTTCTTGAATTCGACTGAAATAATGTTACAAAAGTAATTTTTTTAGTTGTAATAAGAAATGAAATAATAAAATTAAAAATTGACGGAATTTTAAGGTCTTAATGGCAAACATATCCTGACAAAGAGTTTCTCTTTTTACCGAATAATGAGTATTCCGCGAGACTGGGACATTTCCATTCCTTTTACATTCAGATGTGTACATACAAAATACAGAGAATGAATAAGCAGCCAATTCATTTGATTAATTCAAAAATCCATACACCTGTACAAATCTTAGAAAAGTCAGGGCGTGAATCAGGGGTCTGGATGGCTGTTAACTTGATTGACAGGAGAGGCAGTCATTGTTATTAGGAAATTGGGACTTTTGCCTACATGATTGGGGTCAGGTCAGAGAATCCAAAGACACTGAAAACGGAAACACGTTATAAACTTCTCTAATGGTGAAGTCTCTTATTATCAATTTAGTTTTGATCTTCTTTTCAGTATCATATTGAGCCTTGCAAGGTAGAGTGCTAACTGATGTGCATGAAAATACTGCAAAAATCTTATCTGATAAATCTAAATCTTGTCAGAAATTTCAAGATATTAATGATATTTTTATTAGTTTTGTAAGTCAAGTTTGCATGTCGGTTCTAAAGTACTTTAGTGCCGACTTAAAGTAAACTTTAAAGTTTGAAGGTTAAAATTTTGAAAAAGATTTACGAAATTGTTTTAAATTGATCAGCACATCAAATTAGGTAAAGTGGTAGCTCTGATTGAATCAAGCAGTAAATATTACTCCCATAACAATTTCGTAGAGTGAACCCATATTGACATTAACCCATATATTTTTAAAAAGTTATGTACCGAGGTTAGTTTATAAAATTGCCGATTTCAAGCCTTTGGACACTTTTCAAGAGGGGTAATGTTTTGAAATTTGATCTCCATGAATCATTTTATCAGAAAATGCCAATTGGCCCCAAGACTAATGGTTGATTTTTATTTAATTTTCTTCAGGTGAACCATTCTCAGAAAGTGTCCGAGGTCAGCTTAAGTCCTTGGATTTGAGTGCAAGGAGATGGGGTGGTGGTGTGTGCCTACTGTTACTACATGGCCGGACTTTGGCAAGTTCTGTTTGCTACCGAGGCTGCTGTGAAAATGGTAAACAGCGGAACCTGTACCTCCCTTTCAGTGGTAGATTGCAAAAACAAAATTAGAGTATATGCCATCATCCAGCATAAAGTTCACCAGTCCACAGAGAAAAAACACAAGCTGGATGAACCACACCCACCAACTCCTGAACCAAGCTAAACAGCTGGGGAATACAAGGTCCCCCCACCAACATCTAAAGAGGCCCAGGAGCTTTACCTAAAATGAGCGGAAGTGGCACAAAGTCAGTTGTGCTCCTGACCAGCATGTTTTACCTGAATACTAGGATTTAACTCATGATCAGCTGCTAAAGCGGTGTGCATGTATTTCAGACACTTCAAGTAAAGAGACCAAGTAATATACAATTAAATAAAACACTAAATAAACATCAATTTACCTTTTTTATTATATTAAGATTGGATTTTATATAACATTATATATATATATATAATATTTATAATACAAATAATGTTTAAAATTCACAATTTAGTTAATAATGACTATAGAAATAAAGAAATAATGATATAATACATAGCGTGAAATATGAAGACTGCTGTATAAAATCACTTAAATACATAATTTGATTTACATACTCCCAACAAAAAAGTTAAACATGATGGATTGAATATAATATGAATCATTTGGGACATATCCATTTAAATCCTCCGTTTTAATTAAATTCTTGTTTGTATGATGCAGAGTCAGGTCACGAGCAACCTCTGAGTCCAACCCAGGGTATATATATCTAAGGGTATATATATATATATATATATATATATATATATATATATATATATATTAAAGACAGACATCGACATGAACATTAACTAATAATAATATATTTTTAAAACAACTATGATGGAGCCATAAAATATGTAAAGTAAAACTGGAAATTTTGTATTTTGTGTGGGGATGGCCTTGGAATTGGTATGATGATGTTTTGGTGGAGATATGCATACTTACCACCTGATTTTCTGCATTACGATATCTTCTTTCCATTTGCTTTTCCTAGGCTTATACCACTGATTATCTCAGCTGCTGCTGATTGATATGGCTTCTTTTTTAGTAAATAGCTAAAACCTGTTTTCGTTCGAAACTGCTTTGTCAAAATGTTCGAAGGTTTTATATACATATGCCACTCTACAGAACATGGAGTGGTAGAGATTTATTAGAATATAGGACAATGAAGAAACGATACGCAAGACATAGCTGTGCTGAAACTGTACTACCATGATAATATCATTTCCTACCATAGCCTTAAAGAAAGCAATTTCTACATTAAAACTTTGTATTCAAATAATACTAGTATATCATGTTTTGAAATTATTATATTAATTTTCCAGGTGGAAGTTTACACATGAAGACACTGCCAGGCAGGCGTTCATTGACCAAACAGTGCCATACACCAGTCAAATAAAGTTGAGGTATGTGGCTTCTTCATCAGTATTCAATCTTCATTCCTCGGGACATCACTAGATGATATCATATCATGTGTTTGTTGTCAGAAATGTCAGCTGGAAATCAAATGTCCCTACTAGTCAAAAGAGAAAAAAATGTGTTGATTTGGTATCAGGCAAAGGCGATTGTTTGGAACACTTCAAAGGAAAATTGCAGCTTAAGAAAGATCACAGCTACTAATACCATGTTCAGGCTCAATAACATCTTGTTGATTCTGTAAAGTACTGTGAGTTTGTTGTTTGGACAGAGAAAGAAATTCATATTGAGAATATTCTTCCAGACAGTAGCTTCCTTGAAAATACTTTTTCCAACATTATTGAATTCTACACAGTGGGAGTATATAGGAAATATGACAGGATGATGTCATGATTTCATGTTCAAATGATCAAGGATGCAAGGTTTAGAGATTCCATCTCCAGTGTCTGAGGCGAAAGGGTGCCCGGTGGGAAATGGTTATGTCTAGATTGCAAAAAGCTAAAAATAAAATCTTAAATATGTTGGACATTCTTACATTTATGATCAGCTGCCGGATTGAAGACTTAAAATATATACATGCATTCAAAGACACATTAGATTGCTTAGCTATGAAATCTCTTGAGGCTGAAATGTGTAAAGCATTTGATATGTTATCTACCCAAAACGCAAAACAGATTCTGATGCATAAATCAAGGCAAAGGCCACATGTACAATTTTATATAGGGTTACTAGTATATAGTAATACTGTCACTCTGAGGAAGTGTTATTAGGACGGTACCCTGCAACATAGTGTACTTTTGTTTTGTGGACCCGATAACCACGTATATTCTTACAGCAGCTATGTTTCGAGTTTTCTCATAATAAAGCATGCTTATTTGTTTTTACCTTTAGTAAAGGCTGGGATTTCAACCTTGGCGCTGTGCAAACCAACTGAATCACTTATGTCAAACCCTCTATCTGCTAATATTGTATCTCCTGGATTTATTTTGTCTAAAAATTGATAGTTTTCTGCAAGATATATATTGCTTACCCTGCCACCCCATCGCTTGGAAAGAAAGGAAATTGCCCCTTGTGATGCTACGGAAATAGGATATTTTATTGTATAGTGTGATTTATTATAAGAGTATGTGTGTGTAACTTCATTACTTAAAAAATATAAAAGTTTGTCCACTATTATTTTTATGTGTATGCTGCTTGTGTTGTGTGGCATTCTGTCTACACATATTATTATTGTAACCCGCAAAACACAAACTCGTCATATTGTGACGGGGATCAAATCCTGCAGAAGAAGCCCATTTTACTGGGTCTATATCAGACTTTAAATTGCCTAATTGACAAATTCAATTAATATAGTTTAAAACACTTCTATATTTAACAGTGCTACTAGTTGTAATAATCTTGTTACTTTTAGAAAACTGTACACAGGAATCACATCATTAACCAGGCACATAAGACCTGAAAGCAAGGTACAAGCAACGGCTCTCTCCGGCATAGGTGGAAAACCTTGGAACATCCAAAGGGTTAATAACTCCAGCACCAAAGCCCTGTATGTGAAACGATGGGGCGTTAGGTGCGTATGGCCTTGAGCGCATATCTCGCAATCATATTCTTTTTAACTATGCTTTATAGCTGTGGCAGAAAACAGGGTATAGGAGTTAGCACCTGATGTGGCAGTAAACATATTTATATCAATTCAAAAGATTCTGTTTTACCACTTCCTGGCCCCTTTCTGCTGGGTTTGACATGTCATGTTAAATGTCAGTCTGCATGAATGGCCGTGCATAATCCTGTCAGCTAGAGACTTTTATCTGCATGTTATTTACATAGCATCACCCAGTAAGCAGTCAGTAAGGTGAAATGTGTTTTAATGTGACGTTAATGACCTTGACCGTCATCAGCATGATTACAATATTATTCCCTCCGCCAGGGGATATGCTTTCATCCCCATTCGTGAATGTGTGTGTGCTCACAACATAGCTCATACAGTAATGAACTGAATCTTTTGACATTTTTAGGTGCATTTCGTGAATGGGACCGTCAAGAATCCATTGTATGTTGGTGCTGATTAGACACATAACCTGGATTAAGGAATGCACTCATGAAACTTGGAATATGGTCCGGAAAAGTGAATGCAAACATCGCGAGAATGCAGATTTCCATTTATATTTAAAACTGCTTGTTTGAATGATTTATTGAAACAATATATAGTAAATAAATTCAAGTGGTATCCTTCGTTTGCATGTGTAGATAAACAGCTATCAGTGGATACTTAAAGCTTATTAAGCTCGCTCCTGATTTTCAAGATGATCAATTTCTGATGGAAATGGGGGTGCGACTTTTTCAGGTTATTGACTTTGAAATATAGAAAGGTGTGGATAACTTAAAGACTACTTAATTAGGGTTATTTCTTCTTCAATATCTCAAGAATTAACAATGATATTTAGTCAAACATTTTAGACCTGGGTTGTTATGTTCAAAGATTCTTAACAAGTCTACCATACAGGTCAAAATGCCGGTTTAAACAAAAAAAATTAAATAAATAATTGGTAGCGCAATTTTTTGCAACTAAAGCGTCACTTCAGGATAAAATCTCTGGATAATCATGCAACCATACCTTGAAATTGTCCTGAGATTTTTTTTTCAAATTTTAAGTTAGCCTTTGAAGCTACTCCTCAGATATTGTGCTTACAAATATGCGACAGGTCCGGATTATTGGTCACAGGAAATTCTTGGTACAATAACAAGGATTCAAGGACTCAAGGCTCATCTTTGAAGGTTTTCCATATGACAATATGGTAAAAGCGTAATTTATTTTATTCCACAGAAACTTTAATAATTCATTTCAGCTGCAAATACAGACCAAGGGAATAATTATCATTAACCTCTATGGATTTCAGGTTGTTTGGTAATACGCAGTAAGCCGGACACTTGGGAATGTCACTGAGGTTCTATCAAATTTCCAAGGTTTCCTTTTTAATTAGACCGTAGAGAATGAAATAAATGACCATCTGTTCCTTAAATTCATGATAACGACGTGATATTCCAAAGACATGTGAAATGTGACCAGATAGCTGTCAAGACAAGGGACATATGGACAATATGTGTATGTGCAGGTGTGTGTGTTGGGGGGGGGGGGGCGTAAATATTACATTTCCCTCTTATCAGCTATGCAGCCGGATGTGTTGTGTAGATTTGCACCAGATGGAGTGTGTTATCAAATAACGCCTTTAGGGTGAGTATTGGTCCAAAGATTATAATATTTAGCCGAGGAGGGCGTTGGAAGTTTTTTTGGACTAGGAATGTAGGAAGTGAGAGCAAGTTAATGCCGGGCGAAAGGTAAAGAACTTTTGAAGAATTGATTGGTACGATTGGAGCCAGTTTTCAACGATGGTGCCCAATTGTTGGAGGTTACCGGAATAAACCTGTGTTTTGTTTCCCCCAGACAAGCGTGATTATTTGGACTTTTGCGTGAACGTTCCCGTGAAATAGTTCCGCTGCGTGTGTGTTGTCACACACAACCAAAGTCAAGGTTACCGTCACAGTCGGACGAAGTGCATATATTTACCAAAAGTTTTAGACTGTACACACACACCCACATTCTCATACACACACATAAATATATCTTGTCAGATATCGGTACAGACAATTATATAGTTCATTAAAATACCTACCGAGCATTGTCTCATACTCCTAGGAATAAAACCTAGATATAATAAAGTCGGCATAGGTACCTAAAGGTCTTTTCAGCTTATATACACAAACAGTTTTTATACTGATTGTACATTAGAAGGTCTAAACAGGTCCACTGAGGTTGGCAAAACGTTCATATAAATACCTAGTGAAGCAGACTAATCCAACATAGGTATAACTCCTGATTAAGACAAGGTACCGAGTTAAAATAACCCTATATTGGTACCGTCTATTTTAAAATAGTCTACATTCCTACCTTCGGAGTTAGACTTGGTCTCACTTTTCTGTTCTATGTGTGAATGGTTCTCTATATATCGCGGATTAAAAACTGTCGATGAAATGTATTTATAAAGAATGAAGCACGACATTTATTGGCAGAGAATGACGTTATGATATTAAAAACGTTAAATTGGAGACCAGATGTTTTTTGTCCGTTTGTACATTTATCTGTGTTACATTACCCCAGGAACTTAGAGACTGATGCCCCTCTCTAATTTGTACGATGAGTCGATATCAAGTATGGATAGGTTGCACATAATTTATATCGATTTTGACCCAGGTATGAAAAATGAACACCCCTTTATTTTCAGTCTGTGCGTAGGCTTTTTAAGCATGCGTTTCTCACAAAAGAAAGGTGCTAGATAACTGATGATAGTTCACTTTCATTTTTTTTTAAATTATGCAACTATGTCATGATATATGCCTGCCAATATTGTCAAACCATATATTTATGTACTATTACTGGATATGACATGTAATTTTTGCGAGCATTTAATTTTCGCGAACCAAGGTTATCTTGCAAAATTCGCAAAAATTGCATGCGAAAAATTCCGGTTCGACAGTATATTTTTTTTTGCTTCATATATACAAATGATTATACTTTATATAATCATTCTACTTATAGCAAAACATTTTTGTTTATGTATGTCTCCCTGTGGCAAGTAGGTTCGTGCTGTGGAAACATTTGGAGTTTTATTATCTTTTTCAGCAATAAATGTCATTTCCTTAATAAAAAAACATGATTTTACAGCAAAAGGTAAAATGCATATGACTGATATTCTAATGAGACTTGCCTCCGAGTCTGAGTACAAGTCCGAGTGCAGAACCCTCGAGTCCAAGTCTGAGTCCGAGTCTCCCCAATATGAACTCGAGTAAGGCTGTTTACTATACCACTTTAACTGTGACCAGTCTTCCCTATATTTGTGACAGTACTTGAACATTTTTTTCTGTATAATATTACTACTTTGCATATTCATACAAAATCGTTTACGATCGATTTTTAAAAAATGCAATTTAATCGAATGTAAATATAACAATGATCGATGTAATTTTTTAAACAAAAATAAAGAAAACAGTTGTGACTTTGACATGACCCGCAGTAAGATTCTCTTTTAAGTTCAGTCGATTCTCCACAAAATAGCTTTCAGATACTTTGAGAAACGTTGAGAACACAGACAAAGGCATAGTGATTGTTACATAACCCTCTCTAACTACGGTGTCGTGTATATATCATTATGACATTATGTACATTATGACCACATGAAGTAAAACTACCCTTCTACTTCATTTGATCTTTTAATTTCCTTTTCTTTTCTTTTCCCAACGTCAGCCTTACTGTGTGTTGCTCTGGCAGTGGCGTTCACAACAATTTTTACCGCGGTAGGTTTAATCATCAGAGAATCCACATGGCGCATGACCAATGACCTGTTGACCTCCACTAATATATGCGTGTACAGCTTCTCAGGGATGAACGCCTTTAGTTCGTATTGTGCACTGTTGATCCCGTCTTTCGAAAACCGTACTTTGTTTCCATACAAATAATAGTGTCTGACAATAAAAGTATGCGATATAATTTATGTATGAAAAGTATATGAAAATTTGTTTATATCCTGTTTTCATGTTCACTATTTATATTGAAAAAAAAGTATGTTATAAAAAATTTAAAGAATGCTTTCCTGCCTTTTCTTAAACACACTTCAACATATTTGGGTAAATAGTTACCCTATAACTTATAAACGGTGAAGAAGTTAGGTTTAAACTTTATAAACATTCGAATACTTCAACAAGATACATCCACGGTCACAAGATATTCTTTCTGCATATCAGGTCAGAAAAAAAAACCTTTAATACCCCGAACTAGAAACCACTTAAATATTAAAATATTTCTTCCTTTTTAATAAGCTGTCATCTTACCTTCGTCGTCCTTTCTCCGCGTGCGTGTGGTTAATAGATTTATATCGAGCGATTTTTGCAGAGGAGCGAAGGACTTTGTATCTTTGGTTCCGGATCCTACAACATTTTACAAAAAAATACAGTTTAGTCTGAAAGATAACCTGTCTAACTGGACCTCCTGTCTGAAATACTACCTAAAGGACCCCAACTATGAAATACCACCTGCCACATAAAGGCCCCTGTTTGAAAGACCCCTTGTTACATAAGACCATCTGTCTGAAAGACCACCTGTCAACTAAGACCACCTGTCTGAAACTCCACCTGACTAATAAGACCACTTGTCTGAAAGACCACTTGCAAATTAAGAACACCTACCTAAAACTCCACCTGACTGAGAGCAAGGACCTGTAAAAAAGTGGTTGTACAACCCATACTACATCCGTTTGATGCCTTCGAGTCAAAGGTCACAAAAATAACTAAATTTTGACATTTCTATCAGGTGTTATTACTGTTGGTTTTCAATAGTTCTTATTCCTGTTCTTGTTCTTGTTGCCATTTGTTTTCTTATTTTTTGTGGAACTGCAGGTTTTCAGTACATCAAACATTGAATACTATACTAAAGTTACAGTACCTTGCATTGCTTTCCTAATATGATTCTTGTGTAATTTATATGTACACTAACATGTATCCATGAAACATATAGAAGGCGGCTACATGACTCTCCAGAATTATTTCCGAGCTTTCTCATTTTTTTTATGATAGAGATGTTTATATTATAAAAGGCCCTGCTTATATTCCATTTATCAATTCAAATATGACTAATAAAACCATTTTTGTTTGAAAGGCCACCTAACTAAAAAGACCACTTATCTTAAAGACAAACTGCCTAATAAGACCGCCTGTCTGAAAGACCACGTGTGTAAACCGATCACACGACTAAAAAATCCAGCTGTCTGAAAATCCAACTGACTATTGAAACCCCTGTCGGAAAGACCACCTGCCGAATAAGACCACCTGTCTCATAGACCAGCTGCAAACTTTGACCACCTGTATGAAAGACCAGCTGCCTAATAAGACCATCTGTCTGAAAGACAAGCTGCAACTTAAAACCAAAAGTCTGACTACTTACCTTAAAGGCCACCTGCCCAAAAAGACCAACTGACACAAGTACACCTGTCTGAAAGACCAGATGCCTTATAATACCACTTCCCTAATTGACATCCTGACTTATAAAACCACCTGACTAATAAGACCACCTGACTTATATGACCGCCTGTCTGAAAGACCACGTGTCTAATAAGACCACCAGACTAACAAGTACACCTGTCTGAAAAACCAGATGCCTTATAATACCACTCCCCCAATTGACAACCTGACTTATAAAAGCACCTGACTTATTAGACCATTTGTCTGAAAGCCACCTGCCTAATAAGACCACCTGTCTGAAAGACAAGATGCTTGATATGACTACCTATCTGAAAGACCCCTGACTATTAAGACCACCTGTCCCATAGACCAGCTGCAACCTTTGACAACCTGGCTGAAAGACCAGCTGCCTAATAAGACCACTGTCTCACCACCTACCTAAAAAAGACCACCTGCCTGAAAATACCATCTGCATTATAGTCATGCTGCCTAATAGACTCAATAATAATAAGAACACTTGTCTGAAAGACCACCTGCCTTATAAGACCATTTTCCAAATAGACCACCTGACTAATAACGCCACCTGTTTGAAAGACCACTTGCCTAAAAAGACCACCTGCCTAATAAGACAACCTGACAAACAGACCACCTGACTAATAAGACCACCTGTATAATAGACCACCTGCTTAATATGACCACCTATCTTAAATACCACCTGACTATTAAAACCACCTTTCTGTAAGACCACCTGACTACCACTGTCTGTCCACCTACCCAAAAAGACCACAAGCCTTAAATGACCACTTGCCTAATAGACAACCGGACTTATAGAACACGTATCTGAAAGACCCCTTGACATATAAGAACACGTGTCTAGCAAGAGCACCTGACAAATAAGATCACGTGTCTACGTTTTACTTTTAAATGATTAAACCGGAAGCAAGCACAATGATTTTTTTTCAGGTAGGGTTTTCATATCAGCACGTATTATATTGGCTGCTTAAGAGGCTTCTAGTCCTTTAAAGGCTCTGATACGATAGGTTGCGGCAATAGGACCAAATATTGAACCACAGACGCCTCCATCCTAGTATTACAGAGATTTATAAAAGAATACACGAGGCTTGGACGCCTTTTTATTAACTACTAGATAAATTCAACATTACGTAAAAAACGGCAAAATAGCAACATATGCATTTTTCATATTTCCATACGTACGTGAACGAAGAAAGTAACTTTAAGACCCAAGAATTAAATGCCGTCAAAGAAAATCAATTTAGAAATAATACTACTGTCAAATAAAGAACATCCTCATAACACCAGAAAGAATGTAAAACTGAAGCAAGTTAAAGATACTTTAAACAAACAAAAAAAAGAATACAGCTCATGAGCACAAAAACTGCCGGAATGAAGACCGATAGCACAACACATACCCAGAAAAAGCTGTTACGTGTATCAGGAGTCAACATCATTTAAAAATATATCACTGGCCTCAGGGTCAGCATTCACGTGTTTTTACGCTTCTTTAATAGATATTTTTTATGTGTTCAATAATAACGTTTATTATCTGAAATTCACTTGAACAAACAAACTGTTTGTAGGAGCATGAAAGAAGTATACCTGGAAATACGGGCAGTGGACTTGCATACTCGTAACATTTCTATCTTTTAAAGTCATCAAATACTAGTAAAAGACTGGTAGTTTACTACATTATCCTTCTATTTATCCGGGTTATAACGGTTGTTACCAGTCTCACATATTTTTCTGCCTCACCTGTAATAGAGATCATCGTCTTCTCCGCCCCATCCAAAGTAAGCGTTAGAAAAACCGTTGATTTGGCGAAACTGACTTTCGGTGAAGGTGCTAGCACCTCCAATCAAATTGCCGAACAAAAATCTAAAATATATTATAAATAATCAAGTTCAATCTCTAATGTCATTTTAGATCTTATTTAGGAAGTGATTTTGTACTATATTTTTAGATATTTCGGGGATATGTTCTGGCATAACATTGTTTCACGATCATAGTGACGTTGACAATATTTAACCGATTTGTCTTCGTGGAATAATAGACTAGAAGACCGTCTGATTGGTTTACCACTTGTTGTGTTTCATAGAAGACTTAAAGAAGAGCCACAGGGCATAAAAAATTATACCACATGTATATTATTGACGAAAGAAAATAAATACGCAGCATTAATGTCCAGGAGTCTACGAGTGTGTGATTCATTCCCCCGTGGTACTCTTCTTTTATACAAGAAACCATTTTAAATTGCCGGCCAGGTGCAATGTTCACAGCTGGTCACAACAAAGCTAACACAATTAAAAACAATAATGAGACCACTGAAAACGATAAACGATCAGACCTTTTAAGCCTTCTAGAGACATACTTTACCAAACAATTGATGTAGCTGAATAACATCATAAGACGAAAAAAAAAAAAAAAGAAAGCTTGTCAGCGGATCGAGGAGGTATTAGAGCCTGCCTTGACCGACCTGACCGATTTATGTTGCTTTTGGTTCAAAGTAGTAGGCAAATTTAAATTAACATTTATTGAACGAATAGGATAGAGAAAAATTTATAATATGAATGTCACTTTCTTGAAACACCTGGAGAACGTATCCCGCGGTGCCGTTCACTGGATATTGTGAAGCTGATTCAGTGCAGTCTTTAAGATGATGAATGGAGTAATATGTGAAAAAGGTAGTTAACCTCGAACAATTATAACTTTGTAACATTTGTAATTATTCTTCATGAAAAAAAAGAGAGGACGTGTAAAAAAGAGAAACTAGAAATCTGCATTCAAAGAGATGCAGGCCTCCACCATGTGGTGGTCCCTATTGTGAGATGCTTTCAAAACCATGAGCGCATTCAATTATTCGGCTCATATACCCCGGTTTATTCGTACATAAATGATTTGACATTTGTGAATATTCCTTGCTTATATTCCTGAATCGGGATAATGTGCAGGATCCACATGAAAATCTGATTGATTCAATTTCAGGAGTGTGCGAGATATTTTGTGTACATACACACAAATGCACGGAATGAACGCATTCCCTCCTGGCGGAGACAATAAGTGAACCAATGGTAGCATGTTCCTTCCATTTATAACCGTCTACAAACAATAAAACATACGTGTAATTCCATCTGCTGCTGGCTACTGAAAGATGCTGAGGATGATCGGAGCACGTGTAGTTGATTCTATCATCCTCTGGCAGCTCATCAATGTCGTGTAAAATAAAGCAGTCGTAGCGCCCCCTGGCGGTGATCTCTAAAAACCCGGCATTGTAAAGCAGGCCTTTGTTGAACATGTCCCTCTTCGTCTGCAACATATCGTATTCTGGTTACACAAAGATGAAATTTCGGTAATTTACACATTCATTCATCGCATTTTTCATCCATATATTTATACTTTCAGTACTAATGTTCCAGGAAAGTATGGGTTGTTGCCCATACAGTATCTGTTCGGCCTTCCGGGCGAACATATCATTTGTGTGCATAACATATTTGGAAATTATAATGCATTTGAAAAATAAAGCTTAACATCATTCTGCCGATAAAATTATATGTGAACGACGACTAATTACCATAAAACTAGGACTAAACAAACAAAAAGCCATCATTACGGAGGCATTGTTTATGATGGTAAAAAATAAGATCCAGGTAAAACATCATGCCGGCCCGCTCAGAGACACACTTTATGTGAGCCACAACCAACCTGGAAACTCAAACCAAACAATCAAAACACCAGCATTACGGAGCAGGTTTGAGGATTTAGGAAAGGTCGGGGACCAATCAAGTAGGACTTATGTCAAACCACAAGAAAGGTCCCCAAAAAGATACTGAAAGGGGAGAGGGGTGTCGACCGGGAGCCTCCCCCCCCCCCCCCCCCCCCCCCACACACACACACCTCGACTGCTTCTGCGCAAGCATTTTATACATATAATTGTGAACATGCAAGGTTTTGCACATTTTATATGAGCAACAACAAACCTGTTCTATTAGAAATATTGTGTAGTCAAGCTTCTGTCGTTGAAGAAAAGGGTGCATGTGGTTTAAGAAAATCCCCCGGTTTCGTTCCCTGTCGCGGTAAGTTACCAGAATGGCCACACGGTGGCGCGCCCTGCAGTCGGACGGGCTCCATCTTCCACCCCTGACTTGGGGAAACTTTTCTTCAAGTTGTCTCAGGTTAAAATCCTTCACAACCACTATAATTGGACCTCCTGAATATAAAATACATACATTTAACATCTGGAATTTAAAATCATATGCTTTGATTCAAATGTAAGTTCCCAAGTACTATCCGGCGTGTGTGAGTGACACAAGGGGAAATATATACTGAGTTTTGTAGGATGGAAAACCACCTAGGTACGGACAACGTTTCATCTTTTTGCTTTGCGTAACAAAGATGTGACAATTTACTGTGTTCCATACTGTCTTAGTTTTACACATTTAAAATAGAAGTTTATATTGTTCTTCTAAATTAAAGTACTCACACTTTTGTTCTAGACATTTTTAATTTTGCAATTGGGCGGTCAAATTTAGATTCCTTCGATTTTAAAAAGTACAGCCAAATTAGTGCCACCTGGTGGCTAAGTGAACTCTTAAAGACAATTGCCTTTCCAAAATTGTATCCATTGGACCCGTCCGATCCACAATCTTGAGCTGGACCGGACCGTGCGCCGCTAACACTTAATACCAGACCGCTTATCTCTGGACTGTACCTGTCCGGACCGGTCCAGACCGATCCACCAATTTTTAAAGGTTTAAGCTAAACACATGACTTTAAAGATTTAGTTTAAACCTACAAATCTAAGTATGAACAAGGTGCAATTGACCTCTCAATGAGAATGTTAACGGCAAAAGTATAATTATATTACTTGTTATATTCTGTTGTTTTGCTCTCTGAATAACAGTAAAGGGTCATTTTGTGACAGTAATGTATTAAAATGTTCAGCATTAGTATAATTGTGTCCTGCTGCGTTTAAGATTGCTGATGCTTGTCCTCTATAACACTGTGTATCAAAGAATAATAACAATAATTTCTATACATTAAATACATACAACAAAATATGCTCTATATATCGAATCATTAACATTAGATTAATACGTTTTTATTATTTTGAAATTTGATTTAAACCACTCCATCACTATTCCTCTGCGGTCAACCTGCATCCATCCCCGAGCAAATTCTTTGTATCAGCTCACCTCACCCTGTACAATTTTGTTTAATTTCTAACCACGGTGCCCCGAACAGTAACACAAAATATTCAACTTTTGTCATTTAAAATCAAAGCCAGGTCTTTCGATTAACGTATAGATTATAATATAACATTTATTGCAAGGTTTGCTGTGTATGTGATATTCGGTTTTGTTAAATATTCGAACAAATATATGTAATGCAAACAAATCATGCAGAATAAAAGCAGCATAAAAACTACAAGTTTAATTTACTTTTTATGATATTTTATTATATAGACCTAACCGTTTGAACCGGTCGACCTACTGAATCGCAACGCCTGCAGCCGGACCGGACCAGGACCGGACCGCTTATCTGATATTCCGCACCTCTATATTCCAGTAGACTAGTGTGCTTGGGCTACGCCCTTTTTTCTACACTGTCTCATCAAACAATATTTGCTACTTGTATTGTCTTATTACTGCTTTGGTCTCTATGCGCCATTCTGATAGGTATTCAAAAATAAATTAAACTTGAAATCTGCATTCCAAGAAATACAAGTCTCCGCCATATGTGCATTCACTTATTCGGCCCATATTCTCAGATTCATTCGGGAATAAGTGACTGTACGTTTGTGAATATAACTCGATGACGTTCCGTAGTCTGCATCATATTCATGATCCACCCCAAAAAGATAATCAGCCTTCCTTGGCTATTTCTGGAAAAATCGCGACTTATATTGCGAAAAAATACACATTCTCGAACAAACATACGAACGGGGATGAACGCATTCCCTCCTGGCAGAGGCAACAAAAATAAAACTATGTAGTGTGCAGAGTTTAGAGTGCATGCTTCAGTTATACAGTAAAAAGCATGTACTTCCGGACAGAGGTCTTCAATACCACTACTGTATCAAAAGGACAGAGGGTGTCAAATGTGATGGTATGTTTACTTTCATACATTAGTTGACAAAAGAAATGCATTGTTTTATATATGCAAAGAAAAAACTATAGACATTAAGAGTAACAACTGATTTTTTTATTCAGTTAGTTGCCAGTCCTACTTTTATTTATCTATATACTGGTATGCTCATGAGCTCTTGATCTATTAAATTAATCAAAAAGCACTTTAATAATAACATACGCCAAGCCATACTGGTACGCATATATACATACACAGAAGCTGTAAACATGCACAAACACACACATACGGGCAAAATACAAAAAAGTGGGTTTTCTACCATATACTTGAACATGTTGTGGCATGTGACTCAATGAAGAAGAAGATGAAACGCATTTGGTAACAAATCAGAAAAATAAGGACTGGGTTATGCTATCATATTTTAATTTATTTTAGGTTACTACAATCAAAAGAAGTAAAAGACAACAAAACAGCTCCGAAGTGTAAGAAAAGCAGAAATGAAAGGCGAATCGGATCATGTTCTGATTTGCATCTTGTATGGTTGTAACATCCCGATCAGCTCTACAAGATAAAAAAAGTTCTGATAGGATTAAATACTTAAAGAGTGTTCATGACAGCATTCAGAGGAGCCTTTTCAAAATACACAAAGCCCGTACTTGAGGAATACCTGTAGAATACCTGAATAATGTACATTAATATCACATTTATTTCTTTCAGGAAGTTCTCTGACGTTTCCATTTTACTGAAGCGTGACCCGACAAACACTGATGTTTATCACGTTATTATTCGAGAAAAAAAAAACATTCAAAACAGACACCCATTACCTGGAAATGGAACAGACTATCAATGTCATTTTGCATCTTCACGCTTCAACAGTATTTAATTTCAGTGAACCTCTGATAAAATAAACTGAGATAATATACGTGTGGTTCACGTATTTCCCAGGCACACTGTCTGTTGCCATATCTATCAAGATCTCTATGCTACATTCGAATATAGCAAACTTGTTTGATAAAATCAAATGTTGCACCTGTAAAATTCTATGTGATACGTACCTTTTGTGTTGCAGATATATATGATGCAAGTCTGGCATCATCCGATTTGCTTTTGCTTTTAGTTTGTCTTTCCCGGCATTAACTCCATTGCCGTTTCATCAGCCATTATTAATAGAGTATGATTATTAACAACTTCTTTTGGCTGTATTATTTGCGTGTCCAACACAACTCTAGATATTGCCTGACTACACACAAGGCCGTATTCGGTATGTGTTTTCCTGGATGCGTTAATCTATATATAATTAATGGTATATCCGTGATCGTTTGAAGTTGAAGTGTGTGTTTGTGGGGGGGGGGGGGATGCGTGTGTTTGAGCGTATATATACATGTATGTGACTGTGAGTAAATTCAGTGACGTGTAATTTAATATAAAGGCATTAATTCATGGATATGTTATCCATTATACTTTTAAGAACAGAGGGTTGGACTCCAGTGCGCAAAATGTATATGGTCAGCTGCTTATAATCTGCTTATATACTTGCAATTACACTTTACATGTATTTAATCGTTTTTTTCCCCTTCATTTTGTCAACAAACCTGTGGAAGCGTAAACTGATTTCTGTATTTAGAAGTCTATAACCCTAAATACTATCCTCCACAATATATTTTGAGCTCCTTATTGATTGAAGATAACTATCAGCATCACGTATAGGGATTAAAACTATTCAAAGGAAAACCCAGGTCGAAAGGCATTGTTCTTCATAAATACAGTTTTTTTCTGACAATATGTCATTACAGTTATGCAAAATAACCCTTTGGTCCTATATGACAGGCTGACCAAACAGCTCTAAATTTATCTTTTTAATGCTATTTTATTATTGACCAATGTTTCTTATATTTATCAATATTTAATTTTTGCTCCTACAACCTTGTTATTTTCTGTCTCCATAAACATATCTGCATTAACATTAGCACGTTTTGAGTTATGCCACTTCTGGTCAATAAGGTTAATCGAAAAGGCTCAAAAACATCTAAGCCAGAAAACTTAATTTGGCTGTATGACACCTCATTTAATCCGTAGCAGTACAGTGCGCTGTCCGGTTTTGATATCTTGAATGGTTTTCGAATACAAGTGGCCCATCGGCCATGACGCTCAGCTGAATTCAAGGAATGTTGAACAATGAGCAAAATGACTGCCAGAGTGCAAACAAATCATGAATTTTGTGAAAGGTCCTTAGAAATGGGTTTCAGTGGGCTTTTGGACAGATGACAACTTCATTTGAAGGTCTCATAAAAAGAAAAAAAATGCGTAAAAATTTGAAAAAAAATACAGGGAGTGCCACCAGTCTGCAGGAACTAATGAAACACTCCATGATCAATTTATATCCAAAGAATCATGGCTATCAAGGCATAAGTTATTCAGATACTGGAGCTTTTGTTTGTATCAAATTTTGCATTATTTTGGGGGGTAATTCGGAGCCCCATAGCTCCAAGGACATGGGTAACAGAGACCTAATTTCAGGTTTTCAAGGAGATTTTTCATGGACCTCCCTGGATATTAAGTTTGAATATTCCAGGTCCAGTGGTTACGATTTGTGCCCTGTAAACAGATTACAGTTTCATTGAGGTCGGAAAAAAAGAGAGAAAAAAATTGTAAAAAATACAGGTGGCACCACCAGTCTGCAGGAAAGGATGGAACATCCCATGATTAATATTCATGCAAAGAATCATGGTCATCAATGCAGTGGTTATTCAGATACTTGAGCTTTTGTATCAAATTTTGCATTATTCTGGGGGATACTTTTGGGTTTTGGGTTTTTGGTAACAGAGACCTAATTTTCAGTTTCCAAAAAGACTTTTCATTGGCCTCTCTGCATGTCAAGAAAGAAGATTCTAGGTCCAGCCGTTATGATTTGTGCCCTGTTAACAGATGACCGCATCTTTTAAGGTATCAAAAATAGAGAATGAAAATTGTAAAATATAGAAAAAATACAGGTGGCGCCACCAGTCTGCAGAAACCGATGAAACACTCCATGATCAATATACATGTAAAGAATCATGGTGATCAATGCATTAGTTGTTCAGATATTTGAGTTTTTGTATCAAATTTTCATTATTCTGGGGGGGTATTCAGAGCCCCATAGCTTGAAGAATCTGGGTAACAGAGACCTAATTCCAGGTTTCAAAGGAGATTTTTTATGGGCCTCCCCGCATGTCAAGAAAGAAGATTTTAGTTCCAGTTGTTACAATTTGCGCCCTGTTAACAGATGACTGCATCTTTTAAGGTCTCAAAAATAGAGAAAAAAATCGTAAAAAATCGAAAAAAATACAGGTGGCGCCACCAGTCTGCAGAAACTGATGAAACATCTCATGATTAATATGTATGCCAAAAATCATGACCATCAGTGATGTAGTTAATGAGATATTGAAGTTTTTGTATGAAATTTTTCACTATTCTGGGGGGTACTTTGGGGCCCCATAGCTCAAAGGATATAGGTAATAGAGACCTAATTTCTGGTTTCCATGGAGACTTTCCATAGGTCTCTCAGAATGTTAAGAATGAATATTCTAAGTCCAGTCTTTACGATTTGTGCCCTGTTAACAGATGTCCACATTTTTAAAGGTCTCAAAAATAGAGAAAACAATTTGTAAAAAATCGAAAAATACAGGTGGTGCCACGAGTCTGAAGGAACTGATGGAACATCTCATGATCAATATGTATGCCAAAAATCATGACCATCAGTGATGCAGTTAATGAGATATTGAAGTTTTTGTATGAAATTTTTGACTATTCTGGGGGGTACTTTGGGGCCCCATAGCTCAAAGGATATGGGTAACAGAGACCTTATTCCAGGTTTCCAAGGAAATTTTTTAATGGACCTCTCTGGATGTAAAGTAAGAAGATTCCAGGTCCAGCGGTTACGATTTGTGCCCTGTTAACGGACGAACGGCCGGACGGACGGACGACGGACAAAAGAGTGATCGCTATAGCTCAGATGACTTACAGTCAGCTGAGCTAAAAATGCACATTTCGTCATATAGTGTAACTATTTACACCTAGAAAGAAAAACAACATTTTATTTGGGTTTAATTGGGTTAAACTAGTTTCCGACCTTTAATATCATTACGTTAAGAAATTGGGTCACTGGAATGATATGTCTTGGTCTCGGTAAAGGTAATTTCTTATAAACCACTTTATTGTGAAGTTTAATTACTGTGCAAAATGCAGAATAAGCCGATTTATTGGCCAAAAACAGTTTTTAATAACCATCAGCGCCCCGTGTTTT
Organism: Sipunculus nudus; assembly: GCA_026874595.1. Taxonomy (NCBI): domain Eukaryota; kingdom Metazoa; phylum Annelida; class Sipuncula; order Golfingiida; family Sipunculidae; genus Sipunculus; species Sipunculus nudus. The sequence continues at coordinate 38,034,391 of CM049310.1, forward strand.
AGGCAAGATCTGATAAATTTGCTAAATCAATAGTTAAAGAGTTACATCTTAATTAGGAAAACTGACGTTACAATTTTACCCTCATATTGTCGAAAGTCATACCTTTCAGTGCAATTTGACCATTATAAAAAGTTTAGTAGTTGTTAATACAAGACTTCGTACACATTGTTATTGGAATGATAGGCCTACTTTGAGTCTTGAAACGAGTTATACGGGAATTTGAACTGTATGCAGTAAAACAAATTATCCAACATTTAGTAGTTATGATATTTACCAACTATTTACCAATAGTTATAAGGGAATCTTTACACGGTAAGTGTATTTAAAGAGTACATAACAGAGCTAATGATAGATCTGGTTTATTTTAAATGACAGCATACCTGTAGGCCACCAGACGACAAAAATATCTAACATATTTGCAACCAATATTGCATCATCATCGAGATATACAGTGGGGTTCTGGAGGGCAGTCGACTAGGGTCTTTTATGCCGCTATTATGTACATGGACATTGGTCTACCCTCTAATACTTGGCTATACGGTCATCACAATAGGGTAATTCGGTAACCACATGAACGGTTGAGCTCATATGTGAGGTCAAAGTAGTGATAATGGGAGATGGTCCACATAACTATTTTGAAACGCTCCCTGGCCCCGACTGTGTCTGTGGCAGATGACTGGTATAAAGCACACTTAGTTCCCTGGATTCGTATAATTTACTAAAGTTAGTTCATCTTAAACAATGTAAAATATATATTTGACAAATATAGATGTGCAAGCACGGTTATGACCAACAGGTAACCTACCCTTCGGGGAGTCGCACCATTTGAGATCTTCAGACTGATTATGCGAGTTGTGTAGTTTGCCTGCCGACAACTCGGGACTATTCCAATATTTTCTTCTTCTAAGAATTATCATAGTAAGAAGTACTGCAAACACTGGAACAAAGCGTAGACTTTGATTCCTCATGCTTCTACTAACCAATTCGACAAACTGACGATTGATCTTGCCTGCTGTGCTTTTTGATCTCTCGTTTACTTTATAGGCGTCATATATCGACATCTATATCTATCTGTCTATATCTATATATGTAACTATCCATCTATCTATCTATCTACTAGTATCTATCTATCTATCATTCTCTCCCTCTGTCTCCCTCTCTCTCTCTCTCTCTCTCTCTCTCTATATATATATATATATATATATATATATATATATATATTAGTCACATAAACCTAGGTTTAGTATAATTTTTTTTTCAGTGGAAAATAGAATGGGGTCAATCCTGTATTCGCGCCAGGGATCCAACCCAGGAGGACTAATGACAAAACCTAACAAGGTCCCCAAGTCGGGAAGGGGGGGGGGGGGCAAGCCACATGATTGGTCTGGCAACCCTTATAAAAAGGGTGATTCTGCTGAGGAAAAAGGGTGGGTCCGGAACCACCAGGATTTGCTTCTGCGAGCCTATGTCGGTTGCACGTAATGTCAGCGTTCCCACCGCTTCGCGAGTAAAACAAACTTCAATGGAAAGACAGGTCCCCCTTGATACACCCTCTTAGAAACCTAAGACTTCAGAACAAGGTTAATTAATTAAGTGTCCAAAAAAATCAAAGGAAAGAGCTAAGTCTACCGGTCAAAGTTATAACCAGACATATAGTGTCTTTCATTTAAACTAGTTTGTATGCATAAAGATATCATGCTGCATGTCTGACTTTGAAAACAATGGCTGTCACATTGTTAAATTCCGATTTATTAGTTCATTAAATTATATCATCACAAATATCTTCTTAAAAACTATGTTTGTCAGTTTGTTAATTTAGAAATATAAAAAAAATATAATGGTAGCTATCAAAAGTGCACCCATCTGGTGCAAATGCCTACAGCCACCATCAATGGAACTAAATAATAAACAAAATAAGTATTAGTCAACCGAATTAAAATGTATGAACGCTACAGTACAATATGGAATATGTGAAAATCCGATAGTATAAATCCACACGTATAATTTATTCCTGTTTGTAAAAGACTTTACAGAAAACAGAATATTTCTAATAAAGATAAAGCATGCACAGGTAAGTCTATTTACTGATGGTGTTGCCGGCATTTCTTGTCCACTGTATATACAATGCGTATATAAGATATATAATCGGAAGATCGTGGGTTCGATTCCCACCGTCAGTGAACCGACTGTTCTGTGTGTACCATTTCCATCGTGAAACAATGAACCAGCACATTGATATATATATATACAAGGCTTTCAATAGGGCAATATTTTAATAGTCCGAGACTCCTGGGTCAAAATTTTAGAGAGTCCAATGAGATTTTGAGGGTTCCGATGGTCTCTTGGTAATATTGAAAGGTCTGTATCAAATTAAAAAAAAAATATTATGTTTTTATAATTATAATTTATTTAATTATGCAAAAAGTGAAGACGCAGGATACGCATAATTTAAGCTTAATTTCTAAAATAGTTATTATCTGTTACAACTTATTACAAAAAAAACACAAAAACCCTATCAAGTTCAAGAACTCTCAATCCTTTTTCTTCGGTTCCACAATATTACTCTTTATGAAACGTATAAACATTCAGTCAATCACGATTGACTGAAAAATACCTATTACTTCAACAGATAATAAGATGAAGATATAGTCCCATTAACGAGCGGTACTGAGCGTGCCCACTGAGGCGTATCAGTACTCTTGTAACTGTCCACGAATAAGCATTTAGTTTCGTATATAAATAGAAACTGTATATAGTTAAAATAAATTCGTTCATCAGCAGGAACACCTACAGAGCTAGCTAGAGACATTTTTAAATTAATAATAATATTTATTGTACTTCAAGGCCTCTGGCCCATAATACAGCCTTTCATCAACGGTACATTCAAATACATTGTTCCTGTTATGATTTTACATAACACATTTCAAAGTACCATTTTTCTTCTTTTTTTTCATATGTATAAACATCTATACCACCCTACTGGTAGAATAACACTTTCAACATATCATATATGCAACATATCATATTGACATTTTATAGTCTGTGCTGTTATATATTACTCTTCGGCCTCTAAATACTTTTCTCGTATTTTGCTTGCCTTCATAAGATAAATTGCCAATTTCTTTACTACATCCTCTCTTTCAACATTCATCAGTTCAATAAATGTTTCACTACTAGGGTTCTTCCAATATTGTTCTGGCAAATATTGTTCTCTGAAATCTTGATACTGTTTACATTTCATCAGAAAATGCCATTCATCTTCTACTTCTATTATACCAATTGTTTCACAATATCTACATATTCTCTCTTGTAACATCTCACCATTATATCTGCCCTCCTCTACTCTTAATTTATAATTAGCACATCTAAATCTAGCTAGCAGCATTCTCAGAAACTTTGATTTAATAATACTCAAATAGTATCCTAGTGTTACACTAGTTTTATATTCTCTATACCATTTTAACCTGTTACTGCTTCCAAATTCAGATGACCACTCTTGATCTGAGCAATCCTTCACTCTTTGACTAAATTCATTTAAAAATTGTTCTTTGTTCCCCACACCCTGTGATAACCATACATAGTCAAAGCCATACCTAAATAATAAGGTTTTAATTGCTGTAGCCCATGTCACTCTACTTAATTCACTTAGTGCCTTCATTTTTAAATAACAATTTTAGGAATTCTGCTGGCTTCCATTTCCTGTATAAGTAACCAGTATTTAATGCATTTCACATAATATATACAATACAGTGGCAACATTCCTAACTCTCCTAACACTGCTGCATTTGTACATGTACTATTTACTCCCAAAATACGTTTGCAGAATTTAATTTGTACACGTTCTATGGTTTCAATTTTATTATAACCCCATATTTCAGCTCCATATGTTAAGATTGGTACAACAATTTTATTAAACAATTCAACAGCAGTTTCAGGTGGCAACCCATTACATTTATACTGTATACTATAAATTCTATTCAATGCTTTCTCTGCTTGTGTTGACAAAGTGCAATGTGCTAAGTTCCATGATAATCTGCTAGAAAACATTATTCCAAGATATTTATAGCTTGGGAGTAACTACAATTTCTTTCCCACCATAAAACCATCTTTCATCCTTTCTACATATGCCTCCCCTTCTGAATACTACTGCTTTTGTTTTCGCCAAATTCACTACCATGTCCCACTTGGAGCAAAAAAGCTCTAATATCTCTATTTGTTTTTGTAAGTGTCCAACAGTGTCTGCCATAATTACAATATCATCTGCATATAACATCAACTGCAGATTGATACAGTTCTCATTTATATATATACCCTGGCATGGTGACATTTTTAGTTCTTCAATTGATTTATTCATAAACATCACAAACATGAACGGGCTGACCATACAGCCTTGCCGTGTTCCTACCAAGCATTCAAATGACTCTGTCAGACCATCTGATGTTTTAATACAGGATTTTAAGTTTCTATACATTGAACGGAGCACAGCTGCCATTTTTCCATGTAAGCCTATATTCATCAGCCTATACCAAAGAAGACTATGCGATATTCGGTCAAACGCTTTGCTGAAGTCGACAAATAAACAGTAGCACCGACCTTTTTCTCTTGTAACATACTTCTGCACAACACTGTATAATGAAAATATATGATCTATCGTACTACGATTCTGTCTATATCCTGCTTATTTAATTTCTCTTTAGCACTTTCCCAAACCTTCTGCCTATGTTTCCACCTCGAGAATTTAACAATTATAGGCCTTGGCCGCCTGTTCTCTTGCCTGCTCTGACCCCTCTTCTTGAAGAGTGTTATTCGATGTGCCCGCTCAATCAAAACCCCTCCGTCCCTGTCATTATCAGCCTCCTCTATATTCAACTGTTTATTCATAACCTCTCTCACTAAAGACTCACTTGTCTCCCAAGTTTCCTTACCGTCTGGACTGCTCTCTGGGATGCAATGGAACACTAAATTATCCCTTCTGCTCTGGTCTTCCATTTGTGTGACCTGTTCCTGGAGGCGGCCATTTTCACTCTCCAAGCAGGCGATTCTTTTGTTCAGATGTTCGACCGTCTTGTGCAACTCTTTCATTTCGTCCCTCAGAGCTAATATGTCTTTGTTTGAAAAACTCAATGTCGTTTGTTTCTTTCCTCTCGGGGGGCCTGGGTTCGCCTCAACGTCCCCTGCCAGTAAAACCAGCAGTGCCAGAAACACAAGGCAACGCTTTGTTGCCATAATGCCACCCCGCGAGACTGCGATACCGCCAACAATGGCGGCACATTTTCGGTTTTGCATCGTGAAACAGCCAATTCTAACTCTCCACAGATTAATGTCAACACCCATTTTGATAGTCCCCTGCTCCTATAGCCTTTTCTTTTTCACAGAATCTCTATTTAGATTCTCAACTCTTCTTATTTCTTGTAGTATTAACCAATTTTCGATACCTATTTCTCCGGGTTTTCAAAATATGTCTTCCTTATCCTGCTACCAGGTGGCGCTATCACATTTTTAAATTAGAGACAGCTATCTATTAAACTAAAGATTTCATAACGTATGCGGATACTCGCTGTACAAAATGGTAAAATAACTCCATACCATATTGAATTACGCGCGTTTGTCGTGAAAAGAACGACGGTTAGATGAAAATTCATGATTTCAAATACAGACGCTCCGCGTCTCTCGTGGTCCGCGCTGTTGAGTGCCTGGAAATGGTCCCCGACACCGTTCTCCACCTCCGCGTATTCCATACACCGAGAGGTTTATGTGTGCCACATACGGATGTAAACTTACTTAATTAGTCAGCAAAATTGACTCAATAATTGGTTCTCGTGTACAGTTAGAACAATACGCATCGCTGCATTTCACGCCTAATTGATCAGGGTGCTGTGAGCAGGAGCCCGACGACTGACATCAAAGGACAATATACCGGTCGGATTGTCAAGTCAGAAAAAACGTCGGTATCCTTGTTTGTGTCGGGAAATGTCATGTCGGAGTCGGAATCCAAGGCTGTCGGTTTTTTTCAAGGCTAATTTCAATGGGTCCCGTTCGTTTATTGCAAAATACCGTCGGATTGCAAGGTTTCCGGATTGTTAAGGGTCGGAATGTCAAGTCGCGACTGTACTGTCAGAAAACGGTTTTATTTGACATTGCACATTTAATATCCCTTTTATTTATGATTCTTCAATGGAATATGCATTACAATTATCAATCCATTCTGTTGCATTTATCCTCATAATACCAAAATGTTTTCAGACAACTATATAATATTATATGGTTTAGTATGCGAAATTGTTATGCAAGACTTCGGTTTAGCAGTTTAGTTTTCCCGGGATGTGTGTGTGAGATAAACCTTTGATCTGTACAAACAAGTACGCTACTTTGATACGGTCAGACAAGTACGCCGAAGATCGTGAGTTAATTTATTAGATCTCTGGCGATTAATTAGGTCTTACTGGTGTTCCCAAATGGACCGGGCGCTCTATGTTTACACATGACCGGCTTCGGAAATGATCGCTGGTCAGCGACTGTGGCTGAGCCTTCTTTGATCTTGAGAAAGTGCAGTCCGGTGGGACGCTTTGGAGGTTCATAGTCGCGAAAACCAGATCGGTATCACGCGTCTCTGACGCTTGTTCCCGTATTCCTGAAAGCCCGTATATATATATATATATATATATATATATATATATATATATATATATATATATGAAGTGTCTAGGCAGCCAACAATGTCGGCTTGCTAAACAGTCCACACTGTATCCATTGCGCAGCCGACAATGCTTTAACTGATATCACGAAGTGTCAGCTGCCTGGATATGTGACATTCTAGACCTAGTAGTAATGGTAAGATACATTAAACCAAACATTAATAAATAATGAACAATATTTTTATGACTACATTTATTTGAACTTTTATTGTACAATATATATATATATATATATATATATATATATATATATATATATATATATATATAATATTCATAGCATAAATGACGCTGAAGGTATAGTATGGTCTGGTGACATATACAAAACCATACGTTAAATCACAATGGACAATATTTCATTCTCCCAGAAGAGCACTATGGAGCAAGACAAACGTGCCCTTGATTGGCTTCTTAAAGCAGATCATGTTGAAATAGCTATCAGAGGAGAAAAACTTAAGGCATGTACCACACCAGATAATGCCTTTGAAATATCCTTTGCCTGCGCATGTTAACACCGTAAATGTGGATATCGACCGGCTAAGAAGATTTTTCACTCCTGACGGATGGAAAAAGATACAAAAGATTATTATAGTGAAGAAGGACATACCCCAGGAACTTGAATATTGGCCGAGTTATGATTGTAAGGTTAACCTATCCACTCACACACAAGCTGTTCAGTGCAATGGATGCCTTGAATGGTGCCACGCCAAAACCAACCCAAGAGCCAAGGAAGTATGCACAGTCTCGAGTTTGGTTCTGTCCAGAAACATAGTTGCATAGAAACTCTATTAGAAGTCAGATGATAACACTATGAAGAAGACAATTTATTAGTAACTTTCAACATGTAATATTCTGATTTACCATTTAGTGCTATACTGTTACTTTTTTATAAAAAAGCAGACATTTTACATTTACATTTTAAGCAATAACTCTGTAACACTTATGATATTTAATAAGTGCTTCATTTATGCTATATACATCTTTTCATATGTATTTATTAAAATAAATGTAGTTGTTATAAAATTGTCCAAAGTATTTATGTATTAATGTAAGTCAGCAGCATTAAAGATGTTAAATACAATCGTTACTATCATTACTGTATATTTGACATAGAACAAAAAGTTTAAATGTTAAGGTTATCAATATGCAAGGAATATTATATTTCAGTAACACCATTTAAGTAATATTGGAACTTAACATATTTGGTGTTTAATAATTGCTTCAGTGTCATATGAAAGGAATGGTATATTTCAGCAATTTCTTCATTGTCATATATGCTATGAATAAGTACAGTGGAACCCCACAATTACGAACACCCAGGGGACAGAGCAAAGTGGTCGTAATTTGGAGGTGGTCGTATTTGTGAAACTCTTACCTTGGTTTCATATAACACGCCAATGTTCAATGTTTATCAGTGTGTGTCTATTGCATATCTTTAATGTGAATTATAACAAATTATTTTACTTAGCGGAGGACCCTTATTATGATTTTTAATGTGTGTAGCTGAAAAAAAAAATTATATATTGATTCATGATAAAAAGTAATATACATGTACACATACGTAGTGACTGTCACTAGAGTCAATACGAAGACAACCTGCTGAATACATACTGAACATTATACGTGACTGTCATATATTAAGCCTTCCGCTTGAGAATATTGCGTACACTTTAGTTTTACCGATGCTAAACCTGTGCCAGTAGATGCTGACTGCGCCCTTGTGTTGCCGCCTTGATTAAAGCCACTTTCTCCTTCAAGGAGAGCTCTTTCAGAGGCATGGTCGGAAAACAGCAAGCAATTAAAATGCAAACTGAACCAGTAGAGAAATAAACTGACAGCCATCTATCAGATAAGGCAAGACAATGTGTGGGATTTCCCCATGCAAGCTTTATTTGTACATTTTACTGACTGCTCAATACTTATTGTGAGTACGGTATGGACACATTTCGGATTAACTAGGTCGTTAATTTGACCAATGAGGATCGAACAATATGTGATGAGTTGAAATATGAAGCTCTCACCCCCGCCCTTAAGGAAGCTGTAATACAGGTGATCACTGAGGGGCAATTAGCATCGCTTGCCCAAGACCCCAGGGCAGACCGGCTCATTAAGTAATCAGGCCGACGGTTACCCTCTTTGATCTATAACCTACACCTCAACCAGTCTCAACGCAGACACCGAGTCAGGAAGATATGCGGGACCAGATAAACACTCGGGTTAAGAAGCCTTGTTACCCGCTTTGATCTTTTGTGGAGGCGCCTGTGACAGGGCGCAGCCATTGACTCCTTACAAATGTTGTTTCAGTACTTCTCGGCGGTGGTCGCATTAGCGGGGTCACATTAGCGCTGGTCGTAATTCTAATTCAGGGGTGGTCGTAATTTTGAGTCATTTATGAACATAAATAAACTAAAAAAATTCGGGACCAAGCAAAGTGGTCTTAATCGTGGGGTAGCCGCAATTGTGGAGTGGTAACAAGGCGGGCTTCCACTATATTTATATATACTGTTTGCATATTTTGTACAATAAAAGTTCAAATAAATATATAGTTATGAAAATATTGTCCATTAGGATTTATCGGTTTAATATACTAGTATGTAACCAGACCATATACTATACCTTTAGTGTCATATACGAGTATGCTATGAATATTTATGCTATGAACAATTTTTCTTCGTAACAAAATGGAGGCTCGTCCAACGTGACGGGAAACTTTGTGGCCCGGGGAATGGTGGTTTGAAGTAATTAGGAAATTACTGCCACCTAGTTCCCCATAGGTGTGACTCCTGGGATAATATTGTTCTGAAAGCAGAACGCTCTTAAGAGGGGGTGTGTTACGGAGTGATATAAAAGCGGACCGAACTGTCTCGCTAGAGAAGCTTGCTTTTCTAGCGAAGCCGTTGGGAGACCGGACATGTGCCCACCGACATGGGTTAGAATCCCGGATAGGCCCTATATTTCCCCTGAACAATTTTTTTTCGTAACAATATATATATATATATATATATATATATATATATATATATATATATATATATATATATATATCCTAGTGCCTTAGTTACAGTCGATGTAGAAAAGTGCTCAATGCAGCTAAGCAGAGCAAGAGAGAGTAGTAAACACGTTAAAGCATTCTGTTAGAAGTTTCACGCCTAAGGTTAAGGTAATGTTTACACTCCGGCATAGTCAGGTAACTGTTGATTAACAGGCATCCAGCTGTTCTGTTATTACTTTCTAGCACGGTTTGGTGTCTTTGAGGAGTAGAGGCATTTTGAAATAAGCTAAATATGCTTCTGAAGACTAATCTGTGCTAGGTGCTTTTATTGTGGAATATGTGGTATTTCCTCAATAAAGAGGTATTCACTGTGTTTGTTTTTTTGATTATTTCCCCAAGTGAATGAATGGCCAATGTTGCTTCGTTTAAATTCCAGGTGTATTTAGAAAGTTCTGTTTCCTTTCGTATCGTTCATTCTGCAGTGACTTTTTTGTAGTGTCTTGTTTTGAAATTTCCTCTTGCTTACCTGATGTAGCAGGCGGTTTGCTGGTCAGTTATCACGATGGATTTATAAATAATGTCCATGACTAGGCAGAGTTTCTGTTTGCAACGTTTGGGGGCAACTGTTTTTCCCTGCAATTACAGTTATATATATATGACCCTAATTAATTAGTTCGGGGTCGATACTGTCGCCGGGGCAAAGGTGTGATAACTACAACTAGTCACGCAACGCAAGGCTCCGTATACCCTTACTAAGCGGCTGAGCAGTTTATCCAAGAGCACTTGTGTATTATCAACCATATCTCGCTTTCAAGCAAGCATAGTTCGTCGGCTTGGGCTGGGATGTCAGGCCAAACAATTTAGCAGTTCACTCGCAAGAGTACTGGTGAGGTATCATTCGCATACCGCTTGTGCTCAAGTAAGTTAAGATGCGAGGCCATCGGCAAAGCACGCGGGCCTGCCCGGCCTGTCCATTCAATTCATTCCGAGCAATTGTGTCACTTGCTTAAACTCGCCGTTATTCAGATCATTCTTCATTTTAATTTTGCTATCAAGATAAACACCAGTCGAAGACAATCGTCTTTCTGTCTCTTACCAGAGACAGAGAGTCAAAGAAAAGAAAAGGGGCTGCGGTATGCGTGTGCCGCACTGGCGCCGCCTGCAGGCTGTTAAAGAAACTAACCGAGCTGCAATAATGGCGATGTCATTTGACCTTTCCCTCCCGTGAATTTTTTTGAAAGAAATGGCAGTATTAAGGCACACAAGTATCCTAAAAACAGGTTTAACTGGGTTTTACCTCTAACACTCTGCAATAAACCTATAGTTTTAGTTCCGGTCGTAAATTACGTGGGTCGAAAACAAACACAGTGTTCTCTCAGTAATATAGCATTAAGTTAATCATTAACTGTCGTAGGAAATTGGCCCTAGACCCCGACCGAATTTCCGCAAATTCGTTTTTTTTTCCGAGAAAAAGATTGTTTCCCGACGCTTTCGGAAAAACGGCGCTCTACTGTATTAATTAATTAGTTACCTGTTGCACTTTATCATAGACCACGTCTTGAATATGGCACGTGGGACACAACAATAAAATAAACAAGATTATGTCATAGATTTTTTATATGAAACATCCTAAAAATGGCAATCTGTGTACTCAGAGTGACCGGGATTTGAAGGTAATGACAGTAAATTGTCGAAAGCTAAATACTTCATGTAACTTTGCACAAACAGACCGGTGCACACACTCAAATCCCGTCGGTATCGCCTGATCAGTTCATCAGACTGAAATTAAACAAAAGCGGTATACCTATACTTAGGCCTACCTTCGCTTAAATTCAATTAGAAGCGAAAAGTACAGTTTCTGATACCTTTCAAAAGTAAAATGGGAGTATAATTAAGGGGAACGATTGTCACCAGTTTTCCCTGTGTGTTCGTGCGAGCATCCACCGAATATTTTAACACGCATATTCGTGGTCATGACCACCCATTTAAAAATATTTATTTAAATATATTTATTTTTTTTCTTCTCTTTGAAAAAAAGACAATGGAAAGAGGTGAATTTTGCAGCATCGTGCTTACTTCATGGCACTCATCAGGTGACCTTATGAATGCGATGAAGTAAGCACGAAACCAGCGGGTAGTGACAGTAATGCATTGATGTATTTTTTGACAGCTCTACTTTTATATATCGAACACTTTGATCCTGGAATGGCAGCCAAACCCTTTCGGTTATATATATATATATTTATGTGTGTATATATATATATATATATATATATATATATATATATATATATATTAAAGCCCATGACCGAAAACTCCCTTTCCATGGTTAATATTATATTTTATTCTTCCCTTTTTCCAAATGTTTCACAACCATTTTTACTCTGGTAGGCCTTGTCATCAGTGAGTCCACATGGCGCATAATCCGTGACCTATTGACCTCCACTAATATATGCGTGTACAGCTTCTCAGGACGGAACGCCTTTAGTTCATATTGTGCACTGTTGATCCCGTCTTTGAGGAACCGTGATTTGTTTCCATTTAGATAACGATGTCTGTCAAAGAAAAATTAAGCGCTATAGATTATGTTTAAGCAAAAATTGCGTGGAGAAAGACACGCAAAGAGTATCTATTCTTCTTTAATATTCCCTCTTAATGTTTGGAAAAAATCCTTTGTAATAAAAAATAATTTCAGTATGATTTCCTGCTTTTCCTTTCCACAGACGCATATATGGTTAAATAGTTAGCCTATAACAGTGATGAAGTCAGGTTTATTCTCATTTCGTAATGTATTTGTATTTAAAATAAAACCACTGTAGTGAAAAACTTCAGTATTGTTTCTGTCTGAAATCTTTAACACGTATATCATGTTGTAAATGAAAAGCCTATATTTTCTACTTTTTTTTAGTTTTTGACTTGATAATTATGCGACATTACGAAAACAATACATTTACAGCCATGTTTAGGAAGTTAAGGGAATCAGCACAAAGCATTAGCTTAAAGGTGTACTTCGACTTTAAAGTATTTAAATCTTTTCTTATTAGTTGCTGGCTAACCTTCGTCGTCCTTTCTCCGCTTGTGTGTGGTTAATGGATTTATACCGAGCAATCTTTGACGGATAACGGAGGACGCGGTACTTCTGGTTCCTTACCCTAAAACATATCAACAATTAAGTAAATTGCAGAGAGCAAACGAAGAATAGAGATCATAGGCATACAACACCTCTAACAAAAAGAAACAGTCAGTGTAAGATCCGAGAATAACATTTTCATATATCAGCAGAGAAAAAAAATAACACGGAAATAATAGCTGCAGGGGAAAAATGAGCAACCACCTAATGTATGAACCTTGCGTAAAACAAGACGTTGAAAACAACCTGCGTAAAACACCAACAAACAACTATCACACACACACACACACAATCCCCTAATGATGACTGCAAGCGCCCCTTACAAAGAACAAAGCCGAAATCAGTTTAATATATTACTGGTTTCTTAGTCAGTATATATGATTTTAATTCGATTTCACATGGAATACGTCTTTCCAATATAATTTGATTAAGCTAAACCATTGTGCCTATTGACTGGAATGAAAATACATTTGAAACAGGGGCCGCCAGACCTAGATGCGTAATTTGTCCTTTCGCTACTCTTTACGTTTCTACTCTTTTTTTCAAGGCATACATACAGTGTTGTATACAAAGAGGGGACTGATATTCTCTCTATCGTTTTATCAGTTTATGTATTTTTTTATGATTTGTATAATTTTGTTTGTCTCACCTGCTAAAGAGATCATCGTCCTCTCCGCCCCATCCAAAGAAGGCATTAGAGAAACCGTTAATTCTATGAAACTGTTCTTCTGTGAAGGCACTAGCGCCACCAATCAAACTGCCGTACAGAAGCCTGAAATACATTTAGATTACAGACTGAGTCTACAATCTTACTTACACGTCAATTTTTGTCAGCGATGTCGAAAACAATGTCAGGTATTTTTGTGTGCTTTCTATAATTTCAATGTTTCACTCTCATAGTAGGTATTAACTTTGACAATATAACACGCTGTTTTCTTTCGGTATGTACACCTGTACACTTCCTGTCACAGATTACAAGAAAAAAGCTATATATTAACAGCAATAAAAAAATCAAGGAAGCACCTATTCTGTAAGAATCTCACTGGCGTAGGATACATTTAAACTTTATCATGGTCATGATTTATTAAATATATTTAGAGCAATAAATTTTTCCGTACAATACGTTATACTACTCACATAAAGAATATATACTTAAGACCACCAACATACTATTTCCTGAACAAGATAATACTTTGCTTATAAAGTAGAAAGAAAACACTTATACACACCTATAACCCCATCTGCTGCATGCTGTTGAAAGATGGCGAGGATGATCGGAACATGTGTAGTTTATTCTATCATCTTCTGGCAACTCATCAATGTCGTGTAAAATAAAGCAGTCGTAGCGCCCCCTGGCGGTAATCTCTAGAAACCCGGCATTATAAAGCAGGCCTTTGTTGAACATTTCCCTCTTCGTCTTAAACACAAAATATTCAAGATATCATTTAGTCAGGTCTGTCATTGGGTGCTTTTACAGAAGACTCATTTTAATTCGATTCTTCGTGTCCAAGAATTTCACAAATAGAAATCAGTACATTTGAAGAAATAATAAGAGATAATTAATATATTTTGTCATAAGATGTCCATAGCTCGGAAAAGGGAGGAGCTGTGTATAACATAACGTAGTACCGTCGCTCGTTAAGAGTAAACTATATATGCGAGTCACAACCAACCTGTTCTATAAGAAATATTGTGTAGTCAAGCTTCTGTCGCTGAAGAAAAGGATGCATGTGGTTCAAGAAGATCCCGAGGTTTCGTTCCCTATCGCGGTAAGTTATCAAAATGGCCACACGGTGGCGAGCCCTGCAGTTAGATGGTCGCCATCGCCCACCATCTAGGTCAGGAAACTGGTCCTGCAGGTTTGTAAGGTTGAAATCCTGCTCAACCACTTTTATCGGACCTCCTGGAAAAAGTCAATATCATATGTAAAATAAAATATTGTTTATTTACAGTGCAGGCTTCTAACCTGTCAAAAGAATAATTGTGTATGTTTATTTGTAGGTTTCTTTGAAGAGGGTGTATATATTATAACTCCGTTTATTATTTCCAGTTTGATTTTAGGTTGCACTTTCCACAAGGTTCCTTTAATATTTGTTATATCTTAACAATATTTTTGGTTTATTTTATCAGCAAATATTGTCTTTGTATGGTTATGCATTGGCATGTTTCATTTCGTTTTACCTCTCCAAAGAGACACTTTTTTTTCACAAAGAACGTGTTGTTTACAACGTGTGATTTTACAATCGTAACATTTGTTGAGGTCGGTCTGTACACTCAGCCTGATGAGTAAGTCTCAAAAGGACTGAGTCGAGTAGCTAACAAAAACGAAACATATGTATATACATGTCATATATTTCTTAATGTACATGAGCCTTTTTTCCCAACAAAACTGGTATTATCAAGATAAACAATAAAACATACAGATAAGACCAGACAATATGAACCCATTGCCATGAAAATAATCATATAAGGAAATCTTCAGTTCGAAATTTCCAAAACATGAACTAATTTATCCCATTTTTAAAAAAATAATTATAAAATATTCCTTCACTTTTTGCAATGTATCCCTCAACCCTTTCTCTATATCTTTACTTGCTTTTAAACACTGCAAACAAGGAAGAACAATTTTCCTTTCTATGCTTGTAGAGGACATATTTATACATTAACAGAATCTGATTTTGCAGCCTGTTTTTGTCATTAACTGGCATAATACCATCAATATTCTCATGTGACTTTTTTTTGGAGACCTAATTCATAATCCTTCAACCATGCATGTATTTTGAAATAAATTGTTTTAACTGACCATACATTTGAAAAATAAATGTATAATATTTTCATGATCATTGAAACAAAGTGAACATCGAGAAATTTCTTTTTATTTTCCATTTAACTGTTCATTCAAAGTAAAACATTATGCAATACCTTATACTGATATTCTCTAAGGTATGTATCTAAATTTATACTATATATAGTATGATATGCATTTTATTCATTTATACTCTATGTTTATAACGTTCCACCGTCCTTGGGCTGTGGACACTACCTTTGAGTTTATCTTTATATATTTGTTGTTCCACAGGCACTTAAATATTACATCATCTGGTTTGTTAGGTTCCACAGATACATCAGATGACCAGTCTTCAAAACATTTTCTATAAAACATGTTTGGCAATATCGTGACATCAAAATTACTTCCCATGCATATTTATCCTCCAATAATCTTTAATTTATAATTTAATAACTAATGACTGAAGTTTAAGGTTCAAAGAGCGCTTCTCCCACATTTATCTCCGTGTGTATTCATTTTAAGGCAACATCAGGTATATTTATTTCTCCATTTTCAGATTTTCACATAACTGTTTTGTATTTTACCTTGGGCTATTAAGCTCTCCAGATGAAATCACAAAGAAGTGTTTTTATGGATATTATTGAAATTTTGGCGGTAGATATTAAAACTTTGTGACATAAAATATTTTTGAAATGAGCAATGAACGTAAAACTTCTGCTCTGCCATATAATGTGAGGTTTCTATATATCATAATGATAATGTAGATTGTAAACTATTTTCAGCTCTCTTAAAATTTTCTTTATGCACAATATCTCTATGATATAAAAAAACAGATTCCAAGTATTTTCATGCATGATTTTGTCAAGTCTGTCCAACTCAATTTATACACATCATTCACAATTTTCTTCATTGAACCAATATATGCAGCCTCAGATTTTGTTAGATTTAACTTAAGTGAAGAAAAATACTCAAAATCTTTATAAGAGAGAACCTTGTCCAGTGAATCAGTACTTTTTACAAGTATTGTAGTGTCATCTGAAAACATGCATATTTTTACCACAGTATTTTCAATCTGAATTCCCTGAATTTTTCTATCATTCTAACCATTATTGCTTATATTTCTATAACAATTATAAACAAGGATGAAGCCAGAGCATCTCCCTGCCGGGTTCCTCTATCTAAGTTAAAATAACCTGTTGTAAAACCATTGTTTAAAACTGAAATTTGCATATATATTGTAAAATACTGACCCGCCTAATACAGTTATTATCAAACCAAAATATTTTAATGTTGCAATATAAAGTCATGTTCTAAACTTTCAAATGCAGCTTCAAGGTCAGCTGCAAATATTATTCCAGGCTTGTTTTCCACATCAGTAAAATGCAATACATCCCATATTAAACTAATAGTTTCTCCTATATATCTGCCTTTGACAAAAGCATACTGATAAGGCTTTATTATATTCGATAGATTTTTCTATTCGCTTAACTAAGACTTTAGTCAGTATATTAACATCCACATTAAGTAAACTGATAGATCACCAGGCATTTAAGAGCTTTAAATCCTTTCCTGGTTTAGGTATAAGTTTCACAAGTGCTTACTTCTGAGAAGTTGTCAGTAAACCGGTATCAAAGCTTTCATTCAGTAAGGCATGGTCCAAGTTCACTAAATAATGCTATATATAACTCCTTTGTCAGCCCATCAATTTCTGGTGTTTCATCATTTTTCATCCCCTATAAACATGAAAACACTTCAGTTTTTGCGATCAGTTTGCCACATGTCTGTGTCTCTGTCTGTTTTAATTTGCTTTCAAACACAGGGAGATTCTGAAAAAAAAGTGTGTCAACTCCGATTTGTTACGTATTGATTTCTTCTTAAACATCTCTATAAAGGATTCCTTGATAAGATATATCTCTGCCCATATATGACAATAAGCGTACTGTAGACATATTTTTATTATTTTTTTCTAGGTTAAGAAAATATTTTGTTCCCCTTTCTTCTTCTTGTAACCAATAGGCCCTAGATCTAACATTAATATCTCTGGTAACATTATTATAGTAATCTTGCAAATTTGTTTAATTCATAATATAACGCCTGTGATTAATGATTCCCTTACTCTTTATAGTCCTTTCCAACTCGGATACCTTTATTTTCTAGTTCGTTCCATATTATTTACTCTTTTTAGCTTTTGCTTTACTATATTTGATTGTGCATTCCCTTTCCTTATATTTCAAATACTCCTATATACCTTGAGCTGTTTTTGTATTAACCTCTTATTTCCATTCATTTAGTTTACTTTTCACATTATTCATATTATCTTCGTCATTTAGCAAACCATTATTCATACATAAGTGTGCAGGTCCTGTTTTTTGTTTCTTTGTCTATATTATCTTATACCACCGCTGCTGAATGGTCTGTGTTTACACTAGGTATAATTTCACAACTTGAATCATCACACAGTAGGGTATCTGACACCAAAGAGTAATCAAGTCATCTCTGAATAAAGGGTGTGGTTGAACGCCAAGTATAAGCTTTTACAGAATCGTGTTTTATACGCCATAATTCACAGAGATTTAATGCTTCCATTATTTTAGTAATCTTATTAACTGAATTATGTTTGACACTTAACCTTTCTCCATCAGCATCATATTCAGTGGGTTGTACATTAAAATGTCCGCCCCATATAACTTCCATAACTGAATCCCTGCAATTTTTTTCTTTTCCTGAGAGATAGTTTCGTAAAAGTTTATTTGTTGACTGTCAAAATTTGGTGCATAAGTATTTACTAGGATACAGTGCCACCCTTCAATTCACATTCTAATATCATATATCTACCTTAATGATCAATAGTTTTACTTACCTCCTTAAATCAATATTTTTCCCAATAAGAATACATACTCCGCATGACTTTGTATTGCCAAAATAAAGATACATTTCACCATGCCTTTGTATACACAAAGCATTTCTATCTTGTTTAACACAATGACACTCTTGTAAAAAAAACAGTCTCCTTTATGTGACATATGTTTCAACATCCAGTTAAATTTTGGCTTCTTTTCACATAATTCTTTAACTCCATAATTCCATAATTCACTTGACGTACGAGGATTTGAAATGTAAACTTATCTATCATAAATTGTATAAATGATAAATGACACTCAAAATAACAGGGGATTTCTCGTCATTATTAAAGATCTTCTCCTTTCAATCAACAATCCATAATAGAATATAATCAGTATTACCCTTGTGTATTCAAAGTCAATGGCCTTCAGTTCAACACATATTCACAATGAACACATATATATCATTAATGACATCAGGTCATATAATGCCTGGCAGTATACATATGAATTATCATGCACCATTACTCAGCTGTTGGTAAATCTATTAAAAGGTCACCATATCTTACTGTATGAATGTTTCCCTCCAAATCCTTCACAAACATCTTGCCATCCCAAGTCCATGTATCTGTTACTCTGGAGTCATTTCTCACTCTATTATACAATTCATGTAACTCTCTACACAAGTTATCCACCTTTACTATTCCATTGGGTATTTTTTTATTACCTTCCCTCTTTCATCATTGATATTATAACAGCACCTCTGACAATCTCCACAATGATTGCCCTGGGTTTACTATTATTTTTTATTCTATTATATTTCCCAACACAGTGGGCAGCATCAATATCTTTGGCATCCACTCCAAATCCATGATTCTCTCTACAAAGTTTCGTACTGTTTCTGAACAATTTTCAGCCCCCTTACGCCCATGACCCATTTCCGGAACTCCAAATATTCTTATGTTAAATTTCTTGAGTATTATTCCAGTTCAATTGTTTTTTCATTGCCACTTTAATCTCACTGTTTGATTTACCATTTTGGTCTTCCAACTCAAACATCTAACCATTTTTAGTATTTCATTTTCAGTTTTTTATTCTTTGTTCTCTGTTTCTAGAGTTAATACCTTAGCTACCAGTAAGTACACTGTTTTTTTTTATACTTCTGTGTGGTTTTTCTCACCAATTTTGTCTCCAAATCATCTAACATCTCTCAAAGTGTCTTTAGTGATACCTGCCATTTCTCCTGTGATTGATTTTATTTGTCCGAAATGATTGGAATTTTTTTCTTCTGTGGACTGACTGGAGAATTTGAAGAGGAACTTGATAATTTTGCTCTCTGTCTACTTGGAGTGCAACTCATTAAAAGTAACAAGGACAGATCACTAAAGAGTGACTATTGTTACATTTTCAATTGCCAGGCATTCAGCTCATTATGAAGGCACTACTCATTATGAAGGCACCAAACAAAGTTTAAACCCGTTGACCCGAATGTATAGAGACCTGGTGCACATGGTCAACTGACCGGTGTGAATAGACACAAATGATCACGTAACAGTTCATGTGGTTCGAATGACTAAAGGTAGCTTGAACTGAATAACAAAATTCTAAATTTATAAATTAAAGAAAAAGTACTTCCCTTTTTGTTGTAGTTTCTAGATTTTTCTGGGCCGTGAGTAGTTACTTGGTTTTTGCCACATTTCAGTCATAAATCCACTTTCTTTGGGAGAGCAACAAATGTGTGTCTGCTCCCTTCCGTGCACCAAGTCACTCCCCTTCTCCAAAGATACGCTTTAAAGTAGCGTATTTGTTGCAAAGAAAAGTGTGTATTCTTGTTTCTTGTAAGGGAAATGATTGAGTTTAAACATACATATTTCAACAGGATAAAAAAGTAACCATGAATGCTAATGCAAATGCTGTCCTGCGTAAAGGTTGAGGATATCATAAATTTTCTTAGTTTAACATTACTATGTATACCATAAACCATAGAAACTTTGAAACACGTACAATCAACTTGTAATAAATCGTAACTAATAACATGTTTAAATAAGAGATGCTTAATTGAGTTATATAGATATGTTAAACACATTTTCATGATTTTTTAGTTTCCTTTATTATACAGTCTTCACTCTTCAATATGGCTGGGTGAAGAATGCAAGAGTATTAAGCTAAAATTCAAAAATACTTCGACTGAACATGAGCAATTTATTTCGGACAGGTAGGGAGGTGGGTTCAACAAAGGTATTTATCAAAATTGAAACTGAGTAGTAAACTGTAATACATTTATTTCAGTATGCATTTAAAGAGAGCACAAACCAAAAAATTACTAAAATGCCCTGAAAAGCTTGATCTTAACCCAGCTTATCTTTATCAAACCTCATAAACTTAATTTGTAGTATAAAGATATCCATAGTCCCCGAGGGCATACAAATATCTGAACATAGCCACAGGCAAAATTCTGCCCTTTCCTGTTAGATATTATTCAGGATAGGTGTAAACAAATGCTGCTTTATGTCACAATTTTCAGATTGATGTAAATACGGATTCAGACACAACATTTAAACAGATTATCTTCCTGGAATAGACGACAAGGGTATGATATGATGAACATTAAATTCTTAATCCAATTCAGCAGCCTCCATGCACGTTGTTTTTGTAAATAATATGTTGACCATGCAGACTGCAAAAGGAACTCATATCATACGCTGAGCTGCCCAGGTCTCGCATTTACTGGTATGATCTTTATCATCGAAACAGTTATGCACAGTTATGTTTATATTCAAATACATTAAAATAATTTTCTAAAAGCTGAGGTCAAATATTTTATCTAAAAAACATGTCACAAAAAACGTAAAAAAATCTAACACAAAGAATATACCTGATGCATATAGATATATTCATAAATATTTTTAGATACATATTATACATATTATACATATATTACATATTATACATATTATACATATAGGGCGCGGATCCCTGGGGGGGGGGGGGGGGTCGAGACATCCTCCCTGCTCTAAACCACCAACTTTTTAGACCAATTATAAACCATGACAGGTATACTTTTTGGAATAATCACACAATGACAGCCGTTGATCCCCCCGCAAAACATCCATGCTTGCATATATATTTATATATATACCTAAATGAGTAGAAACATAGACACGTGTTTTATACATATATACATTTGAACAGATGTAAATATACATAATATGCATGAGTGTATCGATAAATATCCATGTATCAATAGATATCGATATATATATTCGATTTGATATGAATAAATATAAATATATATATGTATGTTTTATAAATATATACATATATGTAATATCAATATCAATTGGTTATAGATAAATCAATATATATATATATATAATTAAATATTTACTCAGATATTTATTAAGTTCATATTATTTAAGTCTATATGTATATAGAATCAAATGAACATGACAAATGTAATGACAGGTATATTAATCGGAATAATCACACAATGACACTCGTTGATCCCCCCCCCCCCCAAAACATCCGCGGCTGCATATATATAGATATACCTGAATGAATAAAAATATGCAGACGTGTTTTATATATATATATATATATATATATATATATATATATATCCATTTGAAAATATGTAATTATACATTATATACATGATTGCTTCGATAAATATAAATGTATCAATAGATATCGATATATATTCGATATTCTATGAATATATGTGAATATATATATATATATGTATGTTTTATAAATATATATATATATATATAATATCAATATCAATTGGTTATAGATAAATCAATATATGTAAATATATATAATTAAATATTTACTAATATTTTTATTAAGTTCATGTTATTTATGTGTATTTGTAAATAGTATAAAATAAACATGACATATGTGTATTTTGTAATATGAACTTCATATTCCATACACAATGTGGTATTACAATTGTTGGAAAAAAAACTCGTATATATGTTGGTTTCACCGATATAAGGCTATTTACCTTTACCTCCGTTCTTAGTTGGTCCAGGTGTGACTAATCATACAAATCTGCTCCTTCCGTCTAACGTCCAAGCTTCCGCCTGTTGATTGTGCTTCAATGCTCATGTCACGCTCCTTGGAAGGTGTCGTCCCGTTGATTGAACATGCGATTGCCACACTACGTTATATATATATATATATATATATATATATATATATATATATATATATATCTTGCAATCAGCGATTATCATTGACAAAAGTTATTGCCAATACGAGACAATCTCGCGTACAATTGCCCAATATACCAACCGATCCTGTCTTGAGAATCAGAATCCTGATTCAGCACGGCAGTTCAATGTTTGGTGCAGTGTTGAAGTGTATTCGTGTATCTTACTGCATAAATACTTATGATTGTTCAATTATTATTAAGCCACATAATCAAACAGTTAACCATGTTCTGATGAGGGGCAAAATGTGGAACAAAATAATTTGTAATCCAGCATGTAAGTATGTACGAAGAGCCATCTGATAACTTTATACTCATCATCACGCAACGGGATTGTTTGGAGGTGGAGAATGTTGGAATGCCCGGAGAAAATCATCGACCTTCAACGGGCCACTACCATCGATTTTCATGGCCACCGCGGGATTGAATCAGGGGCTTGAAAGCACCCGACTGGCCCCTTTCACTGATTAAATCATAACTGACTTTGTATAATTTAAATAACTAGACACGGATCCAGGGGTGAATTGTTAGGGCAGTGATTTTTACTTGTTTCACCTGGAGGGTGAATATTCCCTGTTATTTGATATGAAAATTGCTTTAAAATGCATATATTTTAAATGAATATTGTAAAGTGTCCTGCATCCGCGAGGGTGACACCGCTTCCAGAGTCAATCACAGATGAGGTCATCCATATTGTGGAAATGTGTGTGGAAAGAGTTGAGATTATATACAATTTATCCCAGTACAAGGGCCTGTGTATGCATGTATGTCGGGGGGGGGGGGGTTTAGTCTTAAGTCCCTACCCCCATCCCCATGTCCAAGTGGAAATGTACTGCATGGGAAATATGTTGAGCGCTAAAATGTGACGTTTATTTGATGGAGATCTGCACTGGCCTCGTAGACCCCGCCAATCAATTAAAAGTTCTTAGTTAATTTTCTAGTTTAAGAATGACGGAGGACCTGACTACCTGTCTGATCTACATGTAAAGCTGGAACTGGGACGGGCCATTGATCATGTATCACTGGTTACCGAAAGAGAAAAACATAACTAGCGTTCACTTTTACTGCAGACCGATTTTCATACTCGTAAAAAATCGATGGCACCTGCCTTGTTTTGTATCTGTCATAGCAACATTTATACTATTGTTACAGTATTCTATATGCCATTTGAACTTCAAATGTTCCTATATTAATAACTTTTCTGTTACTCTTACTAATAAACTGACATTGCCTTGTTTACAAAGGTTCGTTTTGCACTTGTATTATTCAATGACAAAAATCCCATAAGGCTAATGTCCAGCCTGTCTGGCTACTCTAAGTATTCGTGTTCATATTACGTGAATATGATTAATTTAATATTAGGTTATTCAAAAATCAATATAAGCCATAAACTAATCTAAAAGTGTAGACAAGGAGACCCTTAAGTTTAAAGATATATAGCAGCAGGTGTTGTGCGGTATACATACCTACTTCTCAAAGGTTAATGAGATGATATCAACAGGTCAGCATTCTGCAGTATTATTTGGATATAATAAGTAGGGCTAGCGCATTTGCAGAATCAATGAATATGAAAAACTTTAATATATATCTTAATGCAACCTACCATAATAATACCATATAGCTAGCGAATAAGAGGGTAAAATAATAGGAGACTGTCTAAATGATAACGAAAAATTAATCATCCTAATCTTATCCGTACATTCGCAATGAGTATTCCAACGATTAAGAGGTTATATATATATTGAATTTCCAAAACTTAATGCAGAATGGTGAAATTTTCTTTAAGCTTCATCCTTGCTGCTAAAACTAAAATATATTGCCTGACGTGAAAGAACAGGTTTGTTCCAGCTCTTTAGCAAAGGCTGATTGCCTTATATTTAATCCTCTCTATTCTTCTCTTCCATACAGGAGATATGGATTATATATATATTTAATATACACCTGGGCCAAGTTGCAATTACATTTTATCGGGCTAAACCCAGTAGCAAGCCTAAATACCATTGTGACAATTGTGACGTCATAATTGTCGCCATAGTAACACACATATGACCCTGGGTAAAGTCACCTACCTGACTTAAGTCATCCTATTGCACCAGATCCCTGGTACTCTATGAGAATTTATCATTATTATTAAATTTATTATAATTATTTTTATGATGATGATGATTATTATTATTATTATTATTATTATTATTATTAAAAGGACAGTTTAAATCGACTAGTCTAGTCAAGCGTCACCTTTGGGTAGGTATTTACTGCCTTGCGTCTCACTAGATCAAAACAACATTAAATGCTAATCGTCTGCTGCCGCTCTGTGTTCTACCATTAAGGCTACTATTAAAAAAATAAATTGCTGCAAATACACCAGTATACCTGAATTATGTCTATACATGATTACGTAGGTAAGTGTAACTGGTTATTCCTACATTATGGTTTCATTGTCATTATGGGAGATTCCATGTGGTACTTTAACGGAAAAGTCAAATTTAGGCTACACAATGTGTAGATACTGCGTATATAATCAGGGTGACTGTTTCAGCTATTGTTACGTTTAAAGAATGAAAAAAAAGAAATTTTGTAATAGTTATATTTTTATTGTACAGTTTTAAACCAGTTGAAAACATTTTATATATAAATATCGATGTATGTGAATGAACAATCTTGCAATGTATGTATTCATATTTTACCAAACGGCAAGAGCAGCTTATCAACCTGCAACCCACAATCAACCCCTTATTTCGGCCCGCCCAACACATACCTAAGCGGGGACCCGCGGACTAAGCCCCAATTCCCCCCCCCCCCCCCCCCCCCATCTTTCCTTGGACTGTAGATCAAAAATGCTTACGGTCACCTGTTTGGTTACTCGTTAGTCCAATGCTTATGAATATGCATTGAATGAATATGCGATTAAGGTCACATAGAGTTAAGGGAAGGTCAATTGACTTTCAATCACGAAGAACATGAGGACAAGTTAATTTCCGCAAACCGTCCTATTAGCAGCACAAGAATGGAAACTGTGTAGCATTTGAAGTTCTAACATTACAGATGAATATGTCTTTTCAAGTGTAATACATTTGTAATAATCTCTTTTCATTCTGACCGATACAATTTACAGCCTCTCAAATTCAGACTTTTCCTAATCTTCCATTATTGATTGAGCAACTAAGAAATGTGAAGGCCACATTGTGCTCCATTTCATGAAAAATGTAAAGAGGTTTTGAGGGGTACAAATATGTTCCCATTCCTCATGTCGCTCTAATGTTTACTAATGTCCCATTATTTTTAAGCCAGCACCTAACAAGCCAAAATGATAATAGGATATCGGGGCTAGGGCGCATTATTATTTCTTTACAGTTCAGGTCTTGTACCTATACTTTTTAAAAATTAGTTTGAAAAGAGATATATCATATTAATATATCTCCATGAAAAGACTGTCCTCAATTAAGAACATGCAGACACGTCATGCTGAACGATTGAACACAGTGCCGAACTAAATTCTTTAATCTATGTTTCTTTAGATGCCGAGTGCCACACACACAAATGATCTAGACAGTTGATAACAATCGACTTGTTATATTTACGCACTTTGACTCGGTACGAGAGGCAGTAGCCCTTTTGCATCATCCCTCATAACAGTGGTCAAAGTTTACTGACATGTATATAAAAGCTGATAAGCTGCCAAACGAACAATATGGCCCGTCTCCGTAACATACACAGACACAGCTAATTTGAAGTGTCACACCGTTGGAGTGTCAGAAAGCCTGATAAAAGCAGGCAATTCCATTTCTGCGAACTCTGGCTGAGAATCATGTGTGTTGAACGTTGTATTAAGGTTACAGAAAAGAAAACATATAATCATATATATATGATTTGTAGCATAATTGACAATAAGTCACGATGATCTTTAGGACAAATTGTTTTCAGCAAACCATGGTAAAGAATGATAAAAGTGTGATCTATGACGTTCTAAATTTACAGCTTTATAAGTCTTTCAGTTATTTGTATATTCACCTTTTGTTCTCAATCAAACACAGTTTAGAGATTCTTAAAGTCTGATTTTTCCTGAAGTTCCATTTGTGATTTATAATTTTACATTGGATTACATATAGTAAATAAGAAATGTAGAGCAAAATTATGCCTAGCATTTCTTTATAATGGTATAAATTATTATAGAAGGTACAAACATGTTCCCATTACTCTTTTAGCTGTGATGTTTCATTTTCAAGCAAGCAACTGTCTAACTCAAAGAACAATAAGATATCGGGAATAGGGCGCAAAATTATTTCTATGCAGTTAAGGACTTGAACCTGTACTATTTTCCATGATATGATTTGGAAAAGATATATGTCATGATGAAGGAAGTACATTTAAATGAAGTACTCTTCATTTAATCATTATATCTCTTCATGCATTAAGCCGGCCATTTTGCGGATCACGCATCTTAAAACATATTGTGGAAAAGGTCATAACTATTTACAGATGTACATCCCTTGAATATTATTACCGTGAGTTGTATCTCCCGTATTGCTATGAAGGCTAGGATATAGCTTATAATTAGTTTCTGTTATTAATCAAAGCGAGAATGAAGTGTGTTGAACCAGCGCTTATACCTCTCTGTTTTACGGTCGGTCAATCGATTACTGGATGTATAACAATGTTAACTGTGCCAATCCTGTCAGCTTGTGTCTGATATCCATATCAGTAAACTTAGTAAATGATTAATCTCGTCATCAATACAGTCATTTAATGAGTAATCTCTGCCATAGCAGAGCATCGATATAATATACCTTCGTACTGCTTATTTAATAAAAAATGAAATAATATAATAAATCTGCGTATGAATCTGGCCACCTTTCTGCAAACATTCACCGTGTAAATAGTTGTTAAAACGTTGCTTTATCCAGCTCTTTAATAATGACTGTTTGACGAAATAATTATTCGTTTATATTCCTTTCTGCTATGCAAATGCGTGTATTTATGTGGGTGTATATATGTTCAAGGGATACATTTCTGTATATGTCTTTTGTAAATAATGATAAATCTTTTTTTATAGATTAAACAGTTACATTGTCAAAATTAGTACTAAATGCCAGCTATACACACTGTCTTTGCTCCTTATTAAAATTAATTCAGCCCAAGAAACTAATAAATTTAAAGTTGGAAATTATGTGTGATACCAATCTCATTTAGGCTGCCACATTTACACATAAATTAGTTGCACCGTGCATTTGAAAGATGTAATTCCATCTCTTTCAAGTTGAAGCCAACAAATCATGACAACAGTAAAGAGATAAGCAAGGTCACATTGTTTCATGCTCTCATACACATCATACGTATCACTCTCTCTGTTACGTGCATGCCGGTAAATAAACACTTTCTTTTTCCTTGCTGTGTCGGTCCATATGTTGTCTTCTTTCTGAGTGTTTGTTTTAATATTCACATGTAACGTATGTTAACCAACTACGTTTTTTATATCAACGAATTATGCAATCACACTGCAGTTTATATGTTGCTGTGCATGAATATTCATCAAATAATATCTAACTGAATTCACATCTAACGTATGTTAACCCATTACGTTTTTTTATATCAACGAATTTTTCTTTCAAACTGCAGTTTATATATTGCTGTGCATGAATATTCAATAAATAATATCTAACTACTTAGACATTGCAATATGATACATGCATATTCATACGGTAGTTACGTATTTTCACACAATGTTCTACATTATTAGGAATGGGGCTGTATTCAGGACATATACCAATTTAAAGTTCATCCTAAATAAATGGGTATATACATTTAATATAAACCTGCTACTTTTAAAGAATAACTTTATTATTATTATTATTATTATTATTATCATTATCATTATTATTGTATAAATCAATGTTTTCACAATGCACCTACAATTCACCTGATATTGAGCTCCAGAGAGAAGACTCCAGAGAGAACCTCCTGGCCAAGTGAGGCTTCACCTTTGGGTAGGCATTTGTTACTTTGTGTCTCACAAGAAAAAAAACAACGTTAAATGCTTATCTTATCTGGGCTGATTTCCCACTAAGTCCTACTTATAAAAAATACCATGCTATAAATCCCCCAGTATGCCATGGTGCTGTGTATTCATGATCACGGGTATAACTAACTGGTGATTTCTATTTATGGCTTTCATGGATATCAAGGGAGATTCTGTGGTACTTTACACAGACAAATCAATCCTAAACCGATGGCCGGGAATATAATGCGGTTGGAGAAAGTTCACTGCAGTCGGCCTTGCGCACTGTGTATAGAAAAGACTACAAAGTGACATCAACCTTTTCTCTAAGGTATTAAGGTCCTCTACATCAGAAACCTTTCTTAAATATGACCTTTGTCAAATCTAATAAGACAACTGATCTAAATGACTGTGATTTCAACTTTTTTATCTAGTTGTTAAATATTTAAATGCCTAACCCCAAATCCACTATAAACATCCCCCCATTCTAATAGACTCTCCAGACACTTATATTGAACCAAAATTTGATATTACATTTTATTTATTCAAAAATATTTTTATGAAAGGTTTAGACTATAAAGATTAATGAAATATTATACTGACTACAGTAAGTTTTATCCCCTTTATTTCTATAAAGTCTGGGATGTTGCGTATAATTATAGTTTTTTTTATTCTGTTAATATTTAATGCGAGAATGAGGCGCGCCAAACAAGCACTTTTAGCTCTAATGGGGCAGATTTCATGCCATTTATCAATTTTCACTGAGTCAGTCCTTAATATGAATCTTATATCTTAGACTCTAAACTTAGTAAATGATTAACCTCTGTATATTCAACTATCTTGATACTTAAATGAAAAACGGTATTTCAGCGACATGATATATGATAAAAAAATCTTATATTCGTAAGCTATTAAAATTAATTTTGAAAAGACCCAGATCACGTACGGGCATATCCTACACACCAGCCCGGTCATAAAAAAAATCAGCTGAGTGTAAACATCACGCATTTTAAGATATATTAAAACACAATTTACATGATCTGCTGTGAGGTATGAATGTTTCACAAGATACGTATTTTCGGAGCCGTCTGTGATTGTGGTCTTATCTGCATTTACAGAGCTTTGCTGTAGTATACCTTCGTACCAATTATCAATTGACAGTATAATAAAATATAAAATATCACGGCTCATTAATTTGGCAATCTTTCCTGAAAACACTAAATGTATTAATTATTGTTAAACTTTTATTCAAGCTCTTTAACGCATTGCTGTTTGTGATAATTATATACATGTTTATATCATGTGAGGGGTACACCAAAATGATCCGAATATATACGGCAATACAGACTATACATGACAATCACACGAATAATAAATTGGATTTTAAACAAATACCTAAATTAAATTAATACCTTAGCGGGTCAGTGCATACTTTTCTTCGGAAGAAGCACAGGTATGCACAGGTTTTATCATGGAACAGATCTCGAGAACATTTCTTGAAACCAATTTGCTGCGTATATGAGGCAAATCTGATATAAAAAAAAACGCATATGGTCAATTTAGTTCCAAGGATGAAAAATAAATCATTTTGTTCGGTTCTGAATAGGTATATTAAATCTTGCACTGAGAGAGGATTTCCGAATTACTGAAAACTGATTTATTTATGTTTGCATGAACTTCAAAATACTGATTTTGTTGACATCAAGTTTAATTGTTTTATCATTTTGATCAACAAAATATTTTCCGGACTAACCTGGGGATATCCAAATAAGCTAGAGATAGTGAATTAAGCATTGAGCAAAATAACTGAACGACCCATGGCGTTCCCTGTTCGAACTATTACGTTAATAATGTATGTCAGTCGCTTTTGGTTTTTCAGTCGGTCAATTTTTTAACATAAAAGAATAACGACTCAAGCGCCAATTGTTTTTATGGGTGAGGTCACTTGTGGTCTGTTTCCTGACGCCTGAATATTTGAGAAGGATGCAAAATAATTTGACTTCTTTGGTATGTTAATCTAAATTTAGTCCAATACATAAATTTAGAAACCTCTATTTGACACATGCGCGCACACACACACATATATATAAATATATCAAGATGACTGTTACCTACCTTTCGATGACTCACAAAGTTTTAGAAATTCAGACTCGTATTGCTTGTCGAACAGTTTTTTTGTCGGCCACTCAGGATTATTCACAGATTTACTTTTTTTAAAAATGATCAAAATGAGTATCATCCCCTCTATTGTTGCGATGGCCAGTATACAGCTTAACAGTGTCCTCCTCATGCTGTTATTAACCAATAATGCGAGAGAAAGGAGAGCCCGAGCCGACAACCAGTGGTGGTCTTTACAGATTGTGCTCATCGATCACTGTTTTAATAGCATTCCATTTGGAACAGATTGTTGGCTGCGATCACATGTTTTATCATTCTTAATTCCTATGCATAGTCAATTGAGTGACATCATTATTACACCCCTGGCACTGCTATGCTGGCAAAACTGTACCGGAACCATGTTATTGCGTGCAGCAGATAGATAAATTATGTTTTACAGAGTTATGTAAGCCATGTTTCATTAAAAAGTCATTATACCTTCCTCAACTGCAGCCACAAGCGCAGTGAGGTGCACTATACCTATTCATACAAACATAGCCAGGTATAAATGTCACTCATAGTTTGTATTATTTCTATTATTAGCACTACTTATACTTTGAGATATGAATGGTTGACAAAATAAGCTTTTTTCGTCGATTTGTAAAAATGGGCATGCCCATTGATAGCATCACTTGTATTATAGCTGCCTTCATACAGTAAGGCTGTATACCTTCATATTAATAATCAATATTAAAACAAGGTTTCCAGATCTATATGTTATTTTGAATATTTTTAAAAGAAAACATATTTAAACAAATGGGTTTTGAGGCACGTCCAGTTAGTTTGCCATTTATAAAATTCTATTTGTATTAATAGATATCGCTGCGTATCCGACTGACAGCTTTACAATTAAATTTTATTACTGAAATAGCATCTGTCACATAAATATGTTTGTGTCTCTGATCAATTGCTTTGGCACCCCAATTGGCCTAAATCTAAAATAAAAGTCTTTTCTGTTCATTTCCGAAGATTCATGCAGAAAAAAAATCACCATCTCATATTGAAGTAACCATGGGAAGCTACGATGGTGCTGGACTTTAGGTTCCTTTCTTTTCGTCTGATCACAAGAAAACAAGGAAGTCTAATTTGATTATAGAAGGTCTAGGAATCACAAAAAAAGGTTGGAGCCATGAATCTTCAAAGCGCATGGACCAGAAATAACAATTGAGGCATACAAAGAGCCCGTTGACTTCGTAGATGTAACTTAATATCTACACCGTGGTAAACAGTTAGATCCCACAGTCTGCGGAGCTAAAAAGTGGATTCACTTAATTCTTCTCTTCTTTGCAAATGTATGGTATAATGTAGGTGTGTTTGTGTGTATATTTGGTGTGTTTGAGTATGTCATGTCCTTATAAGTAAAGTGATGAAACTGATAAAAACAAAAACTGAACAAAATTCACGAGTGTTTCTTTCGCCAACTCGGGACTATTTTCTAGTTTGGACTTCTTCTCAATAATATTACAGTAAATATTATTTCCTGAATAAATGTAATGGCCAGCATGTTGCTTAGAACTAGGTTCCTCATAATGCTTCTAATCAACGCAAAAACAGAACACGCGAGACAGCTGCGCTTAAAATCCTTTTCGACTATCGCCATTTATTGATATAGATTACTAGCCTTGATCATTATTTTTCCTCTGTCAGCATGAATTTGACAACTAATCTTCCTGCTTGTGCATATTGAATAAGTACCTGTTTGTACTTCATCCACCGTGCTACTTTTATGGCAAGGACTCTTTTTATTAGAGTATTAGATACTTTTAAATAATTCAATAAATGCTTAAATAATTTTTGTAAAGTTTAAATATAATATTTAGTTACCATTCTGCAACTAATTGCATTTCTCGATGATGATGAGGATAATTAACATTTTATTATTTTTGACGATATTAGGACCTTAATACGAGTAAGTCGAGTTGTCTCGAACTGCTATAAGACTTTTATATACGCTTTAGGCCAAATCGGCACCTAACTGGCCTTCGTGAGAAAAGCGCTTTAGTGATGGCGTATATTTAACCATTTGGTTGTCAGAATGTTCCAGGGTTTTCCATTAATGGCACGGAGAGCCCCTGTTTGTACCTTGCGATCACGCCTTGTGTGCCTGGGTTCTGCACTGTCTGCATGCAATAATATTCTTTTATAGCTATTCTTTACAGCAATAGTAGAAAAGAGGTTATATTTAAGTATCAGTAAACACTTGACTATCAAATCAAAAGGCTGGTTGTAATACTTCATGGTCCCTTTTCTGCTAGATTTGACAGTTTAAATGTCAGGCTGCATGAGTGACCATGCATAATTCTGTCAGCTGGAAGTTTTCATTCATATGTTTTAAATACATCATCCAGTAAGCACTCAATTAGGTAAAATATATTTAAATGTGACGTTAATGACCATAATTGCCATCAGTATGATTGCAATGTTATTCCCTCCGCAAGAAGGGGTATGCTTTTATCATTGTTCGTGTGTGTATATTTAAGTGTGTGTTCATTACATAAGTAAAGCAATCAGGAAAAAAAATCCTATGAAATTTTCAGGGCATTTATGGAATGGGCAAGGGAAGAATCGATTAGATTTTGTTGTTGATCCGACACATGATACGGATTCAGGAAGGTCATAAATCTAAAGTCACTTAAGCACGAATGAACCTCGGAATATGGGAAGAATAAATGAATGCAAACACGGTTTTGGATGCACCGCGGAAGACTGCATACCTAAGAATGCAGATTTTTGGTTCCATATTTTCACAATGTTTGATTTTTTTATATTCTGTAAGGTAGATATACTATTTCCTTAAGGTGAAAATCTCAGTTTAACCATAAAACTAACCTATGTAAATGTCATTCGAGGCTCCCGAGTGATATAGAGTCCCCTTTTGATCAGATATCACCCACCTTATCCACACGGAAGTGTGAACCGGGATACAAGTCAAACCACAACATTAGTTTTGTAATGATTCATGTCTCTAAATGTAAGGTCCCAATTTTACGGTCTGGACCATGTTCTGTACCGACTGATCGTAGCCACAAAAACCATGGGCTGCCTTGAGAGAAGCTTCCCGATATCACCTGCTACGTCGGCGATACGATGCCGGCAAGATTAAGAGAGATGGCTCCACAACTTATGACGACTACGACCGATTTACCACGATTAAGAACGATTCTTCTCATCAACATACGACCAGCCACGAAATTCGGCAATATGTGACGATTTTAGTTCGATTAACCACGATGTTCCACGCAAGGGACCGTGATATATCGTAGCAACTTCGTAACACAACGTAAGACAGTCGTGCGATAAGTGAGGAAATGGCATACGGCTGCCCAATCTTCATGACATTGAGGCCAATACTGCCTCCCGTTTAAAGACCGTACCATTTAAGTTCGAACTAGGTATGGAAAAAAAATCATAGCGGTTCAACAACAATTTAAAACCGGTCCAAATACTCGAAGCCCGTTCCCGATGTACCACAACCTGTCCCGTCTTCCACGAATCACAACGACTGTGCCAAGACCTGGATCCCAAGTACCATGAATTTCCAAATAGTAGTTAAATCATAGTTACAATCGTGGTGTGAAAGAGGTTCAAGGTTGCGTCAAAGTCAAAACTCGTTCGCCTCTCTATTGGTCAAATTTGACAGAAGCTAATGCACTTTTTTTTCTTTATAAATAAATTGCAGATAAGGGGAAATTAATCTAGGGGTTAACTTTATAATTAATGTACATGTTTTTTTTTTTAGGAAAAGGGAGCAACATGAAGAAGATAATGGTTCTGCTTAGTAGACTTAATATGTATTATATTGATGGTGTCTAAAGTTTATTTGCATAGTTGCGTCACTTTAACAATTCATGTTCATTCATAATGGAAGTTAAACTGCCATTAGGTATAGCAAATATTCGTCGTGCATCAATTAAAAATTTATCTGCTTGCTTAGAGGCTTTGCGGTAAAAGATCTTCCCCTGCGGTACAATAATAAATATACCATCAGCTCATTTGCATGTTTAATGATCAATGGATCAAATCATGATCATCGTGTCTTTTGCGCATCATAAGAATGGCGCACATATACATATACATCCATGTGGTTTCTGTTGATGAGCAACTCATTTTCTTTTATTAATTTTATAAGTTTTTAAATGGCTTATAACTTTTTACAAACCTTTTATAAACTTCTGTACACAAATTTAAAGACATAACTAATATATGCTTCAATATATTGGTATATCTTGGGTAACTCATGTAAAATGCAAATTTACTCCACAATCCCAAAGTAATGTGATATTTGATCAAACATACTCTCTTGACCTTGTAGAAAAACTTTGCTTCAATGTCCCAGGAACTAACCAATATTTTTGATTATATCTTATGAAGAGACTTAGGTTTATTAACACAATTCTGTATTAACAAAGTTTACAAGAGATTCGCGAGATGTCGATAAAGGCAGCCGATAAAAAAACTATTTTTTATATTATTTTGATTTTTTTAAATTTTAATATCTAACAACTGTTGTCGTCGACGAAAATATTTCCTCTGCCAGATCTCAAGAATTAATCATACTAAGTCAAACATTTCAAATGAAAAAAAAACTTGGTCTAAATAGATTGGTGCATACAAGGAAAGGAATAAGGTAATATAAGACACTCACGAACTATATATATTGTACACATGAATGTGGACTAAAAATGTGTTGTTAAGCCCTACGTGACTCACTGATGCCATGCCGAAATCATTTTATACATGACCCACCCCCATGTACAACACAGCCAGAAAACTGAATGCAAAATTGGCATTAAAATTGCATAGTGTGACAAAAGTAACAGCAGTGTGGTAAAATGGGGATGATTCATGTCAGCAAGATACAAGTTATGGCTAACATCTACTTAGTACTGGTTGTAAAGTGTCTGTTTGGATAAATAACAGATGTATACCACATAATGTATAATAAATGTTGAACAAGAATCATGTTATATTTTAGACTGGTATGGATTAATAGTAAGTTTATACAATGTTAGTAGAGTATACACCCAGTCTATCTTGTTAAAAAGTAAAAAAAAATAACCCAAAAGGATCTTGCAGTTGCACAGGTTTACATGATGTGGATTATTTGTTCATGATAGCCTATTTATTTGAAAATGATACGTGTATCTAACGATTCTTGTGTTGCTACTTAAACTTAACATAAACTATAGGTCTTATACATGTATTATGATATATACTTTACACACACACACACATATATTTATACCGTACGACGTAATAAGCGCCCCGGGCGCTCTCAAAATTAATTTTTTCCAAATTTTTTATACCCTAATAAGCGCCCCCCCCCCCTCCCCCAACATCTGCCAACTTCAAAAGTGCATTACGATCCTCCAATTCAACACTGCGGCTTGTGTACACGTGTTTGACTTCACAGCACATTCAGGACAATTCAGAAAAGTACAATGATCATTTAACAATGGTTGTGTAATCCAAGTGATACCGATCCGCGATTTGCAGACGATTTTATTTTGTGTTGCATGAGAGAATTGTCTGAATGACTACAGTTAGAGATTTCCTTTGCAGGTGAAGAGGAAAAATAAGGATGGTAATAAATGAACACTTTTATAAAAGTCAACGCCTAATAAGGTAGCAGAATATATAAAATGTTCATATAAAAATATGTAAAACAGTATTTATTTGAACGATGAAAAAAAAATTTACGGGACATCGGTACCCCGATTATGTCAGTCACCTTGCGCAAAACTGTTAGGAAATTTGTCATATTTATATCCCACGGAAACAAGGTCCCTTTCTTGAACTTTGTTGACACGTTATAATACATTCATTTCTCGACGTAGTCCAATAATACAAGCTTAATTAATACATTGTCACCTGAGGAAAGGCCGCTTCATATTTATAATTATAATGCGCTACTGGTTGTCTTGTAATTGAAGTGTTATCTATGATACACTTGACCACTGATTCTGTTATGTGTAACTAATATTATTATTATATTAGATGATAAAGCTTAACGGAGATTGAATAAAAACTGGTGGTAACTTTTAAGCTTGGCGGGGAGAAATGAAAGCATTACGTTGTCCTGTGTTATATATTCGCTAGGGAGAAAAGTGAGGTTAGGATGACTCATCCTTTAGTTTCATAAAATGATCTCCCAATTCCGGTGGGGGGGGGGGGGCGCTTATTACGGGAGAGACGCTTATTACGTCAAATACGGTATATATAATTTTATTATAATAATGTCGGTTTGGTGACTGAAGGGTCCAAAAGACCTGCTCTTTCCTTAATCATAAAAGTTAAGGCCTGGGGGGTTTATACCCAGGGAATATAACACGAATATGTACTGGTCAGAAATAGACACTTGTATCTTCTTACATTGTCTAATTGTGAAAGGCTGATCATTTATATTTCAGTTTTCCAGATATGCTGTCCTGATGTGATAGACCTGTCCACATGAATTGCCTGTGAATTGTAAGAGGCCTTAGAATGGATTCAATTCAGTACATTCAATTCAAATCTCTATTCAATTATTATCCAAAATCTAGAGTGGAAACTAGATCTTTTTATTAAGATCAAAATGATTAAATGATTAAAATCTAACAACTCACAGAGGGCTTTACATTGAGGACATTACATGGAAAAATAAAATCTAAAACAAAATGAATCCGATATTTTGGTCTAAGTAGGCTTTGACCCGAACAGTAATAGTAAAATATTAGTTGGGCTTGCTTTCTATTTGACATAATAGCTTTCTGTCTCTACATGGAAGGTTGATTTAAAAAAATACAGTTTCGTATAAAATAATTGGTAGCTCTAGTCTTAGGCAAATGAAAATATACATTTCTAGACTGCACCAATTTTCAGTATGATCAGGCATTCATTCCTGACAGAGTTTTGTTTCATGTTTCATCGAACCTTTGGTACTCTTCCTCAAAAAATGTGCTGACACATATACCAGATCATTGGTTTCACATGAATTTCTTGAGCCAAGAGTTAAGAAAACAAAATTACCAGTCTAGAAAAAGCACTGTCCTGCAAAAAAATATCATCAATCACCCACACAGTGTACATTTACAATGTTATCATATTTAGTAATATAATTATTTTCTTCTGTTAGAAGTAATACTTAAATTTAGAAATGAACAAACTCATCAGGCTCAGCCAATACTTTAATATAAAGTACTTAATGTAAAGTGAGGAAAACTAACCAGCAGACAAGAATGCATACTCAATAAAGTAGGTTTAAATTAGCTTTTAAAAAAAATATCCCATGGCAGCAGTTTCTGTAATATTAATCAAAATGGAAATAATACTTGCACACACTTCATAGAAATTCTCATACAACAGTTGTTACTAGAGTTGAGAAAATAAAAATTTCATTAGGACCAATTACATTACAACAATAAATTGATTTAGGAAAACCTGACAACCTTGTTATAACAACATAGAATGATTCTAACTGAGTAATGAACAAGACCTGACCGGGTGCAGACCATTCAAATATAGAAACAGGCTCTAAAACCTTTTAAATGTCCGTTTTAGAGTTGTATGAAATGGTTCTAAAAACGTGAACAATCTTAATTTTGCATGATGATAGCATATCAAGTTAGAAGATTTTGGGTGATATGGTCACGATTTATGCCCTGTTAACGGACGATTGCTTCTTTGAAGGTCTCAGCAATAAAACTTTGAAAAAAATCAGGTGGCGCCACCATGCTACAGGAACTGAAGAAACAATCCATGATTTATATGCATGCACAGAGTCATGGTTATCAATGCATTACATTTTCAGGAACTGGAGCTTTTGTATCAATTTTTCAATTTTTCTGGTGTATTTCTGAGCCCAATAGCTCGGAGGACATTGCTAACAGAGACCTAATTTCGGGTTCCAAAGAGATTTTTCAATGACCTCCCAGGATGTGAAGTGAGTAGATTCTAGTTTTATTGCTTACGATTTGTGCTCTGTTAATGGATGATTGATTGTTTGAAGGTCTAAAAAGAGAAAAAATGCGTAAACATTTAAAAAAAAAAAATCAGGTGGCGCCACTAATTTGCAGGAACTGAGGAAACAATCCATGATTAATATGCATGCAAAGAATCATGGTAATCAATTCATTAGCTGTTCAGATACTGGATTTTTTGTGTCAAATCTTTAATTACACCAAAGGGTAATAACAAGCCCTATAGGTCAAATGATATGGGTAACAGAAACCCAATTTCAGGTTTCCATGAAGATTTTTCACGGATCTCCCTGTATATTAAATCAGAAGATTCTAGGTGTAGTGGTAACGATTTGAGTTATGTAAATGGATGACTGCATGTTTGAAGGTCTCAAAAATGCAGAAAAATGCGTAATTTTTTTAATCAGGTGGCGCCACCAATTTGCAGGAACTGAAGAATTCATTAATGATTTATATGTATGCAAAGATTCATGGTGATTGATGCATTAGCTCTTCATATACAGGAGTTTTTGTATCATATTTTCAATCATTCTGGGGTATTTCTGAGCCCAATCTCGGAGGATATGGGTAACAGAGGCCTAATTTAAGGTTTCCAAAGAGATTTTTTAATGTCCTCCCTGGATATTAAGAGAGTAGGTTCTAGGTTCAGTGGTTACGATGTGTGCTCTGATAATGGATGACTGCATGTTTGAAGGTCTCAAAAATAAGGAAACAAATGCGTAAAAATTCGAGAAAAAAACAGGTGGCGCCACCATGCTGCAGGAACTGAAGAAACAATCGATGATTTATATGCATGCACAGAGTCACGGTGATCAATGCATTAGATCTTCAGAAACTCGAGCTTTTGTATCAATTTTACAATTTTCTGGTGTATTTCTGAGCTCAATAGCTCGGAGGATATGGGTAACAGAGACCTAATTTCAGGTTTCTAAAGGGATTTTTCAATGACCTCCCTGGATGTCATGTGAGTAGATTCTAGTTTCAGTGCTTACGATTTGTGCTCTGTTAATGGATGACTGCATGTTTGAAGGTCTCAAAAATAGGGAAAAAGTACAGGAAATTTTTTTTTAATCAGATGGCGCCACTTGTTTGCAGGAACTGAAGAAACTTTTGAGGGACCGTGCAGATATTTACGCCAGATGGCGCTAGTGTAACAAGGGTCCAAGTGCTGGTTCACGTGCTGTTGCAGGTCACTTTTGTCAATGGTCGAGATCAGTTTTATCTCTACGCAAATTTTTGTTTGTGGAGCTGTCTTTGCCATATAATGAAGACTAAATACGAAGATTGGACCCTGGACATGATTCGAAAGGAGCTGAAGCGGAGAGGAGCGCGGGTTTCAGGGCGGAAAGCAGACTGTATTGAAAGGTAAATATGAGCGATAATTGGGGCTTCGGTACGGCCATGCAAGCATTATAGACATGAATAGGTCAACGTTATGTTTAATGAATAGGTTTCTCAGAGTATATACGAAAAGGCTGCATATTTTGACATGGGCATAATGTGAAAAAAAGTTTTTTGTATAGGAAAAAACTTGATCGACGATGTGAGCTTAGTTAATATCGGTTCAGTGGGCGGTTGACAAGACTCGAATCATAGCTCATATATATATCATTGGACATCAATGTCAACACGACAATAGGTCTTGATAATACCAAGGGAAAAAATGTTATTCATTCAGAGATGGGATATCATTCTTTTTAATTATAAAGGTGATCATATATTTGTTTACGCTGCTAAAGGTCAGAATTTTCATCCACAGACTGCAGTCCTATGACAGGAACAAGAACTTTGGAATAGATCCCGAGGACAGTACACCTACCTTCAAGATGGATCTGCCTCCCTATGACGAATACAAGGACCTGAACACTGGAGCAGTGGTAAGTTTTTTTAAGCTTTCGAGATTTAATAAAGAGAACCATAAATTAAAATATTATCTGACACATTCACACAAACTTTATCAAAAGTTCAGTAATAATGATTTATTGTGATCTGTGCAGCAAAAATACATATAAAATAACAAACAGGAAAACCACTTCATTAAAAATAATTTATTGATAGTGTTATAATTTAAGGTTCAGTTCTACTTCATATGTTCCAGATCCCACGGCTTACCGAGGCTGCGGCAAACCAGTACCTCATGCCATTTGATAAGATGCTAGGGGAGGAAGACCCACTGTGGAAGTCAAGTTTTGTTAGATTTGTGCGATGGGCTATTGTTGATGATGTTACTTTTATAAGGGGTAATTGCAGGGCTGAAATGAAGAAAGCAGTGTCCTACAATATAGATCTAAAAATGGATAAGAGTGGCAATATAAGACAAGCTCACTGTGAATGTGCAGCTGGCATGGGTCCATATGCTAGCTGTAAGCATATAGTTTGTCTCGTGTTTACACTGGTCAAGTTCTTTGTGTCAGGTGAGCTCAGAACTGAGCAAACCTGTACACAAAAGCTTCAAACATTCCACAAGGCAAAGCAATTCACTGGCTCAACAGTTAAAATGGGGGATTTATCTTTTGGGAAAACATCTCATTCAGAAAGGGGGGAAACTTCATATCAAAGTGAAAATGATAGTAGTGCTGTTAGATTTAATGCAAGAAAACAGAAATATATAAACAACCAGGGTTATTTGGATCGTGTAAAAAATTTGGCTGTAAACGTTGCTGCAAAAGAAACAAAAATGACAATATTGCAAATAGTAAACCCAGCAAATCCCTTTGCCTTGTACCATGACCATGACTACTGTCTTGAAAGTGGCCCTGACAGACTGCTAAAACATCTTAATGTCACAGCAATAAGCAAATTAAATGTGAAGAGTTAGAATAAGCAACTAGGGGCCAAAGTAGTAACAGATTATGGAGGCAAGAGAGACTACACAGGCTTCACTCTTCAAATTTTGGGAGAATTTGCAAGGCAACAGCCAAAACGGATATGGCTGCCCTGGC
Organism: Sipunculus nudus; assembly: GCA_026874595.1. Taxonomy (NCBI): domain Eukaryota; kingdom Metazoa; phylum Annelida; class Sipuncula; order Golfingiida; family Sipunculidae; genus Sipunculus; species Sipunculus nudus. Next base: position 38,076,104 of record CM049310.1, read on the forward strand.
ACAGAGTTACACTGTTCACACTAAATTAAAATTGCCAGCTTTAAAGCATGGGCAGACATACGAGGGCGAGGCAGTGAAGCTGCACGAGCTAAAAACAAACAATGTTGTGAACAGGTGTGGGATATATGTCCAGCCTGAGTTTCCATATCTTGCTAGTTCCCCAGATGGGATAATAAGTGATACAACTTTAATCGAGGTTAAGTGCCCTTACACTGCACGAGACAAGGAGGTCACTCCTACCAATGTGCCTTATCTGATAGTTGACAATGGGTCCCTAATGCTAGACAAAAAACACGATTATTATTATCAGGTCCAGGGACAGCTTTACTGTGCAGGCAGGGAGAATTGTGATTTTTTGGTGTTTACAAAAAAAGAAATTAAAATCATCAAAATATACAGGGATCAACCTTTTATTGAAGAAATGTTAGAGAAGTTGTCTGCCTTTTTCAATAATCATTTCCGGTATGCTTTACTGAACAAGTATATGTATAGAAACTATTACAAATATGATTTTCATACACAAGCATAACCTGTTGTGTTATAATGATATCATGGTTTTGTTCATATGTCACAATATTGAAAACAACTGGCTCAGTTAGAACCATAAACTTACTATGTGCAGATACTCAAGGTATATTGGTGAAGTAATACAACTATTAAAGTATAGAACAGGATGTCTGTCTATCACTATGGACAGCTACACCAATGCCGATGTGAGGTGGTACAAGTGATAATATATGGAACAGTATACAGTCACATATCATTATTATTTGATGATGTATTAAGCATCAGGAGGAACTATACATGTACGGTAATTACACAGCATAAAACAAATATAAATTATTTCTGATGCTAATGAACATTCAGTGGGACTCATTGGCCTGGTCAGTATCTTGTATGTTTTGGCCAGCCCAATAAGCCTTTCTATATGAACCCTCTTACTGGCAACCTTTCTGTCATGTGACAGGGCTTTAGCGTTGAATTGGTTTCCCTTTTTTAAAAAGGTAGGGATATTTACCAACACATCTGATGGTGCAAACAAGTCTTGCACGTTCATCCCTTTGTCTACCATAATGCTATCCCCCTTGTCGCACAATGTCATTAAGTCACTTCGCTCAACAAACTGGCGGTCACTTGTTGAGCCACCATAGGCATGGGGGATATGAGTTAACAGACCACCAGGGCTCATCCCAACAACAACTTTGGCAGTGTTTCTGTTCTTGTAAGTTGAATAGGTGGCCTGTTGCGAAAGTGGGCATTTCGGTTTTTTGATCGGGCACTCCATACCATCCAGAATTATCCTTGTGGTTGGAAATTTTTTGGCAAAATCTGATGGCATAAAGTATGACACAAGGCTCTTTGTTGGCCAAATATCAATTTCTCTCCACTGGTCATGCATAAAGTTCACCCATGTGATGAATATGTTGGCCACTGAGAATTCCGAGATGTCAAACATCAAGGACAGATCCTTGTTAGAATTGTACTGCCTGAGTTTTATCATTGTTAAGAAAAACTGATTCGGCACTGAAAGTAACTGGCAGTTCCTCCACCTGTAATTTAAGTCGTAGGCAGCAGGGCCTAATGTGCTAAGCACAAACATAAATCTGTTGTATGTTTCAAGTCCTGTCAAGTGGTGTACTGCATCATCATTGTGTGTGTAGTTGTCTATGTTGTATGGTGGGTTGTGTGGTGTCTGTGTGCTGGTTGTAACTCGGTCTCATGTGGCGAGTTGGGCTCTGTCTTTCTTTGTGAATCGTCCTGGGTTGTAACCACAACTTCACTGCGAACTTCAGGGGCTTCTAACTCTCTTTCATCAAATCGCTTTAATCGTTTGCTGGCTCGTTCAGCTCTTCTTTCAGTATCTGGAGTTGCTGATTTGGTCCAAAGAAACACACTTGGTACAGCATTGGGTATCAGGAGCTTTCTTTGTGGACTCTCCCCTGCAACAATTATTATATTTGTATTTATTATGAGTGATTTTGCTTTTATTAAGATGTAAACATTTATTATATGTCATAATTATTACAGTGAAAATATGAAAGCTTATTTAATTATTGTGTAATTAGTCATCTCATGCTCTGTCACTTATTCATTGGAGATTAAAAATAATTTGGAGTCAACATCATGTCAAGAAAACCTGATATAAGTTATAAAATAAATTTCATGTGTTTTTAAATGACAGAAACTTGCAACAATGTCGATAATATATTCTGGAAGTGTCATATATGAATTCAAATTTTTACACTTCAACAGTAATTTGTGACTTTTTTGTATATTTATTTATAGCCTACGACATGTTTTATATATGTATATTATATTATTTATTTACTGCTGAAAATAAACAATTCAGATTTATGACTTTGTTTGTTGACCGTGCATTCTTTCTACTATTTTAAAATAATATTATTCATATGAGTAATGATAGCCTAGACAAAGATTCTCTCTGTAACTTAAACCTCTCTTGAGCTGACCTTTGACGGAAATATCCTTTATAAACAAATCTGATGAAGATATTTCATAACTTTAGACGACATGCGTGAGTAAAATGGCCAATAAAAATAGTGACAGTGACACGGCAACGGAGCCGGTTTATCAGAGCCACAACAAATGATTACGCAACACACGTAAATCTGTCACATTTTCTTCATAATATAACTTTTTTAAATGTTAGTATGTGTAACATTTAAATAAATGATACAGTTTAAGACGGTTATCTTACCCATGCTGTTCTGATCGATGTAGTCGTCGGGCAAGAAATGTGCGTGACAGACAACCGAGTGCTCCGTCGGTGTCCAACGATCCCGTCTGACTGCGTGCATCCACTTCCTGCTTTGTTCCTGATCTTTGGGCCATCGATGGCCACCCCGCTTGAAACAACCAGGAACACAACACTGTGTTTGAGGCATTTTAAAACGATAAAAGTAGTGTGAAAACTTCGCAAGTCGATTGTAAACAAAGGGCTTAGCGCTGTGCACATCCGGGGACTTGGGACGTACTTGGACACTTGCTCATGTGGCGCCGCCCTGTCGGTTACAGCTTTGCGCACGGACCCTCATTCAATATGTATGCAAAGAATCATGGTAATCAATTCATTAGCTGTTCAGTTACTTTAGCTTTTGAATCATATTATTAATTATTCATTGGTATTTCTGATCCCAATAGCTCGGAGGTTATGATTAACAGAGACCTAATTTCAGGTTTCCAAGGAAACGTTTCATAGACCCACCTAGATATCAAGTTAGAAGATTCCAGCCCAGTGATTACAATTTGTACCTGTTTAACGGGAGACCGACAGACGGGCGGACGACGGACAAAGAGTGATCGCTATAGCTCGGTATGACTGAAAGTCAGCTTAGCTAAAAAACATATAATATCATAATAAATTCAAGTGGCGCATTTGGGTCATTGTACATGTGTATACAAAATATCTCCTCAGCCTTTGCTGGGATAACTGTAAGGTCACACAAAAATATTTATTGTCCAAAGGAATCTGGAAACAAAAAAGATGGTCAAGTTGGGTTTTTTTCCTTGTCTGGCAGAGGCACAATACATGGAATGTTGCTTGCCTAGAAAATACAAAAATTAGCTTCAAATCTTATAATGATGTATATGCCCATAACAAGGTTTATTCCATTGTCTGTTTCTTTCGGAATTATTTTAGGAAACTTGTGGCATAGCACCAAGGACCTGGTCTTCATTTGCAAAACCAAATTGATCCACCAAAAATAGGAGAATCGAATCCGTTGAACACTATTATTGTGTACCCTTAACAGTCGTGAAAAGGACGACACACCTTGGCTATTGTTCACACGTGAGTTAAAAATAATCCATACATACCAGTAAAAAATGTAATTTTTACCAACGAATGCGTGAAGGCATTTTCCTACTCCAAGTATATGAATGGTCTAAAATAGCATTAAATATAAAATTTGGCTTTTATCTTTAAGAAGTTCATTACATATTATTACTTGATTATTACTATATTTAGTAAAATGATTAGCTATTAAAAATTACTAAAAATGAAAACATGTTTATACCTGGACTTAAACTCAAGTCACCTACCTCCAGGGGAGTCGCACAGTTTGAGGTATCTAGCAGTTTCACACTTGGTGTGTAGTGTTCCTTTCATCAACTCAAGATTATTTACAGATTTATTTCTTCCTAGTAATATTATCATAAGTATTATCCCTTGTATAACTGTGAAGGCCAGCATGTAGACTAGAATTAGTTTCCTCATGCTGCTTTTAATTAATGCCAGAACGGAATATGCGAGACGCGATCTATCTACGCTTTACTCATCTGGCACAATATCAGCATAAAACTGCCCTCAATACGCAAAGTTAATCATTAATCTCTATATGCTTTAAATCAGTGCTAGAACAGAACACCGGAAATATTGCTTGTCCTTCTGATCCGACCCTGGTAACATATATGTTTTAAGTGTATGAGGTCAAAGCTGTCAGCCAGAATTTGATACCCCCCTCTTTATAAAACCTCTATAGTAACTTCTATATGTACATCCATCGTGTCACTGTTTAACATTAGTGTAGCATATTAACACAATAACACAGCATTTAGTAAAAAACGTTAAATATCCCAATTTTTATAATATATTGAATTCTGCTTAAACAGTGCAGCTGCTGTAGGTGGCTGATTCACATAATAAACCTTTGTATGAAGCTAATTTGGTAGCTTTCAGAAGTGAATGGAACACGCGAGAGAGCTCTTCCTGTATGGCTGCGCTAATCTCTTTTTTACCCATTGCCAATTAATGAGTACAGATTTGTTCAATGGCCCTTGGGGAAGGAGGAAGGGAAACCTTATAACTGGCGAGAGGTTGACCGGGATCGAACACACTTCCACAAACATACCGATCAATTGATGAGACTTCTGTTAAAGTTCACTTTGTTTATTACATCCGTATGTAGTAATTATAGTCTCCAGTTCACAAATATAGGACGTAGAACGTACACATAATGTTCACTAGGTTCCATTAGATCTGAGTCGACAGTGTTGTAAGCACGGCGTAAATAATACATCACTAAGTCCATATATTCTATCGGAATTTGTGGTAACACCAAGAACCAATATTCTCCAAGTATATGAGGCGTTGGGTCCTCGGGACATAGCAATACAACGGCAAAAGTGTTACGCGGTCGGTAAGTATACGACGTTGGTGCGCCGTTAGAAGACATTTCTTAAGTCTTTAAGTTAAGGATTGATAATATAAATAAGTGTATGAACATTTACAAATATTTCTTCTAAGCAAGAGATCTCTTATAAATTTCTGTTATATGTCCGAATTTTGTCACACACTTAACAAAATCCGTGCGGGCCTTATTATACGGGGTGCCAACGACCGTTTTAACCTTCAACCTGGATCACCCTTAGAATTGACCAATAACACAAAACATAACTCGACACATGATCGCGTGTGCATAAATGAATATATAATTACTTAGGGTTGTGTAATGATCACATAGTTAATATTTGGTAACCTTTTAAAGAAAGCATCTTGTTTATAGTAAGCCGTGAGGGCACCAGGGGGCAGCACATATACTTCCTGTATCTTGCTGGATAAAACACATGTGGCTAGACTTGGTGTTGTGACTTTATCGGCCTGCATCTATCAACACATGGTGTCAGAATATGGATCACATCGAGGCACCCAACCCACTGAGCCTTGAAGGCAACCTGAATGAGAACTGGAATCTTTTCTACCAGGGATGGCAAATATATTTCGCATTAAAAACGCATGGCCATGGGCATGGACTGGACTGTGATGACAAGTTCAAGGCCTCCCTGTTTCTCAAGTCTGTGGGCAAAGAAGCGTTCGAACTGTACAATACCTTCACTTGGGATAATGCCGGTGATGAGTGGAAGCTAGACAAAATAATAGAAAGATACAAATCATATTGTGCCGACAGGGATTCGGCAGCGATCCACGTGCAACGTTTCTTCAACTGTCGTCAACAAGCAGGTCAGTCTAATGATTCATATATAAAGCAAGTGCAACACCTAGCAAAAAAGTGCCCGTTTACCCCAATCATGAACAATATGATAAAATGGAGGATTATGTGTGGTGTCCATAGTGAGCCCCTCAAAGAAAGACTCTTTAGAGAAAAGAATGACGTCACACTTAAACGTGTTATACAGATATGTAGGGTGGCTGAGGCTGCCACAAAACAGGCCAGAGAGCTTAGGGATACAGAGACAGTTACTGTCCAGGCAGTGAAAGGGTACAGTAAACAGAAATACAGCTCAAATAAGCCTGTCAACAGTGCTAGTGTTAGCACCAGTTTGAAATCCCGTTACCCCAGCAATAGAGATGCTAGGCCTAGGGGCTATAGTGGGGGTAAGAGAGACTTTCAGTGTAACAGCTGTGGCTATACACATAGACCAAGGGCCTGTCCAGCTTATGGTAAAACCTGTAAGGGTTGTCAGGGGAAAAACCACTTCATTAAAATGTGTCGCAGGTCTCAGGTGCACACAGTCAGTGCAGAACCAAACCAAGATTATACGTCTGGTTCTGAGGAATCGGATGGATTCACTATTGACTCGGTGGACAGTAAAGATGCTGTGAATGCATCATGGATTATACCAATGACTATTGAAGGTGATACTGTGAATGTTAAGCTTGACACAGGTGCAAATGTCAACATAATGAGCAAATCTACATATGACTGTTTGAGTAACAGGCCAAAGCTACAGTGTGCCGATGTGAGGCTGACAGCTTACGCAGGTAGTGACATACCAGTGGCCGGCAAATGTGATGTCAAGGTCACACACAATGGCAGAACCTATCACACAGACTTTGTTATAACTCTGGCTAGTGTTCAATCCATTCTAGGAGTACAGGACTGTGAGAGGCTTGGTCTCATAAAACGTACATGGGAAGTCACTTTAGATAGTAGGCCTAAGCACAGTGCAGAAACTGACAATACTGCCAGTCTTGATGACAAAGTAGATTTGAGGTCCCAAGCAATAAACAGGTTTCCTGATGTTTTTAAGGGTCTAGGATGCCTACCTGGCACACACACAATTCAGATGGATCCAGATAGTCAACCAGTCATAGAAGCTTGTCGCAAAATACCGTTTGCCCTTCATAGCGAAGTCAAGACCGAACTTAAGCGGATGGAGGACGCTGGTGTCATAACAAAGGTGACAGAGCCAACTGACTGGGTCAGTGCACTTGTAGTCGTTAGAAAGAAAACAGGAGGTCTGAGACTGTGCATGGACCCAAAGAATTTAAATAGAGCCATAAGACGAGAACACTACAAAATGCCCAGCCGAGAGGAAATTATGGCTAAGTTTGCTAACAAGAAATACTTCACAAAACTGGATGCCAAACATGGCTTTTGGCAGATACGCCTAGACGATCAGTCATCAAAACAGTGCACTGTCGCGACGCCATTCGGACGGTACAGATTCTTACGGCTTCCGTTCGGAATTCGGTCAGCACCGGAAGTGTTTCACCGAATCGTACACGAATTATTCGACGATATACCAAATGTCGATACCAGCATGGATGACATTGTGATCTCCGGCAGTACAGAGGCTGAACATGACATCACGCTGTGGAAAGTCCTAGAGAGATGTCGCGAGAAAGGCTTGACTTTAGGCCTAGATAAATGTCAGTTCAGGCTGCCAGAGATAGTGTTCATAGGAGACCTGCTAACAAAGGATGGCCTTCAGCCTGACCCCGAAAAGGTCAAGGCCATTAACCAGATGCCAAGGCCCACTTGCCTCCGAGAAATACAGCAGTTTATGGGCATGGTGACTTTTCTTGCTAAATTTGTTCCGGATCTCTCCACCAGGGCGGCACCACTAAACAAGCTCAGAGAGAAAGACATAGCCTGGACCTGGGAGGATGAGCATGAAAAAGCATGGACAGATCTCAAAAACATTGTCAAAAGCTCGCCAGTGTTACAATACTACGATGCCAGCAAAGAGACATTGATATCAAGCGACGCGTCAAAAGCAGGCCTGGGTGCAGTATTGCTACAGAAACATGATGAAAAATGGCTGCCAGTAGCCTATGCCTCCAGAGCAATGACCAAGACAGAAATTAGATATGCCCAGATAGAAAAAGAGGCATTAGCGATGGCATATGCATGTGAGCGCTTTGACCAATATGTATACGGGAAAACATTCCAGATCGAGACAGACCACAAGCCGCTTGTGGCAATTTTCACCAAACCATTGTATGACTGTCCAGCTAGGATCCAGCGATTCCGCTTGAGATTGCAGAAATATGACTTCACTTTGTCGTATACACCCGGTCGACACATGTTAGTGGCCGACGCATTGTCGAGGAATTATAATTCACAAGAAACCCCCATCAGTAGCACAGAAGATGATGTGCGGGCATTCGTTGATCATGTGATTGCTACTGTGCCAATAGTAGACAACAAACTACAGGATATACGCGAAGCGACATCCAGAGATGCTGAGATGAAGCAACTAACAGATATCATCTTGAACGGCTGGCCTCAGACCAGAAAGCGTTGTCCCGGCATTACTGCAGATTACTGGAGTTATCGCGATGAAGTAACAGTGCTAGAAGGACTGCTCTTTAAAGGGACAAGAATAATCATACCTAGTTGTATGCGTGCCGGTATACTGCAGAAGATACATGTGGGACATTTGGGCCAGGAAAAATGTAAACGCCGAGCACGACAATCAGTGTTTTGGCCCAGGATCAATCAAGAAATCGAGGCCATGGTGAACAAATGCACAGAATGTATCACCAACAGAAGTAAACAACAGGCTGAACCATTGCAGCAGCACCCGGTGGCAACCGCACCATGGGAAAAAGTGGCTACCGATTTATTCGAGTTCGACCAGAAAAACTACATCGTAGTGACTGATTATTATTCCAACTACCCGGAGGTAGCATCGCTATCCAATACTAGCAGTGGTCAAGTTATCACAGCACTTAAGAAGATATTCTCAAGGCATGGGGTGCCACTCGTTGTTTTTAGTGATAACGGATCGTGCTACTCGAGTGACAAGTTTACCAGATTCGCCCAAGAATGGGATTTCAGACATGAGACCTCCAGCCCACACCATCCAGCATCTAATGGGCTGGCAGAAAACGCCGTCAAAATCGTCAAAAATATCCTTAAGAAAGCTAAAGCCAGCGGTGAGGATCCCCTCATGGGTCTCATGATATATCGTAGCACTCCCCTTGAATCGGGCTACTCGCCTAGCCAGCTGCTTATGAACCGTTCTATTCGCACTAACCTACCTGATGGACGACAACTCCGACAGCCTAAGGCCAGTGCAGTGTTACATCATAAACAAGCCACCAAGCACAAACAAAAGAAATACTTCGATCGCAAGGCCAGTAAGCGCCCATTAAACCGACTGGCGCCAGGTGACACGGTACGAATCCGCACGTCTCATCAACAGGACTGGTCGGAGAGAGGAGAAGTGATGAGAGAAGTGAGCCCTAGATCATACTTAGTCAGGTCTGAAAACGGCTCACAGTACAGGAGAAACCGCAGGCATATAATGAAAACAGCAGAAACGCCGCTTTCCACATACACCCAGATTGACTGTGAACCACCAGATGATTTGCAGTCAGAAACGTCAGCCCTGGAACCAGTTCCATTACCATCAGCAGCCAATACCCAGCAGCAGCAGAGACCACCAGTGCCACCAAGACCGAACAAACCATGGGTCACGAGGGCAGGTCGGACGAGCAGACCACCTACCAGGCTGATAGAGACTCAGTAAAATTGTTTAATAATAATGATAGGCCACACTCTGTAACTGCCCCTCTTTTATTTAGTTCATTAATAATATGTAACATGTTTAATATATATCATGCAAGATTACATGCCGGACATGTAATACTGACTAATTTGCAATAATTGTAATAACATGAAGATTTCATATTTATGCGAGTACACAGTTAACACAAGATAAAAACAACGTTCAGACTTTTAACACTATAGCTTAATACCGATATTATCACTTGCATGCTTAAAACCTGAAAGGGGAAGATGTAATGATCACATAGTTAATATTTGGTAACCTTTTAAAGAAAGCATCTTGTTTATAGTAAGCCGTTAGGGCACCAGGGGGCAGCACATATACTTCCTGTATCTTGCTGGATAAAACACATGTGACTAGACTTGGTGTTGTGACTTTATCGGCCTGCATCTATCAACACAGGTTGTCACACAATATAACATGCATAACATCATTACTGACCAATCAGACGTTGTACAGAACCCAACGTATACTGTGTTCCTTTCGACACCTGTTATGATGTAAATCACAATTTATGACTTCACTCTTGGACATCAATTTCTGCTTGTACCAGACACAGCTCTGGCCAACTAACACTTTTACTTATATTAATGTATAAACTGCCGTAACGTATCGCGTTCACAATTTTGTCAACAGCGGCAAGTCTGCGACGAACCTGTACACTGCTCACGTGACATGTTAAACATATTATCTCATTCGTGAAGCACCGTACATCTGTGCTGACCACCGACGTATTAATACTGTGTGTTCTGGAAACAGAACATGAACAAAACAGCTGTACCGAGTAATAATCCTGTTTTAGCGTTTTAGGCTGTATGTAAACGAGTGTGGAAACTTTGGAAGAAAGAAATAATACAAACGTATATATATATATATATATATATATATATATATATATATATATATATATATATTCAAAGTTATTTCAAAATTATTAATACGAGTTTAATATATATTAATATAATTTTCTGGAACTCCCTGACAGATTCGTGGTGTGTTCGGACATAAAATTTGCAATGCTTAGGGGAGGACTTACACACGATAGTTGGATGGCCAATTACCCCTAGACTGACCCAGTCGATGACATGGTTAAGACTAAATTCCTCCCACTGACAGACCCATCATACTTGTTTTTGCTGTGTCGCTACGCTTAGAACAGGTACTTAACTGTTAAAACTTTGTTGTTTGGTGATACCGAAAAGAACCAAAAATATAATATCAAAATATTCGAACGAGTCTTATTATTCATTACTAAGACAAATCGTTTCAAAACATAATAAAGTATCTTAATAAACAAACAGGAGAACAAAAATTAATTACAAACGGCAGAAGGCAACACATATATCAAAACATAATCTCCACTATATCTCATCCACCAACCCCATATCGCAGTAAACACACACGATATTAATATAATCAACACTTCAACCATTACCATCTGCAAACAACTCATTATATGCTCCTCTAAATTGGTGATCTCAGTGAATTAACATCTGTCTGTATTATATGGGAAAGGGCAAACCTAAGCCCTTGGGCTTGCGCCCAAATCCTTTTGATTCACTTCTTGTATTCTTGTATTATCACTGTATGTTTATTGCATTCTTTTGTATCGATAAAATCTTTCAAACAGGTACTGCCACCTCGTGATAAATTAAAATAACTAAATAACGGCTGTCTTGTCGACTAGTTACATCTATCGGTACATTGGATAACGTTTAATTTTTACGCAGGGCTAAGTAACCCCGAGCACGCCTTGAACCTGAGTTCATTGATTGTGACAAGGAATGTGGTGTCTCCGAATGCCGTCCGAGTGTGCACAAATATCTGTTTTGCTTTTACTGCTGGTATACAATTGGCCAGGAACGAGAGCGAGAAGTACTCTGCATGAGTCTATAGTACGAGCTTAAACGCTTGCATTACGTGTTAGTACGAGTTCAGCACGACTACAGGGCGTTTCTGGATGATGGGGATTCCTTGCGTTTTGGCTGCCAAGTCAGGCATGCTTAATTTTGTAGAGAAGAAATGTCAGAGCCAGTCATTGTTGACAAGAGGCGGTTACCACTACGGATTATACAACATCTCTCGGAATCATAGGCGGCAAATCTGGGGAGGGGGGTGGCTGAGGGGTGGGTTGGGGGGGGGGGGGCACATTGCACATTTGGGGGGGGGGGGGGGGGAAGAGCTCTATGATGGAAAACATAAGGAGTACCAGTATTTCTCAGTACAGTTAGTATATATTCTCCTTTACAGGACTGTAATAGACTACCCCCTCTCCATATCAACCCCATAAGTTCGTAAATATATATATATATATATATATATATATATATATATATAAACGAATAAATATATATCAGGGCCGTCGTCTCGGGGGGGGGGGGGCCATTTGAGGTGCAAAAAATATTGCAAAGTTGATATATTTTTTTTCTAAGTAAGCATTAACCAATAAATTACAGCAAAAATGTACCAGAATGCAGTAGTATACATACATTTTTTTTTAATTTTCCACACCGTGGGACACTCCCTCCCATACCCTTCCCCTTCGGGGGCTATGTCCCCCGGCATCCGCTTAATTACTGCCCCCCCCCCCCCCCCCCGCCATTTTGGTCAGGCTACGGCCCAATATATATATATATATATTTATATATATATAAATCAATATAGGTTCATTACCTTGCGTCAACAGAGGGCTCGATCCGTTAAACAGAGAGCATAGATAATGTAATATATATCAAACAGTCCGAGAGTTCATGTTCAAAAATCGAACATGAGCTGAACTCTCGGACTGTTTGATATATATTACATTATATATATATATATATATATATATATATATATATATATAATGAAAGAATCAATGCCAGACAAAATGATAAGTGCCTTCATAACGCCACTTCTAAAGAAACCTACGCTTGATCACGCCATCTTGAAAAACTATCGACCGATCTCAAATCTGGCTTTCCTTTCAAAAGTGGTTGAAAAGGTGGTGGCTTGCCCCTTGAAGGAACACCTGAGCCAGCATTGTCTTCTTGAGCAAATGCAATCTGCTTACCGAGAGTACCATTCAACAGAAACAGCCGTATTTACAGTACAGTCAGAAATCAATGCTGCTGTAGATAACAAGTGCGTAGCTGTTCTAATGTTACTGGCCCTCTCCGCCGCATGTGATACTATCGATCACCAAGTCTTTCTGCGGAGACTCAATAACACGTTCGGTGTCCAAGGAGATGCATTGAACAGGTTCAGATCTTACCTGAGGGGTAGGACTCAGTCTGTACTGGTAAAAGGTGCGACTTCCAAGCCCGGTGCCTTTGACTACGGCGTTCCCAAAGGCTCAGTTTTGGGACCTCTGCTTTTCACTTGTCACACCTCTCCCCTCGGCAACATCATTGAGAAACATGGCCTCAGTAGACACTTATACGCGGATGATTCCAACTGTGGTTTAAACCGCCCACTGAGACTATTCAGGCCATTTCTTCCGTTGAAGCCTGCGTGGTAGATGTTAGGTCATTGATGCAGAGCAATTTTCTGCGGATAAAGATGATAACACTGAACTCATCATCTTTTGTGATGGTACAAGTTGGCACAATTACCAGATATAAAGGTGAGAGTTGGAGATACAACCATCACTCCGAGTGTCTATGCAAGGAACCTTTGAGTAACATATGATTGTAACATGTCCATGGAGACTCACATCAGCTCAGTATGTAAAAGCACCTTCCTGCAGATGCGGAACATTTCCCACATCAGGAAATACCTAACATCATCTGCCCTCAAGACTCTCATACAGGCAAATCTGACATCCAGACTTGACTATGCCAGCTCTCTGTTATATGACCTCCCACAACATGCTAATAGTCGCCTACAAAGGGTACAGAATACAGCGGCTAGGATCAGTAAAAGGGCAAGTCGTTCTGACAGCATAACCCTTGTGTTAGCCGACCTTCACATGCTGCCTATCCAGAGCCGCATTAGATACAAAGTGTTGCTGTTAACATTTAAGGGTTTGCTGGGAAATGTTCCAGGTTACATTGCCAATATGTTACAACAATAACAACCTACCAGGTCCCTACGCTCATCCAGCGGTAACTTTCTAATTATGCCAAAAACCAGTTTAAGGTATTCGGGTGGCAGGACCTTCTAGTATGCCTCAACGCATGAGTGGAATTCCTAACCGGATGCCATCCGAAAAGTTGAAAGTCTGAGTGCCTTTAGAAAGGTTTCAAAAACATACCTGTTTATATGTGCCATTGACTAAACTAGATCATGCGATGAATTTTTTTCTAGCTGGTCAGTTTCTAAGGACATTATGCCACAATTATAAAAAAAATTACATCCAGCAGGAAAACTCACATAAGGTGAAATATCATATTTTAGTTTATTATTATTATTTATTTTCGATTCTAGTATTTTAGCTAACATTTTCTATTCATGTATAAATTCATGGTGTGTAATTTTAATATTACACTTACCACTTATTTGTAAAGCGCTTTAGAGCATGCTCTCTGTGTGAATTTTGCGCTATAGAAATGCATGTATAATAAATAATAATATATTTATATATATGCATGAATATATATATATATATATATATATATATATATATATATATATATATGTCAAGGCCCAGATCCCGATCGGGACCAATCGCCGATGGGTCCAGACCAGATCCCGATCGGGACTGGTCCAGCCCTTGTCCAGACCAGATCCCGATCAAACCAATCGGGAATTGGTCCAGACCAAATCTCGATCGGGATCTGGGCTGGACCAATAACTGATTGATCCAGACCAAATCCCGATCAGGATTAAGTCTGGTCTAAACCCTGATCGAGATCTGGTCTGGACCAGTTCCTGATTGAGATTCCATGGCAGACTAGAGCAGGCTTTTGGCTAAATATTATATTCCATAAGGTTAAGACATGAAAATAATAAACCAAGTTGAGTAAAAAATATAATTTTATATATATTAATATATGTAATAAGAACATGAATATATACATATATTTAGTTGAAAATGTTGATAAGAGAAGTTATAAATTGTTGGTTTTCATGAAATCAGGACTTTTCATTTGAATGTAAGCTGTTAATGAGTTGATACAAGTTAAGAATATCCATATTTGAAAACTGGGGACTGAAAACTTCAAATGATACTTAACTTGTCATATATGTCATCCATCTAACAATTTATTCTACCTACAAAACGCATCAAATATATACACTTATTTACACAGTGAGTCAGTTTAAACTAGTTCAATTGTTATATATAAATTTGAATAACCAATCTGATGAAAATACTGGAAATAATTATTCAACTTGAAAAATAATACAAGGACTTGAAAAATAATTACAATAAATATAATCACTCAATAAATTCTAACTTAAATATTAATTAAGTTATTAAGATAGAATAATTAACACTGGCTACAAACTAAATTAAAATTTGTCATTACTTATTAAGTTATAATTTCAGACATCCTGTCAGGGACATAGGCCTGCTCTGCATCTAGGTCTGGGCTGTCCTGAACCTTGATAAGTTCAGACTGGAACTCATTCTCTTTCCTAAAAGTTAATGATCGGAATTTAGGCTGGACCAAATCCTGATCGGCATCTGGTCCGGACCAATTGGCGATTGGTCCAGATCGGGATCTGGGCCTTGACATATATATATATATATATATATATATATATATATATATATATATATATATATGTCTACTATTCCCCCCCCCCAAATGAATATTTCGGTTTTTCGTTTCGCCGTCAATGCTCGGCATAAGTCGTCTACCAAAAGAAAAGTCCATCACGAGTTAACCTACCTTAAATGAGGCTTAGCTACGTAGTACAAATTGGCTAGACATCACATGTAGATATAACATGTAAAAAATACTCCCAAGTCGCTCAACTTGTTGTCTTAATATCGACACTGTTTGGTTTAAAATACGAGAGCGGTATTTATTTGTTTTCAGGTCAGGCGTCGTTATACCAGCTACTCTTAACCTTCCAGTTCATAGTCCTTTCATTACATCTTGTTTTCTGGTCAGACATCGTTATGCTACTAACTCTTTATTTAATTGGTTCATAATATCCAACGGTTCTCTGCGAACTGTGAACTATTTTTATTGGTTATTCTTTTAACGTGTTACGGCGCCTACTGTATTGGGGTATTTAAGCGATCGAATGGCAGGTGACGCCACACTGGCATTCTAGCTTGAGGAGAACAGGACGTCTGTCATTTATATGCTCATATGTTATTTCAGGTGAGCGTATTATCTATTCATACCTCGCACATTTAAATAGAATATTCATTCTCTGTATGAATAGATATATTTCACTAGAAACCTGAATAACGTAATTAAAAAAAGGAAAAATGCCATTTCGCCACGTTATTAGTATGGTTATAATGCCCAGCTAGGCCATGAAGCCACATAATAAGTAGATGTAAAAATGGGTCATGAAGCAACGTACTTTTGCCATGTTGCTAGGTACCTCAGTGTAAAATAGTCGTTTCATTGTATTTACAAGTCCGTTTATTGCATTAAATAAGACTCTGGTATTCGACCTTGTGGATGACAGCACGTCCCTCATTTATATGCGTAAATGATATTTCAGAAATATAAGCCCTGCACGTCTGTCACTGCCCTGGGTTTGTACCTCGCATGTATGTGCATCTTAGTGTGCTTGCCCCCGAGCACTATGAGCCCCGTCACATATATATTAAAATAACTTTAAGTCCTAATGACATATGCATAAACATACAAGCATATAAGGAATTTTTTTCAATTTTACAAATTACGGGATATATCTCACATCTGCCAGTTAGTATATATTTAACAAAAACATCATCTTTAAATATATACAAATATCTCATGTTTTTTCGATTTACATGTCTACCATCTGTCCATAAATATGTGCAAAATTGGATAGCTTTATGAGCGAGAGTTTGTGAGAAATATCTGAAGATTGTATAATCCACTGAATAGCAGTTTTGAGTCATTTTGTCTTAGTTGGCCAACTGAAATATGAACGCAAGTGATAGTTGTATAACATGAATCCAAATCATTTTCTTAATTTGTTTTCCTCTTTTATTGCTCTTAACCATTTTTCAAGTACAAAAAAGGTGACTTTAATTACAAATGCCAGGTCTGCAAGTGTCATGTGCAACTTTGTTCACAATGTTCTCTGAAACCGCGTTGCGTTTGACACTGTGCTGTACCTCATTTTACAGGTTGTCCCCGCAGTGACCACGCCAATATGAGATTAAATCATTTTTAATGTACACATCATTTTAAGTAATTTTTCGTGGCTTCTAAATAACCTGGAGTCTACCATACACCGATAACAGCCAAACTGTCTTCGAAACACGGTTGGCTTTTATGGAAGTGAGAGCCCCAAATTCTTCTTTGTTTACATCCGGTTGGCGAGTAAACAATAGCACGCGTGGGCTTTTAACACGGTGTTTAGTGTAATAATACGGAAACGTTTACACCTGTTATGGATTAAATAAACACGGTGTTTGTCTAATCTTACGTTCAAACCGAACGAGTATGAATGAAAGTAGGTTATAGTCAGGGGGCAAATCCTGGGATTGTAAACCCTGATCACACCTCAGAGTAGAATTAGCCAACCAAGTAATTATTGTTTTTGGAAATTATAACAACTGTTCTAGACAGGTTGTCATCTCCGAAAATTATTTTATAGTCATTTTTGAGGCGTAATGAAAAAAAACGGTAAAATCCTCATTTCACCAAAAGTACTTGGCACTTAATTTCACATAAGCATTAACAACTGCATCTTTCTTTGTCAGCTACATGTATAAACGGTTGTAAAGGTTTTAAATCGATTAGCCACACACCTGAATATACTATAATATTTTTAGTTGATATTTTATTCTGTTGTTAGAGCTACTGAGGAGTATAAGCTTTTGATACACATCGTGCCTTGCAAACTTTGCACGCATATATTTTGCATATGTTTCTTTAGCTCAGCTGACTATACTGTAAGTCAACTGAGGTACAGGAATGGCGCTTTGTCCGTCCGGCCGTCCGTTAGCAGGGCACAAATCGTAGCTGCTGGACCTAGAAACTTCTAAGTGGAAATCCAGGGAGGTCAATAAAAAATCACTTTGGAAACCTGAAATTAGGTCACTGCGACCCATATCTTCCGAGCTATGGGGCTTGAAAGTACCCCCCAGAATAATCAAAAATATAATACAAAACCTCCAATATCTTGATAATTAATGCATAGATTGTCATGAATCTTTACTTGAATATTGACCATGACTAGTTTTGTCAGTTCTTGAAAAGTGGTGGCGCCACTTGTATTTTTTTTATATTTTAACGAATTTTTTTTTAACTATAAAATGACATCAATCGTGTCGGTTTCTCAGCTGTAATTACATCTAGTGTCCCAAAACCTGGTGTGTTTATTGATCACAAG
The DNA here is from genome assembly GCA_026874595.1 of Sipunculus nudus. Lineage (NCBI taxonomy): Eukaryota > Metazoa > Annelida > Sipuncula > Golfingiida > Sipunculidae > Sipunculus > Sipunculus nudus. Next base: position 38,094,320 of record CM049310.1, read on the forward strand.
TGGATGCCATATAGCTATCACCCTGTCTGTCTGTCTGTCTGTTTGTCTGTCTGTCTGTCCATCCGTCCATCCACACAAATTTGTTTCCAGATGATAACTCCAGGTTGTATTGACACATGGATTTTAAACTTACGTATGGCCCACCACTAAAGCAAGAACCTATATGATTTTGGGGTCATGAGGTCAGAGGTCAAGGTCACAGGACCAACTTTTTTAAAAAGATTATGGCTGCATTTTAAGCCAAGCTTTTCATCCCAAACTTTCCATTTTGCACAATTAGCTGACTTGCCAGTATGGGGAGAGCATAAATGAATTTGGGTCACAGGGGCCATCTGTTCACAAATTTGTTTTCAGATGATAACTCCCGTTTAGTTAGACATATTGGTTTCAAACTTAACTTATATATGACTCACTACTAAAGTAAGAACCGTGTTGATTTTGGGGTCCAACGGTCAAAGGTCATGGCCACAGGACTCATTTCTTTAAAAAGAATGCATATGCATTTGAAGCCAAACTTTTCATCCCAAATCTTCCATCTTCAAGATATTGCTAACCTGCTAATAGGGGACGATTCTGTTCAGTTTTGGGGTCATGAGGTCAAAGGTCAAGGTACCCACATATTTAGAAAGAGTGTGGATGCATTTTAAGCCAAACTTTTCATCCAAAACCTTCCATCTTGCCCATATAGCTGAGCTGCCAATAGGGGAAGAAAATGATTGATTTGAGGATCACAAGGTCAAAGGTCATCGTCACAGGGGCCAGTCTGTCCACATATTTGTTTCTGGATGAAAACTCCAGTTTGGATTGACATATTGGTTTCAATTTTGACTTTTATATGACGCACCAATAATGTAAGAACCCTTTTGATTTTGGGGTCATAAGGCCAAAGGTCAAGGTCACAGGACCTACTTCTTTAAAAAGATTGTTGATGTATTTTTAGCCATACTTTCTGTGCCAAACATTCTATCTTCCAGATGTTGCTCACCTGCCAATAGTAGAAGTAACTGATGGATTTTGGGGTCGAAAGGTCAAGGTCGTGGGGGCCATCAATCCACATATTAGTTTCCAGATGATAACACCAGTTTAGTTTGAAATATTGGTTTCAAACTTGACTTATATATGGCCCACCACCAAAGTAAGAACTGTTGATTCTGGGGTCATGAGATCAAAGGTCAAGGTCACAGGACCCACTACTTTAGAAAGATTGCGGATGCATTTTAAGCCAATCTTTTTATCTCAATCCTTCCATCATCAACATGTGGTGCACCTGCCAATAGGGGAAGTTTCTTTTTGATTTTGGGGTCATAAGGTCAAAGGTTAAGGTCACAGGGCCCATCCATTCACAAATTAGTTAATGGATGATAACTCAAGTTTGGGTAGAAAGGTTGGCTTCAAACTGATCACAGGACCAGTATTTTGGAAAACCTCATAAACATATATCTTTATAGACAAATGCAGCTGAGCGTCGGGACCCATGGGTCCCTAGTACAAATGTGCATGCTTTCTTCACTTAATTATAGTTGCTAATTACTATTGGTTCACTAATTTCACTAGTTTTTCTGGAATAAAATCAAGATTTCATTTTAGACATTTCACTTGCCTGATTAGTTGTAATATGTACATAGCTTTTGCACCAATATAAATTTGTGTTTTTATAGTTTTGTCCATGATGGCTCAGGACTTATCAGAAATATTTTTAAAAAATGAAAAAGCGTCTAGAAGGGACTAAAGTGTCATCCTTGTCTTAAGGGCAGGTATCTGACATCAAATTTCGTTTACAGAGAAGCTCATTGCGTCCTATTATACGGACAAAATACATGTTTCGTCAAGACATAAAGTCAGGGGAAAAGCTGCACAGACAATGGACTTGTCCAACAACATTCTTCAACCAACTCAGCTTGATGCAGTTTTGAGGAACAAATTTGCAGGTGTCAGTGACCTTATAGCTTCAGAAGGTAAATGTCACCTGACTTGCTACAGTTGTTTCCTAAGAAAACACAAACGCAGCTCATTAAAATCCTGCCTTGATGAACAACAGAACATGTTTGCAAAATGTAGCTGATGATCTTCGAAGAGGACTTGCAAGGGGAGAAATATATACCTTGAAAGATGTATGTGACCGACTTTAATATAGACCCAGACATATACCGTGGTCAGCACTTCAAAACCAAACTAGAACAAGTGAACCATGGGTCATGACGCTCAACCGATTGACATGTTGACAATATGTCCATGCACAGGTAACAGATCACTATATGTAGGTGGCATCATCATTCATGCATATTAGCTTAAGTTCACCAAGACCCTTTAGCATATCAAATTTAAAAACAAGCCATCCAACTTTCCTGAGAAATCTGGTTATTCCTGAGAAAACTGGTAATTTGCATATACTTGTTACAATATTTCTGGGATGCTCAAACAACCCCTGTAACTTGGAGATTATGTCACAGTGACCTAATTTCAGGTTTCTGAGAACTTTTATGGAATTTTCAGGATGCAAAAGTTGATGATTCTAGCCATTACGGGTTCGGGGCAAAATAGTGATACTAGACACGACTGAACATTTGCTGGTTCAAACCAGTCTTCAACAACTGATGAAACAATTTTTTACCAAAAAGCACACCATGTTTCATGACACTTGATGAATTTTCAGTTGAAAAGCTGACACATTGATTTGAGTTTGTCAGTGCAAAATGTACATGTACATGTGTTTGGAAAGATATAAAAAATATCGATGGCACCACAAGTCCTCAGGAACTGACAAAGCTAAAGTCATGATCAATAATCCTATACTTTAGTATGGTGTTCAGGACACTAGATGAAACCACAGTTAACAAACTGATACAATTGCTGTCATGGACTCTCTCAAAGTTAGAGGTAACAAGTTAAAAGATTCTAGGTCTAATGGTTATGATTTTAATGCCCTGCTTTGGTATCAAATTTTCAATTATCCAACGGGGGGGGGGCAATTATTAGCAATAAAGCTTGGAGAATATGGGAAACACAGACCTAATTTCAGGCTTCCAAGGAGATTTTCATGGGCCTCCCTCGATGTCAGGTTGAAAGATTCCAGGTCCAGCAGTTACGATTTGTGCCTGGTAGACAGACGGACAGACACAGGGGCGTAGCCAAGGGGGGCCGCCATGGCCCCCTCCCCCCGCGCATCCTGTACTCGCCATCCTTTCAGAATTTCACTTAACCTAATACATATATATATATATATATATATATATATATATATATATATATATATATATATGCATTAAATCTGTGGCGGATATATGCTATCAGTGGCGAATCCTTCGGCGCGCGGCCCCCGTTGAGCTGCAAAATCTCTCATTTTATCTAATTTCCGATTTTCGTGATTAATTTTCGTTTTTTTTTTTCATATTTCTTATTATAAATAAGCAATTAGACTTTATTTAAGTTATCTGCAGTTACAATTACTTTTATTAGTTGAGTATAAAGATATTTATGAACAACTTCAGAACAACTGCAGATCGATCGAGCACAGGGACCTGGTTGGGGTCGACCGTGAACAATCTTACGGCTCCTCTGGTGATACCGGTACTCTAACACGTGATCTGTGCTAAGCTCTTAGGAGTCCTGTGTGCTGTTGAGACCACGGAACCCGGTAAAATGCAAAGTTTAACATAATAATTCAGCATATCAGTTATTTTACCACGAACATTACATTTAAAAGATAATATTTTGATAGTTACAAACGTGATTGCGCCTTTGCGAAATTGACTCGTTTGAAATTTTATATCCTAATTTCGAAGAAATATAAATATTTTATTATTGAACCTCTCTACAGTTTGACTAAATAACGCAAAGACATAAGAGAACAGTTTTTCAGGAACAGGAAATCCTCCTTTTTTTGTGAACATTGCCTCAAAATGTCCTCTTTACATTGTATATTGAAAAAAAATGCCCTAATATGTGAGGGGAAACCATAACAATCAAACCATGGTTCATAATTGAAAATAAAAAAAATATATATATTTTCATACAATAAAATATATAAAGTATAGTAACAATTATAATAATAAAAAAATAATAATAATAATAAAATTTATACTTGTATATATAACCGTTTTCATATTACCCATACATGCATATTAGCTAGCTCCCCTAACCCCCCCCCCCCCCCCCCCCGTTTCCGTTTTCGAATTTCTTGATCCGCCAATGTTGATGGCCCCCTCCTCTCCCTCAATCCTGGCTACGCCCCTGAGACAGAGAGACAGACACTTAGGCAGACGGACAGACACTGGACAAAGAGTGATCGATTTAGCTCAGATGAAATAATATAAGAAAAAACTATTATTACCATTCACTTTACATCATTCATTGCAAACATTTTGGTACCAAAAACACTTTTTAATAAATGATAGGAAGACATGAGTTTATATAATTCATTAAAGTTGAAATTATTTCACAGTGATTGGAACACGACACGGCCGAGTGGGTCCGGTGAAGTACGTTGTATTTACACGTAGCCTGCTATCAATTTTTGGTAATTATATTTGTAACGTATTCTATATTTATACTTTTGTTTAATGGCTCACCTCATTTTAATTAAGCCTTTTTTATATAAATTAACCAATAAGGAACATCTCTTGTAAATACTCGGCCGGTCTCACAAATAGAATATGACAAATTTAATATGTTAGCACCAGAGGCACGTAATTATGTCCTTTTCAATATATGGTTTGAAAGAAATGTCTGAACATTTGATAATATCAGACTGGAAACATTTGATTGTGATGGTTTTGTCTGAATGTTTACTCTGACTTAAGCTGTAGTCTTATCATTATATAGAGCATACGCAGTCGAATTTCATGTTAGAGATGATATTTTCAAGGGCAATGGTGATGTTCACTGCCGAACAATGTACACCAATATAAATATGAGTAAAGGGAAATGTTATATTATGTTTTTACGATTTAATATAAAAAATATAATACATTGCTAAAATATAATTTATCAATTATATTTTCTGATAACGTGAATAAACATTATATATGATAAGATCAAAAACTAATAGATAAGTAGTGTTTGCAAATACTCATTCATATACTCTCTCTGAGAATGCTTATTGAAGGTCTGTCATTATATGGTTATCTCGAAATAATAAACAATACTTATTCTTTGCCTGCTATCTTATATCTTACTCTTGAAACCAGTCTATAACGTGTTTCAGCATAAACTTTGAATTAATAACAATCGAACTATCTAACTGCATACACAATATAATATAAATTATTATGCCTTTATTTTTTTTGTGAGGGGGGATAATGTAATATTGTTCAATAAAATCAGAATAAATAAAAAATGACAGGTATTCACAATGTAATTCATTTTCAGCTGCTTATATAGTTACATACAATTGGCATCAGGTCTTATTATGATTTTTATCATGGAATAAGATCTAACAGATTTTTTACATAAGTCTTATTTGGTTCCTTGTTCTATACATGACTGACAACACCACAAACGGTGGAATTGATATACAAGAAAAAGCAACTTAAAGCTCGGAATTACAGTATATTATTAATAATTTACAGAAATACATTTAAACTTGCATACATATGTATACTATTTTTTTATTTAGCATGGTTTATTAAAAGGGTATGGAAATAGAAAAATTAGTTCTTTAAATCAAAGTAAAATTATATTCCCAAATTTATTTATATATATATATAATTTTATCAATTGTTATTAATTATAAATATAATGTAGATTTTTTTATTTATATTTTAAAATATAATTGTATTAAATTTTGTATAATGAGAATTTGTTTTATTATATATATATAAATATGTATATATATTCACGATTAATACTTCAGTATGTGCCAACAAGTGTCGCTGCACTATAGCCTGGCATTTACATCTTATATCTACAATTCTGGAAATAGTTATATCACGTAAACTATCAAAGAAAGCACGTGCATAAGTTCTGTTGATATTTACAATACCGCGTCACAGATATAACATCCCAAAATGGATCCACTGGTTTATCAACATACAAAATATCCTTGACATTTATATTGATAAACGGCCGTCTGTGGGGAGAATGGGACATAAAGTTAAGAAAGACATTACCCGGCCGACAATTAGGGGGAAATCTTAATACAGATAACCAGTGCTCCGCCATGCACGCAGGCCGTCCATCAAGACTTCTACAATTGATATTTGCATCCTTACTTTTAGTGGTTTTCCACTTTAAATACATCATATGTGGTCCCTACATAACTTAAAAAAGGTCCCAAGGTCTAGAAAAGGGAGTCCAGGCTGGGGGGGGGGGGGGGGGGGGCAAAATTGGTCTGATACCCTTCAAATGGATTGCGGCGGCTGAAAAAGGTGGTGGGGGGGGGGGGGTGTTGGGGGGTTCCGTACCCCATTTGTTCGGCTTATGCAACTAACAAGCTATACATATTCCCGTTTCTTACTTTATAGCAACAGCTTCCTTGCCTTAAAACATACATCTAATTCATCTTGCACATCGTCCTTACATCAATCTAACCTTTATAGATCTAAAAAAATAATAATGTATGTAACCAGTCAAAGTTTTACGAAAGTCTGATGCCCTCGAGGCCCATTCTGTTTCGCAAATGTAAACATCATCACTGACCGGGTTTTCAAGGTGAACATATCAATGTATAAATTTCTTGCCACGACCACAGCGCCACAAATAAATGTTTAAATAAGTGTACATATCTTATTGAGACAGTATCCCACTGAAAAATCTAATTTTCTTTTTACTTTTAAAATTAAAAAAAAAATAAGCCAACATTCCTCATCTCCTTGAATACATCTCCCAAACCCAGGTAAAAAGCCCGGTATATATATATATATATATATATATATATATATATATATATATATATATATATATATATATATATATATAGTAGTTTCAAGTTAATGATGAAATGTAATCAGTAATATCAGTAATGAGGTAACAACATGTTCGATTTCTTAAAATGTACAGACATTTTATCTTTACTTGGTGCAATAGAGAGGGTACTCCGTATTTTGTACATATGTTATTCAACGAAAAAAAAATCTGCAAAAGGGTCGACTTTATGTTCATTCCTATTAAAATAAAGAGTAATTTTATAAGCTGTAGCTTCCCATTATAGCTCTGAGAGAAAACAGCGGATCGGAGTTAACTACATCTTGCTATATTTCATGTGACCACTCCAACAATAGCTATTGCAGAAAACAGGGTATCGGAGTTAAAACCTGATGTGACAGTTATCAGAAGGTTCTGTTTTACTATTTCCTGGTCCCTTTTCTGTTTGATTTGTTTAAATATCAACCTGCATGAGTGTTTATGTTCTATCCGCTGAGTTGCTAGGAGACTGGGTTGTACTGGCACGTCCACGGCCGGTGGTTTTCTCCGGAACCGTCGATTCCCTCTACCTCTACAGACTACCGAACGCCACCATGCATCTGAGTCATGGAGAGTGTCGGGTATTAGTTTAAATATCTTGCTGTACAATCCATGACAAATAAATAAAGTTTATATAAAAATCTTGTACATAGATACACATATATACGTAACATACGAGTCACCTGTTCATTCTGGGATTATGTTTCCTGAAGAATCGATTTCGACCGAGGACAGTTTTCTGTTGTACATATTTAGTGGGGATATTTGCATATTTGAAAATCCCGGGCAAAAATATAGAAACATATTGATAATTTGGCTCTATATAGAAGAATTATTTCGGGTTTTAAGTTGGTTAAAAATGACATAAGTTAATACTCTTTTGTATTAATAAATGACAGGTAAATGCAAATTAAGCAATTTATTCACTTGTATTATTTTTTTTCAGGAAAGAGACCAGTATAAAGAAAATCAAGATGCCTTATAATGTACTATATTGTTCATTTTCAAAGCTTATTTACAATTTTTGTATCACTTTATCAATCATTTGCATATACAATGGAATATTTTTGAAACTGCCGTTTGTTATAATATGTATTCAACGTGAATCAAAGCATTTGTCTGGATTTAATTTTTTTTTTATTATTATTATTACTGATTACATTTACACAAAAGGAACATCACATAAATAATTCGATACACAGGCAACACATAAATAAAAACATAAACATTGACACATACAAATCTACGTCACAAGACATGATATACCCACAAGTAACATGTGCAGAGAAACACATGAAGGAAATATTGCAGGAAGTGTTCTTTGGAGTACGGAAATCAGTGCATATCACCTACCTGTGCACATCATTATTTGTTCTGAATTACTTGCAATCAGCAATTAATAATATTATATTTACATGGAACCATAGTGACCGGTGTCTATGTACAAAAAGGTAGTATTTACATCAAGATGCTTTAAGCTAAATTTTTGTGTGAGCACCTCCAATTATATATATATATATATATATATATATATATATATATATATATATATATATATATAAATATGTCACAGGCCAGATCTAAATCTAGTGCAGTTCTAAACCGGACCAGGCCATATTGAGATTGGGATCTGCACTAGGCCAGATCAAAATTCATCCTCTGAAAATAAAATTTCTGACCAGATTGAATTCATAATGTTCTCAGTGTAATATGATTATCAGAGATGTATAATATACTGTATATATCTATATATTAAAATAATTTTTAAATATTAACTGTATATTTTGTCCATTTTTAGGACGTCCTATCTGCAATGTGGTAAGTGGTAAGAGATTCTTTAAATCTAGTGTTTTAATAAGACACAATCATTTTTACATATTATTTAGATATAAGCCATATTATTGTGACATGAAATCAGAACCAAGCATATCAGGTTAAATGAGAACATGAGAAGCACAAAGGGATATAAAATAACAACGACAAAAGAACTTGTTTTATTTTACACACAGTCTGTACAGTTTTGTACTTTTAAACAGTATCAAATACAATTTAACAGTTTCACATACAAATATTCGATTTATATTTTCATATATTTATATTTTATAAACTGACATTCATATAGAGCAAATCAATTTTAATTAAAAGTATATTTTTTAAATATATTAAGTACTTATTATCTGCAATGTGGTAAGAGATATAAATTGAAAAAAAATCAATCAATTTTTCCTTGTATCATTGCGGAGCTATCCTGAAAATTCCATCAAACTCTGTTGAGGACTTTATGTGTTACCTTGCTAACAGATAAACAGACAAACATTCACTGCCCAAAAACATAACCCCCGCCACAAGACTTGGCGGAGGTAAAAAAATGTAAATCAATGCATTAATTTATAGCTCATCTGAATATAAGCCATCTGAGTTTTAGCGGAGGAAAATATTTTTTTCAGACTGATATGAAAATTAAATCAACAGTGTTTACAAGACAAAAATGTGCCCTGGTTAAAGCAGCACAAAATTTAAGGTAGAATTTTATAATATATTGCCAATAACTTAATAAATTACATTATTTGCATACATTTTCTGGTTTACACTTAAATCTAAATTAAATCAAGTTATATAGCCTGGCTATATACACCTCTATATTCAGCAGTTAACATATTAATCACATGAAAATCTGTTCTGCTGCTTATGCTTACCAGAAACATCATTTCCACGCCCATAATCGAGTTCTGAAAACAGTACCCACTGTTGACTTAATTCCAAATATGTGCAACATTGATGTTTTAGTGAATAAGCAGATTCTACAATATACAAAAATATTCAGTGTAAACAGCACCCCTGCTCAATTTCTAAAAGGGAGGAGGTCATCATGACCTAGTTTCAGGTATGGTAATATTGATAACTGTAACCATCTGTATGCGAAAATTCAGGTCGGAAATTAAAATTATTGTGTCACTCTAACAGAAATCAAGACCGGCAGGTAGCTGGACAGACAGACAGACAGACAGACAGACAGACAGACATTGCTATGGCTCATATGTTAAAGAGTCAGCAGAGCTTAAAATTTAAAAGAATACTTTGAACTTTATTTAAATTAGTTAAGCTTACTGGCCTAATCGTGATCTGGCCTAGACCAGTTTTAAACTGGACTGGATTTACATCTGGCCTGTAGCATATATATATATATATATATATATATATATATATATATATATATATATATATATATATATATATATTCTTATTACATTTTAGTTTCCAGATAATGATAAATCAGGGCAAATGGGGTAACATCATTTATTTTGAGCAACAGTGTATGCCGTGTTTTGTACATATGTTGTTAAAAAAAAACAACTAATTCAGTAACCAACTAATCACCTATAGTAACCAACAAAAAGGTGAAGGCATTTTCCTACACTAGGTATATGAATAATATTGAATATCATAAAACATAGAACTTTGTTCTGATCTTGACTTTTTTCCATCACATATTATTGCTATATCATTACTATATTGGGTAAATAGCCAGGCGCGGATCCAGGATTTTTTGCAGGGAAGGGTCAACGGTTGTTATGCATAAAAATTGTCTAAAAAGAGGTCGTTGGTTAAGAGCGGGGGGGGGGGGTCTCGACCCAACCCCCCCCCCCCCCCCCTCTCATGCATAAGATCCCCCCCCCCGGATCCGCGCCTGATAGCATAGCAATGTAAAATACTGAAGATGGATATCTACATATAGTTGGCAAAAGTGGACTAAAACCTACACAAGTTACCTACCTTCAGGGGATTCGCACAGTTTGAGGTATCTGGCCGTATCACATTTGGTGTGTAGTGTTTCTTTCAGCACCTCAGGACTATTTACAGATTTACTTCTTCCCTGAAATATTACCACAACTATTATCCCTTGTATAACTGTGATGGCCAGCATGTGGACTAGAATTAGTTTCCTCATGCTGCTATTAATCTAACTGCTACACGGGTGATCGATAGGCAGATGAGTGCAGGTACCTGTAGCATTACTGGCACGGCCACCCTTATTGACACACGGGATATGTCAACAAGATCCACCTTACGGACACACGGGTTGACTGCCTATGATTCTATTCAGCCTGACTGACGCCAGATGGCAGGGCGTCCATCGTGAGTCAATAAAGCCCCTTTTGTTGTTACCCGATAGCAGGTTCTAAGAAGGCGCGTTGTTGTTAAAAATTCTTCGTTCTTCAGCACCGTGTGTGAAGAGTGGTGATATTGATGCTGCTCATTAATGGCCCAGAATATTGAAACAGGTCGATTTAAGAATATAAGGGAACCACAAACAGGTCACTTGAGAAAAACCAGACCAGAAGAACGTATTTGTAGAATTTGCGAATTAAATAAAATAGAAAATGAATTCAATTTTGTATGTGAATGTAACGCCTCCATGTTGGCAAATAGACGTAAAGTATTGTACGAAAACATACAGGTAACATGCCCTAACTTTGCTTCGCTTCTTTAGATGACTCAAGTAATTTCTTATATCTTATGACACATGAATGTAAACTATTATCACGTGCGCGCCAGTCATTAAATGCAGACAATTTTAAAGATGCCAATTAACCTATCTTATAAAAATGAATCGATGTGATTTCCGCTTCATCTGTGACTGTATATATATCAATTACCTATAAGTGTAATTTTGGTTGTGAAAAGTTCTTACAACACCTTCGTGACGGATGTTTGAACTTGTTTATCAATATGTCTGTAAACAAAGTAATATTGACAAACATTTTAAAAAAGGAAAAAACATTTAACCTAAGGTGTTAGAAAGGTCGATTGTTGCAAAACGACATTTAAATGGACACGTTCGAAGACATTTCCTTCACTAGTTCACTTAAGGTCCGTGCATGAGAAACACAGCAGCATCTATATTTCACCGATCTTTGCGAAACTGTAACATGCACAGTTTAATCGTCACAATCTTTCAAATTCTTTAAGAATCGCGAACATGTTAATCATATAGTTTAATAGTTTATCAAATCGGGATCGTTCCTGGAACAATTTCCGCCTATGAGTAAACCCGAATAAGAATCAGAAAACGCACTTTTGTCGTATGCATTCATAAATGTATCCCAGATGGATCTGAATCTTGATGTCTGGACCCAAAATCACAAGGATTTATTTCAACCTTTTTTTTCAAACCATCTTCATACCACTTACATTTTCAAGAAAGTTTCAAGTAGAACGAAGCTATCTTTCTGATAATAAAGTAAATCAACCTTTAAGTGCTGTCATTACTCCCCCTCAATATCATGACAACATTGCAGCAGCAGTTCAGATGTTCCTCGGTTAAATAAAATAATGGGGAGTAGATAATGTCAGGCATTATAAATGATTATTGTTTATTGATTATTATTATTATCATTATCATTATTATTATTAAAGTTCCACGAAATACGTAAAGCACATTTGTATTCATTAACTGAATTTGCGGATTTTCGAATTTACAACATGGTCATTTCCTTCAGACTCAACTCTCTAAGCTCGTAATAATAAATTTGTGTTCGGCAAAAACATCGGCATCCTAGGGATGAAATATCACTTATTTAATTATTTTCAAAGAAAAAAAAGGAGACATGAACTTCACCAAAAAAATTCATATACTTGAACATATATTTTGGAATCAGATGTGGCTGGGCCACATATCACTGAGAAGTAAAGAAAGGCCAGACGGACATGCTTGCAGAACATCTCCAAGAACTTGTGTTATGATAGAACTCAACGCCACAAGCGTCAACGGGGTTTTCCCCTTTTCGGCTTGTGTATTGAACAGAATCACGGTTGCCAGTAGTTATCTTTATCACTCGGGGGGGGGGGGGGGGTTGGGGGGGAAGGATAAATATGACAGCCAGAGTGAATGCGTTGCCATCCATCAGGACGGGCTAGGCAATTTGTTCGTTTCATCCCCTCATGTCCACCTGTTGTGGCTTTCAACAGTTTTATTAGTTACATTCATTATAGTGTAGAGGATAAAAGGACCTATTACTTTATCTTATATAAATAACAAACTTATTATAAAATAAGAGAAATCAGTCTACATTAACAACATATCAGTTCCACTAATGGCGGTCAAGGTCAATGGTCACAAGTAAAAATATTCTCATATTCAGACACGTGGTGGCGCTCCGCAACCCCAGTGGAGCCTGTTGAAGAGACTAATAAGGGCATGTTTTGGCGCTCTTACCAAAGTTTGGCTGTGCGTTTAGTTACGACCAAATGCGTTTTGGCGCTCCGGTTCAGGGTTTTTAGTTGAACCAGTGGTCGGACAAAGCTGAACCGGGAAAGGTTGTCAGAATTCCGGGGCTTATACATCTGTAGACGTGGCCCCGGAACAACAATAAGTGTAACTGGACATTGAGTGCAAACAGGTTGAAACCCAGTCGCTTCAGGCTCATTTTGTCGTGAAACTCAAAACTACAACAAGCTAAATATAGTGGCCAGCTAAACTCTGAAAAGTGCTATAAAATTATTTTTTACGGCATCGCGTTTTAATAGCAGGCATCCATGTGGGATTTGACCACTGTTAGGAAGTAAAAAAGATGTGGATGGATACCATCCCAATTGTTTTTCGTTTTTTTTTTTCTTGTTATAACAAATGATAACGCGGTATTACCGTTTTACTAATGGGTCGTTTGACCTGTCTGATTTCATCGTAGTATCTCTATGAACACTGGAGATATGAAGACTTTATTATAAATAGGGATTTAAGTGCCTGTGGTGCAACATTCATCTGAGATGTGTAACTTTGATGTACACCGGAATGTGTACTGTGATGTTTTAAAGGAATATGTTATAGTTAGTGTTAAACTTTTAAGTTCAACCGAATTAATCCCTGTTACCATTCCAGTTTTGTTCCGTATGGCCTTTAAAATACCATTGAGAAAGATACTTGAATTCTTAGTTAAAAGGGGTATACAGGAGATAAAGGCTCTATAGATACCAGGACTATCCCGGTCCAATGGATTAAATACAGTAGAACGCCTGTTTTTCGGTCACCTACGGGACTGGATGAAAGTGGCCTTTAATACAGGAGTGGCCGTTATTCAGGACTTGACCAGGATAGGGGGGGGGGGGGGGTTAAAACACGAAACCAAGTTCAAACCTTTATTACAATCTTCATAATTTTACATGATCTCTCGCTTCCTCTTTATTATGTTTTGAACTTGAGTTCCGCCGTCACCATAGATTTCTGCTAGCTGTCGGCTGCTTTTCCCGTTATCACTCTTCCTGATCAGATCTACCTTTTCTTTGAGAGAAAGTTCGTCTTTACTTAGTCGCCATAATGGTCAAAGTGATTGGGACAGAGTATGTGTAACATTTTATACGTGTAACATTTTATACATGTAACAATGTTTATTTTGAATTCATAATTATTCATGTATGAGTAAATTAGGCGATGTTTGCCGCACTGTTTTCGTTTGATGTACGTGTTCACAAGGACATTAAAGAAAGTTTAAAGATCCACAGTTTGCCTAACGTTTTTCTGATAACATAATCATCGGGACCCGCTGGTTGTCATTCGTTACTTAAATGACAAACACCCTGATTAGTATCCGGCTCACACGACTGATTCCCAAACATACACGCAGGTGGGAACATATGCCTTACTTTTGTGCATACTATTGAGGCTGAGTGGGGTAGTGCGACGCTGGCTACGTGTCAAGAAACTCAGTCACGGTCGAGTGGTTGCCTTTATCCAGGCACTCATTAACAGACAGGAATATGTGAGAGCGGACCCTTGTGAAATGATATTGAGGTCAGAAGTGGCCGCTCGATTTGTCGAGCCCATGTCACGGAGGCACTGCCCCTGACCGTAATTGAGGCGTTTCCCGGCCTGCGGGACCGAGAGACCTGGCCGTATTACGGAATAGAGGAGTGACCGTAATTGACAACAAAATGATTATGAAATAAAACGGTCGAAAAATCGGGACCGGAAAATCTGACCGTTATAGACGTATTGACCGTTATTGAGGCGTGGCCGTTAGCAGGCGTTCCACTGTACTAACAAGCTTAAGCACATTTGACTGTGTACTTGCTTTGTACCCCGCTGTACGTCTCTAAATTGAAGTCATTATCTTAAGATACCCCATGTAATTTTACAGATATATCATTGTCACCCCTGACTTTACGTGATAACTTTACAACGGATATATCCTATAAAACAATAGGATGGGTTAACGCTTGCCACTTGATTTCATTAATCAAGAAATTAGATCCCGGTCATTACAGGTGACATTTCCAGGTTCTTTTCAGGACGTGTATAAAAAATACCAGACGATCATACACCCAGATCAATAGAAACTATGAGACATCAGGTTAAATTCACAAATATAATTCAAGACAATACTTACAAAGACGTAGATGTGAGTGTGTGTGCGTTGATGTGTCAATACGACAGTCCTTCACATTAAAAATACAGGATATTTACTGAGTCCGTGGTTTGTATAAAAAACAATAAAGTCCAGTTCCTTCAGAGATCTCTGGTTACTGTTTTGTGTAGAATCTAGCGTATGGTTAGTACCATATAGTCTTTCTGTGTTTAGCGATCTTCAACTGATCTTGCTTGACAGCGACCCGGGTAGGTTTACGTTCACATGAATGCAATAGCGCTCTTTGTTAACATAGAGCTTAGAGTCCTTGACCTTGCTCGTGTAGCAATGGTTTCACGGCTTACAACGGTTATGTTTCTAGGTCAAGCTGAACTAGGCCGGCAGGTGACGAGCGCACTCTCACTATATCGCCAATACGAAGCTCTGTCGGCAGCACGGCTGAGTTCTCATGAGCTGGGTCCTTGCCTCATGTAGAAGCTTGCTTCTATGCCGTTCCTGGCGTTTCAATGTTCCTTCTCCCGTGCGTGCGTGCTGCCACCTCATGCTTCAAGACCCAACTGAAGGCAGCCTCCAGCGTCTCTCCCTGAACTCTGACGTCACAATCGTCGTCACAATACGGCGATCCGGTTCTCTGATTGGCTTATGGCTCAAGTGTCCCATATAAGGTTATATGTGACCTGGTTTGACTGCTAGCGTCACCTTGGCGACCCACATACCAGAAGTAATACACTCAATGCGTGACACAGATAAAATCAGCTGATAGCCGATGGGATTTCATATATATACAATCAAGACCTGTCAACGCTTTAGGATGACGCTTTACGTCAATATCAATAGAGAACTGACTTCGTTAAACTATGATACAAGACACCGTACTTATTGTCACCGATTTCTGGTGACATCACCCCCTCCTTTTAAAGAAAATACACAGTATTTTCTCGATACATCGTATCGTTCTATCTCACAGGGTCCAGCTAAACATATTTACATATAGCAATACATAGCAATACATAAGGGTCATGTAACAAGTTGTCATTAGTACATGCCCATGGTCTATGACACAGGGCAAAATCCTGTACATGTTTAGACTTAACTGGCTAAACATTATAGCTCATTACATCCTAACACTCAGGCAGTCTGCTAAGGAAATCAGGTCCATGGTTTAGTTTACCTGACACTGATTCAATATCAAATCTAAACTCTTGTAGAACCAGTGCCCATCTCATTACTCTCTTATTAGCACATTTTGATTTGCTAATACACTTTAATGGTTTGTGGTCGGTCTGAATGGTGAACGGTCTACAAGCCAGGTACATCTCAAATTTCTGTACAGACCATACAATTGCTAATGACTCTTTTATCGATGGTGGAGTAATTTCTCTCCCTGGGCAATAGTTTACGACTGGCATAAGCTACTGGGTGCATGATCCCCTCGTGTCTTTGCATCAAGATACAGCCAATACCCACATCAGATGCATCACATTTCAAATAAAATCGTTTACTGAAATCAGGTAGCTTCAGTATGGGAGGGTCTGACAGTTTAGCCTTTATAGAACAGTACGCGTTCTCGTGTACGGGTTTCCAGTCTAGTTTGTTAGGTTGACCTTTCCGCGTTAGATCAGTCAAGGGCACCGCTATTTCCGCATAGTTTGGCACGAATTTTCGATAGTACCCTGTAAGACCTAGGAATGCTCGCAAAGCCTTCTTTGTCTTAGGTCTATCAGTGCTCTGTATTCTCTTGAGCAAAACCGGATTAGTGGCTAAGTTGCCCGTGCCTACAAGGTGTCCCAAAAACTCTAAGCTCTGGTAGCCTATGAAGGTTTTAGCTGGTTTAGCTGCTAAGTTTGCACATTCTAGTCTATCTAGCACTTCTCTAAGAGTTCTTAAGTGCTCGTCCCAAGTCTCTGCGTGTATTAACACGTCATCTACATAACACACTACATTCGGCATGTCGCTGAACATTTTCCGCATCATGCGGGTGAAAACCGCTCCGGCAGTTACCAGGCCGAATGGCATAACCCTAAATTGGTAATGGCCATCGGGTGTAACAAAGGCCGTCTTATCCCTGGATTCCTCAGAAACAGGGTTCTGCCAGTAACCTTTCGTCAGGTCAAGCTTTGTAAAATACTGGCTTTTCGCGACTTCGACAAAAAGTGTTTCCGGATCCGGCATGGGTTCAGGATCGAACACGACTGATTGGTTCAGCTTTCGGTAGTCTATCACGAATCTAGTCCCTCCGTCAGGTTTCCTAAGCAGGATACAGGGGGACGCATAGCTAGAATCTGACTGTTCAATAATGCCTAAGTTTAACATTTCCTGGATTTCTGTTCGCATTGTCTCTCGCAGTTCAAAAGGCACCCTATAGGGCCTAGTTTTTACAGGTACATCAGATGAGAGTTTAATGCTACATTCTACAACATTGGTGAGCTTGGGTACATCTGTGAATACATCCCCATATTGCCTAAGCAGACTGAGTATTTCACGGCGCTGACGCTTGCCTAGATCGGCATTTACCTCTATCATATACCAGTTTGTGTCTGTTCGCTGATTTGTTCAACGCCTCTCTAGCTAACGCACATGTGTCGCTTAGTTTGTCTTGTAGGTCCAGGACGTATTGGTACGTGGTTTAAGTCTCGACGCTAGTATCTCGCTTGGTCCACAGATCCCTAAGAATCCACATCGGTCCTCTAACGATCCTACCATAGAGCAACTCAAAGGGTGAGAACCCTGTGCTCTCATGTGGCGCTTCTCGGTATGCAAAAAGCACGGCGCTGAGGTACCGATCCCAGTCTCGCGGTCTTTCCTCGCACATCCGTTTCAACATTAACTTTAACGTGCCATTGAATCTCTCCACCATTCCGTTGCACATAGGATGGTAAGGAGTAGTGGTGAGCTGTTTTACAGACAAAACACGGCTAACTTCTCGCATGAGGTCTGACGTAAATTGTGTTCCCATGTCGGTAAGCACCTCTGACGGCACTCCTATCCGCGCATAAATATCAACTAGCGCATCAGCCACAGAGACTGTATCTATGTTCTTTAAAGCAACAGCCTCCGGATATCTAGTGGCATAATCCATAACGGTCAGAATATACCTGTGACCTCTCTCCGACGCTGGATGGATCGGCCCAACCAGATCAATCGAAATTCTACGCCAGGACTCATCAATTAATGGCATCTGGTCTAACGTAGCTCCAGGCACCTTGCCTTTCGGCATGGTTTTCTGGCAAATGGGACAGGACTTGCAAAACTCAGCAATGTCATTATACATCCCTTTCCAGAAAAACTGAGTTCTCACGCGGTCGTGTGTGCGTTTTGTCTACGCCCTGATGGCCCGCCATAACCGCTTCGTGGCCCATCCTCATGACGTCGTACCGTAACGTCTGAGGTACCACCACTCGAGATCCATCTTGATCTCCCCGTTTATCACTCACAACCCGAACTAAATATCCGTCCTCAATTCTAAATGGACTATCATTTCTAGCCTCTCTAGCTAGCCTCCAATACGGCGCTAAAGACTGATCCTCCTCCTGCGCCTTCAAAAATTCCGCCGGACTCACATCGGCAACTGGGCTTGCAACATTCAAGCTACGCATCGGTATCTGTTTCTCACGTACAGCGCTCCGTGTCTCCACCGCGGACGACACCTCCTTTTGTGACTCTACACCGTCACACACCATGCCTGAGGACCGCTCAGACTTCCACGTAGGGTACGGATCACGCGCTCCCGCTACGTTACCTAGCGCTAAATCACATACAGCATCCCCGCCCACCATTGCCTCGATAGTACCGACAAAGTACGCACAGTCCACATTAATCCTAGCCGTAGGAAATTGTCTTACAGACCCGTCGAACAACCTACACTCGACCTGGTGTCCGGTGAACTGATTAGGCTCGACGTACGACTCACGTATTCCTGCCGAGGAACATCCCGAATCCCGCAGCACCCTCGCTGGCTTACCATTCACCAGCCCTTCACACACAGGTAACGAGTTTCCGCCTTCTGTCTGGGCAGCAAATCCTAACGACTGACTCGGACTCTCTACTTCCGGTTTCACCACACCGACTGTCTCCGTTTCCGCCTCAACTATTGCATTGACATAGTCTCAGGTTTCTGTTTTGGGTTATACGGGGGGCTAAAATTAGTCCTATACCTCTGCTGATCGCCAGCAGCACGCCCTACTTGGGGGGAGGACCTAGGCCTCGACCGGGCACTAGTCTAACATTCCCGCGCCTTATGTCCCAGTTCATTACATAAGTAACATCTGATGCCTCCTGATGGCTTAAATGTCTGACCGCCCGGACTGCGCTCAACCTCTCGCTTCTCTCTAGGCTAAGATACCGGTTGCGCTGGACGCGGCACATTATTGCCATGAGGAGGACCTGCTGTAAAGCTGTGTACACCGTGAGCCTCCGTATAACTCTCGGCTTAGTCTACCATACTATCAAAGTCATGACACCGTCTCTCTTTCAAAAACATAGAGAGATCCCTACTACAGCAGTTTACGTACTGCTCGCACATCAACAGGTTAACTACCCCGTCGTAGTCACCTCCGATCCCTGCCATCCCTATCCAATGGTCTAGGTATCCACTTAGTCTCACCGCAAACTGACTCGGCGTTTCGCCTCGCTCAGGCCTACCAGTCCGAAACTTGTGTAGATAACCCTCTTCGGTCATTTGGTATCGCTTTAACAAGGCTATCTTTAACTTATTGTTATCCATGGCCTCACTAACCGATAACTGTATGTAAGTCCCTAGCGCCTTACCCCGCAGTAACGGACTCAGGTGTAACGCCCAATTCTCCCTATCATAGCCTTGACATACAGCTAACCGTTCAAATCGCTCAAGAAACGCATCTAGCTGATCGTGAGCCTCGTCAAAAGGTGGAAGCTGGATTTTCGGGAATACATCCCTACATCTCTCTTCTTTAACCCCAGAGTCAGACTTTAACCTTAGAACCTCTAGTTCGTGGGCTCTAGCCTCTCGCTCGCGCTCTCATTCCCGTTGCCTAGCTCTTTCATCACGTTCCTCATCCGCACGCCGTCTAGCCTCAACATAATCTTGTAAAGCCTGGTCCTTAAGTCCCAAGGCCTGTCCGCATCTAACAAGTTGCTCTAACGACTCCATGGTAACGCTCTAACCTAGTAAGATTCCAGTATCTAGTAATATCCGCTCTTAAAAATCCGTAAATACGTACTGTTAAAGCCAACCTAACGAACCGGCGGTATCCGTACAATTACACTACGGTAGCTCTACGCATCAAAATCTACTTATACGGACGGACGGAAGGTCGGACGAAGGGTCAGACGGATGGACGGATGGATAACAAGATATCAATAAACATCAAGCACCTATGATTACCATGCCAATCGGGAGGGATCAACTTACCTGTCAAGAGACCCTACCACGTGACCAATCACAAACCAGTGTAGAAAAAATTATACCAGGGCGTATTGTTGAGGGGTTGACCTGGGGTCAGAGGTCGATGAATGTGCACGCAGGCGCAGTAGGCCGGAATCGGGCAGAAGCGGCGAGATTGACTAGGATAGGAGAACTATCATCGAGGTCCATGGCGAACGGTCGACCTACCTGTGCTGTGGCAGCAACAGCGTGATGTATTCGTAGTAAGTGACACTCATATACCACCCGTGTTCAGCCTGTATTAGCATCTTCAACATCTGGCGCCCAACGTAAAAACAATTTTTAAGAATAAAAATGGTCGACCGAGAGATTCGGTGCACATAGTATTGACATTTAATTGATTGGTAATTTAGGAATTTTGAGCTAGCGAAATTTGGCCGCATCTCGTGGTTTATTTGGTGAGTGAGGGAATAAAGTACAAAACTTTAAGAGGTCATAGAGATTAAGAGAGAAATTTTGTGTCGAATCCTCAATCTTATAAGGCGAGTTGGACCGACAGTGCGTCCAATTTCTACGTTTGTTTGATTAAAGTCCAAGTCTCAGCACGGAGGTCGATGAGTGTCATATGCCCGTTTTCTATGTATCAAAACACGATGTTAGTCCATTTAAAATTAATCTAGCAATTTAATCAATTAATACGACAATTTGAAACTGACGCGCCGAATACACTCCGGAAACTGCCGAAAGCCCAAGGGTAAAACCGTGACGTCACGTGTGGAAGTCGTCTCACGCAAGTATCATGGCGGTGGTCCAAACTAAACAATCAGATGAAACTTCCTATGCGTCAAGTAACAACCATGCGTACACCGACTATGGTTCAAAATAAGTTATTTCGGAAGTATGTCAGAAAGTTATTGTAGTGATGTAGAATTTGAAAATCCTTGTGATATTGAACCATTTCGATCTGAGCCATTGGCTCGACGAGGCGAGATCGAAAGAGGGTGTACCGGTTCTGACAGTGACAGCTGTGTCAACACAGAATCCGATGAACCGTCTCAGGCGTCTATGGGAGCAGGCACAAATGACTGGTAATTATTTTATTTTACTGTTACACGGAATACATCTCAAGTTTCTGAAATTGGGACAGGTGGATTTATTACACTGAAATAAATATCGCTCAACCAACGCATGGAGCACTGAATGATTTTATGACAGTCATAAGTTTTCCTGGAGAGATAGGTCCCAGCTAGCTCATTTCTGTGATTTATTAAAATGCCATTACTTATCAGTCAGTGGTCATATCTTGTTGATTTAAGAACCATATTGAATAAGATCCTTGAACAAAAACCAGTCTTGCAGTGTATATATTATCTGAAAAGCTTTATTTTGAAAAAAAAAAATACTGATATACCTACTATTAAAGCTGTCATGTGACAAGTGACTTGTGAATTCTCAATCTGGATGCTATTAAAATTGTAAAATTATTTTCACAATACTAATAATGATAACATGATAAAATTTAAATTAAATTTTAAATTTTTTTTGCATGCACATTTATATAATTATTAATTATTTAAAAAGTATAATTTCTTAAATACTAGATATATACTAGTAATATTTACTGATCTTTTATGCATTCCAATAACCTTGCAAGGGTTATTGTTTACACTCAACTCTCTGTGTGTGCAGGGGTGGGGGGGGGGGGGGGCAGGGATATATCCCCCACTCTTTTTGGCAAGAAGGAAAGGAATGGTCAGTGTAATCACCCCCTCCCCCCCCCCACACACACACACATCACACACACACTTTTCTGAGAATATATTATATTTTACAAATGAAATATATGAATTAATTGAATTATATACTTTTGTTCAATTTATGATCTTATATATGCCTTTTTTCTAACTTTGATTACCCTCCCTTGCCTGTCATCTCCACACCCTGTAAGTCATCCCCCCCCCCCCCCCACCTTGAAGCCACTGTGTCTGTGTGTATGCAAGGTATCTTGATAATTGCATTACAGATGTTATTGCAATTTTACATATAGATCAGTTTAGTGAAATCTCAGGTGATTACATTTCAGAGTAAATTCAACTCTAGGGTTAATGGTTTATGGAGTTTTATAGCTTATTTGTTTACACAAGGACATATGTGACCAGATGAACCTATATATGCTATATATGGCCATCTTCAGAGTGTAGTCATGATGTCACTCCACATGCAATTTCCCTCAGAGGTGTCAGTAAATCATCATACAGCAAGGCAGACCAAGTTTGTTGTTCACTGTGTTTATAGCCAAGGGCAGCTATATCCCATTGTCAAGGGGTAATTTTCAAAATAATCTCAGGTGGAATAAAAGTTCCCAGGAATAACATGGGTTAATTTACATTTCAGAACACCACCTCTGAACATAATCTTCCACTCAGGATTTGCATCCCCAATCAGACACTTCTTAATTTTTCTTTAATCATCCTTTGAGATATTGACATTACTTATGATACACAGCATGTCTTTTTTGTAGGGAATACGGATACACCACATTGATATGACAGGGGATTCCTTGGAAGTCACATCAGAATACCATTACCAGCATGTGCATTGAAAAGGATTGAGCAGGCAGTTATGTCACATGATGGGACATAACTTTATAAAGGGTTCAGATGCCCTAGATGGAACTGATGGGTGTTCATCCTTGAGCACATTGATGATATCTTAGTTGATAAGATGTAACAATGAACTTCATTATTTCAGTGCACAAGATCTTACACCAAAATTATTAGAGCATATTAAATTAAGGCTTGCAGTCAAATTGCACACATATCATGTATAATAGCAGTAATCAAGTATTTACAATTACAAGATGCAGAAATGGAGCCCTTCAAGTCCATGTGCACAATGTTGTGTTTGAGCTGAAGTGTAGCAGGCATCTGGCGAATATAAGGTTGATTCCGCCACTTCTTGTGCAGGTTACAGTTGTTGCATATCTTGCTTACCTGGACTGCTGTTCCCTTAACAAGAATCACCTGATCGTGTGTACAAGATGTGCTGTTTGGTCAGATGCTAAACAACTCCATCAGTTGTGAGTGGAATAAAATAATTTTGGCACTTGATCTTGGTGAATTCCTTCATTAAAGCTAATGCTTTTGGACCATAAAGGTCCTTAAATAGGGCCACGCAGTCAAAAATATCCTCAAATCCAAGCCCTGTTGCCATATTGGATGTCACATTGGCCTGAAACTTATCACCCAAAATAACCTGAATGGGACCTATATTCAGAAAAATTTTAAAAGATTATTTAGATGAGGCATTAAGAGGATCTTAAGGTACATGTATGTGCTTGGAAGCTGCGTTGGATTTGGATTTATAGGAATGATGGACGGACCAAGGACTGATGGACAGACATCAAGGCAATTATTCTTGAGCGGTGCCTGAATCAAGTCAGTCAGCATGAACAGATTGAATAAACTTATCTCATTTTCTTTACTGCATATTTTATATACTGATATTAGAATAATCTATAATAAATATCAAATTTATAAAGATTAAATATTTAACAATAAGTTCATCGAAGGGTAAATCGGTATCATAATCTTCATCATCAGCAAGCAGTATTCATCATCTTTATAAACTGGTGGTGTTTCATCATCATCATTATCATCTGCTTCTTCTTCATCACTGAAGATGCTGCTATCTTCTGTATTTTGGCCAACCAAAGCTTCACCAATCAGTGAGCACTGGACACCAGCATTTTCTGAGGATACATTCACTGGGCAACCTGAATTTGAAACAATATGCCATTTTCATTGATTTCCAGGACAACTGAAAGATAACTTTTTCATTTGTAAATTAAATAGTATATATATATATATATAATATATATATATATACTAACATGTCATAAGATCTTATCACACAATATTCATAGTATTTATGCTTTATTGAAATAAAATAGTGCATGTGTAATAATATTGGTTAAATAAGGCAAAATGTCACAACTGTAAGCTTAAATGATTATTTAAATCGGAGTGGCCACTGTATTTTTTTAACAAAAAAATGGGAGTTATGGACACTCCCCTTGACGCACCCCTAATTAGCTGGCTGACTGCAAGGCAATTTGGCAGGAGTGGTGGATGTTCACAGATTTCCCTGGAACAAAAGGGCACATTCCCAGCTTAAAAAAATGCAACAACTTTGCACTAGGCCTCGGAGTAGATTAAGTATACAACAACCGTGTTTACATGGGCGATAATAAGGTATATTCAAATCACGTGACAATTTCTTAAAATTTAAAATAAATAAATAACTTTCCTGTAAGCAGTCAATTTACTCACAGTTATGGAGCCCTTTTCTTGTGACCTAGCAGGCTTCACGCCTTTTCCCAGCGAGTACCTCGGGCGCTTGGCGGCGTTATCTTGCCCCGGCCCTTGACTGAAGTTGAAGCAAGGCTGGATCCACTCTCAGTCGGCCCTGCAGCGGGTTCTTGTAGATTTATACTCGGAATTGCCCCTTGTATCAGATCTATTTTTTTTATATATCCGGCCTACCATTGCTGATAGTTTTTAAAATCGTCCGGGATCCGAAATTGTTCCACATACATGACACTGGAAAGTTTTGCCAGGAGTTCCCGACCTACAATCAGCTCGTCTTTGTCTGACAGGTCCCACTTTTTCCCTAAACGTACGTCTTTCGGCCAATTGTGGACGTTCACACTAACCTTGTTGGTATTATTGCATCCACTAAGAACATCTCGCTTCGTCATTTTGATACTACAATGTTTGTCGAGGGGAAAAAACACGGCAGTCAAGGATGCAGACCGGCAAGACGCGGCATGTTGACCCATGTGATGTTTACCCAGCCGTGCCACACGTGACGTCACTGAAGCCACGCCCACCGCTCATCTCCGAGTGCACCTTTGCACTCAGCAGCGTGATTACCGTGATGTTTCACGGATAAAATTGAGCATAAATTCGATCTCGTTCAGCTTGAAACGGTGTTTTAAGCACTGTATTAACTTATTAAAAGTGTACATTAGGCATTTTTAACATATAAAAGTGCATGAAACTTGGACTTTAAACGTCAGGGGTCACCGGCGCGGTGCACCTGACTGCGCGCAGTATAATAGAGCGATTCGGAGTGGATTTGCAATCGGATACCAAAGGCAATTGTTAGAATTTTTTGGCATCTTTGACTCGATTGACTAATTAATCATTGGAGGTGCGGGGATTTGCCCAAGTTGTGGTTAATTGTGTCTGGTAACGGTCAGAGGTCACCGGCTCGGTGCATCTGCCTGGAATCGGAGGGTTTTGGACTGATTAGGCCAATAAGCATTGTGTCTTGTGTAACCCTGAGCTTGCTGAACCGGGTGTGTATGTCTGTTATGTATACAGTACCATAATCTTTGAGGTGATACTAACTGTCTCTATTACTGACTTTGAACAGAACTGTCAGTTAATGAAAATATCTTAACAATACCGTAACCGGGTAACACGTATTGTTTAAGTAAGGTGTATATTACTAATCTTGCACCTGGACTTGTGGGGCATCTCTTACTGACTGTAGTATTTTATAAAGGTGTTGGTTTGGATTGGAGCAAATCTTGCACAGAAAGTGAATCATTTGTCCATGTGGGTGTACATATGTATGTGTGCGTGTATATGTGTATATATATAGATGTATGTATAGGTTTACATATATATGTACCTGGAGAGTTAGATATATTTGAAAAGTATTGCGTCACAGTGTGATTATTAATGGTATAAACACAGACTACGGTGCGGCTCAGTTCAAGGCTTGTCACATTTACTTGATGGCATTGCGTTCACTTGAACGGGGTCAAAATTAATTTTATATTTTTGTTTTCATGGTATTTTGAAGTTGCTGTTTAATCCAG
Source organism: Sipunculus nudus (assembly GCA_026874595.1). Lineage (NCBI taxonomy): Eukaryota > Metazoa > Annelida > Sipuncula > Golfingiida > Sipunculidae > Sipunculus > Sipunculus nudus. Next base: position 38,120,835 of record CM049310.1, read on the forward strand.
GGAACAATGTGAACTTATTTATTTATTTATTTTCAGTACATTTTTCAAATCAAATTAACATCGTGCAGCCACTGTAATTTAGGTATCATAGTGCTATTATTTTTTTAAATTTCTATCCGACTTTTCAAATCAAGGATACATGGGAATTTATTCTATATACCTATAAGGCACCAATTGCTCATGTGTTAATTAGTGGTGATGGCGTGCATGATTGCCCGGCATTAATTCTATAGTGCAGTAGATTTAACATTACGCTCGTACCTTCTGGCTGCTTGTGATAGATTTGTGGACATCACATCAGGTATGTCGCATGTGATAGACTTAAGCACTGCTTCGGCAGTGGAGATGACCGGGGCTAACCCTACACTTTTCCCCGATATTACCGCACAAGCCATAGTTCGCCTGCGCCGTGAACAGCCATGTTTTGGTTGTACAGAATTAGCTCAGGTTTCGAGCAGGTCGGCCACGTCCTGGAACGAATTGTTCACGGCTGGGGTTTTTATTATTTCGGGGATAACAGTTGAAGGTCAGTTGGATCATTCAGCATGTATCCCCCCAAAGAGTCCCGGGTCCGGCAGGGCGATCAAAAGCAACTGCAACTTTCCCGTTTGCCATGTTTCTGAACAATCGGTTGGAGACAGTGGGTCCTTGGGGGGTTCCCCACGAGGGAGTGTGCAGGTTGGCTCCCTAACCATGACCCCTCAGGCTACAGGCGGGAATAGGGGTCCTGCAACACATGATGTGTCATATGCCGGTTCGGAGGTGGACCAGACATTCCCGTATAGCCATGGTGTCCCAGGGCAATATCGTGACCACCCCTCCTGGGAACTTATAGGTGACCTTGAACTTAGCCCAGGAGGTCAGGGTGCAGGTGTACTTTATACCCATACAGCTGACATGATGCCTCACTCTGGGGCGGGTCATGTAGATAGCCTAAGATGTGGTCAGTCTAACGTCAGGGGTGGAGGTCCGACATTTGGATATACATTAACAGAGGGGTTAGATAGGAAGGACCATGGGTCTCAAGGAAAGGGCCGACCGGGTCGACCAATACCCACATTTACCGACCATGGCAGACAAGGCATGCAACCTGCCAGTGCCCGGACATATGACTCGTATCACTGTTATGGCCCCAGGCAGAGTTACCTCGACTGTCAACAGGGGCTCGATGATCCTGTACAGCACCAGGCCCATAATGTGTGGCAACATGGTGCTCTGGAGAATCCTCAACAGGATATACTAGCGACACTAACGCAATTAGTGGAAGCATTATTGGCAGCCATCAAAGACAGCCAGTTACTCCAACACCCCGGGTGTCAGCGGTACTCACCAGGGAGGGTTGTGTCCAGGGGCCAATCAAGGTGCCAGCAGTATTCTCAAGAAGGTCGGTGTCAAGGAGCCGAGTTTTAGACCGGGAAGGCTGTCTAGTTGGTACATATAGATTATGTAAGTCAAAGAAGCCGCAGGAATTTATGGATAGGTCTGTGGATGCGTGCACGCACAATCATGATACTGACATCAGTGTCTTGCGGAGTAGTTCGGGCAGTTCCACATCTAAACATATACCGTGTAGGAGTTTCAACGTCCACACCTCAGGCCAGCTCCATCACAGGACCCTTCATGGGCGTGGAAGGAGGGCAGGGTGTTTGTCTGACAACTCAGATTATTCAACATGCAGTGGCTTTAGTTCCTCCAGCGAAACGTCGGAAGGTGAAGGTGAATGCTTGTCTGGCAGGAGTCGAGGGCAGCATAGCGAAAAGCAGAACCGTCAGCAGCATCGCCGATACCACAGCCGTCGACAGCAGTCCCCGGTCCCTGCAAAGATGCCAGTGTATAGTGGCACAGAAGACTGGTATACCTTTCGTTTCCAGTTCGACCGGATGGCCCATAGATACAACTGGTCCAGTAGTAAGCGGCTAGACAAACTAGTGGATTGTTTGAGTGGGGTCGCGTTACGTTTTGTTAAGGATGTGGGAATTGACCGCAGCTATGCCAGTTTGGCCAAACTTTTGGAACGGCGGTTCGGAGTCAAGGAGGAGCCCCGTACCGTGCGAGGCCAACTCTATCAACTCGGGCAAAGGGATGAAGAGTCCTTGGAAGAGTTCTCACAACGAGTGTATCTCGAAGTGAAGCAGGGCTTACCTTCTTCTGCAAATGACGAAGTAAGGGAACAGTTGGCTATAGATTTTTTCTTAAAAGGCATTCAGGATAAGAATGCCGCCAAGGCAGCACTAGACAAGAATCCCCGGAACGTCCGTAAGGCCGCAAAATATGTTAAGGAACATATCAACAACCAACGAATCATCTTTGGCAACACCCCTACCAGTGTGGCTGCTGTAAGACAGGTGCATTATAGTGACGAAGACAAACTCCATTTAAATACAGAAGTCACAAAGGAATGCCCGACCGATCGTGCAGTGACCACACCGTCGCATTCTACTCAAGTGGACGCGTTGGCCAAAAGGATAGAAGAGCTTGAGACTCACTTGAAGGGTTCTGTGGAGATGATGGCGAAATCCATTGAGAGGCTTACGCACCACATGGGCCAGCTTTCTACCGGAAAGAGGGGGCCTGCTGCTGACACCAACCCACAGCAACCGCGTTCTTGGGGTGCGTCTAGAAACCAGCTGAAATGTTACAGGTGTAACAAGGCCGGTCATTTTGCGCGAGAATGTCCGATAAGGTCACCAAAGACTGGAAGTGCCAATTCAACAGCTTCGGGAACCGTTAGCGGTACGAGGCACGCGCCAGGGGGTGCATCGTCCCCTTTAAACTCGTAACGGTCGAGACAGGTGGCCGTCGCTCGACTACACGGGTAGGCCAACAGGAAAATCGCGTTTTCTTTACACCGGACAAAGGTGTAGATGTTACAACTTCCATGTCAGTTATCAGCAATATAGTCCCTGCAGGTCTACTGGTAAAAGGTAAGTCTTCTATAGCCTCTCAAGATAAGGGTCAATATGAGGATTTAGAGGTAAATACTATCAGTGGCAATGGGACAACTCTGTCTAATGTCAACCACCTTATCGCCAGTAGACAGAATTCTGCTAGTCCTTGCCTTACGTCTTCCACACAAACCGCCCTTGCGGATAGTGTAGAAGGCTTGGATGTTGATAACGAAGAGGATGTGATACACATAAGACGGTTCCTGGGTCGCAGCCTGTCAGTCCCCGTAGTGAGTAATGGGAAGAAGAGTGAGGCCATTGCGGATAGTGCGGCACATGTTACCGTAGTAAACCCTGCTGTCCTAAGTGAGAGGTTCACTGACATACAGGGGAACAAAGTGGTCCTTAAAGGTATTGGGTACCAGCAGTAAGAAGGGAAGGAGTAGCCATTTACTTGCATGAAATGGGGTGTATAGTCATTTTTGCAGTGGGGGAAATTTGTATGGATAACAATGTTATCACCGTTGCTTTCAAGAATGGGTAGACGGTAGAACAGAGCGTCATCTCATCTGGGTCTGTGTGGGTGGTACCAGTGCCAGTGCAAGTCGTGAATATTGCAGGGGATAAATCCTGGTTTTGTGGGTGAACCGACTTCGGATTTAAATGAAGTGGCCGCCGCAACATCGGTGACATCGGCAGATAGATTTGTGAGTGTGGGCAATAGTCAGGAGCGGACAGTGGTACTAAAGGAAGACCAGGTCTTCGGCGCGACATCCGAGATGGATGTATTAGTACAGCCAGTTGGTGACGATAGGATGGATGCCGATACTGTTTGGATACTGATGGACGCCGGGCTGTTAAGACATTATGTGACACAATATTCTATGTAGGCTATTAGCTATATGTGTTTGTGAGGTTTAGAGGCTCCGGGATCGGTGCTCGACCTCACTGTTAATGTGTATTGGAACAGGGGTTTGAGTCACCGTGATCGGTGCTCGACCCGAAAATAATATGTAGATGTGTCTAACTAATTGTTGGGGCAGCAGGTATTGGCGCAACCCTTGTATGCAGATCCTACCTGTTAGTCAGTAGGCTTGTAGTCGCACGCGGCTTGTGTAGCTAGCCGCCGGCATCGACGTGTATTGGCACTAATATCGATAGGTCTTGGACAGCCATAGGAGCATTCCGTGCTTTAACATAGCGATTGTAGAGTCTCACACAGGTAGGGTTGTTCGTCAACGGAATTTGTAGGATGTATGTTGGTGTTAAGGACTAGGACTGCCTTAGCATATGTTATATATGTACATATATGGTACTGTTGTAGTGCATATTTAGTTATTCATGCTCCAGTTGGTGTGTTGCACATGTTTCTTTTAGTTACTTATTTATACTAGCACCGCTTACTTGATTTCATTGATGCACTTGTATTCCCTGGGTACGGTGGTACTGCACAAACTTCACTTTTCTTTTGCATTGATACCTCTGTGGAGGTCATGTACTCTCTGCACGCTTAAATCTAATCGACGCTAGGTACTCGGTACCTCTTAGCGTTTGTGGCTTAGCGGGTGCCTATATAGTAATCAGTGTACTAAGAATGCCCGTGTCCTACTGGAGTACTGTACCACCACGTAATTATATATGTATTTCTACAATTGTCCTCTGTTTCTAGAAAACAGGGGGGAGTGTTGAGGGGTTGACCTGGGGTCAGAGGTCGATGAAAGTGCACGCAGGCGCAGTAGGCCGGAATCGGGCAGAAGCGGCAAGATTGACTAGGATAAGAGAACTATCATCGAGGTCCATGGCGAACGGTCGACCTACCTGTGCTGTGGCAGCAACAGCGTGACGTATTCGTAGTAAGTGACACTCATATACCACCCGTGTTCAGCCTGTATTAGCATCTTCAACAGTATCTAACAACATCAAAAATTTTCACTCTAATCTGGGTTTATATCAAACCAGTAATGATGTTCAGGTATCACTAAACTAGCATTACTCACAAAACATGCATGTGTTCTAGCCAAATCTACAAGGTATATGCTAATCCTGAAACAATGTTGTGCTTCAGGTAATATTCTCACTGAATAAATATTAACTCCTAACAGTGGGGTAATTTCATTGTGCAAGTATACACTATAACATCAGTTTGGTGTCATGTCCAATTATTAATTCAGATCAACTCTAGTTTGAGTATATGAATGTCTGGTTTCAGTACTGTTTTCTCAGTTCAAAATTTCTGTAACTTACTGTAACTAGCCAGTTTTTTAAGGCTAATTATATCCTGGCACGCTCGCCATACAATGTCACCATACAACGGATATATCCTATAAAACAATAGGATGGGTTAACGCTCGCCACTTGAGTTCATTAATCAAGAAATTAGATCCCGGTCATTACAGGTGACATTTCCAGGTTCTTTTAAGGACGTGTATAAAAAATACCACACAATCATACACCCAGATCAATAGAAACTATGAGACATCAGGTTAAATTCACAAATATAATTCAAGACAATACTTACAAAGACGTAGATGTGAGTGTGTGTGCGTTGATGTGTCAATACGACAGTCCTTCACATTAAAAATACAGGATATTTACTGAGTCCGTGGTTTGTATAAAAAAACAATAATGTCCAGTTCCTTCAGAGATCTCTGGTTACTGTTTTGTGTAGAATCTAGCGTATGGTTAGTACCATATAGTCTTTCTGTGTTTAGCGATCTTCAACTGATCTTGCTTGACAGCGACCCGGGTAGGTTTACGTTCACATGAATGCAATAGCGCTCTTTGTTTACATAGAGCTTAGAGTCCTTGACCTTGCTCGTGTAGCAATGGTTTCACGGCTTACAGCGGTTATGTTTCTAGGTCAAGCTGAACTAGGCCGGCAGGTGACGAGCGCACTCTCACTATATCGCCAATACGAAGCTCTGTCGGCAGCACGGCTGAGTTCACATGAGCTGGGTCCTATGCCGTTCCTGGCGTTTCAATGTTCCTTCTCCCGTGCGTGCGTGCTGCCACCTCATGCTTCAAGACCCAACTGAAGGCAGCTTCCAGCGTCTCTCCCTGAACTCTGACGTCACAATCGTCGTCACAATACGGCGATCCGGTTCTCTGATTGGCTTATGGCTCAAGTGTCCCATATAAGGTTATATGTGACCTGGTTTGACTGCTAGCGTCACCTTGGCGACCCACATACCAGAAGTAATACACTCAATGCGTGATACAGATAAAATCAGCTGATAGCCGATGGGATTTCATATATATATACAATCAAGACCTGTCAACGCTTTAGGATGACGCTTCACGTCAATATCAATAGAGAACTGACTTCGTTAAACTATGATACAAAACACCGTACTTATTGTCACCGATTTCTGGTGACAATCATATATGATCATTTTAATGTGTTGGTTGTCGAACTGCTTAATTACATTAAAGCCACCCATTTTAAATGTATGGAATTAATGTGGATTAGCTTGTCACTTCTACAAGTACAGCTCTAAATAATTTAACAGTGGTAGATGATTCTGAAATAAAGTATATTTTTAATTTACAGTTTAATTAGTATGAATATGAAGGGCAAAACACACTGACATGCATGCCAGGCATCAACGTCAAATCTGGTAAATGTCCCCACAATTTATTTATCTCTATATCTGCAGATATGCGTTGGAAAGGATACAAAAGTTGCATTACAAAAACGGAGGTGGTTCCCTCTACCACAAATTCCTTTAAAAAGGTTAAATCAGTAAATAAAAGTATAATACATGTTAGACAGAGATGTAAGGGGGTTCCATGTACCTCACACTAAATTTAATGGACCACCTTTTAAATGTCCCCAAAATGTCTTTAACAAATTTTGATATAAAGGTAAAAAAGAAAAGTTCCAAAAATAAACAACAATAACTGTTTCTTATACCCATACATGGATTTTAGATTCTTTATATATCTATAGTTATTTAAACGCCTTCTTGCAGCAAATAAAAAATAGGAAAATTAAAACCAAATCCTTAAAAGAGCATCTATTAAAATCGTGTACATTTAACCATCAAAAGATAATTAAAGAGCCTGCTTTTACCTTATATTGTGGGCATATTGGCTACATCTCGGATTTAATAGGGCAAATATTATTTTTCAAATTATTTTGGCGTCCAATGACAGTTTATTCAACCCTAAAAGGTCGGTTTCCTCGAGTTCCGGTTGCTGGCATTTGGGCATAAACTGTTTCTCAATCTGACCGACAAATACCCTTAAGAAAAGCATGAACTGATTCATGGATCAGTTACCTTATTCAAATTGCCTGAAGAGCTTGTAATTGCAATAAATGCCACCGAATGATCATATTTGAACTTAAACATAACGGTCCAATAAAACATTTATATTTTTTTAGGTCTCAGCCCTTATGCTGATGGGCTGTTGTCGTCACCCAAGCTGTCTGTCCGTCCGTCCGGCGTCCGTTAACTTTTACTTTGTGAGCGAGGTATCTCTAAAAGGATTCACCGTAGGAATTTTATTTCTTCGGTGAAGATGTATATCGACAAAATCTCGGTCAAGTTCGAAGATGGATGACCTTGACTTATTTTTCTGCGTTTTAGAGCTGATTATAGAAAAACACTTAAAAGCTTATTTCTCAGGAACCATTCAGTGGATTTTCACAAAAGTAACTATGATCATTGGGACTGATGGTCTATCCAAGTTTGGAGGCGCCACCTATAATTTCTGATTTTAAATTATTTTTTATCGGATTTTTCAACATTAGCCTTGTGAGCGGGATATCTCCAAAAGTATATAGCACAGGGACTTCATTTCTACAGTGGTGATGCATATTTACAAAATCTTGGTCAAGTTCAAAGATGGCTGACCTTGACCTACTTTTCAAGGTCACAGAGCTTAGAATAGAAAAAAACGTAGCTTATTTATCTGGAAGCATTTGGTGGATGGTTATGAAAAATGATACATAACTCTCTAGTTTAAATTTATAACTGAGACATGTACAGATGTACATCCATGTGAGAACAAATATTTTGTACTTGTTACTGTTATCACCTATAAACACTGTTCTTTTGGCTGAGGGCTTTTGTCAGCTTCTGCTGATATTCTAGTTTACTTTTATATTGTGATAGCAATCGCCTGTTTAGTCTTTGTGACAGTTTTAGAGCCATTTTGAATGGTTTAGTATGCTTTTTAACTTTGAATGTAAAAGGTCCATCCAGGGTCTTCTGCAGAAGCGGATCAAGTGGAGGGGTCCAGGGAGTTCAGACGGACTCCATCCCCCTCTTCAGCCGCCGCCATCTCTTTCCAGACCTGGGAACCTTATTTTTAAGTTTCTATCATCAGTCCTCCTGATTTAGACCCGTCCTTTTCCTAAATCCTGGATCAGCCCCTCTTCTGATAGCCAACAACTCGCTCCCCAATCAAATTATTAGAGACAAATATTCGTTATTTATGGACCTTTTATCCTGCATTTTACAAAATGCGGTCATTTTTATTCTGTTTTATTTAATGTGTGTTAAAGAGACTTTGGGGACACAAAAAGTACTCCTTTACTCGTATATGTCTTGATTCAGAATAGTGAAAACAGTATTGTGTAAACAAAAACACATTTTAAAGTTATAATTTTCACACATTTAATTGCTATAAATTGTGAACGTTATTATAACGTGGCTTGTGTACAATGCACTTAACACAAAATTACTCTAAAGCCCAAGACTTCCGAATATACCTTGGTTCTATTGACGGAGAAAGACAGGTTCAATTTTCTTCGGTTTGACCTTGAAAATGACCTTAAAGTTTAAAATGTAGGATGGCATCCAGCTACACTTTTACCATCACTGTTTGCTTGGTTTATCTGGCATGGATGCTTGATATTAGCAAGCAGTGCCTACACAAGTGAAAAATCGACCTTTGCTGGACTATTTTTGGTTTGACCTTGAAAATGACCTTGAAATTAAAAGTTTAGTTGGCATTCTTCCACACTTTTTTCTTCACTCTATGGCTGATTGATCTAGCATGGATGCCTGCTAATAACAAGCAATGCCCTTAAAAGTGAAAAAATCAACTTTGGCTAGCCCACTAATAGGGAAATTCAAATAAACAATCTCATTGTGGGTCTAAAAAATCTGTTTTACCTTTTTCATTAAAAGACACGCGCATATTTTTTTAAGTAACGCGACAAATGTTGAAACTGATTTCGACATTTCAGAAACGCCATTTTGTTTTTGACCAAGTAGCGTTTTAGTGCAAGCCAGCAACCAGCTTCTGCTCACAACTAACAAAACAACTCGCCAAAACGCACCCCAGTGCAAAACAGCATCAGTTGACAGCTGCTGATTGGATGATGTCATGTAGATTCTCTAAAAAATATAACCAGCTAAGACGAAGATGTATACTCATGCAGGGACACATCATATCGACCAAAGAGACTAAATGTTGTGAAACATAAACTAGGGATTAATTGTAAAATTCTTAAATGCCATATTAGGTTGTCACTTTCATATGTAGATTTCTAGGAAATTATTGAAAAATATAAACCTTTGAGAAAGGTATCTACAAAAAGCAGGTGTGAAATGGACTATGCTTTGATAAAGGGCACATGATGTCTCACTGCCAGTTCGAAGTCGTGTTTACCTAAGAAACCACAGTATAAATGGATCCAGGATACGTACTCTCCTTAAATGTATAAGATAACAGATCGAATGCTAGATCAGGAAGTCTACAAAGTGGAATCATTGACCAGACCTACAGACGGTTAATGGGTAAACAGGTCAGAAATGCGTAGCTGTTATCCGCAGAAGACAGTCAAACATGTCACAGGTAGCGTATAGGCGGCGTGCGCGTAGCCCATAATCCGCTTTGACCTAAAATGCGTGTTTATCTTAAATATGATTAATTTTCATCATGGAAAGTTTTCGGTACACTGCTTAGTGGGCTATAACAAGCTTTTATCAGTTAGATCGCTTTATTCACGATTTACGGCAATGATCCGACCTTTGTTTATCATCTGGTAAATACCCGCGTTTTTGGAAACACGTGCGTTTGTTGTCAAAATATCCATTCAAATGAGCCAGTTTGATCTGGGAAGCCAATTCTGGGTTATCAAATAAGACTTTCAAGAGTTTCAGATACCATGGCAAGTATTATTTTTTACCCAAACTTGTTAAAAAAATCCCTGGAAGGAAAAAATGATGAATCATTTACACCCTTTTGTCACTTTTTCATCGAAAATTTAAGTCGCGCAAATTTATTTTTCGGGACGCTTATTTTGCACCTCGGAAAATGAATGCTCAATCAAAGACTGAAGTAGCAACTCTTCAGTCTTGATCGAGACTACGGCATACGGAATGCGGATGAAATCGGTATTGATTATACAGTCCGTTCCCCCACCCCTGTCCACATATTTTCGCGATTTTTTTTGTGAAACAAAGAACGCCAAAACTTTTTGCCTCTAGGACAGAAGGAGGAAAATGCGTTATTGACTATCCAAATATTATCTTTTACCTAATATTATTTTCTTGTAAATAATTTAAAACCATTTAATGAGTAACTAGTCTATTCTGTAGATAGCGACATCTAGTCACATCTTGCCACCAATCAGCATGGTTCCAAGCCTGCCTTCCAGACAGGCCGGGAACCATGCTAGCCACCAATCAATGAAAGTGGCAATGCAAAGAACAATGATGACGTCATAATAGACGTGACGCACAAAAAGGCACCGACAAAACGCAAGAATTTAAATCCCTTTCCTGGGAAAATTGTACAAAATCAGATATGTACTGTGCTTGTATACATGTATGTCATATTGGAAAGAATAGGTAACATTTTCAAATGACTAAGGAATTGTGTTTAAGAACGAAAACTTAAATTAAAAATTCAAGTCTCGGAGCTTGAAATTGACATCAGATTGAATGGACTGCGTGACCTCTGCTCAGAGAGCCGCCGGTGGCAGGTGAAATAATCCCCCTGGTGGAAACCCTGGGCACGCTTGCACACAAATCTTTGCCCAAGTCCTTAAACGCCGTCGTCTGTTTATAGCAAGATATATCAAAACCTGGTTTTACGATGAAAAAAATTAGAAGCCCATATTTATTTTTAGCTTTAAGTCTTCCAAGATATTGGGATTTATACAAAAGACAGTATTTTTCAAGAACGGATACATTCTCATTAAATCAAATATTATAATTATTATTATTATTTGTAGTAGTAGTAGTAGGAGTAATAGTAGGAGGAGCAGTAATTCATACAAAGCGTCGCCCGCATTCATTCCTGTAAAATCGCTACCAAAATCCTTTTATTAAAACGATTAGTTTCATTAACACATGGAACACCATTTTCTAGTTTCCAAATGCGTACATATGCTAACCTGCAAGTGGAAATCCAGCCAATCGTCGTTAATGATTAATATTAAATCTCCATTCCATATCGGTACTGAATTCGTAAGAGAAAACAAGCATGTCTCAATGCAGCCCTCTTGGGGCACAAAAGTGCATGCGGAAATGCAGCTGAACATTTATTGTTTGTTATAATATATATGTTAATTGTCACTTGGTCAGCGTGATTTTAATTTATTTCATCACAATATTACGACGAAAATAATAAATAAACTGTGCTCATATGAATACCTATGCCTTGTTCGGTTGTAATTGCTGCAGATAATTATGAGCAGCCGTGTAATATTATTTCGTTACTTGATGACGGTGCAAATAAATAATGGTGTTCACAGATTTTAACCGAACAGACCACAGATATTCACAAACAGCAAAGAAATTATACCTAAATATACGTAGTACACTAGAATTTCCCATATTTGGTCAATATAAATGACTACATATATTTTAAATCATCTTTATTCAACCATGACAGCTGTGCCTAAATGCATGTGTTGTACAATTAACAACTGAAAAAGCCTTGCTTTCCTTCATCATATATTGCCTGCAGAAAAAACAAGGGACCCATGAACCTCGGAGCTCAGCTGAATTTTATTAAATTTTAGTAAACGCAAAATATACATATTACTTTTGGGGGATATAAATATATATATATTGTTGAGGAACATAATATCAACAGATAACGTATGCGTGATGAACATAAATTTTGTAATGGAGGTAATAAAAATCAGATTCTGTAATACTAGGCAGCGTGATGTCCTGGGGGATGAATAACTTTAATTTTTTTAAAATTGATTTAATTTCAAGTAGACAATTTAAACTAAATAAAATATAGTTATTATATATAATATATATATATATGTAGCTTGAACAGTTTTCATGTTAATTGAGTTAATATCTTTCCAGTTTTCTGACAAAGTGCATAAGTATTATATGCAGGAATGGTCATACCATGTTTACCAAGAACTTGGTCACAGGAACCCGTGGTCATACCATGTTTGAACAAAACAGGACCAGTGGTTTCATAGTGGGCAGTTTTAAAGTGTAACAATAGGTTTTAAATGGAAAATGGAGTTTTTTCCCTTAATATCTCGAAAGAACTTAGTCGCAGGGACCCAGTTTTTCGTTTGGGAGAAAATCTTGGTGACATCTAACAATATACCGAATACCATATTCATGTTTTAAACGGTATCAAAACGTGTCAGTTTATCGGACGGGAGGACGGCATGACAAACAAACAGATAGCCGATAGACAAAAGACCATCGCCAGGGCTGAGTTAATCAGCTGAGCTCAAAATGAAATCCATGTGACGTATTAGTCTTCCCAATAACCTACATGGCCAGTTTGGCTGTATTTTTTCCCTATGTTCCTTCGCTTATGCCGTTTTGTACATGTTCACAGAATAAGAGTCATACTGTCACAAAACTTTATATTGAGCTTAACCATATAAGTAAACTTCAGATACATGCAGGTCAGAAATTCGAAATTGGATTCACAAGAAAAGAAAAAGAAAATAAAACAAGAGTTGTTCAATATGATATACCGGGGTATATAGTCACTCGCAGGGTCGGATCCAGGGTTTAGGAATAGGATGGATCCAAGCCTTAAGTACTCATGAAAAACCCTATAAATAAAGGTTCATAGGTCGGAAAAAGGGGGGTCCGGGTTCACTCTCAACTGAATTATCAATGTCTCTAAAGTTGATCTGATATCTAATATACACATCCTGACTGTTTACACAGAACTGCTTTTATGTCAATAATCAGGAATTACATCTACAGTATTCACCATTGCAATCCATGTTCGAGACAGAATCCAAGTGTCAACAGTCCCTAAATAAGTCAGTTGGACAGGAACTTACCCACTCTTAGTCTCTGTACATGCCGGTATAACTAAATTATTTCCTGGCAAAGTTCCACTTGCCAAATGGTAAATCAACACTGACGACTGCTTGCTACTTGTCCTCCTCACTGACACATACACTATCCGAATAGATCTGGCTGGAAAACGTAGTGGGCTATGACCTGGTAATTTAACAAAACTTGGATGTTCTCCTGCACCAACTAATCAAAGTACATTCTAGGTGCGTCCATCATCATGCTTGGATAAATCATGAGACAAGCCATGATCATCACTTTGCATCAGGGATTTCATCAGTGCACGGAGGACATTACCTTCTAATACACAAGGTGTCCTGCTTCTCTGGTCTTGGATCATTTCGGATGGTGGGTCTCTCACAACCAGAATGGTTGGGAAAAAAACATGGAACGTAATATCAACAATATATGGAATTTCAAGCCCATTGACGACTGTAATAAGTAACCAAAGTCTAGTGTCTGTTAAGCCACAATCTGCAAACTTTACTCTATAACCATTGTCAGTGACTGTTGATACCTCTGCTCCAGTATCTAAACACTTAAAGCGTACAGTTTAATACGTTTACTGAAACTAACGGGCATCTTGCTTAGGGTAGCTCTTAAGACTACCAAAAAAAATATCCTCACCCACTGACTGGTTCAAATCAGTGGGTGTGGTTAAGTTAACGAGTTACCCTGCCTCTCTTCCTGTTGCATCACCGTTTGAGGTTGCTGGGATCTCTCTGCACTGGGTAATCTGTAGACATGCATGTCTAAAATGGCCGGGCTAACCGCAACGGTAAGAAAAGATCTCTGCCTTGGCTGGTCCTGTCTCTGGGTAAATTTTTGTTGCTGCCTCTAAGATTTCCTTTGGCGCGGTCACTTTTTGTATAAATTGCGGAATATACTGTTGCTGACCCAACAGCTGACTGCCGCTGTTGATCAGCTGTCCCTGCTGGGCCTGTTGTACGCTCTGAACACAGCGTGTGACCTCCCGGGACCTTCCAGTCACACACTGTAAGAAATGGAAGGATTCGACAGGTTTAGCCACCAGGGGATTATCAGGAAACATGCACATATCAAGAATATGCAATATCAATAAAATTATCAAAAGTCAATATGCAAGATAAACACGTTTTCCAAATCCATTATGCAAGATAAACTAATGTATCAAACTCAACACAACTCAACTGCACAGTCCCAAAGACTTGCCAAACACACAATGATATATTGATAAGTTCAACAGCACCACAACATAAGCTACAGATTTCAGGAACATCCAGCATCAGCACTGCACTAGTTAAACTAACAGCAGCAACAGCATCAGTAGCATAGATAACAGTTCTAATTAACATCAAGCACAACTGCACTGCAATAGCATCATTAACAGCATCAACAGCATCAGTAACTTAGAGAACAGTTCTCATAAACACCCAGCACAATAGTACTACACCAGCACCACGTAACAAGGAACCATTGCTACACTAGAACTCACATCTGTCCCTTGGCGCTGACCAATAAGTTTAACTTCCTGGCTCCAGTCATGTGTACCAAATCCAATCATGTACCAAAATCTCATAGTGTACCAATATCCCACTTCAGACACCACTTGTGAGAGGCAAGGTTCAATACGAGTTTGCACTTATTTGGTTTATTAGTTCCGATATTTCCATTGAGCCTTATCCTGGTGAGCTGATAACGAAGAAACAAGAATATGAAACGAGTGCACAAAAACGAAGAAGCGGCTTCAACCCAAAGCCCACAGAAAATAACGACAGTTTAAACGGTATTCCTGTTTCTGTCTCTGGCCACGAAGGCATGACACAATAATCCGTTTAAATACCTCCAATAACAAATAAACATGTAACCTCTACCCCGTCCCAATTTGTGAAAAGATTTTTTTTCCGGAAAGAAAAATTTTCTAGCTGCACATGCGCCTTAGCAACCTAACAGGCTGACTACTAGCGTGTGACTCTGCCTATCTAATAATGTAGCGGTTTTGGCCGGAAAAATTTGGTTCACCAATACCGGAGGTATAACAAGCTGAATTTGGTATCATTTTAACCGTCAGGATGTCTAGTTTTTGAAAATCAATGTTGCGGTTGGCACAAGTGTGCACAATACATAGATTTAACCCTTCACCTGCTCAAACATGCATGGAAAAATAAAATTTTCATGGTATTTAATTTATTTAATAAAATTATGTGGTTAATGTTTATCAGTGACGGAGATTTCAACCCTATTTGATAGAAAATGCACAAAGAAATAAATTTCATAACAACTTGTTGTGGTTTTGGTTTTTATGGTCATGAATAATTCCTTAATGTGACAATTTTATGGGTTTTGGGTTTTTTTTTGTTTGTTTTTTTTTGCAAATTAAATATCGTTTTATCATTTTCTAATTATCGAACAAACTGAACGTTTCAAAAGTAATACATTCGGTACTGCTTAATTGTATACCGTATAATTATATATCCCGTTTAATGGTATAAAATAATGAAAACCAAAACCTTTTCCTATGTCTTCTAAATAAAATTCTCCGCTTATTTGAATATCTCATAAATGTATATATCGGGTAATTGTACAGTAAAATCCGTCCATCATGCACGACAATCCGGATATTCATGTGCGACAAGGGTCTTACGGACTACTGACCACCCCGTGGCTTAATTAGCCTTTGATATTGCTCGCCCGACAGGTTTGAAGGGTTACCTCCTGGACCACTGACAACTCTTTCTTCTAATTAGCCTTTGATATGACTCGAGCCATCGGCTGAAATGGTTTCCCTCCATCATTACATGCTTAATTAAATGTGTGTTTGATGCTTTAATTCTAAACGTGCTGCCCGGACAAACTGTCACAGGGCAGGTTGCATTATAAACATGGGATACGCTATACACATGGTCTTTTATTCGAGAACATTACCTGTACGGTCAATCGGTGAATATGTTTTATAATTCATAACAAATCCGTAAAGAAAACAGTGTCAATTCGTTTTTAAAGATAATTCGAAGTATGAATCTGTATTTTTCTAGCCTTATGTGGCCTCTCACCTTATTGACCTTTGACATTTACGTTATCGGTATGCAGCCAGCCATGCACACTGCGTAGGATCGTACTCACAATGGTTTTGAGTATAAACGATCTCTTGCGGAAGGATTACATTTTCAAGAAACTTCGTTTTTTTACCACACACGAACAGGTAAACGTGCAGAAGATATTTTTAAATTAAAAAAGAAGACAATATGTGTTATAGAAATCAAAATCTTTTAGGAATCTTGCTAAGCTTCGTGACCTTTGACACATTCACGTGATCGTTAAGCTGTCAGCCATTTTGCGACATCGCTTTTCATAGATAACATACACAATCAGGTGAATACATAGTAAAACTCTATTTCTTTAATTGAAACATATAAAATGTTTTATGATAATTCAAAATCCTTGAGGAATCGTATTAAACCTTTGACAACATTTGATATATTCACTTGATCAGTAAGCTGTCAGCCTTTGGCAGTGAGATCGTTTTTTATCAATAATAAAAGGAAACAGGTGAATATACAGTATTTTCTCCGTAGAAAGTGTAAAAAATATAAATAAATAAAATATATAAACTTATAAATTGAAATATCATTACCTGAAAAATTCCAAAACAGATAATTCAGAAACATCTGAATAATACGAGGAACACGCGCAAGCCATATCCGATGGCAAATCATAGTATTGTAGTGACGGCTACAACCTTGAAGATTAACATCCCGTTTATTTGAATAACCCGCTTAAATGAATATATTCAATTGACAATCGATATTCGATTAAACGGGACTGACTGTATATATTTTCAGTTTTATGATTTAGAATGTCTGTGTTATGAAACTTCATTTGAACTCAGTGTTAAGGTGATAGCGTGATCTTTAAACTCCCTTCTTGGGACGAGAAAATTTCATATTTCTATATATCAATCATTTCCACAAAATTTGAAATATCAAATGTAAAGAGCTGCAGAAAAAAAAAAACAAGGCCTCCGAAGACCAAGGAGCACGTCAGATCTCAGGATAATCATCCCTTGTATATCTTAAATATACTTCACTTAACATGACCAGAAAGATTTTTATTTTAAGCACATAAATTTGAAATAAAACCACAATATTCGTTAGACAGAATCTCTGCTCGTGACTAACATTCTATAGAATTATCCGCAGTATGTCTAGGGGTATTTTAGCATAAGTGCATAGTGCGTATCCGTAGTCCGCTTGCGTTGTCCGTATGCGTATAGTCCGTATCCGAAAGACTGTTTTCCATGAGTACTGCTACATGTGTAGGATATATATAGCTGTACGTATGCGTAGTCCATGCTCCGTGTTGATTGGTGCTCGATGGCTGAAGATTTTCTTTCTCTGTAGGTCATTTCACCATATATATTTATTGTACATTTCTAAATATTAGTAACAAAAGTTTGTTTGTTAAATTGATTAAATAAATTAAAATGCAATTTATATTTTCAAAAAGGATCATAATAATTATTATTTTACACGCGGTTCTGGTATTTACGGCTCAAGCATTTGGAAAACACGTGAATGTTCAAGAGAGGACAACAAATTTCAACTTAATGCCAATCTGTTTGTTTTACGAAAGACTGATATTAGGAATGACATTTATACCAGTGGATATAGAGATTGTCCATACAGCAGATTGGAAAAACTCTATGTTAAACCTGAAATTGACATGGTGATTTGTATGCGCAGTGCGAAAAAATCGCTCCCGGCAGCGTGCGGATGCAGTCCGTACTCCGTGTTGATAGGTGCTGGATGCCTGAAGGTCTATATTTTTATTTATAAATTTATATTTTCAAAAAAGGATCTTAATTATTATTATGTTACACGTGGTTCTTGTATTCACGGCTTAACACGAGTATGTAAAAAGTGGACAGCAGAATTCAAGCAAATGCGCCAATATGTTTGGTTTCCGAAAGTCTGATGTCAGAAATGAAATTTATACCAGTAGAAATAGAGATTATATAGCACAGCCTGAATTGGAAAACTCTAACCTGAAATTGACAAGGCTACTGGTAGTGCGCAAATATCGCTCCCGGCAGCGTGCGGATACGGACTATATACGCATACGGACTACGCATGTGCATGAATGAAAACGACACAGTTGAAAAGTCTTCGAAAGCGAGTTTTCGGAATAGGCATGCGGACTACGCATACGGACTATATATTTACGGATACGGACTATACGCACTTATGGGAACGCCCGCGTGCATTATACAAAGATACAGCACAAGTTCATGGTCAGTCATAAACATATTTATGTTCCTATTTAATTTATTAGGCTTTTTATAATGACCTTTACTCATGACCAGCAAAACGTGGATGATGAGAGGGAAAATAAAATGTAAAAAAAAAAATAAAATAAGAAACAGCTGATTTATTCTTGCATATACGCATGCACGCGCACATGTAAACACACCTTTATTTTTTTCACGCATATAGTACGCATATATGCGCGCACATAGAAACACACCTTTACCATGTCAGTATTGTAAAAAAATAAATAATAAGGCAGACAAAGACTCAGGCGCACATCAGATCTTAGGATAATCATTCCTGATATATAACTATAATACATGTACTTTTTTTAAATTTATTTCAAAACAATACAGATACACAAACACATGTAATGATACAGTACAAAAGAACAACAAATGGCACTGCACACGGACGAGATACATATTAGTATATTCCTACAACAAGAGTTCAATATATGATATTTTTATCATGCAGAGTAGAGTAACATTTATAATCAATCATCTACACTCAGAAAGCTATTCAATCTGTTCCATAATGAATTATGTTGAATAAGTTTCCCTTTATGAGTTTCCAATTATCTCTCAATAGTATAGTATAATTTTATATGTTTAACAGCCGCATTTAGAGACAAAGGGTATTCTTTACATCTTGCTACATAAATATAATGTTTTATCAACAGGATAATTTTGTCTAACAATTTATCAGAACTTACATTGAACAGTATTATATCTCTAGCATATATCATTGGCAGGTTTAAGGTGTCTTATACATGTACTGAATATAAAATACCCAGAAAGAACTTTATATCATAAGCACATAAATTCGAAATAAACCTATATAATATAGGCCTAATAAAATATTAGTAGGGTTATACAGCAAAGCCTTGGATAAAAAAAAACTCTATAATACAATTTTATTCATAATACAGACATAACCGATAAAAACTGCTCCTGGTATTTTTAATATAACCACGCCGTAGAGTCATTATCGGGCGTCAATGAACATCGTATATGATTTGAGTTATAAGTAAGGTTATAGAGTACCAAGCATATTTCATTTTCCAAAAAATTGGTTGTAAAATCATGTTCGATGATCGAAAGCAGAAAAACGACCGATGATCGATTATTAATTAAATATTTTATGTACCTTATGTATTATGTACCTTCTATATTAAATATTTGCTGTATAGAATTATACAGGGAATTGTATGCTATATATAGTCCATTGCATCCCCCATATAAAATCCAGATGGTTATTGTATCAGTTTCCTTTCTCGCCAAAAGATGTCAGCACACATCGGTAAGATCGATCATGATCATCATTACAAGAAAATATTTCTTACTCCTTACTCCGTTTACGTACCAAGTTCCCTGTAAGTGCGCTAACACAATTAATCCAGAACAGCGGTTCGACCTGTGAACAAATTATTGGACAACATTCAAAATCCTTATTTGATCTAAGTGTAAGATTACATTTCGTATTTTAAGTAGCGATGTACTGCAAGCGTTGACATAAAATCAAAGGGTTTACGATTTCATTCATGTTCACAATAGCGCCCAATAGATATTCCTCCGCCCACTAGTAAACTTCCGGCCGCCGCAGACAGATGATCAGAGACAAACCCGGTACATGGATACAGTCTTGTGAAGTTCGTAATATAAACAAAATCGGATTACTAATCTGTCATCAACACAATATGAGACACACGCAGTAATAATGGCTGGAATTTTAAGAAAGAAATCCACCCCAAAAGAGGCTGACATCGGGGTATGGCAGCGAATCGAAGGCTGGCTCAATGTTTGGGGTAAGTTTTTGTGGTTCAAAGGCTGAGTTGGATAGAGAGAAAGTGAGAGAGATATGTGAAAACGGGAGAAAACGGTTATAAATGTGACATAAGTTAATGATCCTACTCGGTATGAAACGGACAGTGTTATTTTGTGATAAATTTTGAACTTATAAATGTAGTTCAGTATGAAATCACAGTTATATTGGTCAGCCCCGGACAAAACCATGACCTGAGCCGAGTCATGACTCACTGTGTTTATTTGTGGTTCCTTGACCCAGGGTTGTCACATAATCTGTAAAAACTATCACTTTTACCGTTAGAGTTTTCAAAAACAGCTGAACTCTTAATAACGTTTTTTTATTAATAGTGAACTTTTTCATTTTGTTTTCTTTGATTATTACCTTATCATCTAAAGATATATATATGAAGGAATAAGGCTTACAACTATTGACAGAATTGTTAAAATAATAAAATGATGATATTGTGATATATATATTTTATATATATATAATCATATATAAGCACAAAATGTGTAAATAATTGATTTAGTCCTAATTTGGTCATCAATAATTTTATATGAAACCATATGTTTAATTATAGTCACAAATGATTAATTAAAATATCATGAATATCAATTAAAAGTATAAAAAGAGGTTATTAACTGTCAGAAATAAATTTTTGATCATATTGAACAAGTAAATTTAAGTACTCCCAAATTGTCATGGGTGGGGGGGGGGGTTCCTTTATTTCCCACAAACAAAGGGAAAATCTCAAACCTGCCATTATGAAGATTCTCTGCAAACATGATCTATCGTGCACATTGGTGCCATGTTGAGCCCTCACCAAGTAACAAACCCAAGCACAGGTTAAGTGGGTATAAATGTATTGCCTCTATTCATAGTTACAGTTGTTGTTATTTAATGACACTTTTGTTTGGTCTAGCTATTGGGGAAATGTTTAATAAATAGGTTATTGACCACGATTTCAAAACCAAAAGAATTATTGAATCGTCATGAAGGTAACGATAAAATCTGGATTTATATATGTTTCTTGTGGCTGTCACCATGTGCGCAATATGGTTGGGGGGGGGGGGGGGGGGGGGCTTACAATGTTATACCCCCCTGTCCAACATTTTGCTAATAAAATGAATTATGGAGACATTTTATTAAAAAATCATTAAGATTTATAGATAATCTAAATAAGAATGTTCTGGTTCTGGGCAAGAGGTTTTACTTGTAGGTTTCTGAACCCCACCCCCCCCCCCCCCCCCCCCCCCACCCCCCCCCCCCCAGAATTGAGGTTGTTGGTCCCCCACTGGTAAAATTATTTTTTTTTTCAATTATATTGAGAAAATTAGGGGGTTGGCAGGGGTAAAATATGGGATAAACCATCACAGAGGTGGGGTTTGGGTGTTGTAAAATACCTGTACATGACACCTTTTTCATTCAGCCGAGGATTTACCAATGTGATGGGTAAAGCCTGCAAGCCCTGTTTGTAAAGTCATTATTTTGAGTGATGCCCATCAAAGCTACATGTTATGGCCATACTTTTGATTCTACAAGTAAATATAACATCATGTGTCACATACAGTGTTATTTATGGACTAAGTCATAAAGGTGTTGATTCAATTCCAATGAAAGGGTACATGCCAACTGTAGGATTCACTGTACATGGGGCTTATCCATTAATGCTGCACTCTGGGGAAATAGCTGGCGCTGTAAGCTCCACCAGAGTTCATGGTAACTTCCTTATGAGCAAAACAGAAGGGGTTTATATCTTGCCCTTCGACCCAGGCTGCAGTCCTTGGGAAATGCTTGGGTGTCTGGAACAAAAACCTCAAATACTTCCCCATCCATGGAGTAAAAGTCGCCTTATCATCAGAAATTGAGTCATTGATGTTGAATAGTGGATATAAATTCAACAGCCTAGAACTGGTAGAAGGCTAAAGTTCTGTTAGATGTATCATGGTTATTATGTACAGGGTAAGGGCATGAAAACTAGTCCCTTTTTCTGAGAGGGATTTATCCCATTGATGATAAATGCAGGAGTGTGGAGTGGGTCAGGTTGAAATGAATTTTGTGGGAAACTTAAATTTTGATTTGGATGCCTTGTTTCTGATAACAGGTTATTTTACTTATAATTTATGTGGCTATTAAAAAGTTAGCTTCACATGGGGTGTGCCATTGGTCAGAGTAAAACACTTTGACAAGTGAGGCATCATCTGGATATATTATTATAGACAAAATAAAGCATAAATTTTATATTGTCACTGTGCAGAGGTATGGTATGTCAGTGGAAGTAAGGCAGTGATTACCATTTGCTGCTTGGTCTAGACAACAGTCTGGTGACTGGGAGCTCAGCAGAGTGTCTAGTTAATCTTTTTATTTAAAGTAACTACAAAACCTCAAAACAGCGCCACCACAGGGAACTTATTATAAAGAGATTGCACTTTTTAAAGGTGGTCATCTATGGACGGTCTTATATAAAGAGAGAAAAAAAGGAGACAAATGGGTATGAACAAGTAGTCGTTTTGTGGTGATCACTAAAGATTTGTGGTTGTTATGCAAGGTTTTATGTATTGTTTCCCCCAGGTAATACCAATATGATAATAATATTATAAAAAATAAATATATATAGTGAAACTTGCCAAGCATACTGTGTAGGGTACCTTGTATTAATTATTATTTTTCATTTGTTTAAATGTTTTGTATACCCACAGCCAGGGCTTGTCATCACCTCATTCTGTACAATAAAAGAATATTACAGAAATATCTAGTTATGAAAAGATTATAATATATGACTCACATTGCAGAGCTTTGTGCATTCCTTTGATACATAAACTTTTAAAGCAAAAGTATCAGGGTTGGCCCAGTATCAATTAGGGGTATCACTCAGAATTAGAACACCTGCTGAAAAAGGCTCCAGAAATACTCCATTCAGTACACTCATTATCAGCTTAATTAGAGCCTGGCAACATCAGCTCAGCAGGACTCTCTCTGGGGTACAAGTACCTGCTAATGATAAACTAAACTCAAAGGGATGGCCAGTGGGGGACTCCTCTTTAGCTGGGGGAGTTCCCCTTGCTGATGTTTAATTGTGGTTCCCATTGTCATTTTAGTTTTATTGATAAATGTTTTGCCTAAGGTTGAACCTTGTGAAGTTTTATTGTAATAATGATACAAATCTTAAGTTACTTACCCTCTTTGAGGGATTATTGTGTGTTTGTCTGGCAATGGTATTAGGATACCTGTCTCTCCCCACACACACACACTTGCTTGGACTTGACTGATCTGAGCTTGACATGTCCTTCTTGACAAAGAGCCATACTATGATACCTAGATACTTTGAAAGTTTAAGATATAATTATTGCAGCTGTCTATATTGTGATAATCCAGGACATATGTTATTGCCTCAACCTTATCTTGGCTGTCCACAAAGGTTTATTAAATTCATTGACAAATTCTTGAGTCATTTCATGCAGAGAAGTGGTGAACTAGAACCTTAGAGCTTATTACATGAAAGTGCACAAACTGTTCAGAAGGGGTCACATCCTTAGACATAGAGATGTTTATGCCAGATGTATTGCATGAGAGCTGAGCGTATGTCTCTATTGATTTAGACTGTAGTCTGAACAGATGTCAAAACACATGCTTTTAACCTATCATATTTACTGACCCCCAGGGGACCGGCACACTGCAGTAATGCATTTCCATAATATTTATATGTGAGTTTTTGGGGACTTTATGACTGCGTAGGTCGGTCTTGTAAAACTTTGAAGATGTTTGTGACTCCCCATGTGTTACACACACGGCAGGACAACCAAGTCAAATGATCACATCAGTGGTATTTACCAAGTGTTTAACAGGCCTACATGTAACATGTGCTCTTGTCATGGTGTTTAGAAGTACAAAGATCAGAGCAACCAGTCTTCTTATAATTAATATATAAGTACTGATTGTAGAAGACTTCCACAATCAGTACTTATAATAGTTTAAAATAAAATGGCAGAATGAAAAGAACTTGGCTTTTAAGGAGTTCAATTTACAGCAAGAAATACTGACAGGGTACTTTTTTAAGCACCTTAATTCTTAACAAAGGCCAAGATGTGTTGACCATATATGTTAGATTCCTCATGAATGTTTTGGCAGGAAATTTTTCTTATCTAATGATTTATTTGCTCATATTTCTTATAGAAACATACACTGTAGTGTTTGGGCATATGAATGCCTTCTGCTTAAATGTCACTTCAAGTTAAGGTCTTTGTAATTAAAGAAACCAAACAATCATTATCAATCAAATTACTACACTAACATGGTATGTACAAAGTATTTTTGCCAGATACAGGTACTTCAAATCTATGTATTTTCTCAGAGCCAGAGAGGGATGTCTGTAATGTTTGAATTCTGGTAATATATGAATGTTATGAGAAGGCTTTTGAAGAAACTTCCCCAACTTCCTTTTCTTCCTGGAAATTTCCCTCACTTCCCTGGGTAGGGGAGAAATAAAGAGATCTTCCCGGAAGAAAGCCAACCCTGACAGAAGCCAATAGAAGGGGCTGTTTCTGGTGCATAGCAAATATTCCTGTTGTGTGCAGGCAGTGATATGCCAAACATTGAATTTAATTTTAGTATAAGAGTTAAAAGTTTTTTAACTGTAAGGAAGAACTTTATCTAAACCATTATATATATATCTTATATATTTTTCATCATGAACAGAGTATCTGGACATTTTATATTGATATTACTTGGTTTTGTTACTGTACAACACTAACAGTAGGGTAGCCTATACAAAGGAGAATAATATAGTGTTAACAATCCAGTCCAGAAGTAGATGTAGAGTTATTAACACTGTACAAATTGCTAGTGACAAACATGACATGATATGCATAGATATTAAGTTTGAAGGAGAACAGTTATTTTCCTTTTTGTACAGCCACAATAGATGGGTGTCATCATCATTTTTGGCAGAGGCATTTAATACTAGACTGCTGTGGTCATCCAAATGTATGTGGACACTAGGTCAAGTGTTATTGATGAGTAGTACTAAAAGAAATGAAATGGTCTGTACACACAGTTGTAACTTTTCTATTTTTGGGTAACTGGATCAATTGTAGATTAATGTATACTAAACTTGTGTTTGTCATCCTTCTTGGCCTTCATATCTGCAGATATGGTACAAATGTCAACAACATGAGTGTGTATATATACTGAAAGTATACATACTGAGAGATGACCTCATGTAGAGTTGTGGTCAGATATAATCTTGTACTACGTACTTGTCATTTAATCCCAAAAGATCCAAATTTACTTCAGCTCTTCTCTGCCTAAGCCAGACTGTCTGTGATTTTTTTTCAATATTTATTGAATATTGATTATGTGTCCAATATTTGTCAGTGACATAAAAGTTTCTAGAGACACTTAGACAATATATGAAATGGTAAAATTCAGAATTCTGATTATATTTAAACCATTGATGTGAAATTGCTGAATCACCATTTGCTTATTTTGTCTGCCAGGCAGGGTTTTACAGGACATTTCTGATATGATACTGTAGTAAATTAAAAAAAATTGGATTGTTTCATTTGAATTATCTATATTCATTCTTAATTATGATATTGGACTTGGAACCTTATTCATACAATTCAAAATATCTGTCGTCCTTATAAAAATGCTTTGTAACAAAACATTTTAGAAGAAAGTTTGCAGTTGACCTCATGGTGGATTGGCAACAGCTTTTTCATATGGAAAAAACTAAATATTTACTGATTGCTTTGCAAAATTTACAACAATTGTATTTCAGATTAAATTAACAGTAATCTTGTGTGTGTTACAGGTAAAAAAAATGGCCCCCAGATGTAATATTCATCAGATATATGTACATAATAATATGTACATCAGATTGGTAGCCTTTCACTTGCTGAGAAAAAAAAACAGCTAACAAGTCTGCATGCAGGGTCACTTTTATCATCATAGGGCAAAACCTTTTTAAAAATTAACTAAAAATTAAGAAGATTATCATTGCATATATACATTATTGCAACCTTATATCTTGAAGTAAGTTGGAGATTTTCAGAGACTGTTTATTTCCATGACCATAAGAAATGTTTATTAGTTACATTTCTGTGATACCATACAGATAGTGGCTCATGTAGTATTGCATAGTATATCATATTTATATCATATCAAAGGTCCATCACATGGTCCAAAGGCATGATGGATATGTTCACATTGTGGCCCAAGATGTCTTGAAACCATATTATTAATAAAAGGTTATGATGCATGTGTGGAAGCATACATTTGAAGGGTATTCTAATATACCCCTTTCACACAAAATGGTTTTAAAACATTTTTGACAATGGGGATTGATCAAATCAGTTTCAACCTGTATTGTGTATTCACATGGTCATCTGACACATTGGCAGGTGCAGATTTTATATAGGAACAATAGAACACCATGCTGACAAAACTGTTGTTACTGTACAAAAGTGTGTTGTGGAGTTGCTGCTTCAAGACTAGGTCTTAACCCTTTTGAGTGTTCACACTGCACTTAATCAGAGTGGAAAATTGTTTTGCATGGGAAACAATTCCAACCCACTCCTGGGCTGAATTTAAAAAAATCATCCAAAACAGTTAAAAATGCTTTGGATTACTGTGTTGATGCTCAATTCATGTTCAAAACAGTTTGAAACAGTTTTCCATTAGTCGTGTGAAAAGGGTGTAAACGAAGGCTGGCCTGGCTGAGACAGTGCTGTATACAGAACCAGCCTAGCCAGTCATCCTGTGGCTTGTCAGGAATGATAATGTCACATATCATAAAAAGTAAAAAACCTCCCTGTGTTTTATGATGTGGCTGAGTGACAGAGGTCAATGAGTGCAGATCTGTCCCACAGAGTCAGGGGTCCTGTGTTTTCATGTTATCATCACATCAGCCTGTGTTTTTAAATTCTGATTAGTTATAGCAGTCATGATGTCAGATACATGGTTATTTACCACCATAAAAACACCATTGTCTTCCTGTTTTGGTACTTCATGTACTGCTGAAATAACTTGCTGACTGCAAGAACACTAATTATATTGTGCACTCTTTAAGAATTTCTCTATATAGAAATTTAGATTGAGTAATTAACCTATTAAGAATCAAAATGAAAAGTTATAATTTAATCATTTATGCAAAATTTTACATGAAATTAAATGTAATGAAATATGTTATATGATCAAATGTAAACAAATATATTTGTTAATTATATAAAATGTAGTTGATAATTATGTGGTGTATATATATTACGGTTTTCTCATGGCACCACATGGCTAACTAAAATCACAAGCTTACCCAGTGGTTATTCAGTTTAAATAAATAATTTGCACAGCATTTCCATGATACCATTTTTTATGCCTGTTGTGGGGGGGGATGTGGTTTGGAATTAAATACAAAAAGTTGTTTCATAAACTGCAAACAGCACTTGTGGAAGTATTACTTCATGTTATTCAATTTTCAGTGAAGATAATGCTATGATACTTTAATACAAATGTTAAGTTACAACTGTATATGTGTTGTTTAAATGATCGCATTTGTAAATAGATGTTATCAAAAAATGTTGGAACAGTTGTAGTCCAAGCAGATCAAACACATTATATTTAGTGTAATTTTCATAATGGACTTGGGAAATGTATATTGCCTAATGACCTTTACGTTATAAATATGTTAATTAATTGGTAGGCATTTATTGTGAGGCCTGCAAAAGGAATGAAGCACAGCGGCTGTGACTTTCCTTTCTTTGTAAATTTGCATTTTCATAAATACATGTATTCATAAATACCCCACACCTAACCAAATGATTAGATTATACTGTTTTTTGCATAACCTTTATATAATAGAAATCAATTTAAAAAGGGCTCTTCTTTGACCATGCAAATATCCCTCTTTTTCTAAATGCAGAAGCTTCTAGGCTGTAAATTTCAATGAATTTCAACCCCTGCAAGGATCATTATTTCCTTGTTCAGGTGTTTATTTCACCTAAAGGTATAGCATTCCACCACCTTGTTCCTACACCAGTATTGAGTCATGTGAATGAGGTTAGTCACATAGCATTAATAACAGTCAGGATTATATATATGAATGTAGCATATGTCACATATCATAAATGAATGTTGGGTTATGTAACATTTGTGCATGATGTAATATGGGAGGGATGCCAGGTGCACTGTCATTGTCATTTACACCTGTGCATTATTAGCACACCTCTCCTTTTATAGAACACCTTAACATTCTTAACATGTAAAACGTTGGAAAAAAAAATTGTGGTTTTACTTTATTTTAGGTATCATGTTAAAACTAGAAATCTCCATTCTTAGGAATGCAAGCCTCCAGCATATGGGATGTTCCAATTGCAGGATGCTTCTAAAACCATGTTTGCATTCACTTAATTATTTGGCCCATGATATTCCCAGGTTCACTTGTGCATAAGTATCTGTACATTTGTGAATATTCCTTATTGACTTTCCTAAATCCAGATCATGTGACAGATCCACACCAAAATTGAATTCTTTTTCATTGGCCCATTCACAAAATGCCCTGTAAATTTCAAGGCATTTCATTCATGATTGCGTGGGTTATGTTGTGAACAAACACACACAGTAACACAGATGAATTGGGATAAAAACATAAGCCTCTGTCTCACTGGGCTGAGACAAACTACAAACCTGCATTTGCGAGAGAGATGCAAAAGTGTCTTTGAACATTCGGGCAGTTCTCAGTTTCCTCACATGATTCGCAAAGTGTCGCTTCCTTGTCTCAGAAATTTTGAAGACGTTAAAAAAAATTTGCATGACAAAATTTCTCTCAAAATAGTCACAGAGATGTCACTGGTGTCTTGAAACTATTCCCTATTCAGTTATCACAAGTCAGGAAGTGCAAGAACTGTGCAACAACTTTGTGAGGGGTTCCCAACCTATGCAACAACATTGCAAATGATTGGAGATAAAAAGGAGAATCTGACATTCTGGGCGCGAATTGTCCTTCGATCCATGGAAATTTGACTATGTAATCATTAAGACTAAATTGCACTCGTTTTGAATTTTTCCCAAATGTAATGCAAAGTTGACCCACGACTATTGCACAGCGTTTGTGTGACTGTTGCATGGGACTCACAAGTGTAATGAAATTGCAGTTGTTTTTTGGGTATGTCGTGGGAATATTTTGCAAATGTTGTTCAATTGTCCTGTGAACATTGCACAACATTTGTGTGACAAGTATACAAACTCCAGCCAAATTTTGGGCCAAAATTCACCAGGAGTTCTTATGACATGTGTGCAACTCTCCTGCGATGTACCATATTTATTCCAATTTGGCGATCCCTCTTATTTCTCGACCCCAAAAAAATATTTTGAAAGCATCATTTCTAAAATGATTCTAATTTTGCGACTGCCGACGATGTTTTCTGTCGACGATGTTAAGGTGAAATGCCTACGTCTCTCACGGGCACCGCAGTTTGTATCTGACTAGATTCTTATTACACTGAGCATCCACATCAAACTTGTTTCCAATAAAATTTTTGAAGATACAAATATGCGTTTTCATAATATATAAACATGATAAAGGGTTGAAGTTCCAAATGGGTGTCCATGACGAAGCAAACTTGTGTACCATTTTTGGTACGCACATGTCTCGTGTGCAATTCACATGGGATATTTAGCAAAAATATTTACTAAATATGAAGAAGCACGCTTGATGGAACAACTGTAAAACTGTTGGAACAGTCGTCTTAGTTAAGTTTTAACAACCCCAGTTAGTTTTTGGATGGGTGACCGTGTGTACAAAACAAGGCCCGATCGAGGGCACTCGAGCTAGGACCATTTCCGGTCGTACATATTTTAACGTGCCTTTACTTTCCTATATTTTTTACGTATTATGCAAATAAAAGTTATCTGGTAACAGGCAGTTACTCTTTATAAAATCTTCTTCCAACTTTGTGCAGCTGCTTGTCCCTTTTCGGCCCGCCGATATCGCCGCCTGGTGGGTTAACTTGAAACAACTGGTAGTTATATGAGTTGCCCTTTATTTCAAGTGATCCTACGTATACGCGAAGTAGTGATCATTTTGTAAAGTGATTGAGCTCAGTTTAATTAATCATTTGCGGACTCCGTATAATTCATGTTACGCTTGGAAGCCCGTTTGTAGGAAATACTGTTAAGCTAACAAAACAAACTTATAAACGTCCAAATTATCATTCAATTCATATGACCGCTCGAGTGTCAGAGCAGCTCTGTGTCTCTAGGGAAGGTTATCAAACCACATGCCTCTAAAATCTCGACCACCGCAAATTCTGCAGGAAGATTATTTTCAAATATCCTCCGTTATTTCGACCTCTGAGAAAATAAATTATTTTTAAGTGGTCGCCAAATTAGAATAAAGACGGTATGCAAATGTGTCGTTAGTTTACTTCAGTGTGATTGCATGTGAAAATTGTTGCTTCTTCACATATTTTCTTGCAATTGTTGTGTCTCAACTAGTGTCTCAACTGTGTCGCAGCCCAGTGAGAGGCCAGTTATAATAAAGAAATTTTTGTGATACCATATATCTCAAAAAATATTCCTTGGGGATTTGAAACTAATTCTCTTTAGTCTTAATTTAACATATCATGGTTTATATATATCAGCTTTAAAACATACAAAAATTCTGCAGGAAGATTATTTTCAAATATCCTCCGTTATTTCGACCTCTGAGAAAATAAATTATTTTTAAGTGGTCGCCAAATTAGAATAAAGACGGTATGCAAATGTGTCGTTAGTTTACTTCAGTGTGATTGCATGTGAAAATTGTTGCTTCTTCACATATTTTCTTGCAATTGTTGTGTCTCAACTAGTGTCTCAACTGTGTCGCAGCCCAGTGAGAGGCCAGTTATAATAAAGAAATTTTTGTGATACCATATATCTCAAAAAATATTCCTTGGGGATTTGAAACTAATTCTCTTTAGTCTTAATTTCTCAGGCCCAAACATATCATGGTTTATATATATCAGCTTCAAAACATACAAAAAGATAAAAGTATGTTTTATTAAACTAAATTGATTTTCATCTAGTTTGATTTAGATATTGTCTATAAAACCTTGAAAACCAATACTTGTTATTTGGCAAACACCCAAAATCAAATTCAACAAATTGTCAGGAATGAAGAAATAGTCAAGCTTGGGGGTTTTAATGTCAGAGTGGGGTTGTTTCATTACTCATAAGTACTTTGCTCAGGTTTGTGTTTATAGCAGCAATATTTTAACCCTTTCCTAAATATAGAAATCCACTTTGCGAACTGCTGAGAATTTTACACACAGTCATTTACCAACCATTTATACAATGAGTGGCCTTTGATACTATATATTTCTAGAGATATCACCCCAGTGCACAAGCCCTAAATGTCTCCGTGGAGACCTATTATTTTCTGTCCCTTGGGATGAGTTTGAAATTGACTGTCTCGCAAGAGAATACAAATATATCCTGATTGAGTTTGCGAGGGTTCAGAGGTGCATATACAATCCCTGAGCTTGTACATCTTTAAGAGATTTTATTTTAGATTAATATTACAGCATATACACATATTCTGTTGAATTGAGTGAGCTATGGTGCCTGTTGGAAATCTAACCAGAGTCGTTCTTTTCAGAGTTGTATATGTGGTTAATTGAATGTCTTTGATCTCGTGGCTTTTTACAGAGCCAGCATTCTGTATTGTGGTTTTGGCTTGCAGCTGCCAAGATTAATATTTGCAGCAATATTATCCAGTAAGACAGGCATGTGAAAAAAGGCATGTTACAATGAATAGGGTAAATTTTGTTGATTTCTGAGTATTTATGGTTCATGTATTATCAATATCACACCGAAACAGTGAAAATGAAGGTTGGAGGTCAGACAAGCCAGCCTTATGCCTAAAAAGCCTTATAGCAATCAGTCTATTTTATTTTGCAGCAGTTGAACACTGGAATTAGCCATGCAATTGTATTATATGTTTTATAATTATGGACATAGAATGGGACAGATAATTAAATTACCTTTGACTGGAATTTTTTACTTTAACTATCCATGGTCAAAATATTAACCATTGGATTGTCATTGATTCCTGTGTATAACTGAATGAACTATAGATTATCTCATGCCAGTTTGCCCTGCTGATTTAAAGATACTTTTGACCTGTCAAGTGGCATGCTACATGCCAGCTTCAGAGATGGGACCTCTTATTCACATAGGTTTAAATTTTTGTGATAATTTCCGTTTCACGAATATCATGATATTAATAAAATGTCAGCACCACTCTTTTTAACTTTTAAGTTAAAATACAGCTTTGCAGACCAGTTACTGAAAACTCTGTAAACTGAAATTCCCCCCCCCCCCCCACCCTAATATACCTATTAATCAGTCACCATACATTACCATTATGAGAGGCAAAACTGCAAATGCATAAGTATTAATGCATGATAGGTATTAGCAAAGTGAGAATGGACATAAAAAAATAGAAAGTTTTACTAAGATCTATTCATTTCATATTCATTTTCTGGATGCTCTATATATGTTAAAAACATTTCAGTTAATGTGTAAACCCAATTCCTCAGAAACAAACATTGCCACAAGTTCAACAATTATTTATAATTTTGTTTTCTCACATGTAATTAATGATTGCAGTGGATGTGAAGTACAGGTATATACTGTAAAAATCTACCACCAGAGGATCGGAATTAAAATATGCGGGTGCGTGGGATTTGTCATTAGATCATATATTACAAGTTTGCATGGTCATATATCCACGAGTGCACATATTTGCTGGACATGATATCAGTGTGTACAACAGAGATTTATGCAAGCCATTCAAGGGCTGTTCAGTATGCTTTAGCACCTGTTTGAGTAGTGACAGGGTCAGATTGGCTGCTCGAATTATTGGGTTGCCCTACCTTATCAGTGAGACAGCATTTGACTGACCTATATCTGAATCCAGCTCCCTATATTTTAACCATATGCTATCTTTGCCTTATTATTGTATTATGAGTATATACCTGTAACTTCTTAACTACTTGCAAACTGTTCAAGTTATTTTCACATGATTTCACTAAAGAAATCGTTTGACCCATGTGAAGTCAGCGTATGTAAAAAGGTTTAGAGGAAAAGTATATTTATTCTAACAATACAGTTTATTTTACAACAAATTTTTCAGTCACTGAAATATTTTAATGCAATGTCATGTATTTTTAACTGAGCTTAATTAAGATAATTAAATTCCTGAAACTTTTAATGTTAAGATTAGATATCATATCCAATTATTACCTCCCATATATTACCATCAGCCATATATCCTCCTGTTTCCTTACCTACTCCATTTTCATTTAACTTTTCTTGACCTTGTAACTGTGGACCATACCGCAGTTTTGAAATGAAGAAGCACCCTAGGAAATACATTCTTACATCCAACTTTGCCTAAGATTTTCTATTTCTTAATTATAGCATTCACCATGAAAAAGATATTTCTGTTTTACAAGTCTACATTGAATGAGAAACTTTTTATATAAAAGTAACTATTAAAAGTATTTTTAATTAATAATTAACACAAGTCTCATTTAAAGGAATTTATAATAAAGTTATTTTGTGTAGATGTGTATGTTTGTACATGTATGTGTGTGTATCTGTGAGAGAGAGACAGAGAGAGAGAAAGAAAGAGATCACCTGTATGTAATGCCAGTGCCACTGCAATATATATATGGAGAGTATATGATCATGTGACCCCCACCCTCCACACAGATATGATTGAAGACACCTGTGACTGTCTTGTGTCTGTGGTAACAACGTGACCCTATAACCTGAACAAACATGCAGATTATTTGTACAGCTAATAAGAAACATGCAACAGGTGCAGAGAAGACCACAATTTCACTGTGGACATTGGTGGCATAAATAACATCACCTTCATGGTGATAAGGGTAATAATATTTTTACATACCACAGGTATCTGCTGAATGAGAGTGGCTTTAAAATCCCAATGTTCACAAATTCATGATTTTTGCGCAAAAATGAAACCTTTATGAATAAGAACCCCCTTTTCCGCTGCTGAGTAGTCATATTCTGAACACATTTTTCATCCTATCTATCTTAATGGGTCAGTTTTGATAAACCCTACTGTGTACATGGAAATGCACGTGAGAAAATGTATGAAATGAATAGCTAGCCTTCTTTCATTACTGTAGCTAAATAAATGAAGACAAGTATCAGATTATAGTCATATTTTTGAAAAATCATGTAATTCATATCAGTTACAATAATTTTCTGGTGAGATCACGAAAAGAGACCATATAGTGAAACACAAAAAATTGAAATATCATAAATTTTAACTTCGCAAATATGAAGCCAGTCACAGTATGCTTTCATCTTCAAGATAGTATGATATTGTCATATAATCTCACTTTAGCTCTCTGCATAGATTACCAGTTTGCAGTGCACAATGGTTAAATAAAAACAAGATGTAATAGCATAAGTTGTGATACAAGTCATAGGCAACAATTCACTCTTAAAAGCCATCCATCCTTTTATTGCTACATTTACTGTCATAATTCTAGTATTAATTAACATTAGAGCCAATCTCTGTGGTTCTGCTGATATTTCACTGTTTGAATATGAGACTGACAGGGAACAGACAGGGGAAGGGGTATGTAAGTCAAGAAGTTCAACATCTTAACCCTCCCCCTCTCCCCTTGAATAGTTAACTGAAATAGTTATTGCATTTCCCAGCATCATTTTTTGTGCATATGAATGCAGAATGGATTCACTTTTCCAAATACATTTTGAGAAGAGTGTGAATCTCACATTTCAAAGGTTGTTCTTTCTTGTTAAGATATTTTTCTCCCCAGTCTGATGTTTTATTATGCTGTGAGTCACAGCGGTGATCAGATTGCTGATATGTCCCTCAAGCTGATACAGATACGCAGCTGGTTTTTCAGCTTTGCTTCCTTTCTTATTTTACATTTACTGCATGAACAGTAACTGGTTTTCCTGGAAAGAAAGCGAAAGGCCAAAGCTAAATCAAGATTAGAAATCCAGGTCATATTGTCTTACTAGTGCATTAGAGTTCTTAAGTTTCATTGGCAGAAGAGGATAGATATTTCTTAGGATTTTCTTAATATAAGCTAGGAGCTGATTCACAAGATATATTTTTTTCTGTAAAAAAAATTTTTAATTTAATAAAAATATGTTGAATATTTGAGATTTATCTAACCTGATAAGGTGATGAGTGATTTCTGTAGAATACTTGTTAATGGTACATCAATTGAGATCAAGGTTAGAGAAGAATGGGCAACTAAGGGGGCTCTCACCGACCAAGTGTTGTCTACAGACATCATTCTCATCATCAGGAGACAAAAAATGACTGATCCCTGATGAGCATTTGTTAGGAGGGATGTAGCTATCAGCCCTAATGGCCTGTCATTGACTTCTCCAGCCGAGACAATAGAGTCTCTGATATGACCAGACACGTCCAGGTCCTGTTCCCTTGAGACAGAGAGCTTTTCTCAGCACCATCCCCCTTTGTATGCGAGCTCCTCTTTATCCCCTTCCCAGCATGCAGTGACCCCCAATAACTCTTCCAAAGTTCAGGCAAATTTGTCAATAACTCCTGTGTTAGAATCATCATTTCTGAGTAATGGGGTGTCACTTGAAAGGCCATTTGTATTTCCGGCATGTCGAAGCCCATGGTCCTGTTCTTTGAGCACGAGCATTGGATTTTCTGGCCGACTGCACCAGTTTTGATGGATTTCAGTGTGACCCTGAAAGGATATTTCTCCATGAAGAACCTTTTTAAAATCCTATTTCCAAAATGAAAAACCTTTTTAACATCCCATTTACTATTTCAAGAACCCTTTTAAAATGGCATTTGCTACTTGCTTGGATTACCATTGAAGTGTTAAGAAAAAGGCAATAATTAATATTTTTTTTGTATAGGATTGGCCTCAGGGTCTGTTTCTTGTGAGTAGTGCTTGCCAGGTAACATAATAAAAAAAATTATGATAATGTACACAATGAACTGGCATGTGAACTTATGTGTTGACTTTCAGTTTACACACATATGTGCAAAATTTATAATTTTTAACAGTAAACTAAGGTAAATTAAAATACTGAACCAGGGATTTTTTTATGCTTTTATCAAATGTTTTACCACTGTCAGAGATATGTTTCACTACCCTTAAACACACACACACACCCACAAACCAACTTCAAGTAAGGCACATATAATCTGCACTTCTTCCAGTGAGAGGGTTATGTTTGTACTGCACATGTGTTTTATATAGGTAATTAAATAATTTAATCTTTGACCTGGTGATAAAAGCTTATAAATATAAACTTTTTTGAAGACACTACATTAACACCAGAACCATGATACATTGTTTTTTAACCATCCAGGTTCACTCATACTTGTAAATTTCATTTATACACCATTAGTGAAACAAAATTTGTGTGATATTATTCATGGAAGAATCAATTTTACTTGCATTATTTGTGGTGAACATAGAATAAATCAGTTTATTCTAATTTTAAAAAGATATAGCACAAGTACAGCTTCATACTAATGAAGGATTTAACATTTAACCCTGTAACAACATTTATTTAAGTCAGTAAATTATCTTACAGAGATGGAATCAATTATTAAAGTTTGACAGGTAATCACCTAAAGCAAAGCATATGAATGCCACTGCTGCCAATACATCACTGAACTGATTATTAGTGTTAGATCTGAGGGCATAATTCATGTAGACCAGGGACATGTTTGAAATGGTCAGTGGGTTCATGTTTATAGGTCTGTATGAATCATTGGGCCCCACACTGCCTGACTGCTGTAAAATCAATGATATTGATTGGCTGACTGCCTTGTCCAGCCCAGCTGTGTGTAAGTAAACAGTTCAGGGTGGGCGGAATGGGACAGGTGTGGACCAGGTGAAAAGATCACTTGATCAATAGTAGCAGCTATGGAAAAAAACTGGCCCCATCTCCTTGGTGGATATGGACTGATATTTCAGAAAATACAGACTGGTCCCCAACTTAATACTGGATTCCTAAAAAAGTCATATGTTGGAAGCCATTATGAATGAAATGTTTAGTGTCGGTATCTCCGATTTAAGTATTCATGCATTGGTAAATTATGACTGGAGCACAGCATACTGAATCTGTACCCCCCCCCCTTTCAGCCAGAGGTCTTTTCTACTCAAAATGAACCTCTTCCAGTTAATATAATTGTGGGGATTGACTACTTTTCTCTTGAAACTGTGAAACTTCATAATCAGAATTTGTCACAGTCTAAGTAAACAGCAGCTTTTACATACACATACACATGCTAACAAAATATTACTGTTATGTTGTAACTGTTTTGATAAATATGTCAGTGAAGACTAGACCAGCTCTTTGCTCAATTATGGCACTCCCACAAAATAGAATGTTACACTTTGTAAAAGCATATTTAAAAAAAACTGGTATATCAGGAAAATTTTTGATACACTGGTGCCCTGCTTATGCCAGAACAGGCTAGCCAAGTAGCCATATTGTTCCAAGATTTAGAAAGGGGAGGGGCCAAGCCAGGAAGACCAATAAGAAACCTAAAAAGGTCTCCTGTTCCAGGAAAGAGGGGGTGTGTTAGGGGAATATCGGGTGCAAAATTTTGTATGAACCCCTAACAAAAGGCTTGGTGGCTTAAGAGGTATAGGAAGGGGGATTGCCAAACATCCTGGAACTCTCCTCTGGATCCGCCCCTGTAGTTCCTAGTTTTCATTGATAGCTCTGGAGCTTTACTTTCTGGAGAGATACATGAAAAGGTATCTTGATTTTGAAACCAAGAATTTAGAATGATTTCAATCACAGTTAATCATCATGCAACTTGGAGTTGGATTGATTTTTCCTTTGATACCTTTGATTTTGTAGTTTTTTTTTTTGCAATTTAACTGGAACCAGTTTGGTGAAAAATGTTTCAGCCTTCACTGTTGGTTTAACATCATCTGAACATTTTGATCTCATTTGTTTTGATAATGGCAGAATGAATTAGGAGAAAAAGAGCAGAGAAAAGATTAATAAAATTAAAAAAAAGACACAAGTAAGATGTTAGGATCACCCAACTTTTTGCAAGGTTAATTTTTTACAAGATAAGGATGAAACTTGGTGATTTCATTTTGTCGTAATATCTTTTATTGAGGGAATTATATGTATTAACTGGTTTATTTAACTTGCGAGTAGCATCAAAGGCTAATAAATCCATTGTGGCAAATATTTTTACTGAATGGCCACAAATTTTTTCAATACTTCACACTTGAACATTCTATATAAAACACTATTTTCTGTATGCTCGTGATTTTGAAGATGTAATCAGGTAGAAACATGCAGCCGTAAGGATTAAAAGCTTTTGATTCTGAGTAAAGGGGCCATTTTTGTTATCGCCACTTATTCTGTTTAGTGGTTTATTTCAAAAGACTTCACCCGCAAACCTGCAAATTGTGCCCCTTTGATGATTGCCGATGCAAGAATCTAAGATAGGTTCATTGAATACGAGGCTTTAGATAATCAGATATGGGTTTAAATCGGTAAATAGCACTCAGGAATACCATGCAGCCTGTTACCTGGTCATGTTACCCAGGGATCTGTTGCTAGCTACACATGGTCGCATCTGCCATACATACGCCATGGCAACCCATGTAAACACTAACATGATACGGCAGGGATGCCACTGGAGGGTACGGAATCATGATTCGCATCTACTGAGATGAGCCTGCTCATGATTGGCAGATGTGATACAAAAACATTGCTATAGCAGGTGGCAACATCCTAAACAAAAACTCAAAGCTAAGATAGTTTTTCTGATATCTTTCAAATCCTTCTCCTTACAATTCTCAGTGACAGCCATCTTTTTGTGATAAGAATGATGAGTCAGAAATTGGGGTTAGTGTAGGAGTCACGCATCTTATTTATTCTTTCACCCAAAAGCTGACATAATGAATAAAACTTACAATTCAGCAGGGTTTTGAAATTACAACAGACTAATATGCCCTGTGCATGTGGATTGCAAACTGGCTTGTCGTAATGAAAAAATAATGGAAGAAAATCTTGAAGAAATAATACTAAATAGGTGGATGTTATGTAGTCAAAGAGAATTCATGATACGGTTATATAACCTACAGTCTGCCACTCACTTTATACATATTCAGTGATAACAAGAAAGAGTTTGACAGGACATATATGGTGACACAGTAGTATTTGTCACTATAAATCCAATCATTCAGCTCTAACTTGACATGATAGGCTTGTTATTATAATCAAATATAAAGTGTTTCCAAAATACAGTGAAATCTCACCTGAAAACCACCCCACTATCATGACCACCCCACTAAGAAGACTTTTTTGGTCCCTGCCTAAATAAATTTATCATAAAATACCTCCTGCTGACATGACTATCCTGCTGATATGACCAATCTGGCTGGTTCCACAGGTGGACATGTTGGTGATTTCACTGTACAGGTGGACTGGATTTGGTGTACCAGTATTGCACACAGCTGCCTCGAAATCTGGCACTTCAATGATGTACACACTGCCTCTGTTGATTAAAAAATAGGGATTTTAATTAGAATTTTAACTAAAGTGTTCAAGGTGTAACTTATAGATGTACACCTGGGGACTGCATTGTATGGTTTAATGTGTTGCTGTAGCCTTCAGTCCAGTATTTCTGTACATGCCAGGCATGTTAGTTGGAGGTGGTGAAACAATACATTATGTGACCATACCCGGCCCAGTGTTTAATTTAAGTGCCTGGCCTGGTGAAGGCTATGGCTGAAGCTGTGACAGCCACACAGTTACTGAATGAGCTTGCTGATCAGTGACAGATGGACCGGAAATTGACAGGGTCGGCCTGACCAGAGGCCACATATCATTTTACCTGATAATTAAGCAAGCCCTTGTAATATTTATGTTGAGGGGGTTGGTGGTTACTTTTGGTTGAGTAGTGTGTGGGTTTATATTGGATAAGATTCTGTGGTAAATTTACATCAATGGATTACAGATTCTTTGGTGTATTTATAGTAAGGTATTATTGGAGATTTTGTGGTATGTCTACAGCAGGGGATTATGTCAATGGAGATTTTATGGTGTCTAAATGGTAGTGTTGTATTTATATTGGAGGGGATTTTATATCATATTAACACCAGGAGTTGATGATGTTAGAAATTTAAAGTTTTTGTCTAAGTGGTGTGCTATTTGACAGTGGATGTTTTGTGTCATACTTATGATAGGGTACTAAGTATGATTGATCAGAGTATTGTGGTGTGTTTGTGGTAGGATAATTTATTTGGTAAAGAGGAAGACTGCATTACTTATACTTACTTGTATAGTCTGTCTCAAAACCCTTGTTCCGCATGTTTTTTCGTGATAATTATTTTAAGAATATTTTTTAAAAATCCCCTTTGGCGTGAAGTAGATAAACAGATATTCTGCTGATTTTGTGTAAAGAAGTTATATATCATGTAAAATGTATTTACTTGGTGACTCTTAAATTGCGTTATTTATGCTGAAATAACTTGGATGGCATTTTCCTGGCACTGCTGGACAGTACCTTCCTCCATGGGACACTTTCTATGTCTATGGCTCTGTTTGTGTTGTTAGACAAAGTGATGTCACAAAGATGTCACAGTGATCGGTCACAGTGATCGGTCGCGCATCGCCTCCAATTGACTGACATCATAAGTTTGACGGGCTTGTTTATTATCAGTTTTCAGGCAAGGAATAAGTTATAGACGCTGTAGTTTGTTTTGTCATATTTTGGATTATTTGTCTCATACAAAATCAAAGCAAGGTAAGGCATTACTTTTTACGCAGGTAGTTGGCGGAATAGCTCCTGCAACCTTGGGACAAGAAAGGTTTACGCTGCTTTACTTGTATGAAAAATTATCCCAGAAAAACATGCCGACAGGGGTGCTGGGACAGACTATAGTATGGGGGTTCATATACAAAACTTTTTGTTATACATTTAGAAGGGATATTTTTTGAGCATCTTTATGGTAGTATCCCCTGTCACAGGCATAACAGAATCATAATCTCTGTTCATGGCTGAGTCCATGTACTTCTGTTACACGATCCAGGGTTTTACCATGTTTTGTAATGTGAGGTCATGTTTGACATAACTGTTTCGTCTTTGTGCATAACAAGTCTTTTGTTATCAGTGGGTCTGACTCACAGGGCTGTTTTATCTATGTAAACAATGTCTGAATATATCACATGTTATTGTCCTAAAATAGAATGTATTTCACAGACAGTATTACTATTATGAGCATTCACAATCCCTGTGTAAGTAAAAAAAAAATAAATCTGTCCTCTGAATTCTTCACATAGATAAGGATATGGTAAGAACTAAGGCTGTAAAGACATACCAGTGTATTAATGATATGTTACATCAATGACTCATTGTGTCTTGAGAATGATGAAACAAACTTAGTTACTATATTAATTAGTGTCATGATTTTTTATATGCAGACAATACTTGATCATGAATATCATGGGAAAGCAATTTAAGGCATGCAAGATGAAAAAAAGTTGGATAACATCTTATTTTCTGATTTAACCCCAGAATACAGATTCTCACTTAAGACATCAGACACTGTTTATCATTCAAAGAAATAGCAATTTGGATCACTCTTGTCACCTGTACATACCTATATACATGTGTTTATATAATAGGTATCGTTGGGCAAACAGTTTATCATTGCACATCATGGCCATGCCTTCATCCACATTCTGATTTGTCCATAATATGACCACTGTTGTAGACTCCTCAGATAATATATCAAAAGTGTTTTCAGTGCAAAGAGATGTTTAACGTGCACAGAGAATGGGATATAACTCATTAATATGAAGCTTTGCTTTTATAACAGATCATTAAACCAAAGAACATGACAGAACTCCTCATTTTATTATACAATAATAATTGTATAATAAAAATTAGT
Source organism: Sipunculus nudus (assembly GCA_026874595.1). NCBI lineage: Eukaryota > Metazoa > Annelida > Sipuncula > Golfingiida > Sipunculidae > Sipunculus > Sipunculus nudus. Next base: position 38,163,035 of record CM049310.1, read on the forward strand.
ACCCAAAGCATTGTCTTAAATGTTTTTCTCATATTTTCTTTATATATCACTGGTGTTATATACTTGTCACCTAACCACACAAGGTGTTATTCCATTGCCGTCATTACACCCAAGATGTGACCATACATCGTTTATTACTCCCAGGCCTTGTGGTCGGTGACAATAATACGATACATGATCCTGCCACCAGCGTATACATTACTAATTATCTGTGGTGTCTCCTAACAGCTGTGTCGGTGCCAGTATATATAGCCCTGCCAAGGCCTAATGTACCGGTCTGACTACTGCTGATATCGCTAATCTGTCTAAGCTCCATTCAGATCTCTACATATGGTCCCTCTTTGTTTGGCAGTGTGTTGAATATATTGTTGACTTTGACACATTATACATATATATCAGGGCTTCCCCAGGGGAAAAAAAATTGTCAGATAAATTTGTTGCGCTGAAACTCTAAATTTGTGCCATGGACAGCAAACTGAAATATATTTTTTCAGGAATCTTGGCATGTTCCCTAAGAATTGTTCAGTTTTTTTCAGTTTTTTTCTTTTTATTTCTTGCAGGAACATATTCATTATTTTTTAATTTATGCAATCAAGGTAACATGACTTTTTCTGGAGAGTTCTTTGTAATAACTAGAAATACATGATAGTATTGAGACCTGAGTATGAAAAAGTATGCTTAAAGGTTAAAAAAAATTGTGTGAAACCTAAATTGATGCAAACAGTATATTTACACAGTAGTATGTGAATATGAACTTGCCAATAGCTTTAAGCTGGTGAAGAATTAGGCCTTGGTGGCAGTGTCTGTTGAATAAAAAATTTGTCTAGAATATAATATGAATAGGCCTTCTCAGTTAAGATAATATAAGGTTTGGGCTAGTAGAAGTAATCCAGAATTCATAACCTGTATATAAGTTCACAGTACAGATCTCAGAGGTTCTGTGGAGATTTTAACATTTTACAGTTGAGTCTGTGGCAATTTAGGATCAAGCATGAAAGGTCCCGCTCCTAAGTCCAAATGCCTTAACCACAAGGTGACATCCCAACCCATATACTTAGCAAACTGAGAATTCACCAAACTGCCAGAAAACTGGAAGTTCCTGTGATACAGGAGGGCTGCAGTGCATGGCCGCAGTACATTTTGTTGCTGGTGGGCCATTGCTGGGTCGTTCCTATCTCCTGATATGTGCTGGTTGTAGACTACCAAGCAGGGAACTAGGGGTCATCTAGGGTCAAGTTGTAAATCAGAACCAGAACGTGCTCCTTAGCATAAGGTTATGATCTCTCTGACCCAGACAGTTGTAAATACAGTGCAGTCTCAAGCACAGTCAGCAAGCGGTCACTTAAGTCCTTGCTGACCTGAAGTAAGTGTGTTGAAACTGTTCCTTGTGGTCAGGTGGTCAGCCATGTCACTGAGTGACTACTGAACTGTTGAACTGGGAGGTGTATAGCAAGTGACTTGTAATGTTGGAAGGTATGAGAGAACTTTTCAGGTACTGGATTGGCTGTAATCTTAAACAGGCTACAGGTGGTAACATCATTGCCCAGGTACTGGAGAGGACAGTTTGTTTAATAGGCATGAACAGTGTGACTGGGGGAACAGGGTCTGTTTGTATAGTTCTGTACTAACTAGGTGAGGGATAGCAATCATTGGAAGAACCCTTGCATTTGGGACAAATTAAGTTTCCAAACTGACTCCCTTTGCAAGGAAGCCAGCCAGATATCACCCCAATTCTCGAGGTTTGTACATATAAACCAACAAAAGTTGGAAACATCATACTGGTATTAGAATAAATAATACACATCTGAGACCTACCTGTCTCACCTGTTTTACTTGTTTACTCATTAAACAACAAGACAGCAGTACTGATAGGGCTTCACTTTTCTAATAATGTACATGACCTTATCAAGCTGTCAAAGACCTGTCTTGCTGTTCTGTTGTTGCTTCGCATGTGGACACAATATGAAGCCATACGGTTAACTCAGGTTGCTTTATGGCTTATATTATAAATCAGTGAAACTCTAGTATTGCTTGCCATAAAGCCAATAACAAGGTAGCAGCAAAAGTGTTATACTACTATATAAATAAAAAATATTTAAATACCAAATAATTATATATATAGCAAGAGTAAATGAAATGCAATTACACTGGGCATACCCATGGTAATGCTTGTTTTCTATCCATTTCAAACTCCAACCTTTTAACCAATATTCCTTACTTGTCTAAAGATTTTGCTATCTTCTATCACTTGCCACCAGATGTCAGGGCTAGTTGTCAGTTCCTTTCTGAGAAAAGGGTACAGATGAACAGAAATTTTCCTGCATTCACCTCTTGATCTAGGTGATTTTAAAACTTATTCTTTGTCGGTTGTTGTTATAATATCCACTTCCAATATAACCCTGCAATTCTGCCAAAGATACTGATTGTAATAATTCAACCAGTAACTATTATCTTTTGTCTTGGTTGGTTAGTTAGATGGTTGTATTGTCTAACAACAATTTAACTTAAGTTAGACAGATGTTGATAACATTTTGAAGAGAACAATCTATGAAAGGATCAGTTTTTGAGGTTATGTGGATCACCATACAATGTCTTGATTTAAAAAAATCTTTTCTATTGCAAGGTTAGGGCAGTTGTAGTATAGTTACATCAATAGGAGCTATTTTAATTTTGTTAATTACCAATGTAATCCTTCCACTCAGTTTAATCATCTAATTAGATTAGGATTATCATTTTAATAGTTGTTAGGTCTTACTTATATTCACCATATGTCTTAGCTAAGTTTCTGTCTAGGCCAACAGTGTACAGTAGACTGAGTGGCCAGCTCTTGGCTTTGATAACTGCAGGCAGTATCATGTCTACATAATGAGACTGGTGTGTTTGTTGCTTGTAGTTTCAGGCAACAAAGCTCTTTTAATCCTTGATGAATTCAAATAAATTTTATATGAACATGTAGATCCAGATAAAATGAATATGTCTAGCTAGTCAGATTTAAGTTAGCATGTTCTAAATTTCAATTAGAAACATTTAATTCAATGAATTAAGAGATATTCATAGGTGATCTCCCCTTTCAAGTCTAATTATCTACAATAGTTTAAAAGTGAATTATAAGAAACATAGCTAGATACTCTATAAACTATTATATTGCTTTTCTTTCAATTAATAAACATTTTCCATTGAATCCTGTATGATTCTATGATCTCTGCAGACATAATCAGAAACTACACAGTATTATATTGCTTTTCTTTCAATTAACAAACATTTTCCGTTGTATCCTGTGTGATTCTATGATCTCTGCAGATATGATCAGAAACTCTACACAGTATAATATTGCTTTTCTTTCAATTATACACATTTTCAATTGAATCCTGTGTGATTCTATGATCTTTGCAGACATGATCAGAAACTACACACAGTATGATATTGCGTAATGTCTACATCAGTTGGTATCCTTCATTAGTTCGCACACTATAAATTTCCTGAATCATATTTTTCTATATTACATATATGAATTTGTACACCAACATCCTGTGCCGATATTAGCTATTGCCGGTGACCACCGGCGGTCCGTATGAACAGTAATTGTAGCTATGATTAAAAAGGCTTTGCATGCGGAGATGAATCAAATGTCTACGCTGTTCACCTGATAACAACACATCTTTATGTCTTAGTGCGAGGAAGTAACATGATAATTTATCGGAACAATTTTATCAGATTTGCGACTTCATGTATGTAAATAGGAATAAACTGTCGCTTAACTAATACCGATGGGCCATCTTTGCTTCCGACTTGTTACAGCATGAATGTGATTTGAACAATAGAACGAGGTAAAAAATGTGTCTTAATCGATAATATTTTGTTTACTTAATAATATAATAAGAAGGATTTGTAAGTGGGACAAAAATCACATTAGCTGATGATCATATACTAGTAATCCACTTGGGACAAACCTCGCATGGACCGCTGATCACAGGCATGACCTGGTGCTACAAGACATCAAAGGTTAAATGGAGATCGTCAGAGTGCTTTGAACCGCAGCTACAAAGGATATACAGCAGTCTTCAAGTGTTTTAATTTGATAAATCCCAGTTATGTCCGTGAAATAATTTATATTTTTTTTTCCGTTGTATAAATCGTATTAGAATCTCCACAATAAAAACTTCCGCGTACTTCGTTGGTTACTGTGGCCATTTGGTTAAAGGCGCATAAACTGCTTTAGTGTGAACTATGTGCCCCTGGTTCAAACCTACCAATATTTTCACCCTTTTATGTTACTCCCCCGTCCCAGTTTAAAAATATGATAAACATATATTTTTTTCATTCATTTCTTTCCATTGAAATTACCAAACGTAAAATAAACAATTTATTGAAATATATAAATAAATCTGCTGGGATTACATATTCACGGCTGTAATAAGTTCACTTGCCGCCATGTGGCACCCCGAATAAATTTCATTTACGCCCTAAGAAAATCACCATTACCATTTTATTAGGGCATATTCTGCAATCCATACAAATAATGTTTGTAAATAAATTAAATGTTGCCATGAAGTATTACAAAACAATAGCCCATTTTCTTACCACTAAAGATGCTACGCAACGCTGTAGGCCGTGAGAAACCCCTGGCTAATGATGTTTTCCTTTCATGTCCAAACTGTGAAACACTTCGTTGCTTGTTTGTTTACCAATAATTTATTTGATGTGTAATATTAAGGTGATCATTGACTCCTGTCAATTTTGTATGCACCACAGCCGTAATCAAATAAATTTGTTAACATACTAATGAGGTATAAATTTAACAGTTTGGGTTAATGAAGTTCTATTGCCGGTAGCTGGATTTTTGACGATCTTTATGATCTTTTGTGCCGGTCTGTAGGTTACGAATGTTAAGTCTGTTACGGCCGGCAGTACAGGCTGTCCCGGTTACCCCTGACCGGCGCAGCCAAAACCCTGAATATTATAAATATATATATATATATATATATATATATATATATATATATATATATATATATAACACCGGTTTATAAAATGCCAGTTACGGGATAAACTGTATATCTTTTTTCGTCACAAGCAACGCTCACATATATTCCCGAACATGTGTTAAATAATTATGACATGGGAGTTGCCGTACATCATCTATTATCGCCCATCGCCGGTTCTCAGGTGTCAAACGATCTTTTCTGCTGCAATATTCAAATTTTTCATATTTTACATATAATAATTCACACACTGAGAAAAATAATTATTTTTTCCTGTACGAATTCAAGTAGACATTACGGTATATTGCTTTTCTTTCAATTAATAAACATTTTCCATTGAATCCTGTGTGATTCTATGATCTCTGCAGACATGATCAGAAACTCTACACAGTATAATATTGCTTTTCTTTAAATTAATAAACATTTTTCATTGAATCCTGTGTGATTCTATGAGTCATGCAGACATGATCAGAAACTCTACACAGTATAATATTGCTTTTCTGTCAATTAACAAACATTTTTCATTGAATCCTGTGTGATTCTATGATCTCTGCAGACATGATCAGAAACTCTACATAGTATTATATTGCTTTTCATTCAATTATACACAATTTCAGTTGAATCCTGTGTGATTCTATGATCTTTGCAGACATGATCAGAATCTCCATACAGTATAATATTGCTTTTCTTTCAAACAGTAAACATTTTTCATTGAATCCTGTGTTATTCTATGATCTCTGCAGACATGATCAGAAACTCTACACAGTATTATATTGCTATTCTTTAAATTAATAAACATTTTTCCATTGAATCCTGTGTGATTCTATGATCTCTGCAGACATGATCAGAAACTCTACACAGTATAATATTGTTTTTCTTTCAATTAATAAACATTTTCCATTGAATCCTGTATGATTCTATGATCTCTGTAGACATGATCAGAAACTCTACACAGTATTATATTGCTTTTCTTTCAATTAACAAACATTTTCCATTGAATCCTGTGTGATTCTGTGATCTCTGCAGACATGATCAGAAACTCTACACAGTATTATATTGCTTTTCTTTCAATTAACAAACATTTTCCATTGAATCCTTTGTGATTCTATGATCCCTGCAGACATGATCAGAAACTACACACAGTATGATATTGCTTTTCTTTCAATTAATAAACATTTCCATTGAATCCTGTGTCATCCTTTGATCGCTGCAGACAAAACATTTCCCTGTATATGTACAGGTCAGTACATCTTATAACATCCTGGACATAGTGATGTTAAAGATGAAAGATTCTTAAAAACAGGATGTGTAGGAGGATGGAGGTATAGAGGCAGCTGGGGCACTTTCTCTTTAAGTAAGCCATGTTATGTAATACACTCAGCTGATGCCAAATTTACGTCAATCTCCAAAGCAGAATGGACTTTTCTTTCAATGTCATTTGGTAAGATAATGACGGGAGAAAAAGTCAGATTAAGCAGAAAATAACAGATGAGTAATGCTTAAGGTCAAATACACACTAAAAAGTGGGGTTTCCATGCCAACCAGTGTTTGCATTTACTATCAGGTGTCCTTTCTTTTAAGCAGATCTGAGCGACAGTCACAGTATGGCCTAATGCTGGCTTCTGGACTCCGTAGAACGTCAGTAAGATACTGTTGATCAGTTCTAAAGTAAAAAAATGAAGAATCCTTCGATTAAATATTCCTAGATGTGATTGGTTCAAAGTAGTTTCTTAATAAAATGATTGTCATTAACTACAGGCTACACATCTGTTATCTTTTTTTTCCTTAGTGCAGTAAAAGTTTATTTAAAACTTTAGAGTTGTTTTGATAAAGGCCAGGGTACTCATCACTATCCTTTGTTTCTGTGTGTGATGGGGAATATGTATTAGCCTACACCAGCTGCATGATCATTCTGACATGGATATTATTATTAAACTACATGAAAGCTAGCATAAGCATGTATTTAATGTTCAAATAATACAGACAAGACATTATAATTTACAGGATATAACTTGTCATCATATGTAAGATCTATTGATTAGGTTTTTATCATTTACAAAATGTATACCATATCCAGATATGAAAGATCAGTCACCTGCTACATAAATCAAGTTATGTAAGACCTTTTAATTAATGTTCATCAGTGACAGGATATAACATATCATAGCACATGAGGTACCAATATATATGTGTAAATTGTAGAAGATAACATGTCATTAGAATATGTAAAACCTCTAGTATTACAGTTACAAGAGATGTCTACAATATTATTTCCTAATTTCATTTGGTTAATATGGCTCAAGAGCATTTAGATACCAAATTAGCTCTGATAATTTAGTTTTGATACCAGAGCTAATTTCTGTGTGTAAATAAATATAAAAACTTGAATCACCTATGAATAAATAGTCTGATGGAGTTCTGTAATGTTTCTGAAGGCGAATCATTTTAGTGACAGACTGTGTTTCTGATGAAATTATAAAATAAAATTTGTGACACCTTTTGTCTTTTAAAATGAAACTGACATACACAGGAAAAATTAAAACAATGACATAATTTGCTTTATTCTGTACAGATTTTTAGGACTATGAGGGCTACAGGATTGGGATTTCCCTCTGGAGGAAATACATGTATTTGCAAAATGACAGTGTATCATGCTATGATCTATCCCCACTACTTTTTGTGGAAATTCATATTTAAATCCTTTCATGGCAATTTCATGACATTTCTGTATTTCCTTATAGACTATTGTGTTATTGTAATTCCTAGAAGTGTTGACCCAGTGATGCGTAAACCATGATCACCAGGTACAAAGTTTAGCATCTGCATTTCTGTATCTGCGAAAAGAGAAGCAACAAAGGACCCATGGCTTCTGTTCATAAACAGCTGTAAAGGTGTCACAAAAAATGACAGGTGACACCAGGAGGGGTCCTGACAAGCAGGTACTTCAGGTGACTGTCATTGTCATCCTGGTTTTTAATGTTTTTGTCCCTTTTATTTCTATTTCCAATCGGGGCAGCCGGGTTCTGTCTGAGTCTTTGCTTCCACCTTGACTGGCACTATCAGACTCATTATCAGACCTTAAAAGAACTGCACTCTCAAAAGTTGTATTTTTTTTGTGACATATCACAGGAAACCATTCAAAAATATAAACCCATAGGATTATCATATCTGTCCACTTGTTAATTTAAGAACACTAAAATTGTATGAGGAATTTACTGTTAAATTTGAAATTGAAAATTGAACCATGTGTTTGAAATTTACATTAAAGAAACTAAATACCATACGTACCTTGAGAATCTATAAAATGATAATGGTTCTATGATCTTTTCTGATAAAAGCTGAAAACACCTTTCTTTTGTAGAGTGTACTCATGAGTATGTAGCAAGAGTCATGCCCTTAACTTTTAAATAGTTTTTCTTATACATAGGAAAATGTACAAAACTGAGAAAAAATGGTCAAAGTCACTCTGAGTCATTATTGGAAATACAATAAAATGAAAGAAAAAAGATGAAAACAATTTGTATTGTATTATATCAAGTATACAGACTATATTGTACTGCACAAAGCTGCATATGCAGTGACCTAAAGGAACTAATATGGATCCGTTAACCGACCTACTTTTCATGTCTAGTGTTCTGTTACAGAGTTATCAATAATCTGAAATTATTTCCAGTGAACAAAGCAGAGCAGTAAAATATATATGTGTTAGAACTGTCATGAGAGAGACAAATAGGAACTCTTCAAAATTTGATAACCATTTTATTAAGTGGAAATATTTGACATTTATTGTAATTATGAGGCAGCAAAGTATGTCAGTTGCAATATATATTCTTCAGAGCCACAGCATGTGTTAACAGTTCATTATTCACAGCTGTAGGCGTATGACTTGCTGGAATTCCCAAATACCACAGGTCTATTATAACTGCTCATGCAAAATGCCAACAAAAGACCATACAGTGTTGTTTTGGTGAATTTTGTTACAGTGAATGGCCTCTTATGATGTCAAAATTATTCAATGACAACGATAAACATACAATAACACAGGACTAGTAACTAGCCATATAAACATTTCCCAGGGAAGGCCAAACAGTGCATACCGTTATACACAGTTTATTGATTTTCATTGATAGCCAGCCCAGGTGTATTGGTATAAATTTTTTATGCCATGTCTATCAGAACTCAAAACATGGAGCTTGCCTAATATGAGTGCTTGGCACCAAAGATTTGGACCTTGCTCATTGGAACCTTGCCTTAGAGTGACTCTTTACCAGGATACCTGGCATGGGACTTTTGACAAGTGTAAACAGGCGTCAATGAGCATAAGTAATTACTAAACAGCATCAAACAACAGTTGCCTACACTGGTGCCAACAAGTTTGCAGTTTATAAATTGACCACCTCAAGAATTATTGCTTGTTATATATTACCTTTTCATTGATACAAAACTTGTTTACTAGATGTCACCAGCAGTAGATGTTCTGTTGTATGGAACAGATGCACAGTGTGTACTGTGTGCATCTAGGTCTAGATCATCTCCAAACTTAAGCAGACCTTCCTTCTCTTACCATGCACTGCTCTACAGGTGTCCTTTAAATCCTTCAGTTTTTAACATTTTTAGTCTTATATTGTTCCCTTCATCTCTTGAGAGGTAAAGGACATGCATGCATTTCTTTAAGCAGAGATCTAGATTATACATTAGTGTGAGATCCCAGGATTTCCCCTTCAAAGATATGTGCCACATTCATCTTTAAAATATTTGAGAACTGCATAGTAAAAAATCTTTTTATGATGTACCTAACTAGAGTGATATCTAGTGAACTCAAAATTCAGAAATAAGACCTTTTACTGAAATTCTTATTGTACTGCTAAATATTATGATATTATATATAAAATTTAATATTACAATGGTTCCAAATTACTAGTCTATTTGGTGACGGTATATATACATATCAGTTGTATGCTGGTCACTGAGATAAAGTTAAATAATGCTTCTTTATAGTAGAATTTATTCAATGCATAATTCAAAACCCCTGGTATCCATTATCTCATTGATTTGTATTTTTATGGTCTTATATATCTGCAAGCAAGGAAGCTGCACAAAGTGGAAGCATTTGAGCACTTGGGGAAACACAAGTAGTTTAATTCATCAGGTCTGTTTATTATTCAAATTTCAAAGGGGTTCATATTGCGGTTACACAGGTGCAGACTCAAGTCTTTCATTCATATTGACACCTGCTGTATGTCAGTACAAAGTGTACTTTATGATTACACAAGCAAAAGTAGTAAAATTTGATGTTTTACTCTCATGGGGTAATTCACCTGTAGACAGGACAGACATTAATGATATAAGGTCATGATTCTTTAAAGTCATCTGGTGCTTGTAGTAGGTCAGTCAGGTGTGGGGTATACCAGTTGTAGAACTTAAGTCAGATGCTGAGATGGGTTTATTAGTTTTTCAAAAATTGTTTTGTGATAGATATGAGACAAATACCTGCTCAATAAAGCATGAACCAATGGTAATTGTATGCTTTTATCAATAGATAATTTCATATTTTCAGTTATATATATCCTGTATCTTTACTTTTGAAAATGCAAAATACTGAGCAGACCACATGGTTTTAATATGGGTTAGAAAGTGTATAGTACTGGGCAACAATTAAAATACTGTATAGCAATAGTAAATATGTCAAACTCATAAGATTTTTTAGCTCAGCTGACTATAAGTCATCTGAGCTATAGTCGTGGTCCATTGTCCGTCGTCCGTCCGTCTGTCCGTCCGTCCGTCCGTCCGTCTGTCCGTCCGTCCGTCCGTCCGTAGATGTGGCACGTTTTGAAACCGTAAGACCTAGGAATCCAAAATTCAGCATAATGTTAGATGTCCCCAAGATCTCCTACCAAGCCGAAAACTGGGTCTTTGCGACTTCATTCCTTTGAGAAATTAAGGAAAAACCACAATTTTTTATTAAAAACCTATATTCACACTTCAGGACTGCCTAATATCAAAACCACTCATCTGTTTTTCCTCAAATTTACTATAATTAATCCTCTATATAATTCCAATGTACATGCCAGAAATTAGGTCTGTATTATATAATTTAAAAAAGTTATGGGCCCAAACATAATGCATTTTGTAAATAATCAGGAAAGAAATTTTATCACTTAACACAAAACTTGTTAAAGCTAAGCACTTTTTTTCCAGTAATATTACTTTTATTAATCAAAATTAAATTGTATACCCAAAATTAGATCAAAATCTTTTAAATTTTTTAAAATATTAGCAAAAATAAAAAATTGGTACCTTAAATTTTGCCCAACTTTGACCATGGCACGTTTTTTTGCTGTAACTGCTGTGGATTTAATTTTCACAGCATGTTTTTGTTAGCATTTCAACTGTTAAAACCAAAAATTTGAAACCAGTTGATCAAAAACTGTAGATTTTATTCAAGTTTTCAAGCACCATGTCACATATTGCTAGTGTTATGCAGTTTGCTAGAGCTCAGCTCCCGAGCTTCAGCTCTAATTTCCTTAAATTTGGCATACAGTTAGATTTCTCCAAAATCCCCTACCATGCCAAGAATTTGGTCACTAGGACTTAATTCCTTCGAGATATCAATGAAAAACTTCATTTTTCCATTAAAAACCCATTGTTACACTTTAAGACTGCCTAATATCAAAACCACTGATCTGACTTTAATCATAAATAATATACATATTTTTCTATACATTCGCTATGCACATGCCAGAATGATGTCAGTATTGCATAATTGTTTTAAGTTATGGGCCCAAACATAATGCACTTTGTAAAAAATCAAGAAATATATTTACTCCCTTAACAAGGGCATTGCTGAAGCTAGAGATTTTTTTGTCAGGGATGTAACATTATTTAATCAAGATTCAATTGAATACCCAAAATTAGTTCTGAATTTTTCATATTTTATAAGTTATTAGTATAAATATAAAATTAGTACCTTAAATTTTGCCCAACTGTGACCATGGCATGTTTGTTTCCCGTGAGCACTGTTGATATAATTTTCGTATCATGCACACATAAGGATTTCAGCTTTTTAGTTTAGAAAGCTTAAAGAAATTGGCCAAATATTGTAGCTTTTATTAATGTTTTTTATGAGACCCTGTCAGACTTTGGCTCTCTCCAGCCCCTCTTGAGTCACCTGTATGTTGACCTTGTTGACCTTTCATCAAATTATGCACGCTTGAGGCGAGAATCCAGGCAGCTTATGGCCAGCCACAGTTGATCCAGGTGTCCTCCCCAACTCATCTAGTAGTTTTAACCAACAACATAACAATAAACAATAAATTTATAAAATTTTATTGGTTTTTAATGACAAATTAAAGAAAAATAGAAAAGGAATTTGTTAGTTTATAATAACAGGAAATTAACTTGCAGTTACTGATGATATAAGAATCTTGTATCGATGGGTAGAATGTCACATATTCCAAATAACACCATGCAGTCACCTATGGCATTTTCAGTTCAATTTTAATGATAAAGAAGTAAATCATATTATTCATTAGGGATTATATGAAGGAAATTAATGATAGACAAAGATGCAGTTGATAATATTAATCTAGATTCCTACTGTGTCTAGTGTGTACATTGATGTGAAATAAGTCCAGAATGAATTTTTTACAGTTATTTTTTAATATAAATAAAAGCCATAAAACCAGGTACTTATGATCATTATTTAAATGTGTGAATTTTGTATATTCTAGATTCTCAACATCATTGTTTGGTGAAAACTGAATAAATACCAGACATGGTGCAAATACTTTGTAATTCTATTTATATACGAATATGATTATGTACTCCATTAAATTTCTTGCATAAAGAATGGGAGTTCAGGTAAAAATGAAAGTATATGAATACTCGTGCAAATACTTTCAAAATGTATTCATGAATGCATTCATGAATATATTCTTTAATATTATTTTAATAATCATATCAGTTATATTTCATTTTAAAAAATCATATGATTCTCTTATTATTTTTAATAAAAATTATATTTGGGACAATATTTGTAATTTTTTTAATAAATAGTTAAACTCTTATATTATATGTTCTGCTTTTAAGTTATATGGCCAAGTCAAAATCTGTGTGACAGTAGTACTCCATTTGTTAATAAAATAAATGAAATCAATCCTCTTCCCTGTCTCCAAAGGTACTATCAAAATCATACATAAGCTAAACAACAACAACTCATAATACAGCTTATATTTATTACCACACAAAACCAGCATGTGCCTCATTTCTAAATAATATTTTTTTATCATATATAACAGCTGAGCGTCGTGACCCATAGGTCCCTTGTTTTTGTTTAAGAAAACCAGAATATTTGTCACAAGTTCAGATAGATATTTGGAATAAGAATTTCTCTTGTTTGTTTGACTGCTGTATGCATGGGTTAAACAATTAATAATTGTTTTAATATTAAATATGTAAATCACAAATATATAATTGCTTTTATGGTACAAATATATGTACCTACAGTGTGTCCATGATAATATTTTGATAATATATGTCATGTATGAGACCTTGAGCACACAGTAAGGCGATATATGTCATCTGTTCAAATGGAAATAAGCTGACATTTGCACTAAATCTGTGTCTGTTGGGACTAAATCTTGTAGATAAATTCCCTGTTGAGTTTAGAGTTGGCTACCAAATGGAACCATGGCACATTTGCTAATGTCATAAGGGGCCCCTTCATAGAATTGTAGCATTTTGATGCTGTCAACCCATGCGATTACCAGCGCGTGATAGGATATTTAGATATTGTGCAGGGACACAATCCAATTTATTTTTCTGCACTGTCAGTATTTTGTATGTAGTTAATGCATGGCATACACATTCTGTTCAAGCATTTTCATCTTCTGTTATAAGATGTTTTTTTCTTAAGCAGCTAGTTAACAGAATAGATAAAACGATACAGTAAATGAGTATGTCCATGTGTTAATGCATTTAGTATATCATTTATCATCATGTACACATTTATTTTATATTTTAATTTTATGTACTGTGATATATATATTTTTACTCTTTATTTGTGATATGGGGTATTTGCATGTACTGTAAATAATGCACGGATTAAAATTAATTCATCTAGGTAACCTAATTTATTCATACATTATGTAAATAATGTATATTGCTAATATTAAGCAGCACTCACATGAACATTTGCTGTTACCAAACTACAAAAAAAAATATTTAAACATATAAACAAAAGATATTTTCTAAATTTGAATCCCTTTACTTGAAACCAATGATTTTTAAAAATTCCTCTTTATTTCAACCTCTGTAAACATTTAGCATCCATTAACAAAATCAACATCACCTTCATAATCCCACTCACACACTGATGGTTATATCATTAAGTCTGGTGTTGACAAATACACTCAGCACTAGAATAACTGGAGGATGTTGGAATGTTCTGTGTCATTAATTGCCAAGCTTTTATAACTAGTGTTTACATACAGCTTCATGAAGAGTGTCAAATCTGCAGCCCAAATATAGCACAACATCACTAAGCTTGTCACATGTGATCTCAGTTAGCCCAAGAATGAAAATTACCTTTCTCAACATAACTAATTCTCATTTGCTGGAGGTGGTAACACACTAACTATTGCCAAAAGCTCTAGGTAAAATAAGGTACAAGCGGTTGTATTAGGCCCCAGGGCATTACAGATGAGAAGGTTAAATCCCATGACCAGTTGAACTTTGGCCAAAAACTTACAGGGTCACCCGTTGTGTGATTTCATAATGTTCTGATGGTAAAACTGTCTGCCAGGTAATACCAATAATCATTTCTCTTTTATATATCACCGTTTATTGATCAGTCCACTGAACTCCCATATCTATCTGTGCGATTAATAATTAATAATATATTTGAGTTATAATATCACAATAAACTTGATGTCATGATCCTACCAATAAAACTGTATATATTTTAAATGATATTCTCAAAATAAGTTTTATATATTTTGCTACAGAGATTTGAAGATAAATACTCATAAATTGTATTTGCTTCGTTGCTTTAGAAGAAGATTTCTTTTGAATCACACTGCTGAAATATAATGACAAAAATGTCAGTTGTATCTTATATGATATGTTGCAAGCATTGACTGATTATATTAAGATATTTTTAGAAATATAAAAAATAAAACTGTTTATCAGCAGTCATGTTTCCGTCATGTGTATTGAAAAAAATAACCTCCCACACATTAATTTGATGGGTTAAAACCCAATATGCTAAGTCAGCCTTAACTTCATTGAGAATATCATAACAAATTTTCTGTAGACTGAATTTTGCTTTCATTCAAGTGTTAACAATTTATTAAGATCCAATCACAACCACTGACAAGTTCAGTCATGAGTTTTAATGTATCACAAAAGGCTCCAGCATGGCAGACTTTGCCTGGTTTCAGGTTATGACTTGCCCTACATTTTAAGGCATGATGAAGTCAGACGGTTACCAATATTTGTCTTATTTGCCATCAGAGAACACTAAAATTCACCTCCCAAGTGGCGTGCCATCAATCTGCCTTCTCATTTGTCCAGGTGTCTCTGACAAATTGGACCTGCCCACAGGCAGGTTTTAATAGTTTGCATTGGTGCTATTGCCATGATGCCCTGATTTATGTGCATTGTCTTTATAGATCCTCTAGGAGGCAGTGGTTTGATGCTGTCTGAAGTGCCTGAGATCTTGAAGATTTGTCTGAGGAAAATTTCTCCATTAAAAGTCATTAAAAAAATTAAATTGTTTATTTTATCTTAAAGATATATAAAGATATATACTTTTCAATTTTTATGTATAAATGAATTTTAGTAAGGTGTATGTGTCAAGTTGACCAAATTCATTGTATAAACCAGATAAAAATTAATATTTCAATTGATTGGTTTTCAAATTAAGGCAGCAGCTGATATTTTTGTCATACACTCACATCTGAGAAATGGGAATGTCCTTGAGCCCATGGTGCAGTAATTTTTAACATGATGCAGAAAACTGAATTGAAATGATCATTTTCTTATTGAGGAAAATACTTAAGTACACAATATCCTCTAAAGTAAACACTGTACCAGTACTTTTATCTATAAAGAATATCTTGTAATCACAAATCAGTCTTTTAGTTGTAAAATTTAGGATATTATTCTCAGGAAAATGCTAAAGTGCCCTCATGCAATTTTGTGTGAGTTGGGCTTGCGTATTAATATAAGTATAAAAGTGATATTTATACATATACACAGTGAATGAGTGACATTTGTCAATTGCACCAGCTGCACAAATGTCAGTCGCAGGATTATATTAGTCTAGGTGCTTGTTAAAGGGCAGAATTGATGACTTTCCCCACCACATATTCTGTTAAAATGCTCTGTCAAAGGGCAGAGAGGTATGGACCTCAGAGTCGATGGAGATGCATGGTGCCATTTCCAGAGGAAGAAGAAGCTGTGTAGGAACATACAAAGAAAAGTCAGAGTTTTGTTCTATGTTATGCAGGAGATGCTGCATTGGATGACTCATTAACTTAATGGAAGTCGAAAATCACTCACAAGCTTACAAGAAACATGATGAAAACCAAAACTGCGTCAGAAGACAGTCTTTAATGGAGAAAAGCAAGCTATTTCCGGCCACTGGCTCCACAGCCACCTGCATTCTACATGCCAACAGATGGTGTCTGAAAATGGTTTGTCCAGCTCTGAAGGAGAGATGCATGATGACAGGATTAGAATCTAACAAGTCTTGGCAGTGGAATCATTAAACTATATTAATCCTTTTCTACTCAAATCAACTTTACTTTTCTTATGCTTTTAACATTATACCTGTACATTAAAGGTGATAATTCAATTTGTGTGCAGTGAAGCATATTGCTATTTTCAGGGTATACAGGGATTGCTGATAATAGGTTAATGACTTATCATTTGAGAACATTCAGGTCAGAAGGCCACACTGATATTGGTCTTAGCTGCAATCATACAAATATATTGAAGTTTCAATGCAAGACTTAGTAAAATAATGACATAAGTCTCATAAATATGATTTTTAAATATGATATATTGAACATGTCAAGAAATTTTTCATTTAGTTTCTTATTAAAAATGGAAATAAATTGTTTATGAAGTGTTATATAAACAATACCTTTTTATCTTCTGTAGTTTAGTATAAAGTGGTAGATATGAGGCAAATAAAGGTAAAATAGTCCTGAATGTATTTATTCTTTTCTGAGTGTTAAAGATCAATACATACACAAATGCTGTATCCAGTTGTCCAGTGAGGCTTTATATTTTTATCAGGCTTATAAATTTATATACTGGTTTCATATTGGATGTAGGTTCGTGGTCCTATAATTAACTAAAGGTATAATCAGCATAGAGTCCTGTAAAATAATTGGCTATCAAGATGTGCTTGCCAAGTGGGATGGCATGTTGATCTCCCATAGAAGACAGATTAATGAAGATAGCAGTTGACATATGATTATGGTTAGTGAAGAGTAATGACCAAGTGATGTGAAGCTTAACATGACTGAAGAAGAAAATGAAACAGGTTGACATGGGAAAGTATCCATGGGATCTGAATGGTCGAGTGTCCAGTTACTGGCCAGGACCACAAGAATGATTGTGATTGGCTCACTAGCCGTGACACTGATTAGTTTTTAATGATGTGATTGTGTGCAAGTAGACTAATTGAAACTAAATGAAGACTCTGAAGATCTTCACAGGATTGATTTTCTTTTCTCAGGTCAGGTAGATTGGCCCAAGTGTCTATTTTAATTAACATGTTCTCTATGCCTAACACAGTTCTTGTCACAAGTAATCCAGATGAAGTAATCTCCTCAGATTGATTAAGTTGTTAAACATCAATACTGTATATATTATTATGTGATAAAAATGGACAAACAAAGTTACAAGAATTCCTGGTAATTGTATCATATGCTCAAACATATGCTGTGAACATTAGATGGTCATTCAAGAAAAGTGTGGAAACCATGAATAATTTTTTCCATATATATTGTACATTTGATTCCAGCTCAGATCTACCCAGTTAACAATTAAATTCTAATGTTCAACAGTACATATCTGATTTCCAGTGTTAGCCATGAACATACAACTCAGTAGACATTCTAATTGGACCGATGGAGAGTTTGCGGTTAGTTGTGACACCAGTCATGCTGAAAACTACACCACAGCTATCAATACTGTCACAACAATATCACAATAGACAACTGGTAATCTTAATGTTATGCCCTAGGTGAGGAAATACACAAGAGAAAGCATGCAAATTAATACAAAACCAGTGTGTATATCATGTGGCAATTGTCAGGTCATTCGATTCTTGCTGATTATGAAGAGAAAGTTGTCGCTTAAAGAAGCCACTGAACATGCTTGTCAGCAGCAGAAATTCAACAGATCTACAGTTAGCGGAGTTGAAATGGAATCTTTTTTTCTGCATGTAGTATTTCTCATCAGAGGTACAAATACAATTATACTGGTTGGTCTAGTTTATTCAATGTGGCATGATACATCAGAGTGGTCACATATTGTGAAACAAATGATTTTATACTCATCATGATATTCAACTTGGTTTTTGAATGACTTGCCATCACTCAGACATCCCCTACAATGGTAGATTCTCTAATCTATGAGGGTCAAAACTGCCACTGTTGCTGTGGCAGCTGTGTAAACTAGTTCTTCATCAAGTTCACATTTAAATTCAAAAGTGCTTTTACCAATTTTTCCAACTATAACATACCAATTCATGGATCCCACTCAGTTCAAGATCCACCATATTTATAAACTGATAAAATAATACCGGTACTATGAAACCACAACATATTCTGGATCCTCTGTATCTTGTGAAGAATTACAGCCCCTACTGTCTGAGGTTAATTATATCTTTGTGGAATTCATTATTCAATCAAATTATGTGAAGTCTTGAACACAGTAGTCATCACATCTTTGGGACTAAGGATTCCACCAAGTTCCTTCAGAATGCTGCAACACCACAAGAAAGATCAAACCAAATTTATATCATTTTTGTGAAGAATTTTTCCTTGCAAAATAAGTCAAATTTACATAGATGTTAAGCATTTTCAGTTCTATTAAAGTTGTAATGTAACTGCTTCTGTGGCTCAGAGGTAGAGTGCAGGACTCAAAGCTGGAAGATCTTGAGTTTGAATGTCAGCCGAGGCAGTGAGATTTTTCAAGGTCCATCCCATGCACCTAGGGTGAGCACTCTATAGGCTTAATGGGAAAGCAGGGCCCAGTGGCCATTTCACTCATGAACTAGTGTGCCTTTCGGGTTGCTCAGTGGTATGACCCAGCAATAGGGTCAAATACACACCCAGGGCCCGCTGGTACAGAAGTCACCAGGCCTGGTTAATGCCAGGATATAAAATGAGAGGAAGCATGTGATACTGCCCTGTCACATAGTCCAAAACCGGAATAGAATTCTGCAGATGTACATATATGTAGTTAAGTTACCTTTAAAAAATGGAGGCGGTTACCTCTACTAAAAAATATTTAAAAAAAAGTTCTTGTGTCCATATTGTGATTCAAAGCAGGTTGTCAGTTAAACTATAAGAGCATAGTTCATGTTGTTCTATAGTAAATTGGTTTGATGGTTTTCACAAAGTGGGTGTCAAACACATGTTTATGATTCAGATTATATGACTCAGGGCACTTATAAATCCAGGGTATGTCTGAAAAAAGTCAGTCTGTCTGCTTCATTTCTAACACAGCTTTGTACCACCTACAGTGATGGGAAAATAAGTTTGAACTTAGAGGAATTAGAGAACACTAAGAGAGAGTAAACCTCTGCCAAATCTAGGAAGGTTAATGTTGCAGACACTACAGTGAGAGTTCATTAGCATTTTGCATGAATATTGCTGTCTGGCAGGTTTGCTGACTTAGTCATTGACTGGTGTTGTGTGGGGTATTTTGGACCTTTCTTGTCAGACATGGCCTATAATATTTACCATTTTTGGACTGTTCACGTTGACTTGGATAAAAGATGTGTTCTGTGCCACAAAGGATAAAACATCGTTAAATTAAGCTATATAATCTGTGGATATATCCTAATTCCCATACATTACCAGATATCTTTACCAGATGTCAGATTCAGTGGTTTATTTTCTAACTTTGCTGAGAGACCAGTCTGTAAATGTTTAGAATAATGTGTTATAACCAATGGCCACATCTTGTCTGACAGACTTATTTCACGTTGATGCCCATGGGTTCCTAAATATATTAAGGTATTATTGTTAAATATCTGTATTTCTGTGACAAATGTGTAAATTTTTAAGCTCACAAGTATATATCCCATTATCCCCGTCAAGGGGAGGTAGGGCATTTCCTTTTATTTGGGTGGGTTTTCTCTTTTTTTTATTACAGTTTACATGGAAACGGTTTTGTAAACACAAAGTGACCTTCCACACAGAAACACATCTCTTTCAAATAAATGGTTTCATCCTTTGAATGGAACATGTATTTTTTTTAAGATGAGAGGCATATTGGGACCTTTAAAATTGTCTGTCTTGGCTTTAACAAAAAGCGTAGCGGTTTTTCTGTAACCATGTGATTCTCATGTGATCAGTGATCAAAACACTCATTAAGGCAGAAATCAAACATGGCCTACATACAATTTACGTTTTACATACAGAAAAGACCCATTTAGGATGACCTGTACAGCAGGTTTGTACACACTGGGTAGATATTCCAATAACATCAAATGATAGTCCGCTAGCCTTAATGTCTGTAATTTGACTTATTATACTATACCACATTCATACACCCGTGTTCAAGGAACCATCGTTTTCCCATGGGTTCTGTAATCACCTCCAGCACACAGCATTATTTGGGGCAAATTAGGGGACCAACCCTGCAATTCAATGCATAAACACAGCTTCATACACAGGTCACTTTGAGCCAGGGTCCCTATTGTATCATCAACAAAGCGCTCACCCTGCCATCCTGTCAACCTAGAGATGTCAACACAGGTCCTAAAACACTGACTGTGTAGTGTAGCCAGGATGTTGTTTAGATATCACTGATAAACCAAGAATTATTAAAGAAGCATTCTCCCTTTTATGTCCCCACACTGATGTCAGTGTTGATTAACTTCTTCTCCACCACAAGAAAGATGCAGCTCTTGGAAAACCCAAAATACATCACAATCTGATAACAGTATGTTATATATAGGCTAGCTGTTTTTCCAAACTGAAATGTCACTCCTACAATATTTACAGGTCAGATGAGACTGCTATCTTTAGCTCCTTGAATATATGTTCTTAATATTTATAGATTTATTATTAATAATTCAGAGTAAAAGTATTATATTAATCTATTGTGTCATATTCATCTACCAGGATGTTCATTTTATAGACTTGTCTGTCACATACAGGTCATGTGCACACACCTGTGTCCAAACATTTTAATGACACACATAGTTCCATTAGTGATCACATTAGACCAAACCTCTTTTTGCGGTAGAGGCTCGATGTTAACTACAACATTATAAATATATACTAGCATATTATCCTTACTTAAATTGGGTTTAGACAGGTCAGCATGGCTTCACAAGGGGATGGGTTTTCCATGGGTGGAGTTGAGATGGGCTGAGTTCACTGGCATAGGTTCTGGTAGATGGTACTGTGATAGGCCTTTGAGGGAAATATTGTTAAATTCCTCAAGATTTATTGGAAAATTACAACCATAAGACACTCTTGCTATCGTTCCACTGGCAGATAGCTCAAGACTGAAAACAGGCATTTCCAAGGATTGGCAACAGAAGAGTTGTGTGACAATAGTTGAATGCAGGCACCTTAAATTGTAATATAGATATGCCCTATCAGTTTTAATGCTGCAGTGTTAATAAGGAAGCTTATATTAACAAAATAAGTTTTAAGACATCTGTATATGATAGCAATAATCTTACTTGAAGGAAAGTGATACCATTTATCAAACAAAGAACTTTTTATCATGAGTCAAACATGCCAAAGGGGAAGTTTATATAAATATGTTCTCAATTAAAAAGCATAGAAACAATTGTGTCCAGGCAGTATAGGACAGTAAATTAGAACACCACATAGAAATTATTCATTCTTATAGCTGAGCTAATGTAAAGGACAATGAAAAGGTTAGGAAATACAAAAGGACATCTGTCATGGGATGTATGACCACTTCCTTTATGTATATCTCACTTTAAAAAGATATAAAAATAACCTTATATTATTATATATGGACCTTTGTGTGAACCCCAGGGCAAATTCAGTGGATATAACTCTACATGATCCTGTGGTTATCCTGTTTTTGCTGTAATGAGTATTGATCATGTGTCTGATACACGTTTCAGGTAGTGTACATGTCCCTCAGAATAGTGTATTTTTTTTTTTAATTACAGATATATTTGATATATGGAAATAATTTCTAAATGAAAAAATAGACATATTGGTGTGTATGCAATCATCTTTGAATACTTAGTAACTTATTGAAATAAAAATATGTATTTTTGAAACTAAGCTGTTACATTTTCAAAATTGATAAGTTTAAACATGTATATACTGTTTACAGATTTCATCAAACAGTACACTGACTCACAGGAATAGCAACACTTCTGTATTGTAGGAATATGGAAACTTTCTTATGTTTTGTTGAGATGGAAAAAACCAGGACAGCATGCTTTATATAAGTATAAACTTTCTCTGTGGTTGCAATGATAAATACTGTTGTCATGGTAACACCATGGCTATGAAGGTCAAGGCAGTATCAAAACAGTGTCTCCATAGAAACAGATTAAAAGTAATGTTCAGGGATAGAAGGTGGCTTAGAGTTAGAAAAGAAAAATGTAAACATGAATGATACAGCCTGATCCTGTGTAGATTTGATGTAGTGAGGCCATTCTTTAGTTGAGAGAACAGTGTTCCTTCACTTTCCCCGCACAGTCAATAAGGGACTTCCTGCTCTGTCGTGTGTTCCTAGCATCATCAATATAAATGAACGACGCAAACATTTGTATTGAAAACATGGCAGCAAGAGGTCCTGTGGCACTCTTGGTAATAGAGAGGGAGGTCATTGATTACCAGATACATGTATAAATTTACTTGATGATACAGGATTATAAAATCTAACAGATATCTACAGGTGGAAGATTTTGTGGTATTTTGATCATGAATATTTCAAAGAATAAAAATATAATAAAACATGGAAAGAGTGCTGTAATTTCTGTGAATATTTGTACTTTTTGAATATATATAATTAAAATAACTGAAATTATAATGGTTTATGTCAAGACCCAGATCGGGTTTTGGGCTGGAACATTGCTGGATCAGATCCTGATCTGGATTTAGGTCGGACTGAATCCCATTCGGGATCTGGTCTGGACCAATCGGGAATTGGTCCATCCAGATCTCAATCAGGATTTGGTCCAGCCTAAATCCCAATCAGTATCTGGTCTTGACCAATCGGCCAGTGGTCAAGATTGGGTCTGGGCCTTGACATATATATTTACTCTTGTTCAATTTTATCAAATCATATACGACTCTTAATCAAAGGTTCATTGAGGTTGTGGCGTCTCATGCAGTTCAGGGCTATAATAAACAGCTCACACTGTGCTTGCTTCTTGACTTGTAATACAACTTGAGTTGTAACTCATGCCATGGTGCCTGGAGACTTTGGTATTTAAAGGCCATCATGATTCTAGTTTACCTTATATCTCCTGATTTTATTATGATTCATGATTAAACTATATCACTCGGTATAATGATGTGGGCTATTTTTAGTTTTACCCCACAGTAGGGGTGCAGATCTATTAATAAAACAGTAATGTCATGTGATACTGTCAAATGTCTGTCATTAAAAACCATTGGAACCTTGTGAAAAAGTAATCTGGCTTCACTGTAAGTGATGTACTTTGTGTACTCAGGCTGATGATTGGTGTAAGTGATCTTTGGGATTTTAAACTGTCTGATTAAAGATGGAAACATTCATTTAGATGTTGTGGCATAATAATCATATTTCATATAATGAATATTTAAAATATCACTGAATGGTAGTGTCATCCTTTAGTTTTTTCCCATATCATGTTGTAAAGGATTTATGTAAAATGATGAAATAATATGGCAGTATAGAGAGAAAAATTACATGTCGTCAACATTTTTATTTGGTAGTTTGAGTATGAAAATGATAAAAAACACGTTTTACAAAGATAAAATATCACTTTTTTTAGAAAGAAATTTTTTTAAGAAAATCACAATTATAAAAATAAAACAAGTTTTATAAATAAAAAATGAATTTAAAAATCCTAAGTGAAATATTTGACAGAAATGTCTTACTTAACTTAAGATATTGTAAAAAGTACATGGCACATATACCATATAATGTGAGAAACTTGTAAAATGCTTGGGCTAGTTGTTGGAATACCATGTCATATGCAACAGTAAGGAATACTAAGAAGGAAGCCAGTAGCGCTGGTGAAGCCATGAAGTGTGTCCTCTTTCGGTAGACCCAGTGATGCCTAGGTCTTTTCAGGGTTGGTATCAAGGGAGCTGCAAATTGACTCAGATTTTTGTGACAGAGTCTTAGCCATGAGACTGGGGATCAATAAAAATGGCCTGCACCTGGGCATTACATGTATAGGATTTTATGAATCACAGCATTTTTACCAAACATGGCACGACAGATCCTGTCACTTGGCATTTGAGACTGATGGGTGTGATCGGCCTAAATGACTGCGTTTGATGTGAACCTGTATAGCTAAGCCAATTGAGTGACAGTAACTGCGTCTCCCTGACATCTGAAAAACTGTTCATCTATTTATAGGTCCATAAGATCCACTTTAACAGCAACGGAAAGACTCAACAGCCATTTGTTAACGATTCTTGCTGGGACCACTTACCGGTGATTTGAACAGTGTCTACATGAATCCTATAACAATTAAACCTTATTTCATGGACCCTTATCCTGAACATAGGATCTTCATTAATTTGAAGGCAAATGACTTGTATATACTGTTGTTGATTTTTTTTAATGTTTCACAATATTAAATTTTTGCACAATTTGTGGGTTTTTAGTTTCTACAAAAGAAGGACCTAAAAACTCTAAAAAGTAACTGAACTACCTTGATTTTCTGAGAACAATTCAGTGTCATTATATCAGGTTGTTTCATGATGAATGCTTTGACATATTTCCTTGTACCAGTGTGTTTTGAAATCATCACAATGTACTATATTCAGCCTAATAAGCATCCTCAAATTTATTGTCAATAAGGCTCCTTCATGATTTTGATGGTGCCTGACAAGGTGCTCATAGTACGTTATCTATAGTTGTTACCCTTTCATCCATATATGGTCATATATATCAGTCCTTTAGGTATATTTCTGTAGAAATGATGACCATTAATACAAGAATCAGATTAGACATCTCAGATACGCTGATCTTGATCAACATCACTCGGATTTGCAGTCATTCAGATTAAGTTTTTATCCACAAAAAAATTAATATTATTCATAAAATTATTTCATGTTAGGTTAAGATAATCAGATTCTTTAATTTGATACTTTTTTTAATTCAAGGTCACCTCTCCCTTCCATATTTCAAAAGACCATGTTTATTCATAATTCTGAAGTTTGACAGACTGTTGGTAGAAATGTTTTTCCTGAATGATAGAGTCTTGGCTTCATATCCAAGACAGACGGGACGTTAAGAATATTTAAATTTTTTCTTAACTCTTTTACATCATGTGACTGGTTTGCCTTGGTCAGGGTAATGTTGGGATGCTCTGCTTCTATTTATAAAGTGCATGATAAAAGCCAAAAATAGTCAACATAACCCCATGCCTTGTATTAACTTTCATGGGGATGAAAAATAGCTGTGTGCTGCCACAGAAGGAACTAATGGCATAAAAGCTTTCTCTTCATTCTATCAGCGGAACAAAAGCCGGGCATCATGGGAAGTCGTGACAGATGCCGACTTGTCACTTCGCTGGCGGAACTGGACCCCCGTCAGCCCTCATCAAGACCTACACCCGCCCACTGTATGCCATTCTTTGTCTGAGGGGGTTTCCACAATAACGGAACGCATGATTGCTCGGCTATTATGGGCTCTCTATTACAGAGTGATTTCACCATTCCGCTTACATGTGTAGGTTTCGGTCACTGGTGTATGTCATGTTTATGTGTATACATGAGTGCGTGTGTGTTATCTGTATATATATATAAGATGATATATAATGTGTTCATGCCACTTCGTGGTACTGCGTGAAATGGACTATTAAATACGTCATGTCCTGTTTCCTTAATAAACAATAACTCCTACTTCTGCGTAATTCTAATTTTCTTGTTTATCTCATACGTTGACCAGAATGGCAGGTAAGAGGTGCTTCTCTTATATCAGACAAATCAATTCAAGCTGTATCTGGTGTTATCATTATACACTATTTATCTCAGTATTCCTACATGAAGACCATCTGGCCTGGAACTAGTGTAACTGAAAAATGTGTATAGGTAGTTGAATGTTCTAACATCTTTTTCATGTGTAAAATTAAGCCTGACCATTTTGAGCTATAGTATGCTTAAATATTTGATGTGAAGTGGAATGTCTAAATTTTGAGCAAATTATTTAATGACTACTAGCCATTTATACATTAATGAAATAGTAAACAAGTATGATATATGTGACTTATTGTGTAACTGATCATGTGGTTTTAAATAATGCGTATCATTAATGTATGTACTGTCATGTAGTTGTTTATTAATATCTGTGTGCATTATGTAAGTCATAATTAATGTGGTTTACTGTAAACCCCTTATATAACCCATGTAACATACCTTTAAGGCATACCACTGAAGTGGTTAAAATTAATCCATGCCATGTTTATGTCCATATTTTTAAGAGAAAAAGGGTGTGTATTAACCAGAGAGAGAGAGAAACCTAGAGAAAGCAGAAATCTTTTATTTTCATGGTTTCCAAATGTAAGAAACAAGCCTTACATCACAGGTTATAATGGGAGTCATGTGGTATAATGTACTTGGTTACACAGAAATACAAAAATAACACACGGTCAGTAAAAACTATCCTGATGAATGATCAGGTGCGGTATAATCATAGTTTCCCATATGTGATATAACAAGAAGGCAGTTGCAGAAGTCGTTATCTGTGATGACATTATCATCGAAACAGGACGCTGACAAAATTACTTGGCAGATGCTATATATAACTGCTCAGATGGGGAAATGGCCTTATACGCTTTTGTCACTAACTATACAAATTTGTATTCAGAAAAAATTTACTGATTTCTTGATTTTATGTTCAGTATATGTATTTTTTAAAAAAACTTTATTGGAAGACATCTACTTAATCTACATCTAAAATCAATTATTTTGGATGAAAATGTAGATGTCTTCCAATAAGAGTGGATTTAGAAATAACACACATTTACCAAAACTTTTAAACAGATTTACATTCAAATTTAATGTGAGTAATTATGTGATCAGTTACATTTCCTTTCTTTTAATCCCTCTTTTCCTCATTCACTAATTGTTGAACTGACTAGTAAACAAATGCCATTTGAGATACGATATTAATTGTGATCATGAATACCAAATTCAATTTGACCCCTGATGCTTTGAGGTTGTGGTATTGTCTGTTTGTCTGTCTCTCTGTTTGTTGTGTACATAACTTTAATCATTATCAAATTAAATTGTGCATGTGTCAAATCTTTGTACTTTTCTGCACACATGAATTATTCCTTTATTTTTGGGTCAAAATGTATATACATGTACAAATGAAAATGTATCCTTTTGTTAGTCAAATCATGAACTAGGACATGAACTCTGAAATTAAGATAAAATTTTCTGGCATCCTTTCTAGTCACAGTTTCATTCTGTACATCTTGGTCTTGATAGTCTAGTGTAGTGTAGTCTGGTGGTCTAGCTTTGTCTTAATCAATGTTTAGACATAAAAATATGACAATCGTATGAACAAAACATTTCCCTTAAAATTTAGACACCTTCTGTGCATGTTGTGTGGCTATAAATCAGAAATTCCATTTTTTTCTGGAATTCCGTAATTCCATTTTTTTTAAAGATAGTGATTGATATTTCCAGTGATTGCTCTTTCTTATACTGTGTTATTGGGTGCACTCTCCTGTGGCATCGTATTCAGTAAACTTAATCAGATGGAAGTTTAGTTGACATCACCAGCGGATGCTATACAATACACCATACAGGGGGGTCTGTTGCTAAAATTAGGGGTGTGATCTGGTACCCCATCAGGGGGCGGGGTGGGTCACAATGATGTTAATTAAATGTTCAGCTCATCAGGTGATTAAATTATTGGCTAGGTCCCACTGATTTATTTATGACCCATGAATACTTGTGGCTGGTCAGCTTGATCTTATTTAAACAAGCTCCTAGCATGAGACTGTCTGTGGAGCTCTTAAAATTACAAAAGTGATGAAAATTTAAAAGACATTTTGACAGTAGGCTGCTGCTGTGCAGGTTGTTTATAAATATATATTATATATTAGGCTTTGAAGTCATTTATTAACAAGGTGCATAATAAATAGTAACTTGATCATGGACATTTATTCATATTAATTCCACTTACCCACTGCCTGAAAAAAGTGTATTTTACCAAAACCAGGCACTGATTTATAAATTCACATATGTAAGGCATTGTAATGACTAAAATGGACTAAAATTTTCTGAGCAAAAGCAGGTGGCCCAGCAAATTTGCTGCGAATCTTTCAAAAGAGTCACAGTCTCATATATGCAGTTATCACTTTCATATTAAAAAGACCCTCAACAAATCCAATATCTGGTCATGCGGCCACTCATGGCTGTGGCTATAACTGGGTTGATGCAGACACTTAAAGAAATGGCAAACTGGTGACCAGCATCATTTTTCTCTAGCAGAAGTGCTGTCCTGTTATATATAGCATTCCTCGTTAACAGCTCAGGTGGATAACTAAGCCATTTATGGGCTTCTGTGAGTCTCTTGAAAAATAATGATCCCTCTGATTGGAGAGTGAGTGCAACCTGCCATTTTTAGCTCACTTCCAGCTGCCAATTACAGCAAATTAATTGAGTGACTACAGCAGCACAGTGAGTGTATGTTGTTTAAAGAATGTCTGCTCCTCATTTATTATTGTCAGAATCTGAAGTTGATGATAATAGGACATAATTCAGGTAACACGTTTTTGTATGGAACTCATATTACATTATTACTAATTTATCAGGACAGACATTTTATGAGCAAATAATTCACATCACTAAGGTTCAACTGATCACCAGAATAAGGTTACTTCAGTATACTGGGATCTGCTTTTCCTTTCACAAACAAAATAATACCTTACTAAATAGTGTCTCAGCAAGGAAGAAAACTGCAATGAGTGACTGTGTTCACCTGAGTAGCTTTGAGATCAC
Organism: Sipunculus nudus; assembly: GCA_026874595.1. Lineage (NCBI taxonomy): Eukaryota > Metazoa > Annelida > Sipuncula > Golfingiida > Sipunculidae > Sipunculus > Sipunculus nudus. Next base: position 38,192,445 of record CM049310.1, read on the forward strand.
ACAGTATAAATATACTTATCAATAGTATAAAAGAAAGGACTCCTTTTCATAACATAGGCATAAATGAGATCTCACTGATTTCATTTGTGCTCAATAGGTGCACATATTTATGTTGAATCACTCATAGCATGTTTTCATTTTCCTGTTGGACCACACATCAAGTAATGGAATCTGAAAAGTCCTCTGTGCAGGCTTGTCATGGGCCAACACTGAGACACAGATGTAAACGCCTCATTCATGTCAATTTCACAAATCAATTTCAATTGTGGAAAGATTCACTTTTGCAAGCTGTGGTTTTATGAAATGAATTAAAATGAATGTAATATGAACATAGCATACATAAAGAGAGCCCAATTGGTTGTGACTGTCAAAATATAACATTTGTTGATTTCTTTCCTGTTTCCTGGTGACACGGTTGTCATATGTCAGGCTACCACTAATGCATTTATACCAACATTTTCATGAATTCAGCCTCCTCACCTGCCTAGGTTACATTAGTTTTATTAGCCCTTGGTGAGACTGCAAGTGTTAATTTGTATAACATTGAGCCTGACAGTTAATTATTGGTCATTATCAGTTATATATAGATTCAGCTCACTTGACAGATATTATAATTAATATTTTATTATATGGTTATAACAATGTGTTCAGCTGAGTTATAATTTAATTATCATGTGTCAATGATTATATATATCAGTCTTGATATGAAAATATTCATTGTGATTTTAACATGTCCTTTATAAATAAAAGTTTAGGATATAGGAACATTTGGTTATTTTTGTGAATCTTTTCTTTGTGATGTATACATTTTTGATAACAATGATAATTGAATTTTTTTAAGTTATTATAATATTATTTTTATTTTGTCTTTGAGCAAAATTTACCAACACAGTCCTATACATACACAACGCAACTCTCTTAAAAACAACAAAAAACATTTAAATACCTGCTAATATTCAGGTTGAAGTAATAATACTATTGAAAATGGAGTCTGTCCAGTCTGTTATATTTAATGATTTTAATTTTGTTGATATTACTGATAATAATAATCATCATCATGGTCATCATCTGCATCAAAAGTTTGTAATACTAACAGGAAAAAAACAATAACATGAAATGCAGATGAAAGGTTTTATGTCAGGCTAGTGGAAAATCTGAATGATAGACTGGCAATACTGGGTATAATTAGGCCCACATATATATGTTAACACTTCTCGTGAATGCAAATAGATGTATTGGTTACAGCCATGAAATATTGAAAGTAATAGTGACAGGAGATGATAGCAGATGTCAAAGTGAAAGTAACAGTAAAATAAACTGGAATGTATGTAGCCATGTTAGTCTTTCAGTGTATAGATAACAGGATGAAGACGCCTTAGTGTTGACTAACTGTCAATAGTAATATGGACTGTTATTATATTTATATGTCACAGACAAGATTGTATATATGCCTGTTTGCATATGATAACATGACAGGATTTAGAGGGCCTGTAGTTGTCTTTGTTGTGGAGGGGATGTGGTTTGGAGGTGATCGTGTTATGATATCCTTTTGCTCTGTGTCCCGTACCCTGCCCAGAGGCTTGTGGGTAACCTTCCACGGTAACCGCATTTCCTTCATCTGTTAACCAGTGAATGTAATGGGGATGTGAAAAAGGATTTCGTGATAGTAAGGCATGATGCCTGTATTGGGCCAACCCTGGCTCTTGTTTTGACTAATGTATTGTTTTTGTGTCTGCGTGAGCTTTTATCTTCTCATAATAAAGCTGATCTTTTGTTGATTTCATGGAACTGAATGTGATTGGAATATATATCTGACTGCCATGCTATTTTACTGGTTTTGATGTCAGTAAAAAAATCAATCCTTGCAAAAGAAAACCTCTTTGCACTGATATTGCCTGTTACAGCCTGAGGCCAGTGAGGGGATATTTGAATAAATATTCTTAGGTGTGTGGTTTTTTACCATATAAACAGCAGCTGCCTCTGATAGATTTTGAAAAACTCTTAATACTGAAACATTTTAATAAATATCTGTAAAAGTCAGCAACAAGTCAACAGCAAATTTAAAAACTTAAACAGTATACCAGTGCAATGGCATTACTGTAATAGTAAAATGATAAATAGCACAACTGATACTACTAATAAAAAAATGACTGTAAGTGAAACATATGTTGATTGGTACATCAGATGCATGCACATATTAAATGTGTTGTGGTACTTATAATGGATGAGGAATTTTAGTATATGTGGTCATGTCAGACAGAATGACATGGTTAATGGTGCTGTATAAACAGTAATATTAATTTTTAATATGATGCTAGCGCATATATTTTACAGAGTGATAAATTTTAAGACAGCCTATATATAGAGTATACCGCAGTCCCTATAAATTTACAGTATAATTTACTGCCATGCCAACAGCAGTGATATGTCCTCTAATATTACATTATAATGAAACAAATATTAGGAAAAGAAATATTTTACAATTCACAGCTTAAGTAATATAAATACAGTAGTACTATTGCCAAACACCATTTTTCTGACTGTCTGTTTGTTGTCTGTGGTGTGGTGTAATAATTATAAAGTAACCATATTCTCCCTTTATGATCATGTGATATACACCTATTAATGATGATAAAACAAACTATATGCCCTGTCAGAGCTTCATATATCACAAGCTCAGCTGGCATAGTGGGAAACCCATCTGCAACCAATCTGTGCCTACACTACTGGTATTTCTAGTACATGCAGATGTCAAAAGAATTATCAAAGCCGAGCAGATGAGCTTATGTACACAAGTTCATGTGAAACAGGATTGTTTTTTATCCCTTATACTTGATCTGTTCCCAGTGTATCATACAGTGAATTACATCCATGTGAAAAACTATTATAAGCAAGATTTAGTCAACAATGATCATTCTTCAATGTGTGAAGTTTCTGTTCTATATAATAGTTTGTGTTGCCATCTCTTGAGAAGATGAGTAACAAATCTGAGTGAGTGCTTTCTGAAGCTGTAGAGAGAGACATCTAGTGGTGGAAGTGATTACAAATACTAACAATTTTCTTTGCAAAAGCATATTATGTTGCTCAAGAAGAAAAAGCAATCATTGATATATTAATTAACAAACTAAGGGATTCCAGTGTTAAACACAGGGAATGAAGTAGATCCTTTTCAATGTAGAAATTGACATCACATGTGATGGAACCCTTCTATGGATGGATTATTATTGACTGACAACATACAATATTGTGTGTAATATAATGTTGTTTATCAAAACACATTTTGCTTTTTGTAGAGGTGGATTATCATGCTGAACAGCGATTGTTTGAGGAGGGCCATGTACCGCTGCCTATCTGGGAACCCCACTTCTGTGTGTTGTGTGATGAACAGAAAAAACTCAACCACTATAGATCAGAAAAGGTAAATATGTAATACTATGTAAACACTAAAAGTTCTGTGTAATAACTCCTAAGTAAAGCAGTAAACCATGATTTGCAATGATACTCTTAAATATATTTTGGCTAAAATTATATTCATCTCATAGGTAACTGTAAAATACCTTTACTCCTTCAGGGGTCTGGTTAAGGCTTGTAATATAGGCATAATTTCACCATGTCAGTGGTTAATGTAAATGTTGCATTGTATTTACTGAATAAAAGTGTATGAACATAGTGTTACAAAGACAAATTGTTGAGTGGAAAAATTCTGGGCCAATCCGGGAGTTGAACCCAGGTCGGTGGTGCACAAGTCCAGCGAACCAACCGCTTTGCTATCAAAGCAAGCTTCACTAGCGAGACAGTTCGGTCCGCTTTCATGTCACCTTGTAACAATAGTATTATACTGCATATCTTTTTGTACCCATGAAATTGACCTTAAAAGCTCTTTTTTTAATTATTTCTATCATCCTCTCCGTAAGTTACCATTAAACTGTCATAACATATCACTCTTTTGCCATAGAATTATCAATACAATGTTTTCTCTTTAAATTTACAATAACATACTGTGTATATATAATTAAAGTATCTTAACACTGTTTTATTTTTTAGTTGTATCCCATAAATGTTGCCATTTAACATTCCATATCATATCACCATTCGATCAAAGAAATCTAAGCTACATGCATAAATTTTCTTGACGACAAACAATCTGTGAAATATTGAGAACATGCAGTGTTTCATTGTTAAATCTTTTTCTCCACCTTATGTTACCATTAAACATATTATAATTTCCATATAACTGTAAATAATACATTGAAATATATGGCAGGCAGTGTACCATATGAAAATAACATAGGTCTTAGGTACCCTTCTATTAGTTGGCTATATTCTCCATCATGTAACAATTTAAGGTAAAACCTATCACAATAAAAAATTGGAACTGTAAACTGGCACTCCAGTACTCATAAGGGGATATTACAGTATTTCATGTAGAAAGCTGATGTATACCTAAATTGCTATCAATATGTGAAATATCAAAACATATTACTTGTCATCATAGAAATTGATAAAGATACATTGTTGCAATTAATCTGTTGTGAACCATATGTTACCAGGCAGCTTCTGAGGTCCCCACACCACGCTCCTGTATCAGTTTACGGCTGGACGGGAGCAAAGAAGAGTTTGACAAGAAGTGGGGATATGAGGCCCTGGAGAGCATAACAGAAAATACTCTACATTCCCCTTTAGGTAAGAATTTATTTATTTTTTACTTTCAGGCTGTAGTTATTTTTGTTTTTAACTGTTTTCGTTTCCTTGGGGATGCAGCAATTATATTTCTGGAGGTTTGTATAATAAAAAAAATTGATCTGCTGATAGTTTGTGTTGCTTCACCAAAATTGCCAAAAGAAATGCCAAGTTACCATACAGCTAAAGTTTAACTCCATCGTAAGTGTAAAGAAATAAACTGGAAAGATACAAAAATTGGATGGAAAGTCTGATATAAAGGTAAGCTTTGATGGAATGCACTGGTTTTGTGGATATTCAGAAATGCATGAGTAAAGATCAGCTTTAAAAAAGTTTACAGGTTAAGTAAAAATGCAGTAGAAATGTGCAGGGAAAGTTGTAATAAAACAGCAATGTCAGTTGTGAGCCATGGATAAATTGTTGTGGAAATTTACACAGGTATGTGATACAGGTGTGTCCCAGATCAAGATTATGTGTGTAAGAGGAAGCAATAAGAAACATTAAGACATCAATAGGTTTGATGGCAACGGAAGAGTTTCTGAGCAAATCTGTCTTTGGATCTTCCTGTCTGTGATACGGGACACCAAAGACACGTTCCTATAGTAAAAAGATCCTGTCACCCACCCAGGTCTTGTGTCTAGATGAGAATAAATCAGATTAAAAATATCAGGGTTCATGTAGAATTTTAGAGAATATACATATTTTCATGTATTTCATTTAAATCATCATATTGAAAATTTTCTTTTGAATTAAATCCTGTTGAACCTGCAGACTTATGAAGCATATGTAGCAAAGTCCCTTTCAGGTATTACAGTTAACAGGATTTTTGTATGATGAGCAAAGTATTGTTGAGTCTATGTTTATATCAGTGTCTTATTGAGGTTAACTTCTCATTTGTAACTTAGATTAAATTTTGGGTTATTTGAAGTACAATTATGATTATTAGGGCACATGATTGTCACTCAGTCATTATTTTCAGAAGCCTTATTTGCCAACCATGTTTTGTGTGGATTTATAGGAAAATGCTTAGTTTCTCTGTTAAGCTAACAAAGATGCTGACGTTAAAGAAAAATGTCAGTTTGCTGGTGCTGCACCATACCGTATATCAAATAGTTACTTACAAATGACCATCGTTAAGTCACCTGGGTACTATCAGGTCCAATTTCTCCTCCAAGGTATATATTTTTATTCAAGTACGGTACCAGGAACCTATGGTACAATTACCTTAACACAGGGTTTGTATACAGACTGATGAGGGTGCTACCTGTGTATGCTTAAGGAAACCTTGTTTACACAGAAGACTTGGTTCCTTGCTACTACTCTGCTGCTGTGGACTGGCTATTTCGCTGTTTCTGTTTGGTGTGTCATTACGCCTGGGAAGCCAGAGAAAATTTTCTTGGAACATGCCACATAATATAGAGCACGCTGTTAAATATATAACTTTGTACTGGGTTTTATATGACTGTCATAGATAAACGAGGAAGCTTAAAAGAGTGAAAGGTCAGAGTTAATAAAAAAATGTGTAGTCACCTAGAGCAAACATACCTTCATCAGAATCCTGATAAAACTTTCCTTTATTTATGTGTTCTCTGAATCACTAACTCAGCTCACAGGTGAGTACTTGTACATAATCACCCCTTATTAAAGATGCCTGTGGCTCTTGACCCGGACTAAGAATTAGCCATATGTGACTATGTTTACCTCCAGTTTACCTCCTAAAATTTAATGGATTGTTCCTTGTGTATTACCAAAACTTTTACAAAGTTTCATCAAAATGTGTTCTTTACTTTGTGTTTACCCGGTAATTGCTTACAGACAGACCAACCATGTAGCCAGCTGATTGGAAAACCAACTAATTTTATCTTTATACAAATTAGAATTATCATCCTCAGCACCACCTGTTTATTACCATCACCAGAATTATTAAATCTTTCATCACCATCATCATCACCATTTCTAATAATAGACTAATTTCAGAAATGTTTTGATTTTCAAACCAGCCTTTGGAACACCTCAAAATATAATGAACTCCTTGATTATTTAAATGAAAAGCAACATATTGTGACTGCTTACTTGGATAAGTTTCAAGATAAATTTACAAACAAAAAAATGACCAGATATCCACATCTAAAGCCAGATCAACACTAAAATTTGAAACATCTTGATGATTATTCTGTGGTTATTTCTACACAGAACATGAGTGAAAGAGGCAGACAGATAGACTTTATAACCTCTTTAGGTATATCATGCAGAATCGGCCAAGTGGCAAATTGCTCAGCGAGAAGTCCAATTTAGGCCCATTTCCAGGATCATTGATTTATCAAACATTTCACTGGCATTTAATATATCATTGGTGCGCATTTGGGAATAAATCTGATAAGGTTTTATTTTCATAATTTAAGTCCAATACAGGAAAGAAACTTAAGGTATTGTAATCAAGCTGACAGGAAGATAAAGGCAAGTTTTATAACAGATACAAGTGAACTGCAACTTTGATGTGGATTCATCTTTGTACCCATTCAAGTTGCTTGTTGATGGTATACCTTAAACACCTGCGAGGGTATCACCTCACATGTACCTGGTAATATAACCGTGACTCCACAAGTAGCTCTGTATACACATAGAGATCAGGTAAACAAACAGGTAGTACTGGGGGAGAGGCTGGTAGGAGGCTGGTAACAAGCTGCGGCAGCTGATAAATAGGGATTCTGGAAGGTGAGGAGGCCTCCCCTGTACTGATGCTGTGAACCAGGGCAGGGCCACTCCTCAGTTTTTCTTCACCTCCCACACCACACTGTTTGCTATTTTGAAAGCAAGGTCAGGCCAAGTAAATTGTCAATCCGAATTACAGATACAGCAGGACTGCTTGTACCATAGATACCAAGACATGGAAATAAACTCTCTCCTTCACTTTTATGGTCATGCATCTGTATTAGAATTTCCAGTATAACAACTTGAATGTTTGGGCTTCTTTTGGACTACATTTATGTACTGTAATACAACTTTATTCTTATTTCAACCTTTCCTTTCAGTACTTCTAAGCTATGGCAGTCAGAATGGGTCATCCTTTCATCAATCATTTGACCAAGAAACATCTAACTCAACTTGATTTTCTTGGGAAATCTCCTTGGAAACAAAAATTAGGGCACAGTGACCTGTATATCTTTGTAGTATGTTATTTATACATGGTGATAAGGATCAGATGACAATGGGGCTTCATTATCCCCTTTCCTTACAGTTATGGCCAGAATGGAATGAAGTAAAAAATTCTACCTCCTAATATTAGTCTGAAAAAAATATTAAAAAAAAGGGTTTATCTATAATTTCCTGCCTTTACCCCTATGTGAATATGTCTTGAGAAAAGGTGCAGTTCATTGACATATCATAATATATACAGTGTTTGCGATCAAGGGTTTTAAATTTGTAAATGGGAAATAATTGTGAAATTGAAACCTTTGGAAATAAGATGATGAACTTTAATAAAAAACAACCTAATTTGCATATGCATGGAACCAGATCCAATTTGTGCAATAAACACACATTAATATTTTAGGGAACAAGAACCACTTACTAGGGGCTGGTCGACACTGGCACAAGTCATAACATAACAGCAGTGACAGAAGTGAATGACAGAGTGTGCCATTTATTCATACTTTATAATATCAACAAACACTGGTTTACTGAGATTTTATAGGTTCTTGTTAGATCACAAAAATGAAACCCTCATGAAATGTTCAAAATTAAGTAACTGTTAAATTTAAGCCATGTTAATTTGAAGCTAACCACAGTGTTGTGAATTATGTGAAACTAGCATTGTACAAATGTACTGAAGTTGAATCACAAATTGTAATTTAGCCAGCCACCAGGTTTCTGTGAAAAGCCCAAAATAAAGTGAATATCTAAAGCTGTGTACATTAATACATATGTAAGTAATAAATTGCTTACAATACAAAATGTGAAAATATTGGTTTCATTTGTTGTGGATATAATTAGTATAAAGGCTATGTTATATTGGCTGAAGGTAACACCTGTTGCTATGTTTGATATTAACACCTGCTGTAAAGAGCTGAAATTGACATATGATGTGATCAATTCCATCCTTGAAACTGGCGACATACAAGCATATTGCCTTGGCCTTGTCTGGATCCCCTGTGTTTGTGTGGGTAAGACCTCCAGCCTCAGTACACAGGTGTTATGTACAGAGCTTGTATTTTGTGTGACAGTAAATAGGATGAGGGCATCATAAAATGGTGTGAAACACTATAAAAACAGACCAGCTTTGAGTTAGACATGCTGGAACATTACTAATCCATGGATTGAAATGAGCCAATTTAACTTGCCTACTTTTGATCACAATATGTGCTTTCACAGAACCTAGCCTAGGTTTTGAGTGAAGTATTGTGATTAGAACCTTCAGAGTGCAATGACAGAGGATTATTAAAAGTTTTTCTGTGGTTGTGATATGCCAGGAGTACTTGGTAAATGAGTCTGCACTTGAGTTCCGTAATTTACGCCAACTACAAGCAGTCAGCACTCCATGACGCAGCACTGCCAGGGCGCAAGCGGTTACTGCTGTAATTGAAAGCACTGCTGAATCAGGGGATATCATATTTTCAAAGTACTGTTTTCCGTTAAGTTACAGTTTGGATGTACATTGACTGAGGAATTCAATTCATGTGTACACCCAGTATTTGAGTATAATGCGTTAAATCAGATGTGCTTGGAATGGATGCTGTTTGACACAGCTGAGATATTGTTTTGTACATTGAAGGACTCTAAAGATCTTCTGATATTGTAAGTATTTAAATTTAATCAGAGATAAGTATAGTACCTTCAGTTAAGGAACCCTAATTTATGAATTGTTAGTCTATCTCTGAGATAAGAATATAATGCTGCTCCGATCCACTTGAGATTGACAACTACAAATCATTAGACTCGATCTTTTTTTGGTCAAATACTTCAAATATATTGTTATTTCTAATAAATTCTCTTAGTTAAAGGTGGTAAAGATACAATGAAGGGGGAGCAACGTATTACCTTAACATACACATAAAGAATGTGAAAAATTTATTTTTTAAACTAATTTGAACAGTTTAAACACTGTCTACTCATATCTTTTTTCTTATTGATATTTATAAGATATTGCTTGAGTGTTATTTTATCAATGGGCATCATTAAAAGTTTATTAATAGCTTTTAGTTCTAAATTGTGCTATTGACGGTTTCAAATATGTATCAGAATACTTATTTGTATTGATACTGCAGACTTTTGTCAGTATCTGGTAACTTTACTAACTTTAGGTTTAAATGTATATGAGTGATGAGGATTTGAGGATATGGTCATCAGGGCTACCTTACTAAATAATAAATCTGAGGATTAAATGTCATGTGAGAAATCTGTATACTGCCAGGGAGTGCAGACCAGTCAGTTTATGACAGGGCTATTATCGCTAACATTGACACTATATATTCTTATACCACCTGGTAAGCCATTAATGCTAATTTTCTTCATGGTGTATGTCAGTAATTATAACTTGATCAAGTAGTATGACTTTTCAGTTTTAGCTAAACATTTATTTTACATAATTTACACACACCATATCCCTGGCAAAAGGTTAATTTTTTTCAACCTTGCCACATTCCACATATTATTTAATTGCATAATATTGCCTTTGATATAACTTGGAAATATCTTAGATAATATTAAAATTAAACAATGCAATATTTTGTTTAATTTATTATATTCTGATTTAAATATCTATGCTGTTATATTAAAAATCAGTTTCTCCTGGGAAAATAGTAGTTTTACAGTTTACACCAACAAAGGACATTTTTTCAGTGTAACACAAACCAGGAATAGATGATGACTACGATAAACAGCTTGGTCATTCGACTCATCTACAGTTAGTCTATTTTGATATCATCATTTGTGGTTGACTCCACTCACGATCAGATATAAGTATTATGCTGTCAACATAGATTATCTAAGTAATTTTAGAATGAGAAATCCATACACCCTTCCAAACTTACTGCTTTGGCTGAAACCAACAGGATATATGCAGTGCCATACCGGGTTCTTGTCGATTTCACATTAGCCTGAGGGCTGAAATGTACACTATTTGTGCTGAAATCAACAGGACTTAAATTTCATGTCCAATTTATTTATACCCTAAGGCAATATATTTACACAAGTGTCCAGTGCAAGCTTCTCCATATACTTAACCCTTTTAAGTATTTGTTTCAGTTGATCTGATCTGAAATGTTAGCAGTAGGCCTATTTGTCCTTAATCTATCAATTCTGACACAAGATTTCTGTTCACTTGGCTCTCTGTTTAGGGTATAGAACTTCCATTTCAGACAGGTTTAGCAGGAATCCCTGTGCAGGCTTAACGATACTAAGCTCTGACCTGTATTCTTGGAGCTGTAGTGAAAAACCCTGATTTGAGGACCTTGCATTTCAAACCCATCAGTAGTGTTAAAGGTTGCTGAAAAAAATGTATTTTCATTAAATTTCAAGTTTAACTTAAAAAAAGGCCGAAATAAGCCAAATCCTACTTATAGCTATGAGAGCATAGATTGAGGTATAGATACAGATATATACAGACATTGCATGATGTGTGACAAACATTAGGTGCCAGATATTTTATTAGGTTTCTTTTCGGTTTTAAAGATACATTTTAAAGTACTCTAACTTGGTAAAGTGAAACCTTTGTAGTAGGACCACTTATGGCAATGGCAAAAAGTAGTCTTAATTTACAGTTGGTCATATAAGACAGGTCAATTATAACCAATGTTAATGTTGTCTGTTCACTCAAGGGTGGTCTCAATAGACAGGTGGTCTTTTACGTAGGTTTCACTGTTATTGCTACACTGACCCTTCACCTGCCGGAAATGACCCTGGTAAATAAACAGACATATTTCAAACATACCCTTTCATGTAGTTTGCTGCTCAAACATGGTTTATCTGAAGAGGAAGAATTATCAGTGTAGCTTTGTGTGAGGGACGAAATGAACAAGCATACTAATCATTGTTGTTGATTTCTTGCCTCAGGGTGGGTACCAGCAGCTTTGCTAGTGTCTACCAGAAGTCTTCTAGATGTGTATTCAGGCATGGGTTTAGACTGAGGAAATTATATTATACTGGGCTAATAAATTGTTAGTTTCATGTAAATTTACATGAAAGTTTGTGATTATGTACATGTTGGTCAGTGTAGCTGTTTATTGGAAAAGGGTGTTAGTTTCAAGAAATTCCAGATGTTGATTTCTGTGTGTCATTGTTCTCACTTTTAAGAGTGATTGTGGGTGATGTCATTTTCAGGAAATATTCAATGGACGCTGGAGGAATGTAGTCATCAAGTGCAAGTACTCAGGCACAATCATAATTCATTCATGGTTCAATTGTGAATGAATAACCATCCATGAAAGATACATAAACTGCCTACATTAGGTCATCATTTTGTGATTGACACATTAGATATTTTATACACGGACATGACAGCTGGATACAAGAATGTCACTGTCACAAGATGTGATGGCTGGAGCTGTGTTTGTGAGCAGTCTGGCTCTTTAGAATTATGACAGAATTAAACTGAAAAACTGATACAAGCTTTCAAGATGATCCTCACCATAATATGATGAGCTGGATTTGATTTAAACTAAATTTTTCTTGGATAAGGCACCAGAGAAACAATCAAACCCATTAAGTGATATTTACAAGTGATGTTTAAATGTCAAATGTTTCAATAGAAAAAGTTGTATTGTTCCATTATTTATGATGGGCATGCACAAACAGGGAATGACGTCACATTTCCTAGGTTAGTCAGTGCTACATGTTACTACATGGTGTCTTGTTACTGGTTGTACAGTACACAGCCAAATGTCAAATGTTTCATTGGATGAAGTCACATGTAGAATGTAAACCACAGTGACATATTCAGTTTACCATCAATATTTGAACATCATTATACATCATTATAAACATCATTATAAAATACATACAAAAACAACAGACATTTCATGAAATGACATCACGTAAACAAGGTTTGATGTCGCAGTATATTCTAACACAGTGATCCATATCTTAACATTGGTTATAAGGTACACATGAGGTGTCAGTGCATAGGAATTGAGCTCACATGGCCAGGACTATTTATTATTCAGAGAACTAAATTCCAGGAATGCCATATATGGAGATGAGTGAAAACTGAGAGGTAGTTCAGTGGCTGACATTTGAGAGGCATGGCAGGTATGTGTATAAAGTGTAGAGCCTAAAACCTGGAGGGTGAAAGGATTATTATACCTGTATATGTCAATGAAACCTGTAGGAATGATCAACCAGACACCAATGGAAACAGTGATGTCATTTTAATATGAAATTATCCCCAAGAACCGAAAGTTTTACCTTTTTCAATAGAGAAACTTTCATGCTAGCACACAGAAAAATTCTGGTCAGAGGTGTTGAATTATTTTTTGCACAGCACAGTAGGATTTTATAATTATGTGAAATAAACAAGTGCTCATATTAACATTATCATGAAGTTCATATGTAAAGTAATGATTCTAATAATTCTCCATTACTAAAGGTGAATATCAGGTGACCCTTATTACAGTGTTCTACACAAGATTACTTCAATAAGATGGGAACAGTATGAAATTGTTATATTGAGTTCTCATTCCATGTTCCTTAATCTGATTTAATATTGATTATATTGATTAATTTGGAAGTGCAGTAGGAAAATCTGTGATTAATAATCTGAACACAAAACAAACATTACTGGAAAATATTAAACAAAAGTTATTTGTGAATGAGGATAATTTTTAACCCCTGAGACCATAAAAATTACTTATGTTATCATTATATTTACTAACTTAGTCATCTGGTTAGTCATGCTGTGATTGAAATCTACTTGGGAATATTACGGGAACATCAGATGGAAGTCACCACACAGAAAATAAGGAAACTGTACATATCTGTCACTCACTGTTGCTAACATGAATAGCGGGACATATTTGAGATAAGATAAGATAAACCCGGAGGACAACAAATCAGCAAACCAGTGCATCACTAGATGTTTATGTTTCATGCAGGGACTCAGTCACTATAACCAGTGATTTACGTGATCTAGTGGTGAAGTGTCCAGTTTTGTCACTGACGGTATGACGCCCGCTGAACTCTATTAGTCATCATCTATTGTGGAGGGTCTCGTTGTTTTTACGCTGGATTACACAATCTTGTTTGTTGCATCTGTGTTATCATGGGGAAACCACACAAAGTGAAGATGTTCAAAAGTATTGTGTTCTGGAAGAAAAAGGAGCAGAAAACAGGTAAGTTTTGATAATTTAACAAATTCTATGACATCTCAGAGGTTTCTTAATAATTATTTATGGTGTTTTTATGGGTCTGGAGGTAAGCCTAATTGCTATGGTAACTATCATGACTCCATGGTGGTCACCATTGGTGTGTTGATTCATTGTTTCCAAACTAAACACTAACATTTTGGACATTTGGAGACCAGGTCTAAGTATTTTATATATTCACCAGCCAGGTAGGTACAATTTATTGTTTTAATTCTTTCTGATAAATTTGGTTCTGTTTATTGATTTTAATTGAATGTTGGCCTTATGTCTTTATTCTAGGAACAATCTGACATGATCATATTATTTCTTTGGGATCATGGCTTTATTCTTTTTAAAATATATTTGTAAATAATCAGAAATATTAATATGTTATGTTTAATCCTGTTTTTCACAAAGATTTTATATTTTATGTTCTTTTAAGGATTAAATTTTCTGGATACTCTTTCAATAAAATGTTATATGGAAACAGACTGCTTAATCTTTATCATGAACTATGTTTATATCCTCTAAGTATACTTATAATAAAAATTTTATTAGTGTTTATGGTGAATTTTCATGTTTAACATGATATTTTATTTTATAAATATAAATATTTACTTTGGTATATTTGATTTTACATAAATATTATATAATATATACTAGTTTTTTTATGTATATCTGAATGAATCGTAAGTATAATATTGGAGTCAAATGTCATATGTTTAAAAAGCTATTTTAATTTACACATAAATGAAAGCAAATAACACTAATAGAAAATATAGTAGTCTTAATCGATTTCATACTACATAACACAAGTTGATCCATGGGCACAGCAATGTTAGTTAACAGAACAGACAACAGATGGCAGCAGAATCAGGTTTACTTTGCCCTCTTTCACCAGGTGTGTTACTTCTGTTTTTTCCAGCCGCCCTCAGTGTGTTCAACAAAAGCAGCACACTAGATGGCCGGAGCTCAACACCCAAAGGTAGGAAGCAGTTTGTACTTTCTTATCCCCATCCCAAGTATAGTGATAGTTTAACTGTGTCTTTTCATTCTATGTTCAAATTGTTTTCATGTTCTCTCCCGGGATCTCATTTTGTGTATCTGAAAATCACTTGTCATTTAACTTAAAATTCTATTCAGACAATTTTTGTTTCCTCAAGTTAACAGATAGGAATTGTAGCCAGTAGAGATTTCTGGAAATCTTACTTCTCAAGAAGCTTGGCATAGGTATTTGACATCATAGGCTAAGCTTAGTTGAAAAAAAAAAATAATATATAGCTTTACTAATTATTTACAAGAAACTGCATGACCGTGAATACTTTTCAATTTAATTTTTGTTTTATTCATTATACATGTCATAGGTAATCATATGATTTATTTTTAAACAATGTCATACAGTATCACCAGGAACAAAATATGTTTTAAGAATTAAAGGCCTGGGGATTATAACACAAGGCTTCCAGGAAAACTACAGGGTTATTTCTTTTATTGCCTTTATTGCAATATATTGTCACTTATGGATACAAACTGAACCTATAATATATAAACAGAACATGTCCACATCCATGATTCCAATATCTGTATATCTAAAAATCCCAGATATTTCCAAGGTTATAAATATACAAACAGGCAAACATAATGGTGAAAGGCAAGTAAGAAACTCAGGACATTACAGCCACCTCCCCCCCCCCCCCCTCCACAAACACACACACAAGCACACTTTCTATTCAGTTAAAAATGTACAGTTTCTTCAAAGAAGTGAAAATTAATTGCTTCCTTTTTGTACAGTAGGGGAATTTTTGTGGTAGGGGCTGATTTCTCCAGGACTGCAAGGCCTGCTATTTTTTAAAATACAGGCCCAGTCCAGAAAAATGCATGCCCCTTTCAATTTTAAAACCTGTGTTACTGATTCTATTTAATTGTTGGTGTAATCATGTTATTAATGGTTGTCAAGTAAAGATGCTGCAAGAGTAACACCCCTGCATAGCCAGACAGTCCAGCAGCTGTTGGTATGACTGTATCAGTAGTGCATTTGGAAGGAATTAGATGCAGTGGTGGGTTGCTTCCTCATCCCACACTTCCCATTTGTACTAAAGCATCAGAGTTGGTAATCGGAGGTCATTGGGTACAGCTGTTCATGTGTGTAATGTGCATACGATTGTATACTGTTTATTCATGGCTCTATGATCAAAGGTAATTTCAAGACGTAAAAGAATACTCAGTGTGTATTAATGTGTGATGTAGTCTATTATTTATGTAAAAACATGACATGAAGTGTGACAGAACTGTGTAGGTGTGTGCGTGTAGTATAAGAGAGAGAGAGAAAGAGAGAGAAGCTATATTCATAAGATACACGTATGGCAGTAATTAATTTGGTGAATGCTAGAGCTGTCATAAATGATGATTAGAGGAATTTGGCAATAGGAATGGGACATCCAACAAGTCCAAGTTTTAACTCATGTACACAAAACATTTTTGTGGACACCTTAAGATAAATATGAATTCCTGAGCACATTTTTAGCTCAGCTGACTATAAGTCATCTTTGCTATAGTCGTGGTCCTTTGTCTGTCGGCTGTCCGTCCATCCGTTAAACTGGCACGTTTTGAAACCGTAAGACCTAGAAATCCAAAATTCAGCATAATGTTAGATGTCCCCAAGATCTCCTACCAAGCTGAAAACTGGGTCTTTGCGACTTCATTCCTTTGAGAAATTAAGGAAAAACCCCAATTTTTTATTAAAAACCTATTTTTACACTTCAGGACTGCCTAAAATCAAAACCACTCATCAGTTTTTCCTCATATTTACCATAAATATTCCTCTGTATAGTTCCTATGTACATGCCAGAAATTAGGTCTGTATTATATAATTTAAAAAAGTTATGGGCCCAAACATAATGCATTTTGTAAAAAATCAGGAAAGATATTTGATCACTTAACACAAAACATGTTAAAGCTAAGGACTTTTTTCCTGTAATATAGCTTTAATTAATCAAAATTAAATTGTATACCCAAAATTAGATCAAAATCTTTTAGATTTTTTTAAATATTAGCAAAAATAAAAAATTGGTACCTTAAATTTTACCCAACTACCATGGCACATTTTTTCCTGTAACTGCTGTGGATTTAATTTTCACAGCATGTTTTTGTTAGTATTTCATCTGTTAACACCAAAAATTTGAAACCAGTTGATCAAAAACTGTAGTTTTCAGTCAAGTTTTCAAGCACCATGTCACATATTGTTTACATCAAGCTAGTGTTATGCAGTTTGCTAGAGCTCAGCTCCCCAGCTTCAGATCTCAGTTCCTAAAATTTGGCATACTGTTAAATGTCTCCAAAATCCCCTACCATGCCAAGAATTTGGCACTAGGACTTAATTCCTTTTAGATATTAATGAAAAACTTCATTTTTCCATTAAAAACCCATTGTTTCACAAGACTGCCTAATATCAAAACCACTGATCTGACTTTGATCATTTATAATGTACATATTTTGCTATACATTCGCTATGCACATGCCAGAAATGATGTTAGTATTGCATAATTGTTTTAAGTTATGGGCCCAAACATAATGCACTTTGTAAAAAATCAAGAAATATATTTACTCCCTTAACAAGAGGATTGCTGAAGCTAGAGATTTTTTGTCAGGGATGTAACATTATTTAATCAAGATTCAATTGAATACCCAAAATTAGTTCTGAATTTTTCAAATTTTATAAGTTATTTGTATAAATAATTTAAATATAAAATTAGTACCTTAAATTTTGCCCAACTTTGACCATGGCACGTTTGTTTCCTGTGAGCACTGTTGATAAAATTTCCATATCATGCACACAAAAGGATTTCAGCTTTTTAGTTTAGAAAGCTAAAAGAAATTGGCCAAAAATTGTAGCTTTTATTAATGTTTTTATGAGACCATGTCAGACCCAGGCTCTCCCAGCCACTCTTCAGTCACCTGTGTGTTGACCTTGTTGAACTTTCAGCAGATTATGCATGAATGAGGGAGGCATTCACTGGGGCAGCCAGGCAGCTTATGGCCAGCCACAGTTGATCCAGGTGTCCAACCCAACTTATCTAGTAGTTGTTTTGACCAACATAACAATAAACTATAAATTAATAAATTTTGTATTGGTTTTTAATAACAAATTAAAGAAAAATAATAGAAAAGGAATTTGTTAGTTGATGAGTAACTGGAAATTAAAATGCAGTTACTGATGATGTAAGAATCTTGTATGGATGGATAGAATGTCAAGTATTCCAAATAACAACATGCAGTCATCTATGGTATTTTTCAGTTCAGTTTTAATGATAACAAAAATAAATCATATTATTCATTACTAATCATTAGGGAGCATATGAAGGAAATTAATGATAGACAAAGATGTAGTTGATAATATTAATCTAGATTCCTACTGTGTCTAGTGTGTATATTGATGTGAAAGTAGTCCAAAGTGAATATATTACATTTATTTTTTAGTATAAATAAAAGCCATAAAACCAGGTACTCATGATCATTATATAAATTTGTGAATTTTGTATATTTTGGATTCTCTACATCATTGTTTGGCTAAAACTTAATAAATACCAGACATGTTGCAAATACTTTGCAAATGTATTTGAATACAAATATGAATCATTATCAAATTTCTTGCATAAGAATGGATATTCAGGTATAAATGAAAGTATTTGAATACCAGTGCAAATACTTTCAAAATGTATTCATGAATGCATTCATGAATATATTCTATAAATTATTTTAATAATCATTTCAGTTATATTTTATTTTTAAAAAATCATATGATTCTCCTATTAATTTTAATAAAAATTATATTTGGCACAATATTTGTTATTAAATTTTAATAAATAGTTAAACTCTTATATTATATGTGCTGCTTATAAGTTATATGGCCAAGTCAAAATCTTTGTGACAGTAGCACTCCATTTGTCAATAAAATAAATGAAATCTATCCTCTTCCCTGTCTCCAGAGATACTATCAAAATCATACATAAGCTAAACACCAACAACTCATAATTCAGCTTTTATTTATTACCACACAAAACCAGAATGTGCTTCATTCCAAATCATATTTTTTTTATCATATATAACAGCTGAGCGCCGTGACCCATGGGTCCCTTGTTATCTCACAAGTTGGTATGACCAATGGATCGTTGTCAGTGACATCGCACATGTCCTTGACATAACATAGAACATAGACCTCCATACATAGAAATTATGAAGAAAGCAAATCATATAAAACCTTATCAGAAACATGGGAATTAAGAAATCAGCATCTGGTCACACACACACCAGAGCTTGACATTAATGGTTCACCACTTACCAATGGTAAGTAAAATTTTTTAGAAATGGTAGTAGGGCACCCAAAAGTCGGCTCCTACTTGCCCAACTTGGCAAGTGGGTCCAGCATAAATCTGAACCCAAAGGTCTAAATCTTCAGTGAGCTTTTCCTTCTTAGTAAATTATATTCATAATACCTCTTTATTTTAAATGACTTTAACATTTATCTGTTCAAATACTAAGGGGAAATATTATTAACAAATAAACATTTGAACAAGTTTATTGTTTAACATGCATTCAAACACTAACAAAATCATGCAGAAAACACACAGTGTTTGTTGCTGCCATCATATAAATTTTTGTAAGGGCAAGTAAATATTTATGTAGGACAAGTAAAAGTTAGATGTAAATTTTCAAACTGGGCAAGTACTTACAAAAAGTAATGAAAAGCCCTGCACACATTTACAAAAGATTCGGTATCACCATGTCAGTAATATCTTATACAGTGCTTTGGTGTATTGCCAGTATTACCATGTACCCTTCACATTAAGTACAGTAGACAAGAGAAAAAAAACAGGTAACTTGACACCACTGTGTACTACACAGCTGTTGGTATGTTAAATTAGCATCACATCAGTGCTGGTGTAGTTGATTCAGCGGCTGCAGCAGCAATGCTTCCTGGTTGATGACTCATCAGTCATCCCAGGTGAGAGGCCTGGATGCTATCTGCCTCTGAAGCACAGGTATTTCACCTCCAGATAACGAGCTTCTAATACTGGCTACCTATCCCGGCAGCACCTGGGCTGGGCTGGCTGGCCTGTGTTCTGGTAAAGATAACCTGTGCTATATGATTTACTGCTTTTCATGAGATGTTTAGCGGTTCTGATGATAAAATGATCTTGTAATCAGTGGCACAGGCTTTGTGTTTAAACTGGCTGCATTTTTGACATAGATGTAGAAATTTAAAACCCATAATGGTCTGAGGTTTGGTTTACAATCAGGTCAGATGATTGTATAGTGTTTCATCACCATCAAGCTCAGCAGCCACTGTATCAGGGTATGGTACTTTTTGTGAAGGTGCCACTACCTCACTGTTTATATGTATCATAATTTTGATCATCTATAATGAAAATGTATAATTTTATTTTGGAAAAACTGTCTTGGTGAAATTTTGATTAAATTTTACACATCTGAATTGATTTTGCTTTTAGTTGCCCATAATTACTGTTTAATCTGTTCCTTATTCAGATTATACTGACTTGGCTTAAATCCTGATTTAAATTAAAATTTTAAAATTTCTAAAGACAGACTTCCTAACCTTTCTGGTCAAATGAAAGTCAAGGCCAGTCAAAATGTGTGGTTCAACCTGGGTCTTTGTCTAAATGCTATGGCATGCCCAGCAAGACTGACCATTTGTTTAAAATTTATCCTTTATACAGAGATATATTACTTCAAGTAAACTAAACATTTTTAATGGAAAATACTTCAACCATACCAACAATGGGAATATAGGTACTGGGGAACATAGATGCACTCCTACAAACAAGCATTTATGTATTGGTGGGTCAGACCAGACTCCTCAGTAAAGGTTAAGTCACTTCCCTTGTGAGTTAATATCAACAAATTAATTATCTTTACCTGTAAGTGCTATATTTTCATGAGAGGTTATCTTAATTCTGGTGATTTAACATGGAGGTAGACCATATGTTGACCGTGTGCTTTACATTGTCACCATGCTGGTGGAGCAATGACCCAGCAACATGCAGCCACTTAGGGCTCTTCCTGTGCTGCAGGCTTTTTTTACTAAGTATGAGTCAAAATCCCACATAAAGAAAATTGGAATCACAGGGGGTTGTCATGACAGCTGATACCTAAATGTGACAAATGATAAGGCTACTCAGCCATATTGCCTTAATCTTACTTTAATTAATAAACTCGGAAGTCACTCTCACCGTCAAGACCATACAGGCAATGTATATTTATATTTAAAGACAGACCACTTCTCCTGGGATTTTATCCTAAATCTGTCTTTTGATTATGTAAGCTTCTGCTTGGCCAACTGATTTATTTTGCGAACGTATCATTCATAAACTACAATGATGGGAGATAGAGACATGGTTCCCATGATTCCCTGGGCAGAATTCTTCCCCCAGTGTGGAGTTGAATTCTTTCACCCTGATTTTGTCAAATTTAGCTATATGTCTTCCAGACCCTTAGTCATTGTAACTCCTCCCCCCCCCCCCCCCCCCTTCCTGCATTCTAAAGTCATCATGGAAAATATCTTTATGATGTCATGCAGAAAGTATTTTGAAACTCAGAAACTCAGAGAGTAAGCTACAAATATGCATGGCAATGACTAAGAGTATGAAAAAACAGTTCACAGGATATATATAGAGTATGAAGAAAAAGATAAACTGGATGTATTGAGGCCACTTATATGCCTAAATGTTATAAAAAATCTAATAAATTTCATTTATAGCTTGGTGTTGTGGAAACATAATAGCTTTTAAGATGTTCTTGTGTGAGATGTTTGTAAGTACATGTGTGACATTATTTATCATAGCATTGAAGGATGTATCCCACATTGACTACAAGTATTGTAACACCACCCTGCTTTTAGTAAATACTGTATGAAGTGCTATGGTGATGATGTTAACACAGACAATATGTGTCATCTTACATTACATTACAAGAACACATTCCATGCTTCTTGTTACGGTGCAAAATGAATTATAATGTTGACAAAAAAATGAAATTTTGGCTTCTTTTGGACAACTTTACTACTCCATCTGAACTGGTTATTTCATCATAACAAGAATTTTTTTTTCATGCCAGCTGAGATTTCACCCTATGAAAGCCAAATGAAACCACTGACCTGAAATCCAGCATTTTTTTATTGAATTCATTTGTTTGTAACAAGCTCTTGTCATCATTATGGTTTTTCTGAGGCATTGTTGTTTTTAGTTTGTTCTTCTGCATATGGCCACCAGAGGTCAGGTTGTACCATGAATTAGATTGTACATGATGAAGGGAAGGTTGAGGTATGTGATAAGTGCTCTATGAATGGCTTCACTGATCAGGTAACAATAGTAACTATAGCCTCATACATTTCACCAAGGCAAGCAGGGAAATTTTCAAGGAAGAGTGTAAAACTGAAGGGTTATGCTAGAATCAGCACTGTGCCACGCTAGGTGTGTTGGCCAAGGAAAACTGTAAATTACTGAGAATTCTCAATTAGTGTGAATTCTGTAATAATTCCAAAAAGGTATTTTGTTTTAAAATAACGATTTTTCCTAACTGAATTCAAATGCACAAAATCTCAATAGCTGGAGTGAAAAATATATGACTTTCAGTGATTGGAGAGAAAATTATTTAATGTTCTTCTGTCGTGTTGACATTTTCCAGGAGGACACCATCTTTGCCTTGGTTTGCCATGACAGGACAAAACTGAATGGAAAAAAGGCAACCCAATCAGACAGAGCCTTGTAACCTGTTTTTGCCTACCAATGCTTTGACCATTCCTTAAATCCCAGTACTAAATTTTTAAAACATTTTTATATAAGAGCCTATTGTTTAATATTGGAGGATGTGCAATGTGCTCTGCTCAGTACCCTCTAAAGTTTAGCATGGTTTATGAATGTGGCCATAAACCTAACTTTTCAGCATAAATTGACCTTTTGAAATTCATCCAGGTAGATTATCTAGCTTGGCAAGCTCATCAACTGCTGATAGATAGGCAGCAGTCCAGCAAGAAACAGCACTGAAGACTAGTGCTGCTGGCTGCTTGTAGCCTTACACAGCCTGTGCGTGTTATATGTTTTCCATGCAGCCTGCTTTCTCTAACTGTATCAGATCGAGGTAGCCTATCACTGAGTATCATGACAGGTACCTGCTAGGAATGTCAGCATGGCTCATCCCTGAAATATGCTTATGACAGCTGATGTTAAACTGAGGTATGTTGTTTTGACACTTGTTGGTTATCATATTTATTTACCCCATACCTGCTAGTATATGATATATACTGTACTGTAATAGTGTATGCAGTAAAACATGCAATTACGACCACCTCCAGGATCAGAAAAGTGGTCACATTGATGAGGTAGTTATTTCCTGAGATATCATTGGTGTATGAACCAAGATTGCACTGGGCAACTGTAGTCCCAGTCCCTCATCTAAGCATAAATTGTCTGGTGAGATTCTACAATACAACAGGTTGTACCAGGGAATACAGTGTAAATTTCTATCCTTTACCCAATTGACTAGTGGTTAGTCTTATATTCAGGTTCACTTGGTGTCCATACCTTGAACATCAGTGTTGATGAATGATCTCAGATTTAACATGCCTTCATAGCTATTTTTATATATTATATTATTTTCACTAGTCCTTGGCACCAAGGAAATTAATGATTTTCTTACATTCCTTTCTGCTCATATTATTTCCTGGTGTTAGGTTTATGTAGAACTACTGTATATTCTCTGTCCTAAGCTGCGGCTAAAATAAGAAAACTTATACTGTAAAACCTTCAGATTTTCACTGAGATCACTCTGTAGCTTTGAATGTTCTAGGCTTAAAAAGTGGTTTTAGCTTTATTGTTTCTTTGGCACAAAACTAATTCCTTTTCACAGGGTAGAGAGATGTTCATACCCAGCTCTCTAAAATGGCTATACACTTACAAGTCAACCAATTTTACTCATATACAGTATACAAATAATTTCAAACCTAGCTGTTACACTAATAATTTTAATTTTTCACTAGCCACTGACACACAGAGAACAATTTTCAATCCCTGTAAAGTTAATGTATAACAGATTTTCAATCCCTGTACTGCAGCAGCACAATCAGCACTGGGTCAGTTTGGTGTTTAGGTGGTAGTTGTGATGTATTGACTGACCTTTGAGTCACACAACAGTCCCTGTCAGTCTGTGAGTGCTGTTTACTTCTGCCCTGTCTGGCTGTACCAGGATCTGAGTTGATTTTATTTTACAAACTGCCAGGTAGACTTTTTCTTTCTCTTGCTGCCTGGCTTGGCTGTTGCTGTTTCTTTTATCTGCTGCTTTGATAACCAGGAAGTATCATCCGACCTCCCCCACATCAACCGCAAGACTTCCGCAAACCTGACAAGGGTGCAAAATATTTTCTTTCTGCAAAATACATCTGTGCAAGCAAGCTTTTTCTCAACAGGTGTACTGGGAAATATAAAATCTCCAAATAATCAAAGCTGCATGATCTAAATATATTTAAACAAACAGTTTATTTTTTTTTAATTCTGAGAAAAGTCATGTAACAACAGTTATGTAAGGATACAAATAATTCTGTCTTTGATAAGTTCACTGTGTAAATTACATTGTATAAGTGTATATATGTCGAGGCCCAGATTAGAATCTGGCTGAATTTAAAACTGGGCCAGCCCAGATTAAAATTTTGATCTTGGCCGGTCCAGATTGAAATCCTGTGGTGAAGACTTCAGGATTTTAATCCGGTCTGGACTGATTTTAAACTGGGCCAGCCCAGATTAGAATTTTGATCTGGGCCGGTCAAGTTAACAGTCCTATGGTGGACTGATTTTAAAGTGGGCCTAACCAAATCAGAATCCTAATCTTTTATTATCTTTTTATCATCTTAAATCAGATAATAAAGTGTACATTTATTCCAGATACACCATTTTGAAGGGCACAAAACACATACTGAACTGTAGGTACATTTAAAATATTATAGTGAGGAAAAAGCTAACGAACAAATGTAATGTGCTTCTTTGGTTTCATCTATTCTTCAAGCATGCAAGTTCACATCAACTTCACCTAAACCAACTACCATAAATAATCACAGTTTAGAATATGTGTCAGTTCTGAGACATCTACTTGACTTAATAACACAATTTTCAACTTAACTGAGATAATTTTCTGTTCTGAATATCAAAACTACATATGTAATATTAAATATATAAATGCATAATTAAATACCAGCTTCACTTATTTATAAGTGAACAAAATAAATTTATCAGTCTTGATGCTCATTTGGGTGAGCAGCTTGACACTGTGCCCTTACATGGGGCAAGGGGGAGGTTTGTGATACCATTACTGTAATTTTCAATAGCAGAAAATCCACAGCTGAGAAAATGATATGATTGCTGTAATTTGGCAGTCTCAAATATAGAGATGAACATGCGTGAAAATTGGATTTATAATTTTAATTCAGACAATGTTTGAGAAATTCTTTGAATTGATGAAAGGCCAGCCAGGTAAATATAGTAATTGAAGCCAGTCTAGGAGTAGATTAGGATTCTGATCTGGGCTGGCCCAGTTTGAAATTGGGCCAGATTCTAATCTGGGCCTCGACATATATATATGAAGCACTGGTGTAAAACCAATAACCAATGATGATTCTATTCTGTGGCTTATATTTGTGCATTAGTGTCAAAGTGAATTGTAATTGGTGATTAATCCAACACTTCACCCAGATGCTCTGCAACAATATTAAAGTAAATTTTGTATTCTGAATTTCATGAATGGTTGAGATAAATTTTTTTCCCCCGATTTCTTTGCACCTGTCTTCAAGACACTGTTGCCCCCTGCCTGGTGTTTCTGTAACTTGAAAGAAAAAAAATCTGCTTCATCCCTTGTTATTGGTGATTAATCCAACACTTCTTCCAGATGCACTGTGACAATATTAAAGTAAATTTTGTATTCTGAATTATACTAATGGTAGAAATGAAATTTTTCCTGATTTCTTTGCACCCATTTTCTAGACACTGCTGCCCCCTGCCTGGTGTTTCTGTAACTTGAAAGAAAAAAATCTGCTACATCAAGGTTATTCCTTGATGTAAATTTAATATAGAACCAACTCATTTGGCATTATATTACATATATAACTGAATACAATATAATATAAGAGAGTGTGATATAATATAATATAATATAATATTACAGTACATGATGCATGTTTCCATATAATAACTGGATTTCTTGTATGAGGTTTAATTCTGTGGTGTAAAATTGTGTTTTCTTTTTTTTACCATATTATTTATGTTGATCATTTCACACCCACCTCCCCTCTCCACACGACCTGACCATATCTGCCCGCAGGTGTTCTATTCTCCTGTAATTTACCTGTCAGCAGAGCATGACTATATCAGCCCCTACATCCAGGTAGCTGAGTGCTGTCAGTCCTTGTAAGTGACCCCTTAACCAGCAGTCCAGTCTACTGGAAAAGCTGCTGAATTCTATACATTCTGGGTGTAATTCAGCTTCACATTTACTCAGGAACATTTCATGTCACTAGTTGGTTTGTCTGTACTTTTCTCCTGGTATTCTCATGGTCAGAAACAGGTGTCCTTTGTTGGATGTTTCGAATGGCACCTATCCATTAAGACAATAGCTGCTGCCTTTATCAGTGAAGGATGGTTATCATAATAAATTTGTGATCAGTGAATGCAAGATATGTGGTTTTGATATTTTTAAAGATATATTTATAACATCTCATCTGGAGCAAAATTTTACAAATGATTTTTGGTCTTGAAATTATTTGAAAAGATGGTTGAAGACTCTGGACAAGCCTGGTCATGTTTTTCTGCATAGGGGAACAGAAAACCTGGTTATTGATGGATTTCCATGAAATTGTATAATGATGGCTCTTCAGGAAAAAAGAGGCAAATTTGTAGTAGGAATGCACAGCGTTTAACTGGGAAACGCCTCAAGTTCATTAAGGCAGAGACAGGTGGCCCTGTATGTCACCCAGACCCATTGGCCAGGCATATTTGCACAGCCTTGTGTCCAAGCGTTTGGGTTTTACTAGTTTCAGTACTGCAGGTAATTATAATAATAATTAAAAGATTTGAAATCAAGCACAAACCACAGACATGCAACTGTGACCAGGTCAATTTTGACTCAGCATTGTCCCAACTACATTCTGCAAGACCCTCTGAACCACAGGTCAGTTGCCAGAGGGCAATTGCTCAGTGTATGCCTCTCTCAACACATATTTAAATAATTTAAGATTTGTCTATGTTCAGGTTGAATATAGATCTCACAGGGCCACTGTTGGTACGAAATGTATAGCAAAAATAAGACACTTCAAATGTCCCTCCAAAATAAATGCACTTGGGACATTTTAGGGTATGGTATGATACTTTTGAACATACAAGCTTTACAGAATGTAGTCAGCAGGCTGCTTTGCAGATGAGTGTATTTGTTACTAATAATTGGGTCTCCACTTAAGTGGGGCTATCAGAAAACTGAAGTACCAGGCCATAATATCAGTATTGATAATGTACTAAGGGCAAACCCCAAAATATGCACTTATTGCTATTATTTGGTCACTGTGAATGCTTTACCATTGGATCCGTGCCCTCAGTGTTGTATGTACTTCCCTCCAGTAATAGGCCAGGGGGCATGCCCATGTATTGTTACACTGTGTATTGGAGTATAAAATGGTGCTTCTTTTGATTATTGCTTATCACCGGTGTTTCTTCTGCCATTTAATCATCTGAGCACTTCTGAGTGAACTACTCCATGCAGTAAATACACAGCAGTCACTCTGGCTTGTAAGTAGGGACCATTTTAAAACGAATAATTGGGGACATTTAATGCTACTTACTGGAGCAAATACTGGTGGGAGAACCTGCAATTTGTAACGCATGTAATCTAGCATTTGTGACCTGTCGGTTAATATTTATGTACCGCTGATTTTAAGGTCAATGGACTAGCATTACAGTTCCTTTTGGCGTTTTACTGTGTTTACATTCTGGAAACTCTTAGAAATACACAAAAGAATTGCAGGCCATGTTTGGCACTGCAGGTAGCTTTGACTCCCTTCATAATGAATGTATATGTGTAGTTTCTGATAAGTAACACCATCCTTTTCCTATTGTGGTTTTGTGTAATGATGCCCCCACAGAGCTATTCATCAATTAATTCACTCCCTCCAGTTGGGAGACACTCATGCGAGAAATGTACAAGCATTCTTGCAGTGAAATGAACTAGGTCCAGTCAGGTTCCTGGGATTACACCAGCCCTCCCAGGCAGGTGTCAGTTTCAGATATATGTCAGTTTCTGAAATCTACACTGAAATCAACATGCTGCCCCGGAAGGTCACAAGATGCATATGATCTGCATTGAGTAGTACCTGGTGTCAATATTGTGGAACAGCAAACACAAGTTTTTATACTTATTATATACTGGATCTTAATGGTGACCCTACCTACACACACCTGGGCAGAGAGTTACTGATAAGTGTATACAAAATATACAGGTAGGTCTTATTTAATTTAATCATTTTTACTGGTCTGCCAAAAGTTATTATATCTCACTATGTATCTCTGTAATTCTATATTAATTTTTTATAAAGGAACACAATGGTCTTGCCTGTATATAAACCCATTAACCTAGACAGCTCAGTGGTAAAAAGCTCAGCCTTCTTGGCTGGCGACCCGGGTTTGATTCCCAGTGTGGCTATGAGAGTGGGTTGTAGTGGCCCATCAAAGGTCAGTGGTTTTCTCTGGATCCTCCGGTTTCCTCCACCCTTACTGACTACCGAGCGCCAACATCCGTGCCATAGAGAGAGCCTCGTATTAGTTATAATAACTAGTTGTAAAATCCATGTAAAATAAATGAAGCTTATATTTAACCTTTGTCATAATGTCTTTAAAAAAATCCAGTGGCCTGGTACATAATTAATCATTTACATTATCATTATATGGTCTAAAAGCTCGGTTTGGTTTCTTCACTGTGCCACTTTCATGCTGTCATGTAAAATAAAATAATATAATGTTGTAGGATATAATGTAATATGAATTGTGTTGGTTACAACAAGCAGAAAATTGTTATAATTCATTTTGATAAGCATTTATAATAAAATAAGTAAATATCTAATTAGTATGTAGTCCACACTATTATGTCATTAATAACCATCGCATGTTCATTTGAAGATACACAATGCTTTATACATATGTATGTGCATCCTGTACTTGTAAGTTTTGTCATCATAGATGTACTTTTATAGTTAAATGACTCAAAAGAGGTGAAGAGGTGTAATTATTGTAAAAAGAATTGGTAACATAACACCAACTTTATGATACATCTGAGAAGTAACAATTACACCAAATGCCTGTCTTGTTAGGAATAGTTAATTATAGCTCCAACAGGAAATAGTCAAACAGTTGCATGTATTATAACTACATGTATATAGAAAGGAACATTTTTATGAAAATCACTGAAAAGAGTACAAATTTACTGAATCAGCATATAGGTCAGGTGTGCTGTGAAATCTACACATTGTCAATTTCAGGCAGGTATGGGTGGTATGCATTGTCAATTTCACTGTGCCAAGTGTATTGTTTTAGTGCACCTGGTGTCAGTTTGTTATTAAATATTCACAGTTCAGTACACTTTACGTCATGGCCTTCCTATTTAATTAGCATGTAAAAAGTTACCTGACATTTACCATTAATTGTCACTCTTGATAATGAAATACCTCACCAACAGGAGACAATGACGAATGGCTTGTTTTGAGTTGCTGTGACTTTGATGTGGGTGGTTGTTTCCCAGTACAAGATGTGGGAGGAATACTGTTTCCTGTTAATCATTAATATGGTCCTCTTCTGTCAGTTTATCATGCAGAGGTTGTTATTCAAGCCAGATATGTAAACCAGTTTTCACAAACACATGAAAAATATTTTGGCCAATAACAATACATGAATATTTTTATGTAAACATTTGAATACACAAAGTTTTCCCAATCACAGTACAGGAGCTAATTTTCATTTTCACTTTGTAGGAAATGTTTACACATATATACACTCTTTAGTTCAGACAATTAAAAAAATATGAGTTTTTTCATTTGAATTGCTGTTTTGAAACCCAAAGATGTTAAAAAATATATAAATTTGTTTATTTTACATGGACTGTACTAATAGTCATTTACTATAATCAAGGCACTTTCCATGGCTCAGCTGATGCTGGTTGATAGTTTGTTAGGATGGAGGAAAATTAAAATTCTTAATTTGTCTAATGACTAATGTCCTCATGCACCCAGTGTTTTAAAGTAAATTAATTCAGGTGATTCCTTCTTACCAAGAGATAGGGGATATACATTCATTAATATATACATTATACATATCACCATGAAATGTCTGCTTTATTGTACAAAAAAAAAATAAACAGAACTTTTCTGTTTAATTGTCCATATTGTAATTTTTTCAACATATGAAAATAGATTTATAGTTGATTATATTTGTTTTTTTTTTTAAGTTAAAAATTTTAATTAAAAAAAAATTTAAATAAAGAAATTGTAAAATCAGTTTTGACTTTGATGCTTTACTAATCATAGCATAAGATATAAGATGATAAGAAACTTACATTATATTCACAATGTTTGAAGTTGTAAAATCAGACAGAAGAGCACTTATTGCATGCTTTCCACTGATAAAGCAATTAATTCAGTAATGTAGCTGATTCCACATCATCCGAGTCAAAGTGAATGTCCGAGCCTAGGCTGCTTGAGTCAAAGTGAATGTCCGAACCTAGGCTGCTTGAGTCAAAGTGAATGTCTGAGCCTAGGCTGCCTGAGTCAAAGTGAATGTTCGAGCCTAGGCTGCTTGAGTCAAAGTGAATGTCCTAGCCTAGGCTGCTTGAGTCAAAGTGAATGTCTGAGCCTAGGCTGTTTGAGTCAAAGTGAATGTGCGAGCCTAGGCTGCTTGAGTCAAAGTGAATGTCTGTACCTAGGCTGTTTGAGTCAAAGTGAATGTCTGAGCCTAGGCTGCCTTAGTCAAAGTGAATGTTCAAGCCTAGGCTGCTTGAGTCAGAATGAATGTCTGAGCCCAGGCTGCTTGAGTCAAAGTGAACGTCCTAGCCTAGTCTGCTTGAGTCAAAGTGAACGTCCTAGCCTAGGCTGCTTGAGTCAAAGTGAATATGCGAACCTAGGCTGCTTGAGTCAAAGTGAATATCTGAGCCTAGGCTGCTTGAGTCAAAGTGAATGTCTGAGCCTAGGCTGCTTGAGTCAAAGTGAATGTGCAAACATTGGCTGCTTGAGTCAAAGTGAATGTGCGAACCTAGGCTGCTTGAGTCAAAGTGAATGTCTGAGCCTAGGCTGCCTGAGTCAAAGTGAACATCCTAGCCTAGGCTGCTTGAGTCAAAGTGAATATGCGAACCTAGGCTGTTTGAGTCAAAGTGAATGTCTGAGCCTAGGCTGCTTGAGTCAAAGTGAATGTCCCAGCCTAGGCTGTTTGAGACAGAGTGAATGTCTGAACCTAGGCTGCTTGAGTCAAAGTGAATGTCCTAGCCTAGGCTGTTTGAGACAGTGAATGTCTGAGCCTAGGCTGCTTGAGTCAAAGTGAATGTCCGAGCCTAGGCTGTTTGAGTCAAAGTGAATGTCTGAGCCTAGGCTGCTTGAGTCAAAGTGAATATGCGAACCTAGGCTGCTTGAGTCAAAGTGAATGTCTGAGCCTAGGCTGTTTGAGTCAAAGTGAATATGCGAGCCTAGGCTGCTTGAGTCAAAGTGAACGTCCTAGCATAGGCTGCTTGAGTCAAAGTGAACGTCCTAGCCTAGGCTGCTTGAGACAAAGTGAATATGCGAACCTAGGCTGCTTGAGTCTAAGTAAATTTCTGAGCCTAGGCTGCTTGAGTCAAAGTGAATGTCCTAGCCTAGGCTGCTTGAGTCAAAGTGAATATGCGAACCTAGGCTGCTTGAGTCAAAGTGAATGTCTGAGCCTAGGCTGCTTGAGTCAAAGTGAATGTGCGAGCCTAGGCTGCTTGAGTCAAAGTAACGTCCTAGCCTAGGCTGCCTGAGTCAAAGTGAATATGCAAACCTAGGCTGCTTGAGTCAAAGTGAATGTCTGAGCCTAGGCTGCCTGAGTCAAAGTGAATATGCGAACCTAGGCTGCTTGAGTCAAAGTGAACGTCCTAGCCTAGGCTGCCTGAGTCAAAGTGAATGTCCTAGCCTAGGCTGCCTGAGTCAAAGTGAACGTCCTAGCCTAGGCTGCCTGAGTCAAAGTGAACGTCCTAGCCGAGGCTGCTTGAGTCAAAGTGAACGTCCTAGCCGAGGCTGCTTGAGTCAAGGTGAACGTCCTAGCCTAGGCTGCTTGAGTCAAAGTGAATGTCCTAGCCTAGGCTGCTTGAGTCAAAGTGAACGTCCTAGCCTAGGCTGCTTGAGTCAAAGTGAACGTCCTAGCCTAGGCTGCTTGAGTCAAAGTGAATGTGCAAACCTAGGCTGCTTGAGTCAAAGTGAACGTCCAAGCCTAGGCTGCTTGAGTCAAAGTGAATGTCCTAGCCTAGGCTGCTTGAGTCAAAGTGAACGTCCTAGCCTAGGCTGCTTGAGTCAAAGTGAACGTCCTAGCCTAGGCTGCTTGAGTCAAAGTGAACGTCCTAGCCTAGGCTGCTTGAGTCAAAGTGAACATCCTAGCCTAGGCTGCTTGAGTCAAAGTGAACGTCCTAGCCTAGGCTGCCTGAGTCAAAGTGAACGTCCGAGCCTAGGCTGCCTGAGTCAAAGTGAATATGCGAACCTAGGCTGCTTGAGTCAAAGTGAACGTCCTAGCCTAGGCTGCCTGATTCAAAGTGAACGTCCTAGCCTAGGCTGCTTGAGTCAAAGTGAACGTCCTAGCCTAGGCTGCTTGAGTCAAAGTGAACGTCCTAGCCTAGGCTGCTTGAGTCAAAGTGAACGTCCTAGCCTAGGCTGCCTGAGTCAAAAAGAATATGCGAACCTAGGCTGCTTGAGTCCAAGTCCCAGTCCTTGAAATTCAAGTCCAAGACTTCATGCAGTCTGAGTCATATGGAACCCCAGTCAAGTCTGAATCCAAATCAAATCTCACTAAAAGAAATTTAAAATGGATATATGTGATTTCCATGTGTATTTTAATGTTTGTTTACATATGCTTTTTACTTGAATGTTTGATAACATTTAGCAGAGCTAAAGCTTGGTATATGTAGTCTTATTTTAGTCTAGATTCTGTTAATTGGTCATACATGTGTATAGGTCTTTATAGCATGTGAAAGAATTTTTTTTTACTGGACTCAAGATAGACTTGGCCTGATCTTTCGAGTCGTTGACTCTTGAGTCTGTGCCCAGAACCCTGGAGTCCAAGTCTGAGTCCCAGAAAAAGTGGACTCAAGTCGTACATCTCTGAAATAGTAACACTTTTGCAGGATTCATCATTCCTGTGTACAGCGAGTCATCATCATGGTTAAGACACAGGCGTCTATCGCAGTAACATTATTTTTTACTTCATCCCAGGAACAAGCTTAAATATTATTGTTACATTTGTGAATCATCATGATAATGGTTGCCATGGTGAATTGCACATAAAATGAAGGCCAAAAAATTATGGAAGACAATTAATTGCAATAGGCACCTGGTATTGCAGCAGACTACATAGGATATATCACACAGACATATAAAACCTTGTTTTCATATCAAGTTTATTGACATTCATAATAAATTTATTATAGATATGTCTTGATATAAACCAAGTCATTTTGGTAGTCCAGGTCTACTGTGTGCTGAGCTTCCTACATAGTGGAGGAGACCAGGGTATAATTGTTAGACCTGCAACTTACAAGAGGAAGAATATTTCCAGTACATTACCTACAGTGTGTGGTACACTGCTACATCGAAGGATTATGTCTGTAATGCAGCAAACTAACTACTTTCATTGTCAGTAAACAGAAGTCAACACTCAGCATGTTAATAAAACTGAACCATGTAGCTTTTCCTGACGGGGAAGCACCTGTATTAAGAGTTGTTTTCACCAGGAACGCTGTTTTCTGTGGAGGCTATGTTTATAACATATCAAAGTGCAAGAATTTCAACCAGGAAAATACCCCGGAAATATAACCAGGGAACTCCTAGACAGGGCCACGCCCAGATTTAATCATGGACCAGATGCTGACAGTTGGTTAGGTATTGATTTCAAGTTGTTTTTCCTGCCCCCCTTTACCAACATAGGTTTTATTGCTCATTAATTGCACCCTACAGTAGCAGGCAGGGATGACTGTCTACACAGTTATCAAGGCATCAGGAAAAACAGCTGACAAAAAGAAAACCGCCTGTTGTGGTATCAACCCCCAGGAGACAATGCTATGTGAATAGTGAAGTTTTTACCAGCTGGGTGTGTAATCCAATGAGGGGCTGGAGTCACTCTGAAGCCGAGGGGGCTGAACCTGTGTAGGGAGTTCCCAGAACCCGACTTCCAGGAAAACACATGTGATGTCCATCACAGCAGGTATAACAGTGATGCCCCAGGATGTTCAGCGGCTGAGCAGCACTGGTTCGACTGCTGGCTGCCGATGCCCGCTGTCTCCTTCCTCGGGATCCAGTTGTTGTTTATGGGCCATGATTTTTCGTAACATTGTCCTTGGTTCACTCTGATGGGCGTTACTCCAGGTAGTGCTGACTCATCAGGTGTCTCTCTGTACCTGAGCAGGTAAGATTGATCACTATTCTTTCATAATCCATAGTGCTCTCTGTTATATTATAATCCATAGTGCTCGATCTCTATTATATCATTATTCATAGTGCTAGGTTGAGTGTTCGCTTCTGTATGAAAATCCTTGTAAACACTGTGTGGTCATGCCAGGACAGTTAAATATTGAACATATATACAAATATTACTCTCTATTCAGATTGCAACTTTCAATGCAATATTTAAACTTCAGTTTTCAGTTAAGAAGTCTTGGCTGATTTG
This sequence comes from Sipunculus nudus, assembly GCA_026874595.1. Classification (NCBI taxonomy): domain Eukaryota; kingdom Metazoa; phylum Annelida; class Sipuncula; order Golfingiida; family Sipunculidae; genus Sipunculus; species Sipunculus nudus. Next base: position 38,227,426 of record CM049310.1, read on the forward strand.
TAACTTTATTATTATAGTACTATTATACACATATGTCAAGAAAAACCAATTTAGGGTTTAAAACAAATTAGGATGAGCAGAGGAACATGACTCAAGGATCACTCTACTTTTATGAAAAGTTCACTCAGAGGATTTTGTTGTTTCAAAACAGTGGAACCTTCCAGTTACAAACACTGGCTAATCAGTTCATATATTCACCTTTTGCAAAAGGACTGTCACTTTATTCACTTATTATGGCACTCGGGCATATCTGCTTAGATTCTGCTTTTATCACTGTTGATGAATACACTTCAGCTGGCGTCATTTGACATCAGCCCGCTTTGTGTCAACACTGCATGTCATTTGATATCAGCCGGCTTTGTGTCAACCAGCACATGTCATTTGACATCAGCCAGCTTTGTGTCAACTAGCTCATGTCATTTGACAATAGCCAGCATTGTGTCAGCTAGCTAATATCAATTGACATCAGCAAGCTTTGTGTCAACTACTTCATGTAATTTGATATCAGTCAGCTTTGTGTCAACAGTTATGTCATTTGATATCAGCCAGCTTTGTGTCAACCAGCTCATGTCATTTGACATCAGCCAGCTTTGTGTCAACCAGCTCATATCATTTGACTTCAGCCATCTTAATGTCAACTAGTTCATGTCATCTGCATCAGCCAGCTATTTGTCAACTAGTTCATGTCATTTCACATCAGCCCCCTTTGTGTCAATACTGCATGTCGTTTGACATCAGCCAGCTTTGTGTCAACTAGTTCATGTCATCAGCATCAGCCAGCTTTGTGTCAACTAGCTCGTATCATTTGACATCAACCAATTTTGTGTCAACCAGCTCATATCATTTGACATAAACCACCTTTTTGTCAAATAGCTCATATCATTTGATATCAACCAGCTTTGTGTGATCTAGCGCATGTAATATGACAACATCCAGTTTTGTGTCAGCTAGCTCATGTCATTTGACATCATCCAGTTTTGTGTCAACAAGCTAATGTCATTGGATATCAGCCAGCTTTTTGTCAACTAGCTCACGTCAGTCTACACCACTTAGTCTCTACTTAGTTTTCTCATATCAGTTGGCAATAACCAGCTATTCTCATTTGACACATGTCATTTGAAAACTGCTTACCTTGTTTAAGTTATATCATGGCACCTGACATCAGCATACCTTGTCTCAATTCACATCATGTCATATGACACAAGTTAAAGTGAGTGTTCTTCATGTTAGTCAGATGACACCATCTCAGTGGACATTCACCACTTAGTGTCACATCTCTTGCTTAATGGACTTAAACCACATTGACACTATCCTGTGTCACATAACCTGCTGAATGGACAAGCCACACTGCCACATTATCTGCTTAATGGACATTGGCTACTCTGTGTCAGTGATCTGCTGAATGGAAATTGGCCTCATGACTGGCTGAATGGACATTGGCCACACTGTCACCCAACTGGCTGAATAGACATTGGCTACACTATGTCAGATGACAGGCTAAATAGACATTGGCTGGACTGTGTCACATGACTGGCTGAATGGACATCGGATGCACTGTGTCACAGGACTGGCTGAATGGACATTAGCTGCACTGCCATATGCCTGGCTGAATGTATATTGACTAAACTAAGTCACTTGATACTTAGTCTTGACTAATACCATGTTTTTAAAGCATTCTATAATTCCTTTTTGTCTGATTATTTCTGTATTCCACTTACAACACACCTGTAGCAGTGATTTTAAAAAATAAATTTATTAAAAACACTCAGTTTATTTGGATTATATTCATATGAGGCAGCAAACATTATCCCAGGATGCACCAGGTGTAAAAGAAAAGGGAAAGCTGATTACATGGAAATATGGTTTCAGTGACATACTTGGCATTTGTAATAATTAAACGACAATCCAGACAGCAACAGGCTGCAGAAATCAACAGCTGCCCAGAGCCTTAGATTTCCTGACATTATAAGAAAATAACAACCAGCGTGTTTGAAATGATGCATTGCCACAGCTTAAAACGGTTTTTCTTGTTGGTTTAGATTTACATATGATGTAGTGACATTTACCATGATACATCTGGCATTTTGAAATTCTGTCATTTTAATTATAGCGGCAGGTATGTAGTTAAGGTTTATTCACCTTTGCAGAAGATTTTCTGTTAATGTCAATGAACAGTAAACCTGTTTCATAATTGAAAAGAAAGTGTACTTCCATATATATATACCTTCCATGCAGTATTGATTAAAACAAGCAGTGATGTTTTACTTGGATATTTAGAATGAATCTAAATAGAATAATCAGTAATCATAAAGGCAACACTAAAACTTTATTTATGTCACAATTGGCCCCCACTAATTTTAAAACTCAGACCCGGGGGGGGGGGGGGGCGGGGGGAAGCTTGTGATCCCCTGATGATTGTAAGCTTCTGGTTTGATTTAAGAGCTGAAGTCTTGTCACCCAAACTCCTTCAAGAATGTCAGTTCTAAGTTTGTAAATTCATCCCTGTGGAGGTGTTATAATTTTCAGGAGGTCAAGTTTTCCCTATGGAGGTGTTATAATTTGCAGGAGGTCAAGTTTTCCCTGTGGAGGTGTTATAATTTGCAGGAGGTCAAGTTTTCCCTGCGGAGGTGTTATAATTTGCAGGAGGTCAAGTTTTCCCTGTGGAGGTGTTATAATTTGCAGGAGGTCAAGTTTTCCCTGTGGAGGTGTTATAATTTGCAGGAGGTCAAGTTTTCCCTGTGGAGGTGTTATAATTTGCAGGAGGTCAAGTTTTCCCTGTGGAGGTGTTATAATTTGCAGGAGGTCAGGTTTCCCTGTGGAGGTGTTATAATTTGCAGGAGGTCATGTTTTCACCCATGACAGTTCATGCTTTGTATAAAGAGGTGGCTCATTTGGCTAGAAAAGTTGATATACCTATGTGTTTTGGGGTTGATCTGGGTCAAGGTTTTGATGCTGAATTATTATTTGTTGATTTGTACATCTGTTTTTAAAATAAATTTGTAAAAAAATATCACTAGTGTCATCTGGTGAAACCTTTAAGCATTATAAAGAATAAGTAGATCCTCTATTTAGGAGGAGTTTATTGTATTCTAGGAATCTAAGAAACAATCAGTCAGGAAAGTTTAATTATCATAAAATGTCTGAGTGCTCCTAGGCGTCATTCTGCTGTCACCTGAAGCAGCCACATATTCTAGGAAATCAGATTCATGGTATTTTCTGGGAGGTCCTGAATTTTGTTTCTGTGATTAGCCAAAAATTAATCATCTTACTAGTTTGATTTTGTTGACACTGGTTGTGGGATATTTACTTCAGACAAAACATGAGCAACTGCATCCCTGAAAACCCACACCGCTGTTTGATGTGGCTGCCTGATGGGGGTGGCCGCGGTCTGTTTATGTCACGACTGTTTGTTTTATTAGTCTCTCAGTATTGATTTTATTCCTTCAGCCCAAGACAAATTCCCAGACTTCCTGATTCCTTGAGAGCACAATTTTCATGAACTGCCAGTGGGGGTGACCGAAGATTGTTGTTGTTATTGTTATTACTATTATTCTTATTATTATTATTTTTATCTCCAACTATCCATAGGTGGAGATATTTGTTTTTGGCATCAATATGATAATTAATATTATTCTACCACTATTTTCGTCCGATTTCATTCATACATATTTAATGTAGGAATCAAGTGAAAAAATTTTGTAGAGATATATATAAGAACACAATTAAGCAAGCACAAACTACAGTAATTTTTATATGGTACTATGCAATTATTTCAAATAAATAAGGCTATCATATGATATAAAATTTTATTGATTTATGAAGATATATATATATTTATATAATCAAATATACAAAAGGGTTTGTTCAGGAAATGTTTGAAAATAAAAAACAAATGATACTGTAGATTTATAAGGAATTTCAAAAAGATGCAATTAAATGAAACTCAGCAAAGTATACACATTCAATACATAGGCAGCGGAACCAGGGGTGGGGGGATAGAGGGGTCATGACCTAGGGATTATAGTGGGGGGGGGGGATATCATTTGTTATATCCCCCCCCCCTGATTTTACACCAGGAAATCTAAACTATCCCTATTTTGTATGTGGACATGCAGTTATAGGCCTATTTGCAGGTATCACTTGTTTTATGGGGTACAGTGGGCCATGTAAGCCTATAATGAAACTTAGCATTTATGTCAACAGCATTATAATGTTTCAAGAAACATACATTCTTCGGTTATAATTTTGCTTTATTTTAAAACAAGAAAACTGTAAACACAGTTATGGTTATTATGCTAAATCATAGGTTTACATTACATCGCATGTATGGCACTTGCTGTGCTCGCTGCACTCACATTCAACAGTTTCAGATTTTATCCCCCGCCCCCACACACACACACAACGGTACCTTCCTCCGCCTATGCAATACACATGTATATACAAAGTGGTGCATATAGTTGTGGAAATTTTATTTTTATCATATTTTACCCAACCAAGAATTGGACTAGCTGCATGATTTGTTTATTGATGTATGTCAACTTACCCATCACTTATTTCCTGATTTTCAATGCAATATTTCTAGAATACATGTTTTATTTGGTTTTGTACAAATCAGTTTCAAATAATGATATCATTGGGCAGTCTAGTCACACAGCAAGGACTACAATGCAGTATTCCACATGATTTCAGTTATGGATTATAATTAGAACAGTATAAGAAGTTTGATATTCCTTGCCAAATGTCCTTAGGGCAGTCTTAGAGAACAATAATAGTTGTGATTTTCATTGGTATGTGTTAAAATTTTCATCGTTTTCACATATACACCCAAATGTAATCGGTTCCATGGTTATTTGTAATAGTTTGTTAAGCTCAATGGATGAACACAAAAGAATGAGGTCATGTTGCCTTAAAATGTCAAATTGATAGGGTCCGGTCAGTAAAAGACTTTAACAGGGGAATGATTCATTTAGGTTGTATTTATGGATGTACGTATCCCTCTCATTGGTGACAATAGATATCTTTAGTAATGTTATTAATGGTAACTTGAAATTATTGGCTCTGTAATGGTCCTGGAGGTCTGAAATTCTTAAGTAGTACACATCCCCTCTTCCATATGAATCTCTGTAAAAATTCCATGGCATTTACGTGAATGATTCTTGACATCATTAAACTGCTTAGAAGAGCCAGATATATGGATATGTAGCAATGCTTATTACTATAAACCACAAGTGCTTTGGGTTGTGATAAAGATAGGAGATACTACAAGGTAGGAATAGCCTTTGTCTGTTATCTTCTTTGCCTGTCTTACTATTATCACATCATATTTAATTTTTATTGGGTCCAGAAACTTTAATTTGAGAAATAAACACATCTGGGCAAAAAAAACAACTGTGAAATCAGGTCATTGTAACTTAATTTCTGGAGCGGGGGGGAGGGGGGGGGGGGGCTTCTGTTTTATTCCATTTGGGTATAATTAAGTCACATGGCCAGTTATTGTGTTTCTTTTTATTTTATTAAATATTGAAACATGTTTCGTTTACTTTACTCATGATGTGATGCATCCATGTATGATATATTACAATTTAGATCCCAATTTACAGTGTATATAGACATGAAAATATGCTTAATCTCCTAAAACTGAATTTGAAACTAGTCATAAAATTGATTTCAGAATCATTATAGCCAGTCAGAATCCGTTCAGCTCGTTTCTTCCCAATGAAGTATGTTCCACTGTAGGTGGCACAGAAAGATGTCAGACATTGCTTTCCATCGAATAATCAAATATTGGCAACACATTAACACAGTTATCTCTGACGATACTAATTAATACAATATTTGGCCTTGTACAGTGATGTATTGCAGCAACAGTGAATTGTAGCAGCCCTAGAAACTGTTTATAGATGTTTTTCATTGTGGCTGGTTCACAAATGCAGTACTTAGACCATTAAGCAATTCGGTCTGTCCTCGATCTGTGCAAGTCCATGCTCAGACAAAAATATAATGGCCAATTTGTTAACAGGTGGAAAAAGTGGAATAAGGGAGACGTTTGGGAGGCATTTATAGTCTCTGTCAGATGAAGAGTTGTTATTATTGTATGGAAATGGGACAGGGACCAGCCTTGTCTGGCTTACTGGCATTTTATGTCACCGTAACCAGCGGAGGATCATTAGAGATTGTTTCCTGAGAATATAACACAGAAAAAATAGCAGAACTTTAATAGCAGAATATATTTGATATGTTGTTTTTTTTGGTTTTTGTTTTTTTTTTATTCAACCATAGCCTAAGTGATTGATACAAAACATAGGTTAAGAATATAAATGTAAGAAAAAACAGATACATCGAGTCATACAGGGTTAATAACTGAACAGGATATGAAGAGCTTATCCTATCCTGTAGCAGTCATCTGCCTCAGTCTCATGTGCAGGGAAGTACTTTACTATGGGTTAACCAGTCACAATTCACACACGTTCAGCAGAACATAATAATAGGAACATGAAGTTAGAAAATGTGTCTTTATGCCAAATGAACCAAGATAATTAATTAGCTAGAGTAACAATTCAGATACACATTAGGTAACTGTGATAAAGTTCATCTCTGCTGAGGTGTTATGTTCACCTCTGTTTGTCTCTCAATCCATTTCCCTGCACAATAGCTCCACATATTACATGATTGTCCCATGATTTTTTGTGGAAGTGTAGGCTGTTAGTCAAGGTCATTTCGGTGTTGGGACAAAACTAGATGTAGGTCAGTTAAACATTGGGACAAAACTAGATGTGTATCCAGGAATTGGCAAGGGTGTGTGCTTACTAGATGTTTTCTAATTTAAGTCCAATGCCAAACTGACTTCAGTTTAATCAAACAGGGACACAATGTGATGCAAGCTCTGCCATTGGTCTGGGTCGTAAGAAACCAATAATTTTGAAAACGCATTGTGGCCTCAGATAAATGAAAACCAAGAGGAATATTCAGCTGGACGCCAGACAACCTTGGTTATGGTCAGAGCTAAGGATCCATTTAATGGATTTTGAGGCCAATTTATACTGGGAACTAGACTGAGAGGTAGACAGTGTGACTGCTGATAAAACTGATTACACGATGAGGAGAATGCTGTGACACAGGGAAAGAATACCCAAAAGGAGGCCCAGGATGACTGAGCGAAGGGTCAACGACCTCCACGGCTCAGCCGGGAGCTACCTGTTAACATGAAGACACAATAACTCACAACCAGGAAGCCATCTATCAAGTCCAGTTTTGTTTGCCCCAGGAAGGTAGGGCTTAAGGTCAGCTCTGGTGTTTTAAGTCAGTCGCTTTTACCTCCTGCATATCAGGAACAACTTCACCATTCATTATGCCTTCCTAATTATATTTAGACTTCAGACAGGAGGGTTAAGTGAGAATTGCCAATGTTATCTGGTGCAAAACAGTTCATGCAGTATTAAGGACTTGGTATTATATCCGTCAAATAACAGAAGTTGCTCACCGGAAGAAAAGAAATTTTGGCAGTATTTAATTTACAGACATCTGTTATGGCTGGTCTAAGTTACTAGTCTTCTAGTTCTCATAGTTAGTGTCAGTGTGTAGTGTTAAGTGGTGACTACCAAACACCTGTTTTACAATGCATGTTCATGTGATCAAATTTTACCCCCAACAATTTCTGTAATATTTCATTGTAGAAATCCAAACCAGATGGTCAGCTTCTTCAGGTACTGATGGAATTTCAGTTAATGAATGGATTATAATATATTTACATTTATAGAAGTAGATTTGTTGGTCAATGATGACAGGCATTGAATGCATGTATAAAACAAGAACAGACACATGATATCCAGGAGGGTGTCTTTTAAGATGAAAGTATGACATTTGTGTTGGTTGACTGAATTTGTTTTTACAATGCAAAAAGTCTGAGTGTTGGTCCTTTGTATTAAGCTTTGGCTGAATTTTACATTGTTACAGTGCTATATGATTGCCTGTGTTAGTTCTTGTTAGGCTGTGGTATCAGATCAATGACTGCATCTATGTATGTTCCTTGAATACAACATCAAATTATTAATACTTTTAATTATTTCATAATATGATAATATAGTAAAATATAAACACCACTATAAAATGCTACCATTATGTGGTCATTAGTATGAATAACCAAGAATTGGGCTCAGCTGTCTGATGATAGATATCTGTGTCAAAGGTCAAGGTCATTTAGTACACAGTGAGGAGCAGGCATCTTGGTAGGTCCTAGTATTCCTGTTTAATGTCCTCCAGGTGTGGGAGTCTGGACACTTTGGATTTTATGGTCACATCATATGTAGGCTTGTTAAGGGTTTCATGCACATTGGTCCACTTAAGTTAACCTCTTGAACTGCAGTATTTGAGAGGTTCACCAGGTATTCATAGCATTTTATAATGCTGCAAATAGCTGTATGCGTGAAAGTTCACAACCTTTCACAAGTTATGTGTTAATCTCATTATTAAAGGGCATGATCAGGTGTATATACATTATAGTCATTTTGCACATTTTCCTAGGGAACTGTCAGCATGATACTGGAAACTCAGGAATATTTTATCAATTTATTTTTGCAAGTGCAAAGATTTGAGTAGGAGGAAAGACTTTTTTCAAGTGAGGTCTTGATCTTACTATGACAGGCCTTGAACTGGCCTATTTTCAGATAAAATCACACAGACAGTAGAGATGTTTTGGTAAGAGTTGATGGACGGATTATCCTGAGGTTTTGCTGGACCATACTTTCTGGATAGCTTTATTTTGTACAGAAAATATTTACTATGAGAAAGGTAAGTGCCACAGAAAGGGGGCCTTGCATGATAAAATGGATGTATAGAAATGGTGTTGAGATATTATAAGAATATCTTTAGCATTAATTATAGAAAAAAAGATTTGTAGCTGACGGTAGATTGCATGGTGTCTTATTTTCTGATTTAAAAATAAGATTTGCATTTCAGTTTTTCATTGAATAAAAAAAAACTTTAGTACAAATGAATATGATAATCAATATAATCATGCTTGCTGTTTGCACCAAAATAATCCAGATTATTAGATTGTTAGATAAAAATGAAAACCACCAGGATTACACATGTATCCATCTGTTCTTCTAAAAAGGATATGTATTTATTTGCATTTATACACATGAATTCACTACTAAGGAGGACACTATTGCTCAAATTTATTAGTGTGTTCTCATTAAAAATTTAAAACATATTTTAAGTTGAATATTAACTGATTTTCATTTAACATAAAACATCACAGGTTTAAAAGATTGACTCAAGAGATGGCATCACCGCATCCAAAATTTTATACAGTGGTCCCAAATTTTACACAATAACTTTAACACCTTGATATAATATATAATAGCCATGATATAAATATTGGTAAAATAATATTGTTTAACAAACATTTAGACTTGAAACTGATCTGGTAAAGGCACATTGGTGTATTTTTGTGTACTCCATGTCACCATCTGTCTTTATGGTTAGTGAAAAAACACAAAACAGATAAGGTTTCTTCTTCATCAGCCAAATAACACACTCTGCTGTTTGATAAAAAGATTCCTGAAAGTCAGAACCCAGTGCGCTTTTGTTTAGTTTGTTTATGCACATGCAGTTCCAAGAGGGTAAATTATGTGTAACAGAGACTCCATAACCTTTGATGGGGTTTTCAGTAAGGATGGGCAATCCAGGGTTGGTTTATCAACTGAACATTTATCAGTCCACCTGTTTAAATCCAGAAAGCTACAAAGAAACTCTCCCTTTGTTATGACAAACACGTTTGGAAGATGAAAGGTTTACAGGCTGATCCCTGCAAGGAACAATGGTGAAACCTCAACAGACTTGCTCATTGGCTTCTGTGGTCCAAGGCTAGAGCACAGGACTGAAAACGATCAGCAAAGCAGTGAGATTTTCACGGTTGGTCCCCACCCAAGGTGAGGGTGCTGCAGGTTTTATGGGAAGGCTGTTCCCCAGGGCCATATTTCATTCACACATGAGTGCACAGTTAAGGGGGTCCCTTGGTTGTATGACCCAGCAGTGGGGTTTATGCAGCAAGGGCCTGCAGGTGCAGTAGACACTAGGCCTGGGTGACACCTGGATATAAAATATAATGACAAAGCAATCGCTACCATCCTGTCACATAGTGCCAGACCGAAATTGCATATGTACATACTGAGCTTAAGAAGTAGATAAGTTGGCATCAAAAATGGAGGCGGTTTCCTTCACCAAAAAAAAAATACAAACTGAAATCAAGATATGGAAAAAGAAAAAATAGCAGCTCAGTTAGTCTTGAAACTGATCAGATTGAACAGCCACTGCTGCTGCCTTCTGCTTGGTGTATATGGTACTATAGAGGATAATTTATGAAGGAATACTTAATTCTTTTCAGACAGAATCAAGTTTGCTTTAAAAAAGAAAATACATGGTGTTAAGTTTGATATTTTTATATGTTTTCTTTCTCTATTTTATTATATAATTGATATTTTTGTATTATCTGTGTACTTGTTTGTGTTTAATTCTATATTTAGAGCTCCTTTCATATATCATATGTAACATATCAAATTTTACTGGAGGCATTCCTGTTAAATAAAAACAGACATTTATACAGTATATCATGAATTATGTTTATACATTGATAGTCTTTCACTGAATCAGTTATATTGAATTAAGGTGTGACTGGCAGGTTCTTCCTCCGTATCCTGGGTTTGATGTTATGAATCCTGCATTATCTACCCATGTAGCATATACGTTAAGATCATATCAGCATGTCCTAGAACAGAAAATAAACATCCTGTGTGTATGTAAGCATCCTCAGTCTTATAACAAAGCAGTACCTATTCAGATTGTGTGTATATACTCCCTATTTATACCTGAAGAAATATTGGAATTATTCTAATCTAATGAACGGTTGTGGAATTTAAACACTGTGTATGACTGCACTGTGTATTACTAAGGAGGGGATCACCTTGACACCTTCATAAAGGTAATGTAAACAAATTTGATATATAATGTGATACATTTTTGAAAAGTCATATGACATACTGTAACATTTGCAGATAATTAATTTAGGAGTGAGAGAAAAATTTTAAGTCACATCATGTAGTTGACAAGTGGTTATAAATTCAATATTTTTGTGTTTTCCTAATTAATTGTTCCACTGCTCTTGTTTTTTGTGTTTATTTTTTCTTTCCTCTGGATATAATTAATAACCTTGTTAATGAAAGTCAGCTAAGAAGCCTGAGCATCCTGACCCAACAGTATGTAACATGATTGACTTAAATACACCTGAGCTATAGGGATGGTCCTTTTGTAAAGAAATAGCGACTAGAAACTTCATGTTTGACTTACAGATCAGTCAAGACAAAGATCTTGTTAACCTGAAAATCTATATCATTATGTTAAGAGCTAGGGGAAATATTTGTCCAATCAGCTGTTCAAAAAGGCCCAGTTACAAAATCCCATTGATCCATTTAGAATTCTCAGAAATGATTGTCCTGATATTTGGTGTGCTTTACTTATTCTACCTTTTAAAATCTGTAACTTGACACTCTGAGACAGTAACATGATTGAGTCACTGGGGGACAGCAGACGTACTGTCTGTGACGCACTGGACTCACTGGCTGCATGTAAGCCATATGCTTCATTCAGAAGCTGTTAAAATTTATTTGACAGCACAGTAACAGTCCCTGGTCTCCATCAATGCAGTTTCACATTAAGTGCATATGTGGGTGTCAGTGATTCACCCCAGTGTGATAACCTTGAGGGGTGAATTGACCTCACTTGTCATTCATGTCACCCTCATCCTTTCTGGCTGTCTGTATGATGCCTATTAAAGCTGAGGTCAGGAGTTCAATTCCTGTTGTATGTAACTTACTGTAGTACAGGGTTTAATGATATATTAGGTATCATTAAGATTAATATTATAAATACTGATGGAACTGGTTGGTAAATTATGGTGGTTTTGAAGTAACATTAAAAACGTTTAAAATAATTGGATGGTGGCCAATAAGGAACATTTAATATAAAGAATGTTGAAAGGTTCAAATTATAAAAGTTAAAATATTGATCAAAATACTGTGCAACCTGTAATTTATTATCAAAAAGGGTATTAGGGAACACATGTCAGGTACTTGTTAACAATATTTAAGATGCATTTACTTAGTTCTTGTACATTTATAGGATCACCAAATGACAGCTCTTCATTTGGTGACAGTACTACAATATACAGTTAATTTTCATGTGTACTACAGTCTTGCCATTCAAAATTTGTAGGTTTCCATTTGTCACTTGTCTCCTCTTTGACAGGGAAACATTTCATTGAATGGTGATATGTCTTTTCTTCTGTGGCAGCCTAGAAATTTTTTTTTTAATTTCAGTAAATGTAAAATAATCCAAATATATAGACATAAATGTATACTTTATACTTTGACCAAACCACTGCCCGTGAGAATAGCAGATAATAAGCAGATTATTTGTTCTTACATTAACCCCCTGTGTATTGTTTATAAAGCATCCCTGGTGTTGTAGATTCTCACTTAAGCAAACCCAGTGACTTTTGATGGATTACTGGGGTATACCCTTGTTAAGATAAGCGCCCCACCACCCTCCCCCATCCCATCTTACCATGGGCCACCTGTTGTTTTTGTGGGTGATACTTACTCATTGACCATGGGAAAGTCAGAAGACATGGCTGTGTGTCTTTATTTCTGTGGCATTTTGGGAAAATTTCAGCAGAAATGTTCAGGTATATTCTTTTTTTTTCCCATAGTCATGAAAAGATCTGTCATATATATAAGTGTAGCACGGGCTGTATGCTATACACAAAGAAGACAGGCTGGCTGTTGATCACATTTAATGTTGACTTGTCAGATACAGATAGCTGGACCCTCTCTCTCCGCAGCCCAGCAGGACAGGTCATTAAATAAGTGCTGTGCGGACCTGAACGAAGCACCCCCTGCTGAGGGCCACATGGCTAGCCTAATAACATAAAGCTGTGTTTCTAAAAACAACTAATTATATATATCATCTGAACTACTTGATGAAAACTCATAAAACTTACAATACTTAATGTAATCTGGTTTATGTTTATGTGTCTCAAATTTAAAAGCTGAACATTCAAGGACTAATGAGATATTACAAATAATCCAAATATTTTTCCTGGAAAAAGCATAATCATTTAAAATACTGAGAAATAATAAAATCTAGATATGAAAAGACAGTAGATACTTTAAATATATATAGGATAGGTTGTATGTGTAAAATTTGGTGTGTATATGACATTCCCTTCCCTGTGATCTAAGCTTTTGAATTCATCCCAGAAACACAGGGCCCAGAACAAAGAACTATAGACTAACAGTTAAGTTGAGCCTGCTACAATTTCCTACGGCCCCTCCAAATTTGGACCCCAAATTAAATTAAAGTAATAAATATACGGTAGCTAACAAGAGATTACTTAAGTATCTAGCAGAACATTTATGATAACATAATAGAATAATAAAAAAAAAAAGATATAAGATGCAAGGATTGCTAACCCACATATTAAATCAGTCTTAACATTAAACATCTTACCATGCAGCAGAAACCTTAATCATCCAGAGTAGTCCATTGACACATGTATACACATTAATCCATTTGTAAGCACTCAATAAGTCCCAGCAAAGAGTATAATCAAAAATCTGTTAAGCAAATAGATAGAATATTCACTGACAGTGGTTCATTGACTTTGGTTGTTTCATTAAGACCATATTACTAAGCAATCAGTAGTACACATATATATTGAAAATTTATAGAATGTTCACGGTCACTGCCGTCTGTTTTTACACCTTTTTCTGGCTTTGCCTGCTTGAGTCCTGTGGATCTGGTATTCCCTCACCATGAACTGGGGTAGGTTCTCTGCTGGCTCCCATGTGGTCTGGCTCTGGTCTGCCCACTTGACCTTAAACAGCAGACGACCTTTGTACCTGCTTGATGAAAGCAGTTTTTCAACCTCAGCCCACTCCACAGTATCACTATCATCATTATCACTTTGGGTATGTCCCTCTGTGTCACCATTATCACTTTGTTTATGTTCCTGTGCATTATCACCTTGGTTATGTTCCACGGTATCACCATTATCACTTTGTTTATGTTCCGGTGCATTATCATTTTGTTTAGTTTTCACTGTATCACCATTATCACTTTTGTTATGTTCTATGGTATCACCATTATCACCTTTGTTATGTTCCAGTGCATTATCATTTTGTTTAGGTTTCACTGTATCCCCATTATCACTTTTGTTATGTTCTACAGTATCACCATTATCATTGTCACACTGCTCACTATGGGTTGACACCTCTTCAGGGCTTGAATTTTGTTCACTATGATCACTTTGGTTCTGGTCCGTGTCTGACTGCGCACTATGGTTATCTGGTTTGCGAACAGCAGGCTCTGGCTGCAAGTGACTCCGACGCCCTTCAGGATCATTGTATGGTTTTAAACGATTTGCATGCACTAATGATTTCAGAGCCTGATGGCTTTCACAGCTGTGTATTTTGTAGGTATGGTTGGGTCCAAGGTCACTGATGTAATATGGACCTTGCCAGTACTTGTGAAGCTTGCTGGATTTACCTTTTGGGATGGCAGGGTTAAACATCCAGACTCGATCTCCTAATTTAAATGCTGGTTCCTGTGCACTTCTATTGTAGTACTTCTCATAGTGAGACTGTGCTTTCAGTATGTTTTCCTGAGCTGTTTGGTGAATTATGTCCAGTTTCTCCTGTAATTTGGTGACATAATCACTGAATGCATTTGGCAAACTTTCTGGTATATCCAACATAGTGTCCACTGGTGCGCGCATTTCTCTGCCAAATAATATTTCAAAAGGTGAAAACTGTGTTGAGTTTACAGCAGGTGTCTTTCTGTAAGCCATGAGAATGCCAGGTAGAATATCAGACCAGTTCCGTTGTTCTTTGTCAACATAGGCTTTCAGTGCCTGTGCAAGGGTACGGTTGAATCGCTCACATGTGCTGTTTGTCTGTGGGTGATATGCACTTGTAAAGTGATGTTTGATCTCCAATCGCTTACATAATTCATTTATCAGTCCCGACATAAAATTCCTGCCTCTGTCTGACACTAGGGTGGTGGGGGCTCCATAGCGGGCTATGATGTTGGTAAACAAAACATCTGCTATTTCTGCTGCAGTTTGACCTTTTAGTGGGAATGCTTCTGGCCATCTTGAGAAGCTGTCCACTATTAAGAGAATATAACGGTTACCTTGGTGATCTGGGTTCACAGGCCCCAAAATGTCCATATGCCAGCGCTGGAACAGTTTTGCAATAGGAAGTGGGTGGAGTGGTGCTGGATATTTGTGCGTTGGCTGTTTCACAGCCTGGCAGACTTCACAGGTCTTGACATAGTTTTGTGTATCGGCATACATTCCAGGCCAGTAATATTTTGAGGTCAGGGAAGCATAGGTACGCTCAAATCCCTGGTGAGCCCCACCTGCCAGACTGTCATGGTGTCCTTCCAATAATTCCTTCCTGAGGACTTGTGGGATGGCTAACTGCTGCTTAATCCTAATGTCTTTTGGGAGTTTCTTAGCTCGGCGATCCCACAGATGATAAAGAATCCCGTCTATAACTGTGTATTGCTGGCTTTCGGCGACCACTCGGTTTGCTTTTTGTTGGTTATCAGGTAACTGCATGTTCACCAGGTATTGCCAGATGGGACCTAGATCAGGACAATCACGTTGTTGCATAACTAGAGCATCATGCCTTTCTTTGACAAACTCGTTTTTTTCTAGGTCAGCTGATACCTGCTCCACCACACTAAATACTGTTTGTGCTTGACTATGATTATGGCTGTCATCTTCAAAACACAGGTTTACTTCCACTATTTCACATCCTGGTCTTTCCTCATGCTCTATGACTATGTCAGTTTGACACACTTGCATCTCTCCAGGACTGTTGTCTATCTCTTCTTGCATGTCTCTTCGTCTCGAGAGAGCATCCGCGTTCTGGTGTTTACGTCCAGGTTTATGTTCTATATCAAACTGGTAACCTTGCAGCTGCAGAGACCATCTCAGTAATCGTCCTGTGGATTGCTTTATTTCCTTCAACCATTTTAATGCCACATGATCCGTGAGCACAGTGAAATGCTGGTTTGCCAAGTAGGGATGGAATGCTTTGACACCTTCAATGATAGCTAGTCCTTCTCTTTCAGTTATTGACCATTGTTTTTCAGCTGGGTGCAATGACCGACCTCCATATGCTATGGGGTGCTCCAAACCACTATCATCTTTTTGCCCCAGGATATATCCGATTGCTTCACCTGAAGCGTCAGTTGACAGGAGAAAGGGCTTACTTAGATTGGGATACGCTAGGACAGGTCTAGACGTTAAAGCCTGTTTTAGTTGTTGAAAGGCTAGCTCACAGGTATCAGTCCATTTGAACTTGGTATTTTTCTGCAGCAGTTTGTTGAGGGGGGCAGCGATTTCAGCGAAACCTTTAACAAAACGTCGATAGTAATTGCACATACCGAGAAAGCTGCGAACATCATGCTTGTTTGTTGGAACTGGAAAGGTTTGCACCAGGTTTGTCTTGTCAGTGTCCACTGTTATGCCTTGAGGGGTAATCACATGTCCCAGGTACTTGATGGTTTTTCTTGCAAAGTGACACTTGCTTGGGTTCATCCTCAGTCCAGCTCCTCTGAGACGACTAAACACTCCATTTAGGTGTTGCAGGTGCTCTTCAAATGTTTTACTAAACACTAAAATGTCATCTATGTAGACCAAGGCATGTTTCCAATTTAGTCCCTGTAACACTTTGTTTAATACCATTTGGAATGACATCGGGGCGTTCATTAAGCCAAACGCGAGTTTCTTGAATTGAAAAAGTCCATGGTGTGTTATGAAGGCACTTTTGTGTTTAGTTTCAGGGTCCAAGGGGATTTGCCAAAATCCTGAGGCTAAATCTAATGAGGTAAAGCACTTTGCAGAAGACTCACCCACAGTATCCAACAGATCATCCAGCCTAGGCAGCGGAAATATTTGCGGCTTGGTGACTTTATTTAGTCGACGATAGTCCACAGCAAAGCGAAAACCGGTCCCCTTTTTGACTAGCACAACAGGGCTGTACCAGTCAGACATTGATGGTTCTATGATGTCGTTTTGAAGCATCTCCTCCACTTGTCGCTCTATTTCAGCTTTTTGTGCAGTGGTTGTTCTGTAAAATCGCTGGCGTTGTGGTAAGGCATCTCCTGTTTCAATACGATGATGGTAAAGATCAGTACATCCCAGTTCTGATAAATTTGTTGCAAACAAATCTCTGTTTTTGCCAAGGAATGCCTTGAATTTAGTTCTTTCTTGCTCTGACAAGTCTGTGTCTGACAGCGTAAACCCCAAACTTTCAGCAGCCTGTATCCACTGACTCTCTTCAGTGTCCTCGCATGACCTGTTGACTGGGGACAAGTTGACCTTGCCATCTGCTAGTTCTTGACCTGGCATAGCCCCCATATTGCAACACACCGGCTTAGGAGTAATTACATTATCAGCAGGAATAGGTTGTGCTACTGCTACTGTCTGCCCTGGTCTAATGTGTACATCTTCATTTGTAGGGTTGAGTAATTTATAAACTGTTTTTCCTCTCCTAATTTTGGCTAAGCATCTGGCTCCCATCAGGTTAAGTTTTTCGGGTAAGTGTGACAGGGGCTGCAGTAGTACCTCTTGTCCTGGCCGCCCTCTTACCTTCACTGGTAGATCACATTCTGAGTTTGCAGGTATAGTGACTAAAGATACAGTTCTTACCATGGAGCCTGGTAAAACGGGGTCCTCTAAAACATGTTCAGATAGTCCATCCTGCAGAGAGAGATGACCAGTGGCCAGGTCAATTTTAGCCTTGTTTGCCTCAAGAAAGTCCATGCCTAGTATCATTTGGCAGTGTAGCTTCTCAAATACATGGAACTGTTGAGATATTTGAAGTCCACCGATTGACATAGTAAGATTTACTGAGCCTAAAGCTGATTGCATAACGCCACTTACACCAATAATAGCAGGTATCCTTGCTGCACTGAGCTGTCCATAAAGTTTTAGGTTTCTTAATAGTCCAATTGAAATGCATGAGACTGAGGCACCAGTGTCCACCAGGCCATTAACAGTACGGCCCCTTACTTTCAGTACAAGTGTATTACGGCACAGTGGTGCTACAAGTCCTGTGCATGCCCCATCAACATATGGCTTGTGTGTTCTGTGATGCTGTAATTGTCATTGCTGGTTGGGTCTTGGTGCTGAACGACACATCCTGGCATAATGGTTTAATTTCCCACACCTGTGACATTCTAATCCATTAGCTGGACAATCACTTCGTGCATGTGCTTCCCTTCCACAATTTTGACACTGCTCCGAAAAATACTGTCTATTCCTAGCCCTAAGGGAAGGGGCAGGCCTTTGGCTACTAACATACCTTGTATTGGTTGAGGCTGCGTTGGGGTGAACTGCTGTTGCTGCTTGAACTTGTGCTTGTGTCTGTAGCATCTGGACAGACATGTCCTCTAGCTGTTTTTCCAGGCGCTGGATAGCTTTGATCACCCCACATGATAAAGTGTCAGCACCGCAGGTGGCTTCAGCCATGGCTGCTGATGAGTTTATCTCTTGCAGGGTCTTACATCCCTTCTGTAGCACAAACTGACGAACTGCTGGTTTCAGTCCCTGGAGAATGGCTTGCTTGGTTTGTTCTTCAGGGAGGCCTACTGATGCAGCTTCTGATGTTATTTTGGTGATGAAGTCTTGGGCTGTCTCTCCCTCCTGTTGCTGCATGGTGAACAAGGCAGCTGTTCGTGACCACTGTGTGTTTTCATTTGGACCATAACGCTGCAGGAAAGCTGACTTCAGTTGTTGCAGGTCTGTCTTTGCTGATCCAGGCAGGGCCATATACCACCTGAGAGCCCCATCACTGAGGTGCAGTGGTAGAGTACTTTTGGCTCTGTTGTCATTCAGTTCCTTGCTGGCCACCATGAGCTCAAATTTGGTAAGCCACAGCTTGGCATCCTCTGTGGCTAGGCCCCTGAATGGAGTCAACAGGCTTTCTGTGTTCATCTCTGACTGTGACTGTTCTTGATATCGTCTGCTTGTAGCTCTTGTGTTGTAAGGCATGGGACGTACCTCGGATTCTCTCCACCAATTTGTAGCACGGGCTGTATGCTATACACAAAGAAGACAGGCTGGCTGTTGATCACATTTAATGTTGACTTGTCAGATACAGATAGCTGGACCCTCTCTCTCCGCAGCCCAGCAGGACAGGTCATTAAATAAGTGCTGTGCGGACCTGAACGAAGCACCCCCTGCTGAGGGCCACATGGCTAGCCTAATAACATAAAGCTGTGTTTCTAAAAACAACTAATTATATATATCATCTGAACTACTTGATGAAAACTCATAAAACTTACAATACTTAATGTAATCTGGTTTATGTTTATGTGTCTCAAATTTAAAAGCTGAACATTCAAGGACTAATGAGATATTACAAATAATCCAAATATTTTTCCTGGAAAAAGCATAATCATTTAAAATACTGAGAAATAATAAAATCTAGATATGAAAAGACAGTAGATACTTTAAATATATATAGGATAGGTTGTATGTGTAAAATTTGGTGTGTATATGACATTCCCTTCCCTGTGATCTAAGCTTTTGAATTCATCCCAGAAACACAGGGCCCAGAACAAAGAACTATAGACTAACAGTTAAGTTGAGCCTGCTACAATTAAGTACAGGGTCATTGTGTGACATATGTGGAGATTTTCATGTACAGAGTTGTTAGTGCTGAAGAATACTGCTCTGTAAGGAAAGCACCAAAAAGTGTTTTTCTGGTTACAGAAAAAACCTTTATTTCAGAATATGAAACAGTAATGTGTTAATGATATAAGCATATAGAGCACTTAAACAATAAGAATTTTAACATTTGAATAAAATATAGAATAAAATAAGATAAAATAACCATTATTGACAGTTATATCAGGTGCATACATTAGTTCAGAACTTGGAAAAAACTGGCAAAAGTAGCTTTTGTTGTTTATTTTTTATCCTTTCTGTATGGCCAGAGGAGTTATAAGTAGTCTGCCAGAAAGGAGGGTATAATTAATCTACAAGGAAATATACATTTAAAAGAAAATGGTCATGTATAACAAATGTTGAATAGCTGATAATTTCCAAGGCTTTCTTTAAGAGTCAAGCAATGGTTTCAGAAAAACATAGTATATTTTAATATTATGAATAGCTGTACTGACAGTATTGATAACATGCTGTAACAAATACCTCTCTATTAGTAACAATATAGATTGATCAAAATGCTAAGAGCTTCTATGAAATGATTAACCTGAATATATAAGGAAATGTGATATGCAGGAATCAAAGTCTGATTGATTTAGAGAGCTGGTGTGGTGAAATGTACAACAGTAACATGGCATATTAGAATGTGGTTCAACTCAGTTCACCTTTTGTAATGTCAGTATCCACATCCACTTTACACCATTGAAGTGTATATAGGCTCTCTCTGCCAGGACATGCATTGTGATCAAGTTTACATGTAAGGCCTATGCTGTAAAGTTGACAGCACTGGACCACATCACGAATACGCAAAAACATGTTAAATATGTGAAAGTAGATTGTTAATGGTGCTTTGTGGGGATTCAAGAAGCCATGTTAAAAATCACCTCAAATACAATCATTTTGCATTCAGATATATCAGATATATTAGAATTTCTCTTTGGTGTGGAAAGTGGAAATCTGTATGAATCTAAGAAATATGGTACTGAGACTGTTTTGGTATATTACTTTAATTTCAGGATTTTGATTTAAAAAAAAAAAAACAATATTCTGCTCTAAACTTTGGCAATACACATCCTCTCTGCCCGATACTCTCCATGCAGATAGATTCTCACCTGGATCCTGTCCCCAGAGCACCTTCTTGTTGCATCCCTTCAACTTTTTTACCCTTCCTGGTTTATTTCTCCTAGACCAGAAACCTCTCATGGGGGCTTCCATTTTGCAAACACACTTAAAATTTCGATGTCATAGGTCGCAGGTGGAAATTATTGGTTTCCAACTAGTCATAATAGACATTGAAAGATTTGGAAAATGTAAGCTGAAGAAGGAAAAAAAATACTTAAACAGTTTAAATCTCTTTCCAAGAGATGTCATGATGTCATAATGTGTTCTCTTTTGAAATGGGATGTTACAGCAATTGTACTGTGATGTTATTATAACATTGTTCATATTGTAGTACAAATACCCATATCTGGGGGGGGGGGATACAAGGTTCCAGATAATCTTTATGGAAAGTACAAAACTGCTATGCTTTAGCAACTGATACATCAGGAGGTTAATGGGTTCACATCCGTACATAGTTGATAACATCTTTATCATCCAATTCTATAATTTGCCCTCCTGGTGTTTTTGACCTGGTAATTTTTGCAGCTTTTCTCAGCTCTCTACTAAGTGAACAGCCTAAACAGGCGCAAGTTTAAAGTTGATTTTTGTCCTTGACCAGCACTCATTAACTCCTGGTTAAAGTAAACATGCTTTTGTGGTTTAGCCCTTAGCAAGGGGTATTCACATGGAGAACATTTCAGAGGATTTACATCTTCCAATGATGCTGTGTTACAGTGGTGTGCCAGTTAACTGATTATATCAATGGTTTATTGTTTTCTTTCATAATTGAATAATTGGGTGCATATTTTCATTATCAGTTACAAATTATTGTGTTCACATACAAAGGAGTCATATTATACAAAAACATATTCTAATTCTGTCAGAGATTCAAGAAAGATGTTGCACAAAGTAGTGAACAGCATCAAAAATTAACCTTGTGCAGTGAACAAATGTCAACAACCTTGCTGTTACTTTGACCTTTCAGAATAATGTACAAGTCAGACTTAATTAACTCGGTCAATAATTCATGTTTAATTGTACACAACAGATTTCAAGGTAATATAGAAGGCACATAAAATAACTGATTAATAATTGATCATCAGTCTTTTCTTCTTTAAATCATCAAACATCATTCTACAACCAGTTCCACCCTCTTCTGTGTTCCTCATGGTATCAGCTTCACCACTACTGTTGTCAGTCACTTTAACCACTTATTATACCTTGTCTGAACATATTGTTTCTTTGTTACAGATTTTGAAAAAAGTTTCCACAGTAGACGAGGCAGCGTTCCCGTCGTCCCTCACACCAGTATGAAGGAGCAGGAAGACTCGCTCAGTGTGGATGGAAGCACACATTCCTCAAACAAGCTCACGGTCAGTGTCATCTGGCAGAACTTCATAATACCATATTATTATCATGTCATTATATTGGGGAGGGTGGGGAGGTTGGAGTTTACACGTGATTTTTTGGGGGGGAGGGGGGGTGTTAAATGTTTGTTTTATAACGAACAAAAATGTTACAACAAAAACAATACACCATTCACAAAATTTACCAGTCATCCCCGGTTGGATCAAATTCTCTGTTTTCATGTATGTCACGAAAATAAGTACTAGTGCTGTCCTCTGCTGGAGGACTTTGACACTGTATGTAATACAGTAAAACCCGGAAAATACAAGCATCAATGGGTGCTTGATATTGTGGTCACATTTTCAAGGTGTTTGTGCAACTAGGGTTGTATATAGAGCAAAAAGGAAGCAGGACTGTGAACTAGTGGTTATTATTTTGAGGTGGTCGCTGAGCAGAGGTGATCATCAGGTGAGGTTCTACTGTACGTCAAGGAAGTGTTCATCATACCATAAAGTGAATCATAAGTTTTGTTTATAAATAAAAAACATGTTACTTTTTGCAGAGGTATTCCACTTGAGTGCTTATATGTAACTATTTTTGTTGCATACTTGACTCTACCAGCTTCATTATGATATTACTTGGTTGAACAATCAGCTCAGCACTCCAGCAGTCATGACTTTAACCACTGGTTATCAGTAACAGCTGACAGCACTGCTACAGAGCAGCACCTCTTAATATAGTCAGTGCTGGAGTTATGTTACATACATAAACAAAAACTAGCAACGGAAAAGGTGGTGACTCACAGAGAACAGGCACTGGATTAATACCTGGTTCTGCCAACAGATGGCAACAGAGGGTTGTTTCTATGCCTGCGTCCTTTGAAGGGCAGATCTGGATATTTTCTGCACTGTATACAAAAGGTCTGTTTATCTCTATCAGAGAAAGACCCTTTTACCCATTTTGTATGGTAAGGGAAACACTGGAGCATAATCGAATGACATTTGATTGTGTATCACAGGATCAGATAGAATGTATTGCTTACAGTGAAGTAATATGATTGATAGATGCAAGAGGGCCAACATGATTATTAATATTATTTTCAAGAATTGTTATAATAATTAACAATGACTCTTATAAGAATATCCATCGGTATGTTGTGTGCCTCATTGAGTACTATTAGACAACAACCTATAGAATTATTATTTTACACCTGATAAAAATGTTTAAGTTTAACAAACTATTATTTTGAGGTTATTCTAATTTTATTCTATTTCCTTACTTAATTTTTACTTTTTCATAAAATTCAATGTGGTAGTTCTGGTATTTAAGGGCTCCTTAGTTGTTGGTTCTTCAGTACTTGATGGTCCTTGACCTTATCTCAGGCCATTGACCTCCCTTTTTTTCAACACTGAGCAGTTGCCTTGGCCTGGTAATTGTTAATTAATGGAAAATAATTGTTTGCATTATACAAATATGTCTAATAAAGTACTTAAATCAGTGAATGATAAATTGCATATATCAGATCTGTGCAGCTGTCAGTGACATTTTAATAACAGTATCATTACACATCCTGGAAACATGCAGACAAGGTCTGTTATTATTGTTACACTGCTCTGGCATTTAGCTTAATGAAACTTTAATAATATCAGCACACAGCAGTTTCCCATCAGAGGTTCAGACTAATGCTAATAGGTGGCACTGTCTGTTGAGTGAGGATGAGGTGTGCTATGTGAGAGTAGATGATCGGTTATAATCAAGTTGTTGCTATGTACAGGCCTGAGATTTTAAAATATAAAAGTTTCAGGAGTTATTTTGACATTGACGCAATCCCAGTGGTTGGAATTTTCTCATTATTTTAATGTATTATCTGTGAAAAGTACGGTCTCGTTTGTAAATGTATAAACCACAAAGCCAACCACTGCCAACCTTGCAGTGGCAAAAGGATGATAATTAGCCAGGAAACTTGTGAAATTGGTCAGAGAGAAGGATATGTTATTTGCCCAAATGATCAAGAACAAAAAATTAGAGACTTCATATTCGTTATAGGTCATGGTAATTGCCATGTTTTGGATTTGCTGGCCTTCATTTTGACAATTACATGCTGGTTTCGTTGAGGTTTGAGGTTATATATAATGCTTATGTGTATCCCTGTGGTACTCAGTCACCATTGAATAACGGTCATTGTGATAATAGTTCTGAGTCATCACTGTTTATATACAGAGCCGATAACATGTAGGTCAAACACTATATTACTGTTCGTTTGATGTTACACACGAAAAAGTTATAAATCATTGATTAGACTTCACTTCAAAGTGATTATATACAGTGATGAAACAAATATCATCACAAAATTGTTGTCTATAATTTTCACATTACATTTGCATATATATATATATATATATATATATATATATATATATATATATATATGTATAGGCCTGTCACCATTTATCAGTTCAACCTGAATATGTATGCTAAAGTTAAAACATTAGGCTTTAGTTCCCCACCCAGTGTATTTTTTAAAAAATGTGAAAATATTTAAATGTGAGATGACAATTGCTAAATTGCAGTTGGCACCAGCTGGTTGTACGGACTATAAAATACTTAGATCTTACAATCCACTCTTATATAATTTATTATTGGGCACTTGCTTTTACTTGAAAAATGACGCAGTAAGTAGAAAGTTTAATGAGAGAATAAAAATTATCACAATTAATTAGTTGGCACAAGCAAAGATAAGACTCAGAGAATGTTTGTTTCAGAATTGTTGGATTCTCAGAATCCACAGTCACATTATAGGTCAATTATCTCTTTCATATGACAATCAGGCATGCCATGGCCTGAAGGAATGCGTGTCCCTTGTTAATTTCAGATTCCAGGTATGCTCATTTCACTTAGAACCCCCTGACCTGGGGGTCCTAATGAATAACAGTGTATGCACCGGTCATCATACTGTATTTAGTTTTGAGTGTCTATGGAAATGCTTGATTCTGGTATGTTTCCTGTTGTGGAGGTTTTACGAGAGGAGTGCTTTGATCTCTGTGATGGCTAATACTTAATTGTAAGATACTGACAGGGATAGTTTACAGGTCGGGGTATCAGATACTTTTCTCAGTGAGAATTCCCAGAGGCAGGTTGCAGTGATTCAGTACTCGATACATAACCAGAGCCGCATCTATTGACTTAGCGTACCTGAGCCAATATTTGGTCAAGCATCCTGTATTTGCTTTTGTGGGACCAAATTGCATGTTTTGTTGACCTCTTGGCACCTGTTTTGTCAACTTGACCACTTGAAACGTGAGACAGGTTTCCACAAGGACACTGCTCACTTGGCCTCACAGTGATGTTTTTCTATATGTATACAGCACATTTTGTATACATGTGTATTATTTGGATGCTGCGTTAGGGAGTTTTCTCGTTTAGTCTCACTGCAGGCTTTCATTCCTGCACTACTTATTCTGACTGTGGCCATTTGGATATATATGCTTACCTGGGGAGCATTAATAAACAGTGAATGGCCAGGGATACAAGTTACTTACCTCCACACAGGTGTGCTGCACCTGATACACCTCCGTCGCCATGGCCACTAAGGAGAGTAAAGGTAGGATGATGGATTTGTTTGATGGACACCTGTCAAATAATGCTGATGTATTAGTAAACGGCACAGTTATCATTAATACTGTTGTAAATTTCTTAGACAATGGACTTGACAGAATGTGAGGTCATAAATAACCATGCAGATGTATACGTATATAACTAAAATATAAGTATTACTGAATATGAAACCTCAATTTATTTTCATGAAGTTAAGATAGATGTTCAATAATCATATGCTGACTAATGATACTGGTATATGAATATACAATAATATATAGAAAAAAACACATCAACTTAAAGACAGGTTGATATATGGTTAATATGAGAATTCATATATATTCAGATACAGTTTTATCAGTGGTTACTTCTCTACTGTTGTGTGTTGATTAATAGTTGATAAAGAAAAGGAGGTTTACATGAATCCTCAGTGCTTCAGATGCAGACACTTCCAAGGTAATTCCCATTTAATGGGTCTGCTGTTAGCTTTATTGACAATGAACCCTTGGGGGCTGTTATTTTCCATAGACACAGAGACTTTAGTATGAGTGTTCATCAGGATTGTCTTACATTTGCACTGTAACCTTAATCAAGATTTGCCAGCATCAGCAGTCTGATGTTTATCATGATGTGCTGACCCCTGCACCTTCTGTCTGTGATAATCACAAAGGCAGACATATCAATTCCAACAGATGATGCCATCTATTAAGATCAGTTGTGGTTTTGTTAAAATGTCAGCCATTCACCAGACAGTATAATTAGTCTGGGGTGATATATAACAAGCTGCAAGACTCATCTCTTTTTGGTTTCTTAGAATCAATGAAAATACTGACACTTTTTTTAAGTTTAACATTTGGTCTTAAGAAAAATTTACTTTTATTTTATTTTATTATCTTCAAAAGTTAACTTCATGGGGCATCCAGGTTACCCAGGCATATCTATAGGAATTAAATGGGACTTGCATATGTATAATCAGTTTTTAGCATAACTGCACTATTTAATGTATGGGTTTTGTTAAGCCAATGACCAGATTATTGAAATAAGCAACAGGTAAGACCTATCAGATCATAGCATACAGGTCACTCCAGGACGGGTGCATGAGGACTACAAATAAGAAATTAACACATGCTTTGAAAGTACTAAGAATGCACCAGTTAGACACTTTGTATTTTTTTTCTTAAAGTTTTTAAGCTATTTTAATTAAAAACTATGAAAAAATGTAATTAAGTTTATTTCTGAAGTTGGATGTATCATATTTTGTAATATACTGGGGTATCCATATCAGCATCATTTGTTTATTTCATGCAATGAATGGTTAGAACCACAGGCACTTGTTTCCAGCACTAAAATGGCCTAGAAACCAAAAACACATTAAGTATGGATGATTTACCCATTATAAAAGAACTTTTTTAACTGGTATATCGCCCATACTCAATGTGTTTACGGTTTCTAGGCCATTTTAGTGCTGGAAACGAGTGCCTGTGGTTAGAACTGCCATATTTACTTGTGTACAGGATGATAAATTTTTCCCTAAAAATATTTGGCAAAGAAGGGGGGCAGTCTTTTACAAGGGTATAATTTTTTTCAGCGACCTCGGGGCTGCCAAGGATAATTTACGGCAATCAGCATTATTACGTCGGTCGATAAGTGAAAGGATAACTAGATTTATTTATGAGTCAGTTGGTTTGTTAAATAAGTGATTCAGTGACAGGCATGAAGCGTGGTTCTTGTACTCTAATATCCTGAAAGAGCATTCATGAGCATTATTGCAAAATCAACAAAATGAGACCATTGGCCCACTGTACTGATTGTTAGGTGAATGTGAAGTTCAGTGGTGAATCTTAGATTATTATTGATTAAGAAAATTAAAATGCCATGTTACAAATGCCAAAAATAAAGGCACAGAGACATGTACATCCTTCATGGACAGTCTGAATTGATAGATGTACTTTATGTACATAACGCGGATATTTTATATCCTTCCCTTATTACTTAATTACCAAAAATGAAAAGTGGAAATGTACAGAAAAGAGAATGTGAAGTGATAAGAGAAAGAAAGGAAAGAATCATTTATAATCTCCATATTTATGTTAAAGCAGATAAATCTAGTTGGGTAATGATACACTAACATACGAAGCTGTCGCGAAACGCTTGAGATCTTAGAAATAATCCCTTCATCCAACCTCTAAGCCCCAGGTGCACAACTGCCCAAATAATGCACAGGTATGGTATGTGTGTGTGTTGGATGCAAGTAATCTGTTGTTTACACAGACAGGAGCACCTTGGGATCAGCTGCGTCATGGCTAAAAAAACGCACTCGAAATCGACAAAATAGCCGTTAAACTGATGACATATTATACTGAAACCACTTATCCACTAGCTAATGAAAAAAGCGTTCAGGTTGAACTGTCATGAGTTATATTTCAGATACAAGGTTACTAGAGGGTATGAACTAAATAAGATGAAAAAACATGCATTCTGTTTATGATGAGTATTATTTATTGATTTCCTCTATTACCCAGTTATAGTTCTGGTATACTTTTCCAACTGGAAGGAAGGAAGATTAGAAATAAGGTCTTAAGCTTGCTATAAAAGATGCCGGTATGCCATACTGTTACCATATGCAGTACCACAATAGTGTATTTAAGAATTCACCACTGTCTTGACACATAAGTAATTTGTGTTTGGTGAAGGCAGTGTGCAGTACTATAATTGTAAATGCTATATTGAATATGAGAGGGGACTTGGACAGCAGGTTATTTTACCAACAACCATAGCTTTGGTGATCCATATTTATCAATATTAATGTAGGCCACATTTATTTTAAAATTCATACATGCCTAAGTTTATACCTCATAGTAGTTGATGATTTAAGATGCAGATTACTGAAAGCTTGGGATACAGAGAAAGTTTTTTAAGTGTTTGCACTTGAATTTCAAAGTTTAAAATTTGTTTGTAAATTTGAAATTATTTATTCAAATTTTAAATAATTTTAACAGTTCAGATAAGTCTGACAGGTACTGGTTAATGGGTTTAGCAATGCCTTAAGAAAATCATTATATATTCTTTCTTCTCCTTATGTATATTAGGACTGAGCTAGCAGCCTTAGAAAAATATTATACATGTAGTATGTTTGCCTGGCAGATTCTATTTTTAGAATCAAGCAAGGAACCAGCTTTAATATTCATGTCTCTCAGAGGTCAGAGGTGAGGTGTTTCACTTTCACATTAGGCTGTTAATGGATCAATTAAGCGTGGTTTTCTGTGTTGTTTGAATGGAGAGATAGACTTATAAAAAAAATCTCATCCCGGGCTCTCGAGCACTCGGGGCAGATACAGCATGGTGGATTTGCAGTTCTGTATAGGAGACTGTAACGGTGCTTGCTATCCTTCATAAATAATGCTGCCACAGCCATACCCAAGCTGTTACAGAAACACTGTTTACAGGATCTCTCCTCATAGTCTTATTCCTAGAACCAGCGCACCCTCTCTGTGGGCAGTATTCTGTCAGCAGTTCTAGCTCCCGTGCTCTGCAGCAGAGGGTATGCCTGCAGTTTCTTAGCCAGTGTTATGGATTATCCATTTTGAGGCGCTGTCAGCAGGACGGCTGGCAGCAGTATTGACAGTCTGTGATGGGGACTGAAGCAGTGCTGGAATATCAGCCACACACTTGTAACATGACCTAATTTCATCACAAAGACAACGTGCGTGCTGTGCATTCAGCATCCAGGCATTGTGGGGTGGCCCTGTGTATGTAAGCGGTGAGAACTGTGCTTATTCCAGGATAGCGGTGAGAATGTTCATGGTTGTCGAGACGAGAGCCCAGAGGACTGGAGTACTTTCTACCATGGATGGTTGACTATGAATTCTAACCACCTGGTTTGTCTGTTTGTATACAGCATTGGACGGATTTTACCTGGCACATACCCTGTATATATATACAAACAGTTAAGCAAACATTGAGTGTGTTTTTTCTTACCATCGGATTATGCCTTTATAACGGTGAGTGCATATGTACAAATGTCTATTATAAAATTACCTATAGGAAAACCCCAACAGGTCTCCCAGCCTCCCAGGTTCCTTCCAGACCTTTTTATGGAACAACAATATATTTTATCTAATTTAGGTGAGTCTGCCAACTGTTTTGTTGATAAGATAAGGGCTTATTGCATGGGGTTTGGGTTTCATACCAGGCTTGCGTGCACACATTAACTAGCTGTGATAATATCTATTTACAGAACTTTGGGCAGCTGGCAGTATGCTACAAATTCATCCATTTCAGTGAACCTAAATATAGCAACCACTGTTCGCTATAACTGGCTGAGTTCACCTTCACTTTTTTACACTTTTTTGTATATCAGTGGTTGGTGAATGCTGTTTTAGACACTTTATTTTCCTCATATACTAATCAAATCCTATCTTCATATACATTTACATTTTGAACTTGTTTTTGCACTGCCATAATTTTCAAAGCTCTCTGTTAATTGTGAAGGTGCTGACTTTAAAAAATGAACTTAATTATTCAAAGATGAATCAGAACCATGTATAGTCAACCTGACCTGTAATTGAATGAACAATACAGTATCAAACATAGAAAGATTACATCAGTAAGGCAGAAACCAGTCATTAATTAACGCAGTAACAGGTCTTAGGTCAGACTGCGTTCATGTTTACTCCTAGAAAACACACACAGGGATACACACAGAGCACAGAACACATTGGTACATTATTTTATATTGTGTGCAGACTAGATATCAATATTGACAATAAAAACTAAAAATAGATGGATTAAGATGAACCATGAATGATGCATTTCACTGTTGACTGTGGTTATATGTACTTGCTTCTGTGAATGAGAAAATAATAACTGTGCTTATATTGTGCTGAACATACATGACATGAGTTTAAGATAGCATGTGATTGATAACTGTGATGGAAAGAAC
This sequence comes from Sipunculus nudus, assembly GCA_026874595.1. Classification (NCBI taxonomy): domain Eukaryota; kingdom Metazoa; phylum Annelida; class Sipuncula; order Golfingiida; family Sipunculidae; genus Sipunculus; species Sipunculus nudus. The sequence continues at coordinate 38,258,208 of CM049310.1, forward strand.
AATTACAATTATTATGTAGTAAACCCTCCCACCTGTCAATTATGAATTTATCTCTGTAATTGTCTGAATAAATAAGGTAAATTTATGCATTGTGCAAACTATGTAAATATCCATAAAAATGGTAATATTATATCTGTCTCCATAAAAACATGGCATATGCACATTTGTGCAACATTTTTCAAATTCATATGAATTAATGAACAGTTTGGCCAATTAATCAGTCTGTATTTTTATATAAAAAACATTAATAAATAAAACATTCACAGACTTTCTAGGGTTAGTAATACATTGTCAGGGGGAAATTTCATGTTATATAATAATAATTTATGTTTCATGTATATGTTGACAGTGCAAGTATTGCTGTGCTACTAAGGTTCCAGCATAAAGAATTGTATATATTTACTGATATTTTTATGTATATTTATATCAAAGTGATAACTACAAACGCCCTCAAAGAGGAGTGTAGCATGTTACACAAGCATAAAAGCCCTCAGATCAACCAGGTATCTCATATTTATGCAGGATTCATTGTATGGTACATAACTGTCATGCAAGCATTTGTCTGCTTTTATTGTGTGGTACAGAATCTGTCATATCCACGGAAACAGATCACAGGCCTGTTACATTTGTACAAACAAATGTATATTTTTCAGAATGATGAATCGTAGCCAAGTCTAGTCATGTAAATGTATATTGATAAAAAAACTGTGCTTTGCCCATATACTGCCAAGAGAGAGGGAGTTGAAATGAGAAATGTATATATTTATGGGGTGTATGAACATGATGTGTTTTTATGTTGTATGTACAGGTTAACCTGATGAAAGGATATTTGTTATAAATAAGTGGTCAGTTCAATATATCCTACTAAAAATTAAGATTTGGGAGTGAAAAAAAAAAACGTTATTTCACTCTAAACTTTGCTGATACATGCCAAGCCCTTGCAACCAAATTCTTTACGCAGATAGATTCTCTCCTTGGCACTGTCTCAGAGGACTTTCCATGTTGCATCTTGGCACCTACTAAGAACTCCCCATTTGGTGTATTTATCTCAATTTCTCAAAACCACTCATGGGGTCTTCCATTTTGCATATAAACTTAACCTGGATGTAACATGTCGAAATAATGGATTTTAAAAAATTTTAGTTAAAATTTTAGTTTTGAGGTTGAGTTGATGACCTAGTTTCTTATGTGAAGGTATATGTTAGGTCTTACCTTGCATATACAGAGTGAGCTAATTACAAGACTTCATATATAAGCAACTGAAGTAAGAGCTCATAAACTCATGAAATGTATAATAAAAGGTCACACCAGTGTAGAAAACTGCAACTGAAAAAGGACTCTTTACATGTCACTCAGTATGTATAAACAAAATAAACAAGTTTCTAGCAGGCTGTACACATGACTGAGGTGATGATAAGACTTTTGTATCACTCTGAGCTGTTTACACTATTTATACCTACAGACTGTATACAGTACTCCTAAGGTGTATGAGATGAAATATACAGAGGGGGAGTTGATGGGGGGGGGGGGGGGAATTGTCAGTCACTGTATCAGAGTGGTGACATCAGTATATCTTTATGACATGTCACTGTTAATCTGTCCTTTACACACCCTACAAATGTGCTTATGTACATATGTGTGGTGATAGGACTTGAGGATTTATCAAAGTGTGGTGACATGAGTCTGTCATTATGACAGTTATACTAACCCTATTTTCTGTAGCAAATATAGAGGTGGGGTGAAGATAGAATTTCCTATATCACCAACATTTTATAGCACTGATCTCAGTATAAAATGAAACCAGTAAAAATGACACAAGTAAAAACGACATGAGGAAATTTGGCCAAACTGAAAACTAAGAAAAACTGACATACATGTGTACAATAAAATAATCAGTTCAGGTTTATTTCATAGCTGTCTTACAGTATCTGGTGTGTCCAATGAAAAAATATCTCTATGCATAATATTTTCTAACGATAATTTAATATATTACATGTTTTGTACAGCTCAAGTTTGGATGAATGTCAAAGAAGTTTTAATTTTATTACTGGCTATATATAAAGAATTCTGGCCAGAGTGGCTGTGACAAGTGTCAGCCCATGGTTTTGTGTATATGGAACTCATGTGAGCTTTGACACAATTAGTCATGGGATGTTCATTTTGGTGATTTGCAAATGAATCACTGAAAACTAAAACTTGTTGATCCCAAACGATTTGATAATCATGGGATGTGAAAACTCACCCAGTCCCTCCAGTATTATACGTACATGTAATTCCTTGACCATTCATGAGGTAATTGACCTGTCAGTCACTGTCATCACATACCTGCCTCTAACCACTTTTGTTTATTTATATAATGACCAACAAGGTCTTGTATCACAGACTTTGAACATATCCCAGTTGTCCTTGTAACATGAGTAGAAGTAAATAGAAAGAAGACAGTAAATGAAAGGAGGAGACTTTTGATATAGTAGTTGGGTCTTAATTACATAGAAATTACTGAGACAGGAGCCTTGTGAACCTGAAAATTTGGTACCAGGAAGAACCTGAACACAGCATTGTTGATTGAGATGTGAATCCAGGAGTACTTTATCTGTTCTAAATCATCTCTCCCCTGTGCTTCACAATCCTCCTCTTCTGTCTCTATCTCTTTTTAAATATCTCTATCCTTCACTCTCTCTTTCTTCTTTTCTCTCTCTCACTCTTTCTCTCTCTTTATTTCTTTTTCTTTCTCTCTTTCTTTCTCACACACTAGCACATAATCCCATCACAACCACACAGGATCCAAAACTTTTTGAATCAGAGCCGTATGTGATCCTGCTAGCTGGATGGTTGGCCCTGTGGCCATCATATTTCTCCAAGCTAAGGGTGCACAGAGTTCAAATCCCAGCACAGACACCATGATCTGTATAACTTGATACCAGTCAGGGCAGGTGGATGTCAGACTTACATCCCAACTAGATCTGAACTTTTGAAGTGTTGTCACCGTGATTCATGGCTACAGGTCACCAGGGGTCACGCTGACAATAGGAGCAGGGTCTGTGCTGTATTACCCTCACTGTCAGATGACATTCTTGCTCATCAGTGGTGGGCGTTATGTAGGTGGTGGGGTAGGGTAGACAGGGTAAAGAGGGTGAAATCAGTACAATGGGTTTTACCTTCCTCAGTGGTGCCAGGGTTATAATTATTGTCTACACTATTGTCATGCACATATTGTTAACACAGCATTTAATTGTCTGTCATTATGTCTGTTAGTGTGATATGAGGGAGTTTTCCCATCAAGGCATGTTTGCCATTACCCTGTCTCGATGCTGACTAAATGATAGTCACTGTACCATGACCACTGGTGTCCAGCTCCTATTGTCACATCATCAGACTATTATGTTTACTCATTTGTGATAATTACATAATATTCTTAACATGTAAATTATAATAAGCTGTGTTTATTACAAAAAGTCTTCCAAATTAGATACCAGAATGTCTTTAAAAATCATTTTTGTTAATTTTGCCGAGAAGAAGGATTCATGAATATATTTTTAGTCAATTCACACCATTCATTTACATATTCTAGCAGTTTGACAGTTTCACAATCACAAATAAAGCCCCTCATTGAAAAAATTGATACCCAGTTCTGTAGACTTTTGCTAAAATACTTTCTGATCAAATGTAAACAAACAGTGATGTTGCCTGGCAGCAGTATCACAAAGCTCAGGTATACAATGCAAGTACAAAATCTTCCATGTAACAGACACCTGATATCATTAATCAAAGTTCCATTATTGTGCCCTTGGTGTCTGGCAGAAGAAAAACAGGTTTGTGTTGTCTGTCAAAGTTAAAAAGCACAGGTGTCAAGAAATTAATGCTTCAGTGACCACAGGTGTTAAGGTATGTTGCATATCTCAGAGGGTCATTCTGTTTTAATGCACAATTAAATAGGGGCTTTAGCCTTATTTGTATACCAGGCCAGTAACAGTTGTCTGAAGCTGCAACAGCAAGACAGACCAGCAATGAGATGCTGATGACAGGAATGTAGTTGTAAATAAGAGAGCTACTCACAGTAGAGGTTGTAAGCTGAGCAGAGACTGCCAGCCCAGCCTGAGACAGCCCTCTCACTTACTGGAGCATGGAGAAGGGGTATGCTCCCAAGTGGTGTACTGACTGGCTTACAGGTTGTCCACATGGGTTTGTTTGTGCAATAATTAGGGCACCAGGGTTAATTGATTGTCCTGTGTTAATTAGCCTAGGATCTATTAACACTTGGCACCACTGACACCTGTGCCTTATGGGTACTGGGAGATATGAATATTCATGAGGTTATGGTAGTTCAGGGATATGAATATTCACAAGGCATCAGTGAAGAGGCACTTGGTATTTCACAGGTGGTGAATGTGCTGTATGGTACACACTACTTACACATGGTCACATGTGCAAGACTTGGGACACCTCAACAAAAATTGTTTGTTGATCTTGGATTACCAATTTGAGCTATACTGAAGGAAGGTAGGTACACTCTGCATACTACAGAGAACTAAGTATTTTAGATTGGATAATAATATAAAGAAGAACTTTAAAGACATTAGGTGCATGACATGTTTAGGGCACAGATCCAGGCACAGATAGTGCACATGATTATTCAGCACAAATAGGCCAATTACAAGATGTTATTAATGTGTGGAGATCAGTCTAAATACATGATGACATTTTTGTTCATGATGTACAGGAGTGTTGAACCATGGACAGTTATCTGTATGAATACAAAGCAGAAAGAGCCCTGTGATATGATGTCAGTGAGGTAAGGTACATGAAAAACCAGCAACACTCGTCTCAGTGATTACAGGGAACTACATACATAAACATTACGTGGTGCACGTTTAACTTGTCAGTATGTCAGTATGTTGTGGTAGGTCATGGCCTATAGGCACACAGTTAGATCTGACATTATCACCTTCCTACATGTATGTATAACTTTATATATATATATATATATATATATATATATATATTAAAGATTTATAACAAGAAGCCACAATTACAAAATGGTATAAACATTAAACTAGGATTTAACTACAAATAAACTTTTATAGCTGTTCATAAGTATGATGATGGCAGATTTAGATATGCATGCCATATAGATGTTAAGTGTTAACCTGGATTTATAACCAAAATGATGATAGTCCTAACAGACGTTTCATGACAGATCCAGGATTACTAAGCCTGAACAGTTCAGTTGGTGGGCAGCGGTCCTGTGACATTCATGTGTGAGGTGTAATGATCCTCAATATATGTGATGCCTTGTTGACAGATGATTGATGTAAAGTACTTCTGGTGTATGACTTGGCAAAAGTTATCAAATATGAAGAAATTTGGTATGCAAGCTCATGTTGATTTATGTGGAAAAGTACAAATATAAATATGTCACAAAAGACTTCCCAATGAGTATTTGTATCAGTCCTGTGTCAGTTTTATATAATGTCACTTTAATGTATCTGCTCAATGTGTCAGATAGCTGTCCAGTTAAAACAGGTCTCTTGACACAAAATATGTTAAGCGGCAAGGTGGCTAAGTAAGGTGTTTGACATACATGAGAATAGATGTGCAGTTCAGTATATATTGAATACTGGCATTGAAATAGTAGCTGCCACCAAAAAATTAACATCATTACATAGTCAGGGAAAATTATCAGAGCAACCATCTGAGGATAATTTGAGATTTATTCCAAGTTTGCTCACTGTATAGTCACTGTGACATTCAGCCACATTTAAATGACCATTTTATGACCATGCATAAATTCCATATCTAGATTCAATTAATATCAATTAAATTTAAATATGTAATTACTACATGGTCATATTTATATAGTTTCTTGAGTCAAATATACAAAGCAGCAGATATATATAAATTCTTTTATTCTGTAAATTGTGTAATCAATCAGGAACATTATTGTTCTGTGCATGTTTTCATACAGCTTATTCTGTATTGTTTGACACTGACAAAATTATTGGACTATGACTTACAATTAAAATGTGCCATATTTGAGTAAAGAATTCCTTTTTCATGTAAAATGTTATGTTTACATCACTTTTGCACTTAAGCACACTCATATTGACTGATAAGAATCATGTGTCAGCCTGTTATGGCCTTATGGGTTACATTATGGTGTTTCTGTACTATGCTGTACTGCAGCAGCCCTTCTACAGAACTGGCAGCCCTTCTGTAGATCAAGATCATTTCTGGGTGGTATGCCCTGGAGGCACAGAAAAGACAGGAATGAATAAAGACAGATGGGAGGAGTAAAACTGGGAGGCGTCCCGTCAGGATAATTAAAACAAGATCCTGGTCAGCTGCTGACCAAGCAGAAACAGACTGAAACAACAGACCACTACAGAGAGCAGATCTTACTTGATAAGGCCTAGCTGTGTTCCTACTCTCCTGTGTTTACATTCATGACTGTGTCAGCACTGCTGATATTGCTTGAACTGTCAGGGCTCCTTCATTCACATGAATGAGTGTGAAGTTCAGAACCATACTTATATACATACAGATGCAGATATTTATAACTTATGAGATACCCTTAATTAAAATTCTGACATGTGAACTGAGACATCAGCTTTGTAATCTGTATACATAATGTACTCCTTCATGAGTGTTTTTGAAATATTCGCAAGGTCAGGGTTTGATAAGGGCACAGATTTATTACAAGCAAATACTATGAGGGCAGTCTCAACTTAAGTCACAAACATCGCACAACACATATACGACAGGTCTACGCCTGAAAATTAGAGAAATTCCTAGGATAGTCTTGGGTGTGTCATACAAAATTCATTTGTTTGCAACAAAAAAATGTCCTACATTATGAGCACTATTTGTGAGATACTTTATATAAAATTGAGTATATACTGAGTGTTCCAGTCCCCAGGGTAAATCCTGGTAGTGTTTTAGTGACCTGATGCCTTAAGATAACCTGGAGAGGACTGATATCTAAATATGATACCATGGCTGTGTATCCCAGGCATTCAGGCCAAGCGTGAGTATCAAACATAATCTGTCTGACCATCAAGTAGCCCCAAGATCCTTCAACACAGATAGCTGTCATCTGTAATGAACACCATGTGGTCAGGGTTGGCAAGTTTTAGGCATGAAGGTTTTAACCATAGGTTATAACCTGGTTAAAACCGCCCCGCCTAAAACAGGTTTTAGGCAGGTTTTAGGCACCAAAAGTGGCCAAAACCTATATTTGTTTACATTTTTTACTTAAAGATCTGTAAAACTACCATACTGGCTGGGGTGAAGCAGTCACAAGGCTTTGCTGGGCTTCTGGAAGCTATCAAGTATTAGAAATGCATGATTTCCTGTTGGCTGGTACCATGCAGTCTTCAAAGAGCCTGTATAGGTGTCTGAACATGAGACCATGTTTGTGTGGCACATAGTTTTATTGGCCAAGGTAATGACATTATCAGGACCTTTTGGGTTTCCTGATGAGTGCCCAGCTACCTTGAATGATGTAATACAGCCTCCAGTTTGCCCTTGTAAGACAGGGTATCACTATCAGAGGGGAGGACTACTTGATTAGACAAGTTAATTACAATTTATCAGGGTGATGGGGTCATAAGACCCAATGGTCATAAGTCCTACTACTGTGTCCTAGTAGATGTTCATGTCAACTTTCATACATGACTAGGAGGATGCAATCAAAGCCCTTGCCCTGAAGACTGTTCTTGAGCAAACATTTTACTGAGTGATGCAGTCAGTGCCCCTCAGGCCTTCAGGTTTAACACAGCCCCTGAGTAATTATGAATATTCTGTGGTTTGCAACATATTCATTGCAAAATATTTTCACATTTTCAGTTTTATACTAATTATAGTGTTTAATGAGGGTTCCGTTTTTACAATTTCATCATACAATTAACAGAGTATATTCATCATTATATAGAAGATAAGTATGTGCACAAAATCTTAAAATTTGACAAGGGATGACCTAGCTAAGCAAGGGAATAAACAAATAGTGGAAATTCTTGTTCATTATCAGATATTATCATATTTTTAGTTTTATGGCTAGCATAAAAGATATGTAATAATTTATAAATCCAATCCAATGCTTTTTGCCATTGAAGCTACAGGCATACAAAATAAACATGTTATGTTAGTGAAGCTACAGTATAAAGAACTATTCATCAGTGTAAATGGAACAACATTTTAAATCCAGGAAAACTTCTTTTCCATTTATCACAAAATTTAATCCCTTGTGATCAAAAAGCCAATAAAAGTATCTGGTTATAAGCTTAAAGTAAGAGCATTTTTTTATAAATTGGCAGTAATGGAGGTAGGAGAGTCGGAGAACTGTGTTCATAAGGAAATCCTGAAGTAGTGTTGAATTCATTTGTTGCTTTTTTTTGTGTCATGGTTTAATTTGTTTAGTTTGAATAAAATGATCCTCAATTATAATTTGTTGAGCATATTTCTTTAATGCATTTAGATGTTTAACAATAAAACATAGTTAAACTAAAAGTCATAGGTAAGGGTAAATAAGGTTTTAGGCAGTTAAAGGCAGTTTTAGGCAGGTTATAACCTATTTTAGGCAGTTAAAGGCATGTTTTAGGCTCTGCCCTGCCGAAAACAGGTTTTGGGCAGCCTAAAACCCAACCCTGCATGTGGTCAATTCCTCTCTCCTCTTCAGCTTAGTATATCACGCTTTCTCTCTCTCTCTCTCTCTCTCTCTCTCTCTCTCTCTCTTTCTCTCTCTCTCACAAATAACAATTCTTCTTAGTCAACATAGCCCACCGTTGATGAATCTGATGAAGGACTGGGTTAAGTTCAAATATAGATAACTTTGACACTTTTTTCAAGGTCACAGGTGATCATGCTTAAATGATGTTGGCACAAAAACTTGTAAAGAATTTTAAACACTTTTTCCTTTCTCACACCCTTGGTGCACCACATAGAGGGCTATTAATGTTTGATAATGGACTGTATGCATGCATCCCCATTTTTGTGTTTGTAATGAACAGAATCTCACGAAATTTTCAGGGTATTTCAAAATGTCCATCTTAAGAATGATCAATCAGTTAGATTTTGGTGTGGATCTGGCACATGATCTGAATTTAGGAATGCCATCAAGGAATAATCACAAATGTACAGTCACTTTTGCATGAATGAACCTTGGGAATATGGGCAAAATAAGTGAAAGCAAATGCGATTTGGGGAGAACCTCAAAATAAAATCCCCCCCCCCCCCACAAGGTGGAGGCATGCACTCCTTAGAATGCAGATTTCTAGTTAATAGTTAATATTAAGTCTTTCACAGCTGCCTCATCTTTTATCCTCATCCATCTGAAAACATCCTCAACTGCTGAGTGTGCAAGGATAAGCTGACGTAATGAGGACTAATATCGTTAATTAAGTTAATTATTCTTAAGTGGGCTGCTTTGTACTTGTATATTTTCTGCCACACGGCTGTTTGGGCATACATCTTTCCTGATGAGGCAGTACTTACATGATTAACAGCACTCTGTGGGTTGAGGTTAGACACTCCATAACTGTTAATTTAGACACTGTGTAAAATTAGCAGCATGTGAAAGGAAAGGGAAACCTCCTTTTCAGGTTGACTGTCACTTTCAATGACGTGAGAATAAATACTTCATCAGTAGTTAACAGTAGCTCTGCTCCTGCTGTTACTGCTTGGTATCTGAGCTACTAGGAGAGGTCAGAGGTCATATGTAGTGGATATACAGGGGTACAGCAGGTTGATTTGCTTTCAGTTGGTGTATTATTTGACAGAAGACTGTTCTCATACAAAATCAAATGTTATGTTTGTAAGTACTGAGGTATTTGGTGTCTGTGTGTGTGTTTGTGTGACCATGTTTACTTTAGTCACATGTATGTCTTCAGAGAATTGTAGGTATATTGCACTCACACAAGTTACATGGATCACACATAGTGTTAATTATTTTACACAGAAAAAATTCACACTTTTTATCATCATATGACTAGTTTGATTACATAGACATTGTACCAAAAGTTTGATATTAAAGACATCATTTATACAGTCTTGCAGACAGGCAAGTTTCATGAGACAGAGGTTAAACAAGATTTGCCTTTTAAACAATGACAATGAAATTCACGTGGCATTTTTACCTGCCTGTTTTGACAATATTAATAAGAGTTTAAAGATACATAGGAAAAACTTACTACAATTGGGAATTCTCAAATATTGAATACTTTCTTCAGGATATAGACCTGGAATATTATTGCTAAAAGCTTTCCAGAATTTTAGCAGTTTGACTTAAATTATTTTTATCAAGATCATGTTTGAAAACAGTTTCATATGTATAGAATGCTGAATTTCTTATTTTAATGGGTCTTGATTATTTTGTCTTTTCAGAGCTTCTTCTCCAAAAGGGGCTTCAAATCCAATTTAAAGCGGACCAAAAGTGTGACGAAACTAGACAGAAAGAAGTTTACAAACAGTGACCTTGAAAGTTATGGGTAGGTCAAATTTATATTTACAATCTCAGATATCACATTGGATTTACAGGAGTGGGAGTGGACACAAAGGCGTTTGAATGAAAAGTATTGGTATTTGGCACTTAAGGATATATAATAAACGTAAGTATTTTGCAGCCTACACACTACAGTCAGTCATGGTTGCAGCAGTTGTGAGCTTTAATGTGCAGACACGTGTATATACAAATATCATTGTGTATATGTTTAATATGCACTGGTGGCATAACATTGCAGTCTTTGGCTGATCTTTGCTATAAAGGCATTATTTGTATGGATGAACATGGTAAATAGCAGATCCAGTGGTCCAATATTTCTTTAGAATCAAGTGATTTAATAATAGTGTGTGTAGTGTCTCGGCACAAATATATCTCATACAGTTGACACTGGTATTTACTGATGGGAAATGTTATTTTATTATCTCCACAATTACAATTCAAATTCTACTGCCCAGATGAAATGTTGGCTAAATTGTTATGATAGTGATTAAATATGCTTATTTATCTATCATTAACAAATTTCAACTGCGCATTTGAGTTTAAATCTGCCCTACACGCAGTGAATGACATAATGCTTTTGGTGCTGTACATTTGCCATTCATTTTAATGGGATGATATCAGATATTGATCCCCAGTTGGTTGGCATGAGCATATTATGTTCCTGGAATAAGATTTATATCTTTTTGACCTGCTGTTGTTATTGTGAAGCATAGCACGGCTCTTTCACTTTCATGTAGTTTAATGCTAAAAAAAAACAGACAGTCACCTTGGTAAAAAAAAGTTTGGGCATCATCCTGCTATAATTTTAGGATTAGACATGGTACAACAAAATATGTTATACACAGCCGATACACAGCCGACACACATCCCATTGCCACCAAATTCTCTCTGTAGATATTCTCTCTGCTGGATTTTGTGTCACATCCTAGTGCTCTTTACTCCTCCCAGTTACTCGAAACTGCTCATGGAGGCTGCCATTTTGCTTACACACTGAAACCCAGGTGTCACAGGTAAAATCTCGAAATTATGGGTATACCACCAGTGAAATTAAACAAGGGATTAATATCCTCCTCAGTTCTGCCATGAAAAAGTAAAAAATAGTTTAAATGAATTTGGTTTGAGGTAAACCTGACTGTTATATTATCCTTACCCACATATTGAAAGCAAACTATTCAAATGAGATTAATGAAATACAATATTATTATAGCCTTAAAGTATCACATATTAGCTATTAATTGAAACTGGCAATTTAAATGACTTTTTACTTTATTATTTTGTGTAATCCTGCTTCAGTCCAAAACTATCTACAGTTATGTTTGCCCTCATAATGTACCACCCCAGATTCACAAGACCTGAAATTACACTCTGTGACAGCTGACCTGGAGTAACTTTACCATTTTTAGGACAAAAGCCTGCACATCAAAGTTGTGTATTACAAAGTAATTCAATTACAGGACACTTAGATGATACAGAATAGGGCACTGTGTACCCCACCAGTGCCCTCAAGCGTAGACAAATATTTCTTTTAAGATGTGGAACATTAAGGTGAATTATTGAAGTGTATGACAGTAACTGTACACTGGGGCGATACAAAGGAGAGCAGCCTGGTAATGGTACAGCACTACAGCCCCAGCAGGCTGGTCCAAGACCTGGCAGTTCATATTCATGCTGGCAGCCACCAGACTAAACAGGGACTTGGTGCTGCCAGGGTGACAGATGGGGTAGGGTATGGAATGGAGCAGTGACAGGTAGCTGGTACTAGCTACACCCCTGTCTACTGGGTCCTGCAAAATTTCATTATAATGTTAAACAGTGTAAAATGTGACCCCTTGCCATTAAAATAAAATGAATAAGGAAATAAAAGATTATAATTATGAAGTTAGATAACTGTATTATCAGAAAAAAAATCTGTTTCTAATTGGAAATTCCCTTAAAATTTGATGCTCTGTATATCAGAGTAACATAGAAATAGTGTATAGAATTAATAAATGCACTTGTCAACATCTTTTGATGTAAACTGCAAATTCAAGTACTCTTTAAACTGCATTATACACAAACAAGAAAACATGATACAGTCATCTTAATCTTTTTAGTTCTTTAATTATTTTACCTTTTTTCTGTTTAAAAAACTGTAAAACTGATGTCAGATTAAAACAGAAAATATATTTGTCATTGAATGAAAAGGTCTGGATGTAATTACGATACCTATTTTAAAACTGAAAAGTTGGACAGGATTACAGTAGTACATTATTGATGAGATCAGCTGGTGTCTAGATCTGATTAACCTAGAGGAATTGGTTGGGCCCTGAGTGATATGATTAAGATCTTTGGACAAGACAGGCACAGATAAGATAAGAATCAGGTACAATTCAGATAATGCAGTATTATACTAAATCAGCAGGGAAGAATTTACACAAATATGCTCCATTAGCAAACACAATTTCAGGTATGAATAAATTTTACTAAACTAGTTGTATATCAAACTGCCAAGAAAATTCTAAATTCAGAATTTTATGTGATGAACAAAAAATGTTCATGTGTTATAGATGGTTGATACAAGTATATTTGCTGTGAGTTATATGTACCAAGGTAATCTTTAAAAAAAAATATTTAAAAAATACCCAAGACTGTTGTTTAAAGAATGTCCATGGGATGGCTTTATTAATCCACCTTGGTACCTTTTATAGTTATTATATATAGTGACTATAGTTTTCTGTGCTATTACTTAAGAGAATAAATAATGACAACATTGACAGTTTAACACAAAAGTTTATGCCATCCTCATAAAGAATATATGTCAGCATCTTCATAAAATACATGTGTCAGCATCATCATAAAAATATGTCCCCCAATGTGAACTAGGTCAGAAGGATACTTGAACATGTTTCCATGGAAAAGCATATATGATCAGGAAGGAGATGTCAGGTCAAAGGTCACAAGAGCAGGAAATCATAAAACACCTAAAAAAAGTTTGTATATATAGCTGTCATTCATTGCAAGATGTCATCCTGATGCGATAAGGGGAGCTGTACTGGATCTTTATGCTTGGTAGATTTTTTGACCTGGGAAATATGATTCTCCGGATAACAGCGTTTTTTGTACAGCACTGTATAAATATTTATCTGTTTCCTTGCCCTGAACATGTTTTGGCTGTTGAGAAAAACACATCTGTATATTTGGGTATGGTATATCTCCTGTTTGACAAATATGACTATATACGGAGCATGCAGTCTTGTAAAGGTACCTGATTATTGCTTCTGGCATCAGGTTTTACAATTCCTTCTGGCTATAGTTCTGCAAGAATAGTACTCTTTTCCATCCAAAAACTCACAGGTGCTGCAATAAGCTCTCATTTCAATAATAAATGTATTACATGTTGCAGGGCATAAAGATAAACACAGACTCAAAATAGATTAACACAATAACAGGGGACTAGTAATTAGTATGAATAGTAACATTCTGCAGTTAGCTCTAATTTCAATAATAAATGTATCACATGTTGCAGGACATAAAGATAAACACACACTTAAAATAGATTAACACAATAACAGGGGACTAGTAATTAGTATGAATAGTGAAAATAATATTAAAGTAAAAAAATATTAAATTATTTATGAATATTATGCTATGCATTAAAGTGAGATAAAACTGATACTCCATTCCATACTGGAAGCCTGTGAGATTTATGAGTATCTATCATGCTCCTTTGACATTTGTTTATCAAAAGATGTGAGAGGATTGATTTCTGTGCACTGGATGACCCCATCAAGTATTCCAGGATGTTGTATAGTGGAGCCAGTGTATGTGATGGATGGTTTATCCTATGGGGATGTACATGTGACAGACTGGTGAAGGCCTGGGTCCTGCTGATCCTAGTCACTGCCAGTACTGTAACAGTACTGAATGAGCCTCAGATCTCATTTGGTTTGTAAATGTAGTGGCAGCCTTGGTGTCAGTCACCACGGTAACCAGAGTCCCTCATCCTCATGTTCAATGATCTACAACTGTGTCTTGCCGCTGTCTTCCTAAAGCATAGCTAAATTTAGGTTTTTGAATGGAGTAAATGTTAAATCCTTAATATCGACCCTGCAGTAGTATATTATAGAAATTGAAGATCACAAAATAATATTCTCTAAAACACAGATGTTGTTGCAACATTATTTATTTTTCTGTGGATTATAGTTAATGGTCAGTAGACATCCTCAAATAGATTCTTATTAATGATTGACTATTTTTGTTTAGTTAATTAAAAAAATGCTCAAAATTGAAATGTTAGCTTCAGCCATATGTATACAGCATACCAAGCAGCTCAGAAGTGAATTTGGATATAAAAATACAGAAATAGAAAAAAATATCAGTAATTATAACCCCTTTTCAAAAAATAGCTAAAACAGCAGCTGGAACTTGTGTGATCAGTGCTGTAATTACAAGGCAGAAATGCTGTGTCAGCAAAGCCAGTTCTGGCTCTGTCTAATCTTGCAGGGAGATCACCGTGGGAACACAGCAGGTGGTTCAAATTACAGGGGGAACAGATGTCATCATTAGGGATAATTACGTTATTAACATTCTCTGCAGTATATGAATGGCTGGCAAGCAGCAACAGCTGATTATGAAATTGGGTTGTTAGAATATCTGGTGAGATCATAAGCATTATGGAATCATACCTGTAGTGCCCCCTGCTGGAGGTTGATGAAACTTGTTATGAAGATGGATTTGGAGCATGGTGTCAACGTTTTGATGAGAGTACAAATTTATATATTCAGTTGTACCTATAATAATATATCATCATAACTTTTCTACCATTAAGACTGATAATTTGTAATTATGTAAATAAATTATACAGGTAACTGATGTGCTTTTGCACATGATTAAACACTCTGAAATACATTATTATAGTTTCTCATGCACTGTGATATTTGGTATTCTAGAAAACATTTTTCATCATTAATTGTTGAGTTTATGCACATTAAATTTGCTATCATCATCATACTGAAGAAAATTAATTATAATTTATCATACTATTATCCTTGTATGCATTTTCCTAGTAATTTGCCAAATTAAGTTCTGGTTTTCTGCCATGCATTATTTTAGAACTTTCTCATACATTTTTCTTGGCTTCTTACATAAAATCTAGTATTCTAGCATGGAATATTTTAGTATTCAAAAATTTGGGGTTTTTTTTCTGTGATAAATTATCTTTTGATTTCCCCAAACATGATTCTAGTTATCCCATTTTATCTTATCGTCATTGTATTAATAATTCTACATTATTTAATATTCAGTGTGCTCCTCCGTCTGGGTGATTTGTATGAAGGTCCCTGATTGTTTTTCCTGTTAAGTATGACCTCATTTTTATTGTGTGGAGAATGCTAGGGTAACCTTGGCATTAAAACAGTATTAAATATTATTGCTCCACATATAATCTGAAAATAGGTCTCAGCGGGGAGTACAAATAACACTTTAATCAATGAATGTACAGAAACAGCTGGCGTAATGTAAATAAACACTTACCTAGTTATTTTGATCCAGGGATTTTATATAATTATGTTTGGGTTTGATGATAAATAAAACATATGTTAATGACATGTAAAAAGGGGGGATTAACTGCAAGTACACATTAGAAACATAGCGTGCTGATGAACTTAGTATTCTTAACGCAGATGTTAACCCATCTGTGACTCATATCAGTAAGCCTGGGGTTGCTTTGTTTAACCAGTGTACAAAAGCCCTGAGATCTGCTGAAGAACCACATTGCTGCAACCATGATTCCTGTTTATGTATGTATGAAACATTTAGATTTACATGTCACTGTTTGTATTTATTTATGTGGATGTCATATGGATAGCTCGGGATTTACCATTGGATTTTACTCATGCACAGGTAAGTCATACATAATTTCTCATTCTGTGAATGTAATTACATCAATGTTACTAATGCATCATTGAGAGCTTCAGCTTGAAGAATTGTTCCAATATACAGTTTTAATACAAGTTTATCAAATTCCTTATTATTTATTACACTAACTATGCCCTGATAGAGGACAACTTTGCCTCCCTCCCCCACCCACCAATACATCATCACCAACATCATATTTATTATATTGTCATCACCACTATTGCATCATCACCATATATATTTATATCATTATTAATTTGATCACCATAAGCATGATTCTCTCATAATTTTATGACACCATCATTATCTACACATTTCCATTGTACAGTATTTTAAAAGTGAAAGTAACTGTGGGGGTTTATATAGATGATATCAGTGATGATGTCAGTCTCATCCCAAAATACACTTTGCCTTCCTCAGGCTGGTCTTTCGGGCTGGTTAATTCTTGTAGCTTTCCTCAGCCCCCTTGGATGCATACAACCAAAGTAACCATAATAGGTGCCAGATGGTTATTCATGCTACAGTTGCCTGCTGCCCGGGACCAGTATCCACTAAATTCTGGGTGGTGAATAAAAACTTTGGTCAGGAGTCTTAGCGCAGAAGGCGGTCAGAACAGGATACAAACCCACAACCCTAGGTCACAAGTCTACCATCTATGCATTGCATCACCATGCTGTACACTATGTTATTTTTGCTTTCATATTTTTTATTTTCATAATAGAACATACTTACCATGACTGTTCTGGAAAAGTTTATAATGATCATCAGATTTCTTTGACATTATCATTATCACCATATCTGACCTGTCTGAACCCTGCATCTGCCCACAGTACATATAAAGGTACATCTCTGTACATATATAAATAGTCTCGAGCACCAAGTTCAAATGCACAAATATTTCATATTGTGGATCACTGTCAGGAAATCAGGTATGATCAGTACAAATATCAGTACAAGTAGATCACTTCACCCAGACATAAGCTCAGGTAGGTGAGTCTGAGTGTACAGGTGAGTATAGATGGTATGTAAGTGATTACAATGTAGTCCTTACCCTTTATTAATATTATATATAAAGGGCTCACAGAGCTACATTGCACTTGTGCTGAAAACTAAGTATTTGTCAGAGTGATGTACATACTGAGAATGATGCATGCACTACTTGATGATGTTCAACAGGTTCTTCATGTTCAGCTATCTGTGATATTATACTGTCTGTGTATTATCAAGCTGCACTATTTGTACAATACATGTTGTACACATCAAATAAAAAGCTGTGTATTCAGCTGTTGTTGCAATGTGCTATAAGTACTGTGTATTCTCTGACACAGTCTTGTTTCTGGCAGACATTTCAAGTTTAATGGTTTCATGTTTTATTTTGGGTTTGGGCCTAATTTATTTCTGATGTATATGGAGTTTGCACTGTTTATTTGTTGACAAAATGCGTTGGCCTGCTTGATTACATACATATAACTGGTGAGGAACTTCACATACTAAGGAACTGCACACACCCCCCTGATATACAATATTATAATATTTAATACATGTACACAATCTATATATGGACAAATTTAATTAACAAGAAAGACCCTGCTGGAATATGTAGAGAGAATATTTATACACTATAAGTGATTATTATAACCATTCATTGAACAGAAAATAACTTAGGTATGCTGATGATTGATAATTTCAAGCCCTTCTGTAGTTCTTTGAAGGCGTGATATTTATAACACATCCAGTAGTTTTAATAACCATACTTTTTAACACCCTGAACATGGGCATGTGGACAACCAGTAATTTCAGGTAATGCCTAATATAATAAATTGCCTATAGCTCATACAGGGTGTAATATATAACACATTCAGTGTATATTAATAACCATCATACATTAAGCACCCTGAACTTTGGCATGTGGATGATCAATAATTTCATGCCCTGCCTGGAGTACACACAGGGTGTCACATTGGCTGAATCCAAATGATTTTCATCACCAGTTCAGGAATTAGTCAGTTGGCTTTCACCCATAAGACATCCCCCTAAGGCTACAGAGAATCCATTCCAGATTAAGCTCCATCCTCCCTTATATCATTTTACGCATCTTCTAAGAATGTGATAGAAGTAGTATCCCTGTTGACTGCGACAGGCATTTCAGGGTCACAGCAGCACCCAGCCAGCCAACCAGACAAACTCTGTTCATAGATTCCTCTCATCTGTTGCGGAGACTGGTAACTTCAGCCAAATGTAATTATTGATAATATCGTTGAGAACATCGGGATGAGGTTTACCTCCCCTGTGAGGATGAGGATTGGTTTCTGCAGCGTTATTGTGTTATATATGTTCTCAAAGATCACCATCATTTACCAGCACCTCTGAAGCAGATGACATATATTTCAGTGACAACCATCTCTGTTCTCATATATATAATATATGCATCTGTAGGATCATCATTATTTACAAGCATCAGTGATGAGGAGGATGATATTTCATATTTTATCATTCAGCATCTCTGATGTTGCTGCAGACTCCACTCATATCAGGAAGATCGCTCATTTTGTAGTTATATCCAAATAGGTTTTTGCTTCACTGATGTGAGATAGTCTTAATTACTGGTTTTGAGATGTTGATCGCTGATGAGGATGGAGCAGTCAGATTACCATAAAGTAACTGGGAAATTATGAATATGTTTCCAGTTTCGTTATTGACCAGATGTCATGCAAATTTACTATTCATGAGAAAATTCAAAGATTGATTTTCTGGTCTGTACAGGACATTATTTTTATGCTATAAATAAACATCTTGGTTCTGTTTGCCATGGATCAGTCTAGCTTTGCCTGTTCCACAGGACTGTTGACATTTGGTGATACTATCATTGTAAACAAAATGATTGTTGTCCCCCTTCAGGATTGAGAGTACAGTCGTATGAAGGTTAGATGAGTTTTCAATTGGCAGGAGGTAATAATGTAAACAAACATGGAAGTGAAAAATAAGGCACTTGGTGTTCCCTGTATGCATTGATCAGATTTTGTGTCATTTTGTCCTCTGCACTTGTGGTCCAGAGATAATCAAGCAAATCTGAGTCTGCAGGGAAAATATCAGTTGATTACATTTTTTTTATGGAGAATATCCATGCAACAAGCATTATGATATTCTTTTGGTTTCTGCAGTGTTTCTTCCATGTTGGTCTTATTAGTCTGAGCTTCCATCACACAAGGAGTGTTTTCTATGATCATCTGTTATTGGAGCCATTATTAGACCGAGGATGGGTCATCCTGATCCAGGCACATACAATAACAAGCTCAGCGTTTCCTGATTACGCTTTTCACTGATAACTGATAGCTTCATCGCCACCCTGATTGCCAGTTACCTGGTAACTTTGTTACCTCCACTGACCTTGACCTTGGCATTAACGATCTTTGAGGAGCTGCACTGGCCAGTCAAGAGGAGGCTGCGTTTGATTCCTGTGTGTGTAATGATCAGCAGTGGTGATCTCCTTTAAAAGTCATTGCTCAGTGGAGCTCAGAACTGACCTTGAATGTTGAGGTTTATATTACATGGATAGCTTTTCAGCCAATACAGAAGAGAAAAGAGACCTGTGTATTTATCATACATCTACATATTTGAGGTCTGTGCCAGCTGTTAAAAATCTTGCTGAAACACACAGACTGGGTTGTGAATGATCTGTGCTGTATTTTCTCACAGTTCCACCAGATGTCTAGTAATCGGCATTTTTTAGGAATTTAACACTCTTGTGATCACTATGACTTATTTTACATTCTCTGGGGGCCAGGATTGTATGGATTTTGAGCATTCAGCGAATGCAAGAAAACTGAAGTGAGTATTATTATTTTTTCAAATACAAATTTACAAATTATTTCCACCTCCATCCCCCCCCCACCTTGCTTTTAGGCACATGTTGAAACAGTATTTGAGTTTATTTAAATATATATTTCATTATGTTAACTTCCATCAATTAATGTTTACCAAAATTTTCATCCATATTTTAAATGTTTGAATATTGTCAATTTAGAAAAAAATTATGGGCATTGAAATAATGTCTCCATAAGATCAGTTCTCGTTAGTCATGATAAGGTGTTAGCTAGCCAGAAGTACTCTTTTCGCAAACATTCATTATATTTAATTAAATTAAAAAAATGACATTTCAACATGTTCATGATATCTCAGATGTAAACTATGAAAATGTGGTCATTGAAATTTCCAACAGTTCCTGAAATATATACTTATATTTGTACAAATGATATAGAAATATATATATATATATATATATATATATATATATATATATATATTATACCAATTTGCAACAAAACAATGCAAGAATCATACAAACACAAAAAATTGTTCTATGTAAGTAACATGTTATCCGGTAGTGTTATACAATGCACCTGTTATGTCATACATTACATCACATGTTAATTACCTATGATGTTCCTCGTCAGTGATGTATGTAATTATATACTAACTTGTTGTTGTACTGGGCAGGTCTGCATGAGTCATGTATTTCTGACAGTCTTGTTGATATTTTATATGTTAAATAAAACATACTTGTGAGAATATGGAAACCATTGACTATCATCACTGCTTAATATATTATCATCGCCAACATGCAAATAATGTAGCATAAAAAGTAATACACTATAATCACTTTTAAAATGAATTATTATAAGCTGTAATAAACTGTAATAATTTATACACATTACTCATTATTTTAGTCAAAATGTTAATAATTTGGATATCAAATTGATAAAAAAGGAATAACTTGTTTATCCCCACTTTCAAAATAATTCTTATTCAGGTGAGAGAATCTTGAGTACACATCTTGTGTAATCCATTTGAAATAACATCATGTTAATACATGAGATAAATTGTGGAGAATATCATAATCCAATTTCTAAATTTGTTTGTGCAAGCAATATACGAGGTGAAAAATATTAGATTTTCCTGTGTTAATATTTAATATTCTTCGTATGGAGAATGAACTAATGTGATTTTCTTCATGTAAAATATAAAAAGTGATACTCTGCAGGGAGAATGTCATGAACACCTGCTTTGTGTGGAGAGTGTGTTATTGTTAGCAGGACTTTTACTCAGATGAGGCCAAAGTATATATTAAAAAGCTTGCTGCAGAGCAATTTGGTTTCCATTGAAACATTAATTATGCATGTACCACAAGAAAATTACTGGCCTTTTATATTGTACAATATGGCTATTAAGGTTTTATATGTACACTATGTACCGGATGACCTATAAATATAATGTTTGAAAAATAGATCCATAAAAATATCCACGGTGCCCACAATGAAAAATAGATATATACACAATATCACAGTGGTTGCAAGAATAAAAAAAAAACAAATAAAAAATGTTTTTATTTTTACATCTGTTGTTTCCAGAATAATATATGGTGTACCATGGAAATAATTTTGTACCAAGTGGCAGGCCTATGTGAATAATGTATTAAGATTTATCCAATAAAATTGGCAAGGACAAATGATATCGGCCACTGTAGTAATATGCGTCCCCAAGCAAATATGCTCTGCCACTTGAGAATATAAATTAATGCACAATTGCACAGTTTAATAGTGCTCGTAATTTCAAGTGCCCTTTTCCATCAGGGAGACATAAATCTGCCTATATGTCCCAGAGATAAATCCTAGCCTAGGATAGTTTTTCTCTCATTTTGAACAGCTCTATTGGATCGCATTTACAGACTTTGTGATAAAAAATACAGACTGCCAGAAATACTATAATGACACTTCTCATTTGTTGATGAATTCCTCACTGGGCATTTTGAGTAATTTTGCTTTATGTTGTATATATGTACTTTCATGTTATGTATGTTGACAATCACATAAAAACAAATCTGGTCTCAGGACATGTTCATGTATTTCTAAACCTGTCCGAAGCACATAGGATTTCTCAGGTACAAAAGGAAATGATAGCTACCATATAACACATAAAGATATTTTTTTTTATCTCACTGAATCTACGATATGTAATTTTCCTTAAATGGTCTGATCCCTTGAGCTTTAACCATTTTTCTCAAGGGCTTTCCCAAATTTATAATTGCATGTTCAACCAGAATTTCAGAGTAATTTTTTTTTCAAGGGCTTATCTTAAATTTATAATTGCATGTTCAAACAGAATTTCAGAGAAAGCTTGGAAAAATTTGCTGACATTTATACATATTTCATTTTACATTCATCTTTATGCTTATCTGATATAGCCCTTTGAGTAAGTCCCATGGGACTATCTTAAAAATGACATACAGATACTTATCCCTAAGATTATGTCCCAAATAAAAAGGGTAATAACATTTTTAACATGCCCTTTATATGACCCTCCAATTATGTTCATCTGTATGCACCCTACAGGGACTTTGACTAAAGTAGGATTTTCAGATTAAAGGTACCTGTTCATGTCCATTAACATGCAGATTTGTTTTTAATTGTATTATATTTTGCAGCACATCATTGTATCTGACCTTGACTTTGTTTGAGTTAGAGCTCATTAATA
Organism: Sipunculus nudus; assembly: GCA_026874595.1. Taxonomy (NCBI): domain Eukaryota; kingdom Metazoa; phylum Annelida; class Sipuncula; order Golfingiida; family Sipunculidae; genus Sipunculus; species Sipunculus nudus. Next base: position 38,281,129 of record CM049310.1, read on the forward strand.
TGCATGCACCACCAGCATTATGGGATACATGGATTGGGACCTCTCCCCCTCACCTGCCCAGGTCCACTGCTTCATTCAAGATGGATTCCTGCACTGAAATCCATAGCTCGGTTCCAAATCCATGCTTCCATTCCTAGGCTGTTCCAAAACTTCAATTCCTGGGCTGTTCCAAAATCTTCCTTCCTGAGAGCATGAATCATTAAGGGAAAACCTTCCTGAGACCCCATCACATTTGGCTCTCCCCTTAAGTTTTTTTTGTACGTTTTACCTTTAACCTTGCTATCTTGGCCCTCATTTATCCTTAGTTATGATATTTGCTCCTTGGCATTCTGTCAAACTCTCTCAGGAGAGAGAAAGTGAAGAAATGATACTGATATGTGAAAGACAAAGTTGAAAGTGAGTGATAAGTAAGGAATTCTTATAATCAGGCCCTGGATGCAGTTGAGCAAATAAAGCACATAGCAGAGTAAACAATACCAAGAGGGCAGAAAAAGAACTGGTTGAAGATTATGTGCTGATCAGTTCTGTTTACATGGTCACCATACCCAGGGGTCTTACCCAGAATGCTGGTGCGTTAGGCTTGTGTGGTCTGGGTCTCCCTGTCATTCCGGGACCTGAGTTGTTAAATGTTTTATTTCGTTACTCAAGCACGGAGAGTGATAGCAGTGGTAGAAAGCTAGTGAACTCACTCAAAAGGAGTATGAGTCTTGGTCGTATTGCTAAACGCTGGCAACCACGAACCCCGGATCCGTCAGATAAAACCAAACGGGAAAGGTAGGTTTGGCCATACTAGGAAATGTGCCGTGTCTACCCTCCCCTAGAGGGCGCTCTCTGTAGCCTCATGTTCACCCTGTTATTAACACCTCTGGTCTTTCAACACATTTTAAGCTTTGCTTTCTCAGGTGGGTTCAGTTTTACTGTCTAGTGATTACGCTTGTGGCTAATCAGCTAAATACTGTGTGTAATTTTTACTTTTGATAATGTGTGTATTAACTGTGCATAACCTGTATTATGTATATATAATACTGTTACAATTACAATGTCGATATAATAAGGTTCAATTCAATGTCTGTGATGTCTGATGTGTTTTTGTGGATATGACTTAATAATTTACTCATTTGGATATTCAATATTAATAATTATAAATTTTCATATTTTTCTGTTATCTAAAATATTGAATTTTCCATATTTAGCTGAGCAGCCACTGTGTGATTAGATTATAGATCATTTAATGCTACATGAGGCCTTGACAGAATGAGCTTCACATGTAGATTTTATGTTCATTTTCATGATTTCTCAGGTATCTTTGTTGTTAATATGACCATATTAAGATCAGCTGAATTATGCATAAATACACTAACATGAATGAAAATGTTTGCCAATTGAAGGAGCACTGTGCATGGTGATGATTATAATGATGATAATGATGATGAGCTGCTTGCTGTATGATGCATGATAAACAGAACAAAGTTCAATTTATTATTATTGTGATGCGAACACCATCAGATTGAATAAGCTGTTGATCAGTTTTAATCTTGTCATTCGTTGACAAAAATAGAACCCACCCTGCATTGACATGCACTGCATCCTGCTTTAATTTGAGAATTTGGGTGTGGTCCAAAAAAAAATGTTATTCCTCTTTAAACTTTGCTGATACACATCCCCTAGCCACCAAGCTGTCTACACAGGTGAATTGTCTAAATAAGGAAGGCTATTTGTGGTGGTTAAATTAAATACATTCAAAGATATGAGCATGAAACCAGGCTGCATGATGCTGTGCTATTGCAAAGTCAGAAAAGTTCTGCAGGTCTCAATGATCAGCCAGAGGTCATAAGAAGAGTACTTTCAGCATCTTATTCATATTCATATTTCATATGCAACATTTTCTGTTAATGTTATGGACAATATCTTTAAATTGCACCACTTGCTGCATGCAATATGGCACTAGTATTCCAGTGATGTCTTACATTACATTGATCTGACCCGGGGCCAATATATCTCTTTAACTCATCTAAAATCACATATTCATATGAGATTAAAAAAGTTCAGCTTTCATATAAACTAAATAGAAAGTTTATTTGTCTACAATTTTCAAAAACCTGAAAGAAATTATTATTTATACACCAAAGCTTGGTAAGTACAGCTGTAGTGAACATCTGGCTGCTGGGGATGTCTACCCACCCCATCCCAGACTCAGACACCCCAGTCAGCTCAGCTCAGGTGCAGTCTGTTAAGCTATTTATCTCGTGGAAAGGCAGAAAAAGTTCCACCATGCCTGTAGAGTTCTTCCTGTATGTGTGGCTGGTCGGTTATAACAGAAGACATAGGGATCTTCCAAATATGGTAATCTAACAATTCTAAATTTGTGATAGTGATACTGTTTACATATATTCATTCTGAAAATGAACTCTTATTTAAAAACATCCTTAACAGTGTCTCATATAAGAAGGTTTTAAAAATGTGATGAGAAACTTAAAAAAAAAATGATTTTTTTATCACATTGTACACATGTAGTCTGTTTTAGGTATAAATTCTCATGTGTCAATCATTAAAGTATAATTTTAAGGATAATTATTTATGATTACAAAATTAAAGTTTCCCATAGAAATAAAGAAAAAAAAACGAAGTATAACAAACTGTAAAATGTAATAAAGCAAATTGAGCAAAGCATTGTTCAACAAGTAGACCTTTGCTTTTATATCATTTTCATGTGACCTTTTGACCCTTTGTTCCTGATTATATTACTAACAGGTGGATGGCATGTCTTTTACTAACATTTTAAAACAATGTATAATGAATGTACAATGTAAGGGACCATCTACATAATTATATATCAGTGACAGGCATGCAGTTAAAACTGAACTAATGACCTTCAGTTAAAGGCCATTATATGTGCATTGTTAAACTATGACACTGAAGACAAATTTTTTTCTCAGTTCATTTATCTTAGTAACTGGGTGTATCCCTGGTTAATTCTCTAAATTAGTTTAGCATGTGGAACATGAAGGGCATATGTCTTTTATCTTTAAATGCTAAGAATATAATGTTATATTTTATGTGAAGGAATGCATGTTACCAGCTAGGTTAATTTTAATCTGTTACTGGTAATAAAAGTGGTATGCATTCCAAGTTCTCATACTGTCTAATTTTATTTTAACAATTTTATCAGATACAATTTGTCAGGGAGTAGGTTTTAACATTGCCAGAAGATATGAAGTACATGTAAATGAAGATTGTCACACCATACATTAGTATGACCTCTGTCATGCACAAATTTGTTTAAAATGGTTTTGAGCAATTTTAATATTTCATGTTTAGTTAAGTCTTTTCAATTCATTTGCATGTGTATCCAGAATATTAAAACAACATTCAGTAATTTAGTCTGCACATAAGTTGAAGTAAAAAAATTGCTTTGTGTTCTGTGCTTCAACACAGCATGAAGCCAGCGCTGTGTGAGTTGTGTTTTGCGTTGCTGCTGCAGCACAGAAATCACTTTACTTTCAAGCATTCACACCACACAGATAAAACTGTTTCCTCTTAAACAGACCATCACCTGATAAGGATTAAATAATATTTTTCAGTGCAAATTGAAATGGCTTTTTGTTATCTCTTTAAATGCATTTGTGGCCATTGTGAGAAAGGTATATATAAGGGAAATTAAGTTGAGAGCTGTAGTTGTATAAAAAAAAATGGTAGTTGGAACATTTATTGAATTAGAGGGTGGTTGTAAAAATAAAATGGTGAAACTTGATCAGGGTAGGATATCATTTGTACAAGTTCCAGGATAGGTTTATCACAGTTAGAGGCTATAGTAATTTTAGTACCTCTTACAGATATATATCATAGACCTAATTCAGTCAGATTTGGTAGGAAAAAGTCCAATTCTCTATGATTGGTCTGTATGGTAGGAAGGATGATATTAAGAGCTGCCATTTTCAACATGCCCTTGAGACAAGCGAAAGGTCATGTCTCAATAAAGAAGGCTTAATATCCGGGAACGGAAGCACCTGCCCTGGAGGTGATGTAATACCTGCCTAAACGCTCTGCTGCTGATTATTACAGCTCCAGTGTTATTGATGATCTGTCTGTATCGATTCCTCAGCCAGCTCAACACAAATCAATTTATTTTTAATTAGCCCTACAACCACTGGTGGGCCATAAAAACCCCTTCCTTCCTGGACCAAAAAAAAAAAAAAACAGTAAAATGTTAAGCCAGCTGACATTGTTTAGATATGTGGCATACCAGAATTAATAAAATAATGAATATTCATCTCAAAAGAAAATGAAAGAAAAATCCATCAGAGTGGTTTTCACTTGATTCAGGCTGATTAGAAGTCAAACAGTTAACTCTGTCATTAATTAATAACTGGATGAAAATAATCTTATGATTGTCTTATATTAAATATATTTTGTCTTGTATTCACACCAGGTATGGATATGTATTGCCATTTCGTTTTTCTAGTTTAAACTTAGGTTTCTTAATTTAAAGCCAACCTGTTTGTGATTGCTCATGTCCTTCCATTTACTTCAAAGACATTCTTATTTTTATCAAGGCTTGCAGCTAGGCCTGGTCCCTGTGAAAGCATCATGTCCAGAGAAAGATTTAGTTTTATGGTTATTTGTGACATTAGATTTTGAGCCGAAGATCAAACTAACTCAAAACAAGGAATTTTACATTAATGACAAGAAAATATCTCTGAATGGCTTTTTCCTTGTCCTGTAAATAGAAAACCTGAAAAAACAGCAAGCTAAATATATTATTATTCTCATCTAATGGTTAACTTTCATTATTCTTCAATACAGGCAGTGCTGCCTTCAACAGTATTATTTACATATATTTTATTTAAAAATAAGTTAATATATGAATAAGGACAATTTACAAGAATGCTTTTGCTTATCATCAATAATTTTTTGTATGACTCAGTTCTTGGCTTGCCAAAAAATTATGATGCCAAACCAAAGAGGGAATTTTTACAGGAAAGTATTGATGTCAAATACCTGTTAAATTAAGGGTGCTCCCCCTAATAATCTAACCACAGTGATGTTATTTACGTAGAAACCGGATCCCTGGATATGGGGACAGACCACATTGTTTTCATTACCACAGACAATGCTGTGTTATATCCCATATTAGTCTGTTGCTATGAGTAAGTTGTTGCTACGGTGACATGTGAGCTGCTGGTTGCCTGGGCCATGTGATTTCTAGTGACTACCAAAAGGGACCAGACGTGAAATCTTAAATCACTTGAGGATCATTAGCTGTACCTAGTCACAGGAGGCTACCGGATATAACAGTATCTATATGCTACACAAACATGCAGTCTGCCTTTATATGATTTGTATCGTAGGAAAAGATTGTCAAAACACTTTACAGGACCAGGGTTGAAAGTTACAATAACTGAGCCAAAATGATAGAGGATTTGTTGAAAGAGTGCCCGCTGAATATGGTGGTGCCATGGGTGAAATTTTACGATTTTGCAGAATCATCAACAAGGTAAGAGGGACAGGCAGTCATAATATAGACATCCAGAGTTATATTAGAATATGTTTATTTATTAGCATAGTAACACTTTGAGAATCTTGCTGTTCAAGTCATGTTTGCTCAATCCTTGAATAGTCTTACTTTAGTTGTATAATGAATCTATATTTAGGCAAGTTTAAGTATCTAGATGAAAAATAGTTGGGGAAAAAAGAGTTCATATAATATTCAAAGTATCAAACTTATCAAGACATTATTATAAATGTAAAATTAATTAGCATAGATGTGCACTGTATCAGAAGCTTTTTGTAAAGGCAAGGATTGCTTAATCCTTGAATACAGATAGGCTTACTTTTATTGTATACTCAATCTATATCTAGGCAAGATGAAAAAGGGTTAAATTAGGCCAAACAAAATTAAAGGTATGGTTCTCAGGCACCGCCCGCGTCAATTTTAACCCCCCCGCATCAAACATTTTTATTTTGATTTTTATCTTTCAAGAAGATAAAATGAGACAATTTTGATACGATTGCCTTTGTTTTGTAGTGCTTTTAACTGTTTAGCAAAAAAAGCCTGTTATTCACATGCTTTTCCCTGATCATATGTTATTTTTTCAAAACATACAAAAAAGGTCAAAAATAAAATACCGCCCGCCCGCAGTGATTTATGAAAAAAAGTGCCTGAGAACCACACCCTTTTATTTTTTTGGCCTTAGAATATTTTCATTTATTAGCATAGTTTTACTGTATCAGAAGCATGTTGTTCAGGTCAGGGTAGCTCAATCCTTGAATAGGTTTATGTTAATTCTATCATTTATATACGCATAAATTATGTTTAGGTGTGTATATTTCTAATTAAAAAAAGACAACCAATCAATAAAACATGTTTATGCAGGAAATCTGATTTACAGCTGTCTAGAAAGTAAACATTAAATGTGATGTACATTCACTAGGATGGGTCTTACAAACCTGTATACTTACAACAACATACAATTGATTTAATTGAATGATAACAAAGAGGCAGGGCTCACCTAACAATCGTAAACATAAGATTTTTGGTGGCAAAATCAGGGTGTTATCAGATAAATACTAGTATTTTAAGGAAACCATGAGTCAATATTGGCACAGGAAATCACATTTTAAATAGGAACTATTAAGGAAAGTAATTTTTTCAAGGAGAATCTTTGATTAGGATGCATTAACTGGAAGCAGTTACTTATCGAGAGAGCATGTCTCCATGCCAGTCCAACCCTTGACTCCCCATAACTAATGTATCTGTGTCATGTGTGTGTGTGTATATATATATAAAAATATATATTGAATGTAAATAACATACTGCATGTAAGAAGATTGTATTGAAGAAAGCCCTCAATAACATGCACCAATGTATTGAATCATTGGTAACTAGTTGGAAAACAAAATAAATAACATGGACTGTGTTGATAATTAAGCACCACATCATATACAGGAGACCTGTGGTTGATATGACAATAAATACCCACACGTTTCTGTATCATTACAGGGCTCTGATTCAAGCACGCATGAGGACGTCACGATCACACGAGTCGCTGCTGGTTACAGCCTCCAGTATGCACTCGATTGACCTCTCCGGACCAGACGTGGAGATTAAGCCCCTCCACAGCAGCATTCTGGGACAAGAGCACTGTTTCCAGGTCTCGACCAGCCACGGAAGTAAATTCTACTCTTGTCGCTCAGCGCAAGAAAGAGAAAAATGGATTCAGAGGTACTGCTAATATTTAACTAATATTGTTCATCTGCTCATCAGTGTTATATGTACTTAGGTCTTATAACAATGTACAGATAAGTTTAAATATTATAAAACTGTCATAATACATTAAAATAATATTTACCCAAGTATTATTATAATGTATTGATAAATTTGAATATATAAGTATAATATATATGCCTTAACTGTTTATCAACTCATCAATGTATAACATGCCCAAGTTTGTATTTTAATAATAAAAATAATAATAATAATAATTCTGAAAGTTAGAATATGATAAAATAATAATAATATAATATCTAATTATAATAAAACATGAAAAAATCAGATATGTGCTATAGCTTTATTAAATTAATATTGTCCATCAAGCATGTACACAAAACATCTTAAGCATGAAGGTTTTGTCTTTAAATACAATCAAGAATTGAAAAACAGTTATGAAGGATTTACTGTAAAAAATGTTATAATAAAACAAGATATCATCATGCATGGCAGCAATACAGACAACATAACCTATAAAAAAACATGAAATTAATTCTGTTAGTGAAAATATGTGCATATCAGATATAAGGTGAATTTTTGGTACAGCCAGGTTACTGATATTTGTGTGGGTGCCACATACAAATCAATTGAAAGTTCACACACCCTCACACACATGAACCTGAATGTCCACACTTTATTTTAAGTTAAAGATACAGACACATGGTGAATGTTATTGCTGTAAATGCAACGTGATCTGTACTATTTTTTTTACCAGACAATGATCATGATAGAAAGGTCAAGGCCATCTTCTGGCACCCAGGGGGAGTATTGGAAATAGTAAACTTAAGTAAATAAAGCACTCTTTATAAGAGGGGATCATCAGCCGTGGTGCTACGGGTTATCAGAATCAGGGTCTGCTATGCCAGCTGTTATTGTCTGCCCCGCTGCAAGTCAGGTTGATTATGTGTTTAAAATAATGTTTATTCTAACCATGGGCATTAAATAGTGGCTTCATTGGTAAAGTACAAAACACTGACAGATCCAGGGTGTGGGGCGGTATGTGTTTGCTTCAGGGAAGTGGAGGAGGGGGTGGGGGGGGGGGGGGGGGAGCTGTTTTATGCATGGGATCCAGAAACAAATCTGATATGTTGGTCTGACTTCCTGTACTTCCTTGTACTGTTTTTAAGCAGTAGCAGTTTTGTAGTTTGCGTATTCTCAAAATAAATATCTACTGAAAATCATGAATTTTACCTTGGGTGTTTCCTTGTGATATCCAGCCACCATAGAAGCATCCCCACGAGTAGTGTATTTAGTCTGAACATACATGCAGTAAAATAGTACAAGAGCCATAATATAAACATTTCCTTTAGCCAAGAAAACTTCCCTGTTCATTAAGGAATTAACAATGTCACTGGCCAGTTCACATTGCTTCTGCTATGTACTCTCCTCCACCGCACCATTCTTAAATTGCCTTACAAGTAAAGTAAAGATCCTTTACTGTCAGGGCACTAATTTCACTATTTTATCATAAAATTTTTTTATTAAAGTTTACGGAAGACAGTGAAACCAAACCAGGAGCAGAGTCGAAGAACCGATATCTCACTTCAGCTGTGGATCCTGGAGGGGAAGAATGTCATGCCCAAAAAGAGGTGAAGACAGTTATATATACTTAACCACGCAAACGAGATGCAGCAAAAATAAAATGCTTAATTGTAAAATGGGTTAGGTCAGTATGTGTTAACAATAGTACATTGGTATTCTTAAATTAAATTTAGACTCTGCATAAACAATAAATATAAATTTTACAGAGGGATGTTTAATAAATTCATAGAAACATGGATCTTTAAAGAAAAAAGACATAAAAAAGCTCATACTTCTATCAGAGGTCAGCACCAGTGGCTGTTTTTGTCAGAGAAAATAGATGCATAAACAGATCAGGATTCTTGATCAAGTGAAAATCCCAACATTCTGGTCATTCACTGGTGTCATCTGTTGCCCGTTTCAGGTACTACTGTGATTTGGCACTGGATAAAACCTTGTATGCAAGAACCTCATCCAAAGTGAAGGGAGACATGCTGTTCTGGGGTGAACAGTTTGAATTCAAGTAAGTGGTATCAGTTTGTTTTTCATAAATGGACACTTGACCAATTTTAGTGGGTCCCTTATTGTATCCACAGTAAGTATATAACACATAATTTGTTAAATTTTATGTACAAAACTTTTCAGTTACCGGAGAAAAGTAATATTTTTGTACAATTGATTTTGTGAATAAGAAGTAAAGACATCCCTGATTATGTTAAATCTAAATCATATTATGTATAATTATATATATGGCAAAAACTTTTGTGCATTTAATTTTTTCTGTTGATTATACTGTATCATAATTGTTCACTTAATTTTACTAAAAAATTCAGCTTTCATTATAAATATGTAATTTGACAGCTAAATCAAGGAAATTGTGGTCTAGAAAGAAGGTGCTCAGAGATTTTTTACAAAAAGGATAATATGTCTGAACATTTTTGCAGCAATCTCCCTGAAATTGATGTAGTGAGTATCAATTTGTTGAGAGAAGTAGAAAAGAAGAAAAAGAAAGACAAAAATGCTTTAGTTGGTGAGTAATGTTTTCTTATGTAAATATTCCAAGTTTCACTTTCAAATTCATTTGATGTAAAATTCCATGTAAATTAATTTGGACTCATTTGTTGAATTTTTTTCTTACTTATTAAGACTAGTAATACTGATGATATGTTTTAAATTTTATTTCCTTTTAAATTTTTATGACTTAAGCTGTATATATTGTATTTTATATGGCTAATTTCCAGTGCAGTGTTGTTCAAAAGACAAAGATAATATTAACTTGTACAGGCAGGTGAAAGATTTTCAGAAATTATAGTTGAAGGTTTACACACGGTTTTCTGTAAATAATGATATTTATTAGTATATCACCAAACTTTTTATAAATGAAAACAGATTTAATAAATTAAATATTGACTTCAATGGTCCCCACACTGGAAGTTAATTTGATGGTCATATTTTCACAAGAATCTTTAAAAGACCCTTATTGTATGCTGATGTTCTACATTGTGCTGTGGTTTCTAAGATCAATCATGCACATGATCTGTCTTACGTTGAGTTATTAATTTTTTTTATTTTATAGGTTACATTCACATTCCATGCAAGGATATATCAGGGCGCCAGTTGATAGAGAAATGGTACACTGCCAGCTCAGCCACTGTTGGGCGAGCGGGCAAAGACATCCGCAGTGACCTGCCATTATTGAGGGTGAAAGCTCGTTACCAGACCATTAGCATCCTCCCTATGGATAATTACCGGGAGTTTAGTCAGGTGAGAGCCCCCCCCCCCCCCCTCCAAAAAAAAAAATCAAGGTTTCGACAAAAATGATGATTGTCCTTCCTCCTCTGAGTCTTTATGCCCTGCTTTATTTTTATGTTTATTATGAACAGAATTTGAATATTCCTTCGGAAAATTTCTAATACATTTATATGCTGTTACTGTTTTAGTGATCATTTTCTTTATTTAGAGGATTTATTAACTGTTTATCCTATTATTATCAAATTATGGTATGACTTGATTTAACTTTTTATATTGAAATTTATATAATAGATAGTACATTTTACCATTAGGGATATAGCTTTGGATTTAGTGATTAGTTGCATCAATGCGTCAGTCTGTCTGTCCATCTGTAAATATTTTATATACAAGATATCATGTATTAGATATCTCAAACACATGATTATCCACTATCGTGCTTCCAACCTTATGAGTAGCATCCTACCATCCATCCTGTGAGTCGTCTCATCTTGACAGGTTCAGGTCAGACTTGTTGTCAAGTAGATATTTTTTTTAGTCCAGATTTGTAGCCATGTTGTAGTCTTTATGCAAAATAATATTGTACTTGTTTTTGCTAAAACCATATATTCAAGGGTCATGGAGTGGAGTGTATTATGTACATTATTGTATCAACAGTATCTGCTTGAGGAATACACATGTCTGGTGGACGCCCTGGAACCACTGATCAGTGTCAAGGCCAAAGAAGACATCGCATCTTGTCTCGTTGCAATAATGCAGAAGATGGGGCGTGCCAAAGACTTCCTCCATGACATTGTAATGGCTGAAGTCAGCAAGTTAGGTAAGCTTCAAATGAAAACTAAAAGTGTGTGTGTGTGTGTGTATGAAGAAGTATACATGCATATCGTGCAGAATCTATTGGAAATTAAAACTGATTACTACTGAATATATAATGTAATAAAAAATATAGTATGATAAGAACAGATTTTAAATATTCTTATTGTAACATCACAAGTAGTCTTCAAATTTTATTAAGGAATTAAAGAATTCTGCATCCTGAGAAAAATTAACGTTGATGTAAAATGTACCCTCCTGTGAAGAAAACAAGGTTAAATGTAGTTGTATTTGACTACTTACCACAATTTGATATCAATAAAAGCTTTCACTATCTTAACCAAGCATAAATCTGACAGCACGCACATAGCATTAATGTTAGCAATAATATAATTCAAATTGAGCTTCCAGAAAGTCAGATTTTCTTAGTGTTAGGTTTTTGTTCTGTTTATATTTCTTCATTTTTAATTTTGATGTTTTTCAGATAATGAGCATTTGACCTTCAGAGGGAACAGCATAGCAACCAAAGCAATGGAAGCCTACATGAAGTTAGTTGGACACAAAGTAAGACATCATGCTTTTTATTCAAACAAAAATAAGAAACAACTACCTAAGTTAATTGTTATTGTGCTCATTATACATATTGCATCATTCATGGTAAATATTTAAATGATTGGTCCTAGGTACAATTATAATGAAATTCAAGAGATTATACCTGGTTGTTATGTTTATTTATTTCTTGTTCACTCTTAAGTTTATAGGTATCATTAACTTAAAAATTTCCAAGATATCATTAGTTACATTATCATTAGTTATATCATTAGTTATTATTATAAACATGTTATCAGCTCATCCAAACTAGTAAAATTCATAATATTATCATTCATTTACAGTACATGCAAGACACCCTGGGGGACTGCATCAGTTCAATTCTGGATTCCCAGGAAGACTTTGAAGTTGATCCAGCAAAAATCCAGAACCTTGCCCTGCTCAAGAGGCAGCAGGAAACTCTAGTCATGTACAGTCAGATGGTCTGGTGCAAGATCATCAATTCTCACGCCTACTTTCCTATGTAAGTTCTAGTCAGATGACTGTCATGTTCTAGTCAGATGACTCTCATGTCGGACACATTTTAGTGAGATGTATTACCATACTGGTCAGATAATTCAAGAATAATTCCAGTGATGGGCAGTCACTTTCCAGAAATTCCAGAAAAGTCTCTTGCTAGTCTGCTTAGTCACATGCTAGTCCAGCAAGTCATATACTGGTTTAAAAAGTCTGTGATAGATAGTTCATATTCTAATTCAGATTCTAATCTAGTCTTGTTGACAGTCACACTGAATATTCTGTTATAGAGATATCTGTGAATTTGCTAATCTGACTAATGCTGACTCTTCTGTTACAGAGAAATTCACGAATTATTTGCTGGTCTGACTAATGCTGACTATTATGTTACAGAGAAATCCGTGAAGTGTTTGCTAGTCTGAAGGAGGGTCTGGTACAGCAGCAGAGAGGTGACCTGAGTGAGAACCTCATCAGCTCCTGTATCTTCCTCCGCTTCTTGTGTCCTGCCATCCTCTCTCCTAGTCTCTTCAATCTCATCCAAGGTCAGTCTCAGCAGAGTGAGAGTGTACAGTTATACTCTGCTGTAATTCAGTTACTGCATTTGTATATTAATTTTTTATCTAGAAAACAGTGCAATGTAGGTTTTGTGAATGTCAGTAGGAAGACTTTATTTGTAAAAAAAAAATACCTATGCAGAATATTTGTACTTTTATAATTTTATGCTGAGATTTTATTTATAAAATTTAATGCTGCATCTGTACTAAACCTGCCTGGTGGATTTGATTCTCTTATCACTTCTGTAATACTTTATGTTATACTCTATAATTTATTTTATACAGAATATTAAATTTTTAATAGTTTTCGCTTCATGATGATGATGTGCATAATTGTGAACTTTAACTGGGCAACTAGATCAAAATGGGACAGATCCAACTTACAACCATCATGTAGTTCAAAGATGATCAGTCTATGGCAATTATAGTATACTAATATAATCATTGTTTTCCACAGAGTATCCAGATGAGAAAGGTGCTAGAAACCTGACCCTCGTCACCAAAACCATCCAAACTCTTGCCAACTTCAGCAAGTAAGTTATATAAAGAGAAAACGTAATTTAAATCGGTAATATGGCTCCAAAGGGGTATCAGCCTCCCTTTTTTTATCCATCTTTCACTTACTTCAGCAACAAGTATTTTTGCAGGCTCATTTACACAATGTGCAAGTGTAGTGCCATCTTGTCAGGCATGAAAGCTATATCCATCCAATGAGCCCTGCCCTATCTCAGATTGTACCTGAGCCAGGCAGCAGCTGGTTTAAACACAATGGATAGCTATCAGATATTTCAAAAGGGTCTGCCTGTACCTTTCACACACGTCCTGTCCTCAAATAACATATCCACCCATTTTACTGAAAAGGTTAGGGCCAGCCAGATATCTTCCCAGTTACTTAAAGAATCTGGGTAAAAGTCTGGCATGGGCTGACATGTGCCACTGTTATATTCTAACCACAACTCCTAGTGCCTCAGCCCAGTGGTAATACAAGCTAACCACTTATCCAACAGCACTGGTTTGCTGCCTAGAATCCGCTGTATCAGCATCATAGAGACTGCATTGTACACTTCTGCATGGACAGGGCTGTTACAGCAAACTCCTGGTTAGGAATTTAATGGGTGTGTGGATTTAAAATTTGTGAGACTTATTTATTTTGTCTTTATAAGACATATCTGGGTTGTTTCTTGTGGGAAATGACATTAACCTTATTTCCTAATCATATGGCTGTATTAGAACTCATAAAATATCAAACCTACGATTTTGTTTAGAAATGTTGTCTGTAAACCGCCGCCGCCGCGTAGGTGTCCGGAGAACTCCTCCGTAACCGCTGGGCAGAATTTTACGAAACCCGGGATTATGTTCGGGTCACATGTGAACTGCTGCGCCCACATTTTGTTTTGACCTCTGACCTTTCCTCTGCGCTCTGCGTCCATTTGTGCGTCTGTTTCCGCACATAAACCCACATATCTCGGGAACGGTTTGACGGATCAGAAAAATTTTTTTGCACAAATGTAGCCCTTGGAGAGCTTTATAACATACACAAAAAATGGTGGCACCACCTGCAACCATGTTTGCACAGTGTCCATCTGTTCGTCTGCCTTGGGTTAAAATCACTCATATCTCTGCAGTGATTTGACTAATTCACCTGAAATTCGGCATGCGTATACATCCTGGATAGCTTTTCTGATTTTATGACAGGTGGCACCACCTACATTCACGTTTACGCTGCAGACATCCAAGCTCATATCTCGGGAACCGTTTGACCGATTGGGCCAAAATTTTGCATGTGTATAGATCTCACATAGCTCTTTATCATACGCAAAACTGGTGGGGCCACCTGCAGCCATTTTTGCATAGCTCCCGTCTGTTTGTCTGCCATGGGATAAAATCACTCATATCTCGGCAGTGGTTTGACATATCTGCCTAAAATTTTGCAGGTTTATACATCCCCGACAGCTCTCTTGATTTTATGACAGGTGGCGCCACCTGCATTCTAGTTTATGCAGCAGACATCCAAGCTCATATCTTGGGAACCGTTTGACCGATTGGGCCAAAGTTTTGCATGTGTATAGTTCTCACATAGCTCTTTATCATACGCAAAACTGGTGGCGCCACCTTCAACCATTTTTGCTCAGCGTTCATCTGTTTGTCTACCACGGGCTAAAATCACTCATATACATGTAGTGGTTTGACTTATCTGCCTCAAATTTTGCATATGTATACAACTTGGATGGCTTTCTGGATTTTGTGGTAGGTGGCGCAACCTACATACACCATTTGGCTGCAGACATCCATGCTAATATGCAACACTTCACTCTATTTCCCCTTGCCACTCAATCCATGCCTCATTTCACCCGTTCCACTCTGATTTAGGCGGATACAGGTAGTCGCTTGTCGACTACCCGTGTTCTAGTTGATTTATAATAGCAGAAATGATACTATTGTTAGTTCTGTATAGCATGAAACCATCTGTACTGGATATAGTTGTTTTTCACTTTTCATACACCATGTCACATGATGATGATTTGTACACCCTCACAGGACAAGCAGTAAGATTTGTGATATGATTTTGAGACTTCTATTATAATTCAACATAAATATTACTTTTATCAGATTTGGTGGCAAAGAAGAGTTTATGAAGTTCATGAATGACTTTGTTGACCAAGAATGGGGCAGTATGAAAACTTTCCTGAGACAAATAACGGTAAGGTCACCCTCCCTGTATTTATGTTTCTTTCTGTCTAACCTTATTTATTCCTTTCTCCTCTCTCTCTCTCTCTCTTGCCATTTTCAAGGCAAGTATAATCCTAAGCTTTTTCTGTCTCTAAATTCTAAACATAAGAATCATAACAATAATTGTAGATTTCTAGTAATTTTGAAAAAAAAAATTACCAAATTTAAAATAACAGTGAAATGAGTAAAATAAGATCTTATTTTAATTCCAGTATCTAAACAAATCCAAATTCAGAACTTTTAGATAATCTGTGAGCTTATGCAATGGTGTAGCGTTGGCCATCATCT
The DNA here is from genome assembly GCA_026874595.1 of Sipunculus nudus. Classification (NCBI taxonomy): domain Eukaryota; kingdom Metazoa; phylum Annelida; class Sipuncula; order Golfingiida; family Sipunculidae; genus Sipunculus; species Sipunculus nudus. The sequence continues at coordinate 38,297,116 of CM049310.1, forward strand.
GTACATTAACCCATACTATCTCAAAATGATGTGCTAGCAGCACCAAATTTTATTTTTAAAAATTAATAATCTAAAAAAACTCTATCAGATTTTGCTTATTTTTTTGTTATCCCTATATTTTTTATAGGGAAAAAGCTAACTGTCCATGAAAATTGTTCAATATTTATATATACGTATATATGTAGAAATAATCTGTGAAACAATCTCTCTCAGGTTTGTTTGAATGGTTTCAGTTCAGTTTATTTTGGCTGAGAGACAGGAAGCTGAACTTGGTCATTTTGCCAAAACAGGATACTTAAATTACAATATCAGAAATGGCTGGAGCTATCATCACCAAATTTTATGCAAATATTGGTCACATGACACATATTTTAAATTGAGATATTAGTGGCGCCACCTGCATTGACCTTTTTTGCACAGAGGTCATGGTTCTTTTGGACATTAACCCATAAAAGCAGAAGCTAGCATCCCCAAATTTTATGCAAAAATCTGTCACATATCAAATTTTGAGGTATTGAGCTGTCTTTGTTGCAGTGTATATCCCTGTTTAATTCTTATGAGAGATTTGACATATCAGCTAGAAATTGGGCATATTTATACATCTCAGATAGCTTTGTCATATACAAGACTTGTGGTGCCACCAAAAATTGTTTTGGGTTTCATACATTTGTGCATATAGCTCAAGAGAGTTTAGAAGTATCTGCTTGAAATTTTAAATGTCCATACATTTTCAATGACTTTCTCATACACAAGACTGGTGGCAGCACCTATAATAATTTTTAGGTTGAGTACCTCCATGCCAGTATTTCAGGTGTGACTTTTGTATAATTGGTCCTTGAACTTCAGTTTAAAATGTTCATTATTTGCATTGTATATGTACATGTCACACATGTAATTGAAAATTAATCAAGCATTTACGTCAAGCATGTTATCATGGAAGCATTATACCTGATGTATATTCCATTGCACAGGTTTGCATTAGGCCTGAAGGCCTTGTTTTATGTATTTTGGTAGGTTATTAAACCTAGAGCATAATAACTAAATTATTTAAATTACATTCTGAGAATATTTTTCATCCTAGAATTTCATCTCAGTTCCTTTGAATTTTGAAGAATGTTTTTTATTGCAGTCTCTGGAGTATGTGACAAATGCCAGCAGATTTGATGGCTACATAGATCTCGGAAAAGAACTGTCTCTGTTACATAATCTCTTGGCGGAATGTCTCGTTGGTCTCAACCAGGTAACTCATTTATTTAATTTAAAATGAATTTATTTTAAATGGATAATTAAAAAAAGCTGAGGCGCTCTACATAGCTCAGATGGTGGCATTCTATAGTGGAGGAAACTAGAGAACCCAGAGAAAACTGCTGACCTTGGACGGGCCACTACAAACCTATCTCATAGCTACACTGGGTTTCAAACCATGGTCACAAGCAGAGAAAGCTGAATGCATTTCCACTTGATTTTACATGTCCCATTCATTCTTATCACATTTGAAATAACTGAAAAAAAAATATCGTGATAAAACTATTATAACTGGGAATATTTTACAAAGATGACTATATTTAAAAGGATTAAATGAATATTCTTTAATATAGAAAAAAAATATAGGTGTGTGTATGGCATTCATAAATTGTCAATTTAAAGGTAAATAAAACAAAATTGTCCTACATCTGCAGATTGTGTAGGAGTAGAAAACCAAATTGGTAAAAATTAAGAAAATTTGTTATGATAATTATATTTGATTTGTTAAATTCATTATATTTAAGGACACACAGAAGAGGTTGTCCCGATTAAAGCAGATCTTGGAAGATCTGACAGAGGAGCACAAAAATCCTGGTTCTCTGCCAAGGGGAACGAAAAGTTCTTACCTTTTGTATGACAACATCATGAATACCTGCAGTCACTGTGTCAGCCAGGGTAAGAGAGACTCAGCACAAAGCAGTAGCAGCACTGCCAGTGGGTCATACTCACCCGATTATGCCACACTGAATAATGGACCAATTTGCAGGCCCCCTAGTGGTGGGTCGTTACCCAAAAGCCCGTCTTCATCTGAATGTCAGCACAAGGGGAGGTTTTCTGGTCTTGAGGAGGGGCCACATAATGTAAGTATTCAGGTAGGCAGGACCAATCCTGATTCAGTCAATCAGTCGTGGAACAAAATTGTGTATGCGGCAGAGACATCTTGTGGTGATTTTGTAGACTTAATCTCATTGACAGATCCGCAGGAAGAAACGCGGAGTCTGTCTGGAGAGTGGGAGAATGCCAGTCAGGTGTCTAGTGGACCATCTTCAAATAATGCTTCTTCGGGCTATCATTCGTTACAATACAGTCAGTCAAATTCTCCGGTAGATTCAGGGTTACATCCGGAGGTGGCCTCACATGAAACACACCGACCGGCTATGCCCCAACCACTCTCATTTGCAAACCCTTTATTTCGACACCAGACTTCACACAAAATGGAGAGTAGGCGAAAAAGTCGGAACAGCAGTTCCAGCTCAGTGAGTAGCAGTGAAGCCCCGACCATTGATAAATTACGCAGTGTCAGTGAAAAGCCTCCGCGCATGAAAAAATTGGACTCAGCTAGTTCAAGTAGCTCAGAATCTCTCAGTGTTGCGAGTTCGGAGAGATACCATTCAGACGGACCTGTAAATAAACCTCGGCAATCCCAGGATACCAGGGCGGTAGAGGCCATGTTTGACGGGAGGAGCTTGGGATCTGCTACAATGCATAAAACTTTCGCTGGCTCACCCTACGCTGTAGCAGAACTATCACGCAGTGCAGAGTTCACGCCAATTAAGGAACCTTTAGAACAAGGCCGCATGAAACGCACAGCAACAGACACACTTTTACTGCAGACTGCAAGCCCAGTGTTTCAGCACGAGGTGTTACCATCAAATGCCTCGTCATTAGAGACCAGATCCCTGTCCCAGAAACAGGTGTCTCGACCAAACGCTCCACAGACCTCTGTTAGGATGGGTGTCCGTTCTGTACAGAGGAAACTTCAAGACCAAGATAAATCCAAAACAGAGGTAAGTCTGGTGAAGCCAAGTTCATGTATCACTTGTGGACTTGTCATGAAATTAGTAGTGGATCCTGTTTTGGGTTTCAAGTCTGTGATAATGTTTGACAGCATTCTATGTAGCCTGTTTAAATAGCATGTTTCAGAAATTGTTAATTGTGGGCTGGCCAAAAAGTTTTTAGGCAAATTTCAGAACACCACTAAACAACATGAACTTAATCAGAGGTAGGCATTGCTGAGAGTAAAAAATGATATTTATGGCCCAAGTCCAGAATAAGTCCATATGTCTCTTAATGATTAAATAGAAAGTTTTTATGTAATGCCATGATTCAATAAAGTAAGACTATAAACTGCTTGCAGTTTGAACAGGAGGTGAGAATACTCCGTCAGCAGCTGGCAGAAAAAGAGAGCATCTTGGCACGACTGGAGGTGCAGCTTACCAAGGAGGAACAGAAGAGGCAGAAGCAAAACGAGGAGTACTCCAGCCAGCTGCAGCAGACTCAGGAGCAGCAGAAGGAGAAGGAGCAGCAGATGCAGGCAGTCATCAGCAGGTGGGTACTCACCACATTACACACTCGCTACTCACTGAGATTCATATACTGGCAGGTGGGTACTCACAACATCCTATACACTCACTCACTGCTCATCTTAATTTTAAACCTACTGGCAGTTTGGTACTCACCACATCCTATACATTTACTACTCACCTTAATTCTAAATTCACTGGTAGGTGGGTACTCACCACATTATGTACTCACTATAATTCATATACTGGCAGGTGGGTACTCACCACATCCTGTACATTCACTACTCACCTTAATGACAAACTCACTGGTAGGTGGGTACTCACCACATTATGTACTCACTACTCACTATAATTCATATACTGGCAGGTGGGTACTCACCACATCTTATACACTATAATTCATTTACTGACAGGTGGGTACTCACCACACATTCACTCACTACTTGCCTTTACTCACTACATCCTATACACATACTACTCACCATAGTCCATATATTCACTGGCAGGTGTGTACTCACCATATCCTATACATTAATTATTACCATAATTCATAAACTCACCAGCAGATTGGTACTTGTGCTATGTAAGACACTCATTACTCACCAAAATTCATGAACTCACTGGCAGGTTGGTATTCACCACATGTTAGACACTGAACACTCACTAAAGTTCATATACTCAAGGGTACCTGGGTGTTCATCATTAGTCTGAAACTCATTTATATACACCAGATGGGTCATACCTTAATTTTACACTTAAATATATAAAAAAAGCAACACTGGCAGTCTCAGCCCCAATATCACTGGATCAGGACTATGGGACTGGTTCATCAACTGATGTGATATTTGAATGTGAAAGAAAATCCGAGACATTTGCATATAAGACTGTGTTATTTGGTATTTCAAGGAATGGTATCATTGCCACATCGATTGAAATCATCATGTGGTTTAAGTGCCTAACATCAGTGGAAACATCCTCAGTTCAGCTAGGCAGACACAGGCGGTGCTGAACACACTCTGTGACTGCCTCATATCAAACAGAGTTGCCTAAAAGCATTCAGTCATAACTGCTTCCATTTGTTGCTTTAACTGCTTAAAAACTAATTCATTCAGAGTATTCAAACTTGAAAGAATTCTATAATTCAGACAGTCACTGCTGTATGTTGGGCATGGTAGTGGGTACTTCACACAATGGGTACAATGGTATATATCATTGTATTAATCAGTGCAAGCGCTAGGACAACTATGGTAAGGTCTGTGAATTTTTTTAGGGCCCTTTAATTCTATTGGAATAATTTCTAGATTTGATTATTTGAGACTATCACAATATTCTGTGGAAGACTTATTTCTACAAAAAGTTTCTTCCCATATGAAATCATGATGACATTATAATTTACATTTAGCATTTATGTTGACCAGGTAATATTTAAATGTTCTCAAGTAACTACTCTGACATCTAAAGATGTGGAAATTATTTGTAAAATAACATGACTTAACTGTTTCATGTATATTGTTTTATCTGTCCATAGGTTTGAGCTAGAGATCTAAAAGGTATGAAAATTACTGTAAATACAATAATTGAAATCAATTGATTATTATTGCATGTGCAATTTAATTATTGATTCTGAGACTGGCTTTGATTCAATGCATCATATACTGGATGCATTCACAGCCCTAGATATGATTGTGGCTGGGTCTGACAAGAATTGATGTGATTATTGATGGCCCTGACGAGAATCAGTATATCAGTTTGATACTTACTGCTAAAAATGGTACAGCAAACCTGAATAGACTTTATTGCACTTAATTTTTATTTTGCACAAATACAGAGTAAGTTTAGAGTTCTATGATTGGTTAATAACTTTTATGCTAATACCAGGTGCGGTTATTTTAAAAACATTTTACAAGCTCTCTTGTAAGATATTTCAGTGCCAGTAATTGATATTAACATGTAGCTTGATTGGCAGGCATAATTCAGTAAATAATAATTAATCACCATACTTAACATTAATATTATCACCCCACCCATCTCAACATTATATCCCGACCCCACATTGTCTCCCCCTGCCCCCCCCCCCCCCCCAAACACACATGCTTCTATATGATCAATTTCCTTTTAAGAGAGTTACCAAAATGGAGGTTCCATCACATGAAAGAATAGTTGCTTAAACTGCTTGAGAGATAATAAGATGTAACATCGATTGAAAAAAAATGCTTCGAAAATAAACAGTGGTGATGCTATGCTTATTTACTAACTTGATCCTGCACCATTCACAATCACAAGTACCCAGCACAAGTACCCTGTTGTTACTTGTGATTCAAGTATCACTAGTACCCAGCTACCCAGCTCTACCACCAAATTGTGGTCTGTCACTATGTTACTTGTAAACTAATCACATTTCAGGTATTCTTCACTCAGTGCATCCATGTTGATTTGAATGTTACATTACCAGTAGCCAATGAATATCTCTGACAAAGGAGGGCAGGTTGCAGTTCCCCTAGTAACAAAGTATGTTAATCCATGGTTGGTGTGGTACTCAGAAATACTAGCAGCAACATAATACACATTTTCATGTTATCATTTTAAAATACACCATATAGATAATGTCTTTTCTGTTTAAGAATCATGGGTTTGTTTTCATTCATTAGTAGATCAAATCAAATTAACAGTAGTTATTGTTGATTTATGAAATTTTTATTTGCCATGCTACACCCAGGACTACATCTACTGACAGGGAATTGGCTATCATTCAGGTACTACAATTATTGAGTTGACCACAGTTTTATCTGGTAGAATAATTCCTAACAAGGCTATCAGTGAGCCATATTTATAGAGTAAAATTTGCATTTATGGCCAGATTTTTTTTTAATTTTTTGGTTTTCAGATATTTTGAGAAGCAGAGTTGATTGGGAAAAATTTTAATGTCTGAACTCTCACCCAGTTTTGATGTATGTTTAATTGCCATGCACAAATGTGTTAATAAATATAAATATAGGACAGTAGAAACAATGGACCCATTATTCTGAAAGCTCAGCTTATTTCTCAAGCCAGCCATTGTGAAACTATATATAAAATAAACACATTGCTTCAGGTCTGTAGATTTGTACCTTGCTCTTATTAGCAGGTAAAACAAAGGTAAAAATAGATATTTACCCAACCAGGCATGTAATAATAATTTTTAGAATATCAATTTTATTTTTATTTAAGGTAATTTGAGGTCAGTGTTTGTAAACCAAAAAATTAAAAAAAAATTCTGGCCCAGTGTGATAATGGTGCACTCTCTATACAGTGGAATCTCTCATTTAAGGACTGTGAGTTGGATAATTTGTTACCCAGATATAGTGCTGGCTGAAGAAGAGAGGTCATAAAACCCCAATTTCAATTTCATGGAAATCCTTGTACATTGTACAGAGGTGCTTGTAATTAAAAGAGGTGCCCCAGGGAGAGGTTTCACTGTATTTGATTTATATTTAATATTTGATTTAATATTAATGCATTGTTTGAATTTTTTTGTATTTTATCATTCCAGGCTTCAAGTTGTGGAGGAGCAGTTGAAAAAACAGGAAGGGGAGAAGGAACGAATCATTCAGTCTCAAGATCGTCGCATACAGCAGCTCGACATGGCGAACACACGACTCATGAATGCGCTTAGTCAGTTAAAAGACCGATATATGTCACATAATCATTCGGCAGGTCAGCCGGTGCAGATTGTGCTGGCCCCAAATGGACAGTACAAAAGTAGCTCATGCTAGCTGGAGACGCATACCAGGTGCATATTGTGGATATATTTGTTAATAATATTTATCTGTTTACCAAGATGCTTGCCTGAGAATGCTTCGGTGGGAATTTGAAGTTTCCACCCAAGGAGGAAATTCAGAATTTACAAACTTAATAAGAATTATTTATCATAGTGGGTGCATTTTCCTGTAGAATCTGTTACAACAGGTAGTTATTTTACTTAATATAATAATCTCTGCAGCTGGCCAAATAAACGCAATTTTAAATGTAATGCGATCAAAAATTTAAAATTCTGGTGTGGTAGTACCTAACTCAACTGCTAGATCTGTAATTCTGTAATTTGATATCACTGAGAATATTTAACAAATATAGTACATTATGCCGTCTCTTTATAAACACTCAATCTTTCATCATATCTGATGCACACATTTCTGCATTAACTGTGAATTGTTTGGTTAATTAAGTATTCTTTTCTGTTTTCATTATATAAAAATTGTAAAATATCAGTCACTCTGAAACAGGCAGTTTTTCTACAAGTTTACATTGCGAAATAGCTTGACAATTATAATTTTGTATTATGCATTATATAAAACCTGTGTAAAATTATATGTTTTAATATTTATTTTATTTAAATTATGTTTTATATATATATATATATATATATATATATATATATATATATATATATATTATATATATATATATATATATATTATATATATATAGATATATATATATATATATATATATATAAGGAAAAGGGTATATATATTTATATATATGATAGTTATATTATATAGTCATTATATAACTGAAGTAGTTATACCAGTACCAGAAATGGTATTTCAGTTTTTTTGTACATTTTGTCCCATTGTGGTGCATTTTATGTCTTATACCCCTAAGGTCTTAAAAAGCTATACTTGGATGTTAATTATTTCTTACTGATTATCAGTCAGTGAGCTTCAGTGTTAATATCTGCTTAATCACTGCCCTATCTATTGTTTATTCCAATGAGTTCTTTGTGTCCATTTGTATAGTGTAGATTGGTGTACATATGTCCCTTCATACACCTTTACATGTGTTGTTGTTCTGTGTATTTGTTAGTGGTTTATATGTTAAGTCAAGGTTGTTTGCCTTTCCTTCATCCCCTCAGATAACTTTCAATAACCTTTACATGCAAGTTACTTTGTCTTGTCCATTCACCGTTAGTTATCCTGGTGCTTACCAGGGGACGCTCATCTTTATGTATTAGTTCTGTGTATTGTCATCAGATGGCAGCACCAGTATACTGCTTCAAATTAAAATTGGGAATTTAATTAATCATTTACATTGTTAAATCACTGAAGTTTTAGTCAACATTATAAAACTTAGTCAACATGTAATATTCTTGCAGAAATACACATGGATTTTATTTAAATATGAGATCTGTTGGTACCACCATAAGAAAAATTTGAAAATTATATGGCATCCTTATTTCTACTAGTTAAGCTGCTCTCAGGCAAAAAAGAATTGAATATGGTATGTAATGTCCCACACTTGCATTTGTTACAACTTTGTGTTTAGATTACCAGTGTAGCAGGCTTTTAGCAGCACAGGCTTGTACACGCATATCTTCTTGATTCTAACAGCAGTTATATTGCTTTCTGCAGGAAATTACTAAATGGAATTCTAGAATGTAATAGACTTGCACCTTACCTTATTTTCCCCGTGCTTGACCACCTAGCATTTATTTACCATTCTGATTGTCTAGTAGTTGTCCAGGCTGAATTCAAGGGAGGAGTTCTTAAAAACATTTCAAGCTGGCATGACCAAAAATGAGCGTGGGACCAGTCTACCAGATGCTATGCTGTGTGAAAGAAAATGTTGCTCTCCTGTCTCTGGGTAAAGGAAATGGAACCAGTCTATGAAAATAAATATAATTGAAAATTTGTGTAAAAATATGGGCCAAATTCAGTATTTCAAAGAACAGTGATATGGGTTATATTTTACAACTTATATTTATTGATATCAGTATCAATGTTAGTTTTTGCTTGGTATCTCCTGTTGAGTTTAAACTTATTGTTCCATAATGCCTGAAAGAAAAGGAAGACCGCTCATTGGCCTGCAACAAATAGGGTTCATCAGTGTACTTGGCATGAAAAGTTCAGTCATTTAAACATTGTTGAATAAATTAAATTGTGGAATCAGTGTCACACATATCAGCAAAAGGTCAAGATAATATACAAATTTCCCATAATGCATTATTCACTCTCCCTGCAGTTCATCTTTCATAACTCATTACCATATCTGTTTAAATATGTTTTATCAGTATTTAATGTTCCTAACTGTGAATAAAAGTCTTTGTTGAGCTTTGAGGAACGAATTAATGGAACAAAAAGCATATAATTCATAAATTAAGTTTTAATTGTATTAATTTTCAAACATTTCATCGATATAATGTAAATAACTCTTGTTAAGGTGCACTGCAAGGAGAATATCATGATGTCAGATTGGCAGTGAAATAGAAATACATATATATATATATACTCATGCACTCATATAGACATACAAACACTCACACATTACTACCATGATGGCATTTATAGTGTTGTTCTTGGTGTGTGCCATGATTTAAATTTTAAGCACCAGTTTCATGTTAAATGATATAGAAAATAAGTGACTGTTTGTAGGCCTAGTTAAATCTTATGGAATCACTTTGTCAGCATTTTTGCACTCTTCAGGTGTCACACCTGACATGTATATCTGACTGTAAGTAGCCACACACAGCGCACATTGCGTATTAGCTGTTCTACAGACCTATGTATGTAACCTACCTTTGTGTACCTCACAGGTTTTGAACCTGAGCCAATTAAATCTTTTAGGACATGTACACTGAAGTCTGTGTGTTTATCTGTTAACAAGAAACTGTAAGTAAGAACGTATTGACAATTGTTTGATATGTGGGTGTGTATGCATGCGTGATTGTGTCCTCAGCGTCTGCAAGTACTCCTGTGACATATAACCCCTGACCCTGCTATTCTCCCGATGAGTCAAACAACTCTGGAAAAAGAAGTGCCTAAATTAAACCCAAAAATTACATTTCTTACGGTTGTGACTAGACTGGCCAAGTCAATATGTGTTAAATTAACAATTCTCAGCCAATGAATTATTTCTATAGCTTGTCACAATGATATATTAATTAATCTAAAATGTATTATAAACAAGACTAGCCTTAGCTCTTAATTCTGACATCTGACTTGCAACTTGTGTTCGTCAGTATGCAATATGGCGGCCACCATGAGCAGTTTTTAAATGTTTGTGAGGTCAGGGTTTTATAAAAGCACAGGAACAAACGACAGGAAAGTACTATTAGCACATTTTTAAATGTTGAAATCCATCTTGGGGAAAGAGTTTGGTGGCCATTAGATCCTAATACAAAAGTAGAAACCGGAGGAATGGTCTAGGGATGACCACACCATCATCCTTAAATTAGAGTAGAATACCGGCCTTCATAACCAAGAGGTTTTTCTGTTGGATGTTCCGTGTGCCGGTACCGTTGCTTCTGGCAAAACTGGAAATTAATAAGCCACACAATTTATTATTATTAATCATGATCGAAACCACAAAAGACATACCGCCTTGTAATGGGATATTAGCCCGACAGGCTGTATGGAGCATTTCATGTATACGCACAAGAGATCCCCATACATGGTAATCAATGCCTTAATGAGATGGTTGAATTCCAATAGCAAAATCAACATATTGTTTGAATTCTAAAACTGATATAAAGCAGGTAAATTATATGTCGAAACTAATGAACACGACAATATATCCGGGAGTATATTGTCCGAGTCTGCTGCATGAATGGTTATTTATAAGGTTACCTGCATACACAAAAAAATAATGCATGTAATGATTAAAACAGTCAGGAACCTTAAATTATTGGAATTTATAATGCCTTCTATTTAGTTTATAAAATTAAATACAAGGTAAATATATCTCATACACAAGAACAACTAAACTACCAGTATGTTTGGGAGGTATAACTCATATTTAATGCATGGTATTTCCGCATTTAAGCCCCATACGGTTATATGGTTTCCCCTAATTCAAACAAGCTGAATGAAATGACTGCAGTGTAGCGAAACTCAACTTAATCTCTCTCCTGAAAAAAATATGTACACGGCAATATGTCTTACGAAATAAGCAGTAGTCTATAAAAGTTTTAATAATCTATAGAACTGGCATTTGTTTTACAGTCTGGGAGTATTTTGTTGGGACTTAATCACTTCCAAAGACTGAAAAATAAGTCTTCATTTAAAAAAAATTAAATTGTCTGTCAAACAAACAGAATTAAAATACATGATTAGAGCCTGTTTGAACGAATTTCAACTCAGCCATGTGGCTGAATCCTACAAATATGAACATTTTGTCGAAACAAGAAGTGGTTGGCGATGAGGAAAAATAAGACATTACGTTTTCAAAGGTATACAGTGACTAATATTCCTTCCATTCTGGTGTTACCAACATTATGAAATTATGATTTATATGTTGTAATTTATAGCAGTCAATACACCGATGTTAAATCGCTTCAGAAATGTTTTAAATTTCAGCGTGCGTGTCACTCTCTGACGCAGTCTAATTCACTTTAAAATCTGCAATAACATTTCAAATCAAAGACCATTTCCTTTATAGCCATATATATTTAGTTCTTACTGTATTCAAATTTAGTTTTGTATATTCCCCTTAAGAACATCCGCCTATTTTTAGCTCAGCTGACTATAAGTCATCTGAGCTATAGTCGTGGTCCTTTGTCCGTCGTCCGTCCGTCCGGCCCCAGTCCGTCCGGCCGTTAACAGGGCAAGTTTTAAAACTGTTGGACCTACGAATCCAAAATTCTGCATACCATTAGATGTCCCCAAAATCTCCTACCATACCCAAAAATTGGGTCATTAGAACTTCGTTCCTTCGAGATATTAAGGAAAAACCTCCGTTTTCCATAAAAAAAGCCATTGTTACACTTCAAGGCTGCCTAATATCAAAACCACTGATCTGTTTTTGATCAGATTTAGTATTCATATTCTTCCATACATTTTCTGTGCACATACCAAAAATTAGGTCAGTATTGGGTATTATTTTGAAGTTATAGGCCCAAATATAATGCAATTTTTAAAAAATCAGGAAATATATTTGCTCATTTAACATGAGAATTGCTGAAGCTGGAGACTTTTTTTCAGGAAAATAACTTTATATAATCAAGATTCAATTGTTTACCCAAAATTAGATCTGAATTTTGCAAATTGTTCAAGTTATTAGCATAAATAAAAAATCAATACCTTAAATTTTGTCCAAATTTGGCAGTGGCACGTTTTTTCCCTGTAAGTACCGTTGATTTTATTTTCACAGCATATATACATAAGGATTTAATCTTTTAAAATCTGAAATTTCAAAGAAATTGTTTGAAAAGAGTAGCTTTTATTCAAGTTTTCCTACACCATGTAAAGTGTTGTTTACATCTGGCCCACCTAGTAGTACAGCCTTCACTTGCATTATGTAACCCACCCCAGGCAGCTTGCCTTGGCCCAGCTTGGCCACTACTAGCAGGCTTCCCCTCTGCCCTGCACTCACCCCCCCCCACCCCCCCCACCCCCCAGCTGGTGCATAAACTAGATGAATGTTATAATTTTCTGTATTTTATTTTATTCTTGGACATGCTACATTTTAGATTTTGTATTGTACCACCAGGGTTACAATGATTAAAGTGCACATTTAATTGTGTCCACAAAGTGATGTATTGCTATGAAAGTGTGGATGTTCATCAGACAAGTAATGCTTTACTTCAGAAGAGTAAAGCTTCACCAGGTGTGAAATTGACTATTAATTCCAGTAATTAATTATAGCTGAGATTGTAATTAGCATAATTATATTGTTTGTCCCTCATTCAACCAACAGTGTGTATACTTTATTTGAAAAGATGTTTTTATTTTATCAAATGTACTGAATCTTTTATTTTATTTCGGTGAATAAAATTAAGCATGTACTGAAAACTCCAATGTGCAAAACGTTTTAATAGGGATTCAAGGAATAATTTTGTAGATGCCATGTTGTTATATATAAACTTAAATGCATTATTCCCTTGAAAGTGAAATGAAGGTATTAGTCCATTCTGTCCACTTGCCTGTCCATCTGCAAATTTTTCATATGCATCACAGTATCTCAAAACTTTTACTGTTTTTCTTCATGACAGTCTTGTCAGAGTATTAGTTTGCAATCATATATTGAGAACTTTACTATAACCAAGTAGGAGGGCCCTTTCCTCTTAGCTTCTCATATGCTTATATAAATAAAAAACATTACAATAGAATATTTTTCATATTTTGCATTTGCAAAAATTTCAAACTTAAGCTGGTTGTCGTGACCCTTGGGTCCTTTGTTTGTATTCTGGATTCTCAACATCATTGTTTGGCTAAAACTGAATAAATACCAGACATGCCATTATAAAATGTATTGCATAAGAATGGGAATTCAGGTAAAAATGTAAAGTATTTGAATACCAGTGCAAATACTTTCAAAATGTATTCATGAATGCATTCATGAATATATTCTATAATATTATTTTAATAATCATTTCAGTTATATTTTATTAAAAAAATCATATGATTCTCTTATTATTTTTAATAAAAATTATATTTGGCACAATATTTGTTATTAAATTTTAATAAATAGTCTTTATCTTATATGTGCTGCTTATCAGTTATATGGCCAAGTCAAAATCTGTATGACAGTGGCACTCCATTTGTTAATAAAATAAATGAAATCAATCTCTTCCCTGTCTCCAAAGAAACTATCAAAATCATACATAAGCTTAACACTAACAACTCATAATACAGCTTATATTTATTTCCACACAAAACCAGCATGTGCCTCATTTCAAAATCATAATTTTTTATCTTATATAACAGCTGAGCGCCGTGACCCATAGGTCCCTTGTTTATTTAAGTCTGGAATAACGTCTTGTAATACCATTTTTATTCTTTATGTGACCCTCAGTAATATTTCATCTACAGCCTATTTTTCTTTATTATATGTATATTTTGGAGTGCATTCTGAATACAGAATATCTGAACGAGATGAATGAATGGTATAAACATTCAAAGCCAGCCCGTATAAATTAACAGACCCTTCCCTGGATACCTTCATTACTGACGGCTTTCTGGCATTTCCAATCAATCACTGGCAATGGCTAATTTCAGCGAAAGTATCGCTCTGATCGTTGACTTCATGCTTAATTATAATCAAAACAAATATATTTCGACACAACTTGTTTCATACGTACATACACGCAGCCTGAAGCCTTGAAATGTGTCTTTATAAATTCTTTCATCTATCTCGGATAAAAAGCGTCATCAGGACTGACCAATTGGGAAGTTTCGCCATCTATCAGCAAATCATGCAACTAAAGGACACGTGAGCAAAAGTTGTGATACTGGATGTGTAATCGTACGACAACCCCCCCCCCCCCCCCCCCCCCAACCTTTAATCAAGCTTTCCTATCTTCATGCACATTGTCACGCTTCCGAAACAAGGGTTCACGGTTTCACCTGGAATTGCTATGAATGAAGCCATCTCCTCTGCAAAAAGGAATCGCCTCGTATGACATTGGTATAATCCTGTGAATTTAAGATACGTCATAGACGTGGGAACCGGGGGGTTTCAGAAGATGGAATCAATCATTCGTCTTTGAATTCATCATCACTTGAAATTGAAATATGCATGAGTTTCCTGGAAATCGACAATTTGCGAGTCACCTTTGAAATTGATACCTATGCGAGTCTTTTTGAAATTGACAAATATGCGGGTCGTTTGACACCCACATTTGTTTTCCGATTGATCAATTTATTTACGGCAGGTAGTGCAAGGGGTTGTTTGATGTAAGGTACAGAACTGAAATGTTCAACTGTATAGTGCAACCTACAAACAAACGCCAAACAAAAACTCGAAATAGACTAAAAAAGGGGGTCAATATGCATAAATTTGTGCAGAGATTGTTTCTGGTTATTACACATGGGGCGGGGCAGGGCTTCCACGACCCCTAAATTTTGGTAGGGTAAACAAACATTTTCCCGCAGAGAAAGCATATGAAAATTGCCCCTAAAGTTAAATTAAATGTATTTTAGGCTACAATTAAGTAAGCATGTGATAGATTTGTTCATTCGTGTATACTGACACCATTGCATTTTCTCTTTAAGATGTCTTAACCGTACATATAAACAAGGAAGTAAATTATATCTTCTCGTCAATGCTTTACAGCGTGGCAGACTGTCGCATGAAATTAAGGAAAAGTATACGCCCTTATTCCTGCATGCGCTTTCGGCGACTTCCGCCAAACGTAACATCACATATGAGATTTTTTACGGCATATATTCCCAAAGTTTCGCAGTTAAAAAAAAAAACCAGCTCCGAGGTTCAATACGGCCTGCGCCAGCACCTTGCCTACTGTAATACCCTTGTCTGATATCCATATATCCCTTCAGCATATAATAGGTGACGTTAGACTGCACAATTGCTAAGGAATATCACTATATAGACTACATGTATCCTCTTTGATTTTACCATGTCAGCTAAGTGGATACCTTTAGAATATGTGGTCGGTTCGGTACCTTGCCGCGGCATTTTAGCCGATGGATATAATTGGCTAAAACGCGAAACTCGAGCAAGCTAAGTGAAGGTCACATTTTGAACGTTACACATGCGTTTCTTTTTTTTTCAGGATTAGTACGTTGTTTGAAACGAGAGAAACTCCGTGGAAACACGATAAGTCACCTCACAAGTCGACAGATCATGCATCAGTTAATATCATGCAGTTTAGAACATCGCGTTATTATTATTTACTTTATATATGTACTAAAAATGTCTTGCTGAATATGTCGTCCGCGGACAATTTTACAGCCATGCATAAAATATCATGAATGAACTGAATGTGCAGGGCCAGATGGGTGTTTTACTACAAGATTCTGATTGACTCTGTCCTGGGCGGGGCGTCTTTCCACCGATCGCGGAACGTATTCGTGTGCCGACATTTATTATGCAGAAATAACACCGTCGGTCATCTTTTCATTGGATATGAGTGCAAAAGAACATCTCCGTTCAGATTTTAAATCAAGGCTTCCATGCGTTGTAAATTTTCTCGTCTTGATGCTAGCATCGCCCTTGATGAAAATATAGGGCAATGTGGCCTGGTAATCTGCGTAATATCCCCACCAGTGAGCAAAGACCGAGAGCGGTAGAAGTTCGAAGAACAGAGTTTCACACTTAGTTCAAAGAAAAACCTTTTAAATTTGAGAAAGATTTGTTAGATAACTAAAAATGTGTAAATTCAAAGATATTTTTATTTAATTGATAAAACAATATATCAAGTCACCAAAGAAAATTGTCTGGACGATCCGAAAATTAGATAAGGCTTTGCTGAGAAACCAGAATAATATACATAATGTAGTATTTATGTTAAATCAAAAATTCAAATTCTATATGTTGTTAATTGACAATTTGCAACAGTTTTGGGTGGTCGATGGCTTTCAGCTCCAGGTTTTGCTTCTCGTCTTTTGCAGGGCTAAGTCTTGTGTTATATCTAAGAACTGGTCAACCAGCTGAAATGCTGGAGATATTGTCAATGTATATTTGAATCAGTGGATTTGGCAGGGCTTGTTGCCTTTAAAAAGTCCTAGTGCAAACCCCAAAAAATGAGCTCCCAGAACCTTCCTTTGGACGAAAAACAGACATTTTTTTCCCGGGAAACCCTGTCCAACCTTCCAGAGAACCATAGCCCTTCGGCCGATGTTATATATTTGGCCCCCCCCCCCCCACAACTCCACCAAAAAATATGTTCCCACGCCTGTGTCAAAGGTATATATGACAGCAATCCAGGTTAATCCCAAAATTTATAGGAATTCTCCTTTGGTGTGACTGTAACCCTCCACTTAATTTTATCAACATTCGTTAATTCATATACTTTTTTCCCAAAGTCACAAACAGAGAAACCAACCAACGAAGATAGAATACCTTCCTTCCTTTTTGACAGTCATCTCCTGTAAATCAGATGTCTTTTCCCGCATTGTTTTCCCCTTCAATTGCATTTTTTTGTTAAGTCACTATAGACCCTGAACATTAAAAATCTGAGATTTTTTACAATATGCGTCTTATGTTAAAAAAAAGGTATTCTAATAGATATGAAAAGGGTTTTTTAAAGTGTTCAAATACGAATACCCTTTATAAGGTATTTTGAAATACCCTTTTATAAAATACCTTATTACAGGTATTATGAAATACCCTTTTATAACATAACTTATTATAGGTAACAAGATTTTTTTCTAGTAAGTAGTAACAAAATGCGTCCATAAATTTTTTTAATTAAAATTGTTTGAAGTAAATCCACGGATCTGACCTTAAAATTAAAATAAATTTAAAGAAATAATTTGAATATCTATTTTGAGGAAACAATATACAATATTTATTACATTCACAAGGAATCCTGCAGATGACAGACGAAGACTGGAATTAAAACAATTTCTCTATCTCCTGAGGGATAATCTAATAATTATAGGGGATAAAAATTATAATTACTAAATTATTGCAAGTCGTAAGTAATAAATTATTACGAGTATGAAACTTTACTCATAGCTGATGGACAAAAAAATGACAACATTTAATGCAAATATAAAGAAATGTATGACCCATTAATTTATTCTTCAAACTTTGCATTATGAAGGTATATATCTGAATGAGGAACACGATTCCATAATACGATTCTTGGTAAAACATCCTACTGATGCACTGAAATTGGGTCACGAATGCTCTTTTTAAGTCACAACTATCTAATTATATCCATCTCAAAATAGTTATATTTGTGAGAAAAAAGCAGAACTAATTAATGAATCGATCATTTAAAAGATGTACATCAAAGTTCAGGGCAATCGATAAAACGCTTAATGAAGTAAACTGGTCCTTTTGTTTGATATTTTTTCTTGAAATGGAATAATTGTTCTAAATATGCATAAATTGTAAACAGCTGCATGGTAGGACTAAGCCCTGCCAGGGCGATAGTATTTTGTTGTACTAAAATGCGTAAATAATAAATAATAAAATGCGTAAATAATATATGATCGAACTGCTATTTAAATTGATCAGAAACATTAAACAGTCGGAAGAGTCTGACTTTTAGGTGTCCAGAATGGTATCTTTGCCGTGTATCTCACAGAAGAACAGTCCTCATAATCGTATTTTTGGTTGCCACGTAGATATTATCAGGGTCTCTTTTGATGTCTCCTTTCTGTTACTATTTACGCCCTGCTGACTATTAAGGTAGCAATCAGGGTTGGTTTTCTGCCGGGCAGAAAGGTATTTTTGCCCTGCCAATGGCAGAAATAAGGCAGATAAACATTCTGCCAGGCAGAAATGCCTTTTAAACGGGCAGAAAATGCAGACAAAATTATCAAAATATATTTTGATTTTAACACGAGTTGGTAATCTTAAACCAAAGCTGCCTTAAATCGAGCATTTATTAATATATTAAGAAATGATAGTCATTTTATTCAACTTAGTCAATGATTATAATGCCCAATGTGCCTCTTAACGTTCTGTAACAAGCAAGCTTAGCAAGTTCTAGGCAGGGAGGAGATTTTAGAACTGGTTTTAAGTGTTAGCTGATAAAATCATTTTGCGTAAAACGAAATTTGCCCAAGTTCATGACAAGGAGATTTACAACAACTGTAGTGACTAGGGTGGTGTAGTTACAGGGCTGTTCTCGACTCTTACAAATTTTCAGGTGTGATGCATGATTTTCTGTTGACTGGGATTATGCAGTCCCAGCTCTTACATAGAACCTGTTATGTCCTGTCGGTTCCTGAGCAGGTGACCATGTGTATGCGAGGCTCTGGCAATGTCATTATCACGACCCCTTAGGTTAGCTAATGTGCATTAACGTGTTATATAGTCATTCATGTGTCACTGGATGAAACAGAGCCAAGCTCCAGTAGTGCGCTCTCAAGGCTGTGCATCTAAGATGATAGGTAGGGCAACACCCCCCCCCCCCCCCCCCCGAGTCCAGCGGTTACTATTGATGAGTGATGTTGGAA
Organism: Sipunculus nudus; assembly: GCA_026874595.1. Classification (NCBI taxonomy): domain Eukaryota; kingdom Metazoa; phylum Annelida; class Sipuncula; order Golfingiida; family Sipunculidae; genus Sipunculus; species Sipunculus nudus. The sequence continues at coordinate 38,316,512 of CM049310.1, forward strand.
AAAAGGTGCTCATGTTGCCGATTATGATGATGCTAACAGAGCTTTTGATTTTTGAGGCAGGGACCTTCCTCAAGTTTAGCTTATTATTGTCCGAGTGATCAGTCAAGCCCCCCCCCCCCCCCCCCCCACCACCGCCCTTTTTAGTTCAGGCCCTCTGCAGGGAGTACCTGACCCCCCTCTTCCAGTAATTATTAATATATTCTGTCACAAGTTTATACACCTTGGCCATTTTCATTACTGATGTATGATTTGCCGTATCATATTTAAATTGGTCAGCTATTATATATTTATTTTAATCGCAGTTTTCAGGGTATTTCTGCCCTTATGGCTGAAACTTTCTGCCCCATACAGGCAGTTGCTGGGCAGAAACCATGGCAGAAATGGCAATAGCAGAAACTTGCCAATTCTTGGTAGTGTCCCTGGCAAAAACCCATATATCTATATTGCATCATAGTTGTTTTAAATTCATATTAGACCTCATAAAGTATATATTATTTTAAACTGGGTGCTATGTTAGTTTTGACAGTATACATGTAAAACTTTTTTTTAAAGTACTCCATTTGAAGCACCAAGTGCCAGCAAAACAACAGACAAAACCCCATCCCAACATATCAGCATAACTGAAGGTTAGCCGAGGTATAAACACCAAGATAAATGAAAAACCTCACACAGAAACCAAGCAATAAATAATAGTTTTATTACATAAGAATCTTGAGGAAATAGTCCACAAGCAAAAAAATGCACTTTTGATGAGACATACATGAATCAGAGGTACTGACATGTCAAATGAGTGACACAGTGAACCAATTAACATTACCTATGCTGACTACTGAGCAAAATCATTCTGAGATGACATATTTCAAATAATTTAAAATTGTATAGTTTTCCCTATCTTAAGCTGCAGATACACTGGGATTACAAAAAAAAATCTCAATGTAACATGGTGATTTGGGCTTTTTTTTAAAAATTGTGAAAAAAGGAGTCAAATAGGGTCCCTTAATATGTTGCGTCAGAAATATTTGTAGGCCACACAAAAAAAATAACTGTTGTTCTATGGACTCTGGTAACAAAATCTATGGTGTGATCAGGCAAATATGTTTTGTTTTGTTTTTTTACCAGTCAAGACACTTTGCTGAAACTTCAGGACTTGCTTAGAAAAACAAGTGACCCATGGGTCATGACGCTCAGCTGATTGGGAAGAGATTCGCAAAAGGAAATTTTATCATCAGAATAGTAGTATATACCCATTCAACTGAAGCATCAAACAGATTAACCGACAGGCCAAGATTGTGTCTGTATTTATATATCTCAAAAATAGAGGAAAAATGTGTAAACTTTAAAAACTAGAATACGGGTAGCCGACAAGCAACTACGTGTATCCGCCAAAATCAGAGTGGAACGGGTGAAGTGAGGCATGGATTGAGTGGCAAGGAGAAATAGAGTGAGGTATGTTGCATATTAGCATGGATGTCTGCAGCCTAAATGTGTATGTAGGTTGTGCCACCTACCACAAATCCAGAAAACAGAAAGTTGTAAACATATGCGAAATTTTAGGCAGAAAAGTCAAACCACTACATGTATATGAATGATTTGATCCCACGGCAGACAAACAGACAGACGCTGAAAAAAATAGTTGCAGGTGGCCCCTCCAGTTTTATTTATGATAAAGACCTATGTGAGATCTAAACACATGCACAATTTTGTCCCAATCGGTCAAATGGTTCCTGAGATATGAGCTTGGATGTCTGCAGGGTTAACTAGAATGTAGGTGGCGCCACCTGTCATAAAATCAAGAAAGCTGTCCACGATGTATAAACCTGCAAAATTTAGGCAGTTATGTCAAACCTCTACAGAGAAACGAGTGATTTTAGCCCACGGCAGACAGACAGACACTGTACAAAAATGGTTGCAGGTGGCCCCTCCAGTTTTGTGTATGATAAAGACCTATGTGAGATCTATACACATGCAAAATTTTGGCCCAATCATTCAAACAGTTCCTGAGAAATGAGCTTGGATGTTTGCAGCGTAAACTAGAATGTAGGTGACGCCACCTGTCCTAAAATCAAGAAAGCTATCCAGGATGTAAAAAACTGCAAAATTTTAGGCAGATATGTCAAACCACTGCCAAGATATGAGTGACATTATCCCACGGCAGAAAAACAGACGAACTCTGTACAAAAATGGTTGCAGGTGGCGCCACCAGTTTTGCGTATGATAAAGAGCTATGTAGCTCAAAGGATAAGGGTAACAGAGACCTAATTTCAGGTTTCCATGGAGACTTTTCATGGGTCTCCCTGTGTGTCAAGAATGAAGATTCTAGGTCCAGTCGTTACGATTTGTACCCTGTTGACAGATAACTACATCCTTAAAGGTCTCAAAAATAGAGAAAAAAAATTGTGAAAATTTGAAAAAATACAGGTGGCGCCACCAGTCTGCAGGAACTTATAGAACACCTCTTGATCAATATTTATGCCAAAAATCATGACCATCAGTGTTGTAGTTATTGAGATGTTGCAGTTTGTTTTTATCAAATTTTCCATTATTCTGGGGAGTATTTTGGGGCCCCATAGCTCAAAGGATATGGGTAACAGAGACCTAATTTCTGGTTTCCATGGAGACTTTTCATAGGTCTCTCACTGTGTCAAGAATGAAGATTCTAGGTCCAGTCTTTAAGATTTGTGCCTTGTTAACAGATGTTCACATTTTTAAAGGTCTCAAAAATAGAGAAAAAAAATTTGTAAAAAAATCGAAAAATACAGGTAGCGCCACCAGTCTGCAGGAACTGATGGAACATCTCATGATCAATATGTATGCCAAAAATCATGACCATCAGTCAAGTAGTTAATGAGATATTGAAGTTTTTGTATGAAATTTTTGACTATTCTGGGGGGTACTTTGGGGCCACATAGCTCGTAGAATATAGGTAACAGAGACCTAACTTCTGGTTTCCAAGGAGATTTTTCATGGACCTCTCAGAATCCCAAGTTACAAGATTCTAGGTCCAGTGGTTACGATTTGTGCCTAGTTAACAGACGGAGAGACGGACAAAGAGTGATTGCTATAGCTCAGATGACTTTCAGTCAGCTGAGCTAAAAAACAAAATTACGCTTCATTTGTTGAAATGGTTTATATGCTCAAAACTAAATTTAGTCCATTTTTTAGTATCTTTACAAATTCTTTTAAGGAACTGGAACAAATAGCAATATTACCCAGGACCTGGCCTTCATTTGAAAAATAAAAAAATTGGTTAACAAGAAATAGGAGCAGCAAATCCATAGAACAATAATTTTTTTTTATATGGCCTAACTGACTACAGATAAAAAGACTGTTATGTCTTATTGAATGGTTTTTAATATTTCGGAATATACTGTGGAATCTATGATTGAAAAATCTGACTGGTGTTTCTGTCATATCAACCTCATTACTACTGGTCCTCATAGGCATGTGTATTAGAGATGTTAGTCTGAACCTGGAGAACTCATGAAAATAAACACTACAAGCCTAAAGGAAACTGAATCCTCTATAAATGTCCTTACTTAAAATAATTCAATTTTTTGCAGCTGCATCTATCTCTAAGTATACATATCAAAATGGCAATTGAAGCACAATTTATTCCACAAAAGTTTATCAGGTATATGGCTATTTGCGAGTTATATTTTATGTCCTAAGTTCAAAATGCAAAAAATAAATGTCAATGCATTAAATCATGAACCAGATATCACAATAATCACAGGAAAAGATTTCTCAACAACATTGCCTGTTACACCTACTCTTGATACCATACATTTGTGTACAACTGTAATGCCCGTAAACAGAAAAGTGACCTGTAGCCACAATGCTCATGCAGTTTATGAAAGTCAGCTGAGCTAAAAAATCTAGCACCCATTAAACTTCATCATTTAAAATGGATGTAATCTTGTCAGACACCCATTACAATTTTCAAAGTCAGATTACTTTGGCTGTTTCATATCTGAACATGTTTCTGTGGTAACACTTGGACAATAAGATCCCTATCATGATATTTTATATGTGATCAGGATAATACTTATGTTTAACTGCGTCTGATCATCATTAGAATTTGCTCAGGTTTTTAGCAGTGATATTTTCATCCGATCACAATTCCTTGTAAATCAATGTCTCCCTTTCAACGTAAATGAGTTTATTAATTTTATACAGCTTCAAATAACAGTAGTCATAAAATTTAAAAAATATAAGGTAATATCAATTGATATATTCAAATGCTCTATTTTTTTTAATAAATTAAATTTAAGTTCAAATTGGAATTAAATATTCAATGCAAATGAACTATTTGTCACAGAGAATTGCTCATGGTGTTATAATAAATGCTGTTGATTTTGAAGAAAGAACAATTGGGTACAACTGTAATTTTAAGTTTTAATACCAATAAAGTTTTTAAACCTTGAAGACTTTTACATTCATATTCTTCTCATGAGACATGAATATTCAAATTTGTGAATGCTTTTCATTGGTTGGATAGTATGGTCACATGATCATATACTGTCCTGGTTGGGATGTTTCTTTGAGGAGGATACACTGTTTGACTGCATTTGACAAAGTCATGGACTCTAGTTTTTCTTTGATATTGTACCCCAACATGTCTCGGACACATTTACGAGTAAGCACCAAAAGTCTTGGGGGGATCATTACTGTTCGATTAAGCAGCTCCATCATTTCAAAATCTCGAGTAGCTCTTGGAGAGAAGCAATTTGATTCGCTGTTTAACAACCAATCGGCAATAGGTTTCATGTTGCAGCCAGCCCTTATGAGGAGGCAAGTGGCATCCATTTGACCAGTATTAATTGCGTGTTCAATAGGAGTTTGTTTGTCATCTGACGGAGCACTGTTCATGGTGACAAGCCCAGGTTGATCAATGTTACAATTTTGCTCTAGGAGCAAATGCACAATATCAATATTGTCTAACGATATGGCAATCAGTAACGGAGTGGAAGCACAAACAGTATCATCTCCTTGTTTCAAGGTGCTGGATTCTTTATCGGGAATGGCGCCTGCCTGGAGAAGCTGTTCAACGATCCCCGTATTGTTGGCCTGGACTGCCACATGCAGTGCCGACCAGCCTTCAGGTGTACAAAAGTTAACATCAGCACCAGCACTTATCAGGAGTTTAACAACGTCCACGTGACCTCGGGAACAAGCCACCATTAACGGTGTTGCCCCAAGGTCACCTTGCATGTCTATCAAACTCCCCTGCCTCAGCAGCCCCTGGCATGTTTTCGTGGAACCCACAAACGAGGACCAGTGTATAGGCCCAAGACCAAGGTTATCACACATATTGATATCAGCTCCCTGACCTATCAAATACTCTGCGATTGGTGAGTCATGCTCACACGCCACGCTCAATGCTGAACGCTTCCTTCCGTCCAAAGCATTTATGTCTGCACCAAGATCCGTTACTAGAGCTTTCACGTTGTCAATATTATGAGAACGGATTGCACCAAAGAGGGCAAAATCAATTTTTTGCTGCCGATCATGGTCGGTGTATTTATTCAGGCATGGGTGCTTCTGCATACACACCATTAAGGCTTTAGCCTTTCCTTCTTGGGCAAGATACAAAAACGGGCTGCCTTCAAAACCTCCTTTACCATATGTACTCTCAAAAGGGTCGAGTTTTAATTCTGTGAGCAATATCCCAAGTTCTTCCATGCTGTTTGTATTCCAATCTTCATTTTCAATTGGTATGTCCAATTTCTGGCAGAATTTTACAAACTGAATATCTTTTGTGGCTAGTGCCAAACTCATTTTTGCAATTTCAGTGTTACAGCCAGAATCCCGTAAAAGTTCCATAACCTCCTTGTGACGCCCCCTGAAAGCATGGACAAATGCTGTGTCACCATTGTCATCCTCAGTTTCTGTGTCTGCACCTGAAAAGATAAAATCAACATTGTTTAATAATGAAAAAATATTTGTTGCTTCCTTTTTTTATTTTCACACACTGATTGTCAGAATACAAAAATAATGTCAGGGTACATCACTATGATGTTTTCTTGACAACATGATTATATTAATTATAATTACAGTTATTTAATTATAATAAACAAAGAAGAGAACACTATTGTTATATTTATGTAGGAGATACCTCAGAAAAATTAGCAAGTACAAATGGATAGACTCTTAAATTTTAAGAGTCTGGGAATTTAATGAAAAAAGAAAGACAATACACTGAAAATCATATTCCTTGTAAAAGTTTATGTGTAACTAAGGCATCTGATCAAGTAGAAATTTGAAAAGTATATGCAATGTGTTTAGATCCAGGATGCTGCTCAACAATGAATTTTAATTAAGGCATTAGAATGTTTCATAAATTTGTAGCTAAAAGTTATCAAGGAATTTTTTAAGCTAAAGATCCCAGGAACAACCCCTTTTTAACTTCGAAGTAGTCATTACTCTGGGGTCTCGCTTCAGTGCTCCCACCATACCAAGTGTCCTGATGGCAGGAACTGGCCACAAAAGACCCGGTTTTTAGCTGGGGGACAGGGATTTCAGCATACATCATTACATATGGCTCTTTGGTAACCCGGTCCCATGACATACAACCCAGATATTAACATATATTAGCCTTTGATTTTAACTAAATGAAGCATTACTGAATTATTTTCTTGTATTTAGCAGAATATTTTAAAAGGTTTATTATAAAAATTGATTTTGCCTTAACTGTCCCTTTCCTCATTACACATATTTGATAATTTTACAATCTGAAAGGCTCACAGACAAATTATTTGTATATAGGATAAAAAGGACTGCTGACAGAACACAGCCTGGTGGAGCAATATGATTCTAGTTATTAAAGGCTACTGTTCAAGGCTACTAAATGAGAAAAGAGTGATGCAAACGTGTCTGAAGACACCTCACCAACAAATTCCCACTTGGATTAATCTGTGATCTTGAGCTTTCAAGTTTAATGACTTAACCTCCAGGTTAGGTCCCAGCCTGCCTGTTTCAAAAGTCTTTTGATCAAACTGTCATGATTAAATTTTGTGTTCTATGTCCCAGTAGGAAATATGAATCCATGGCCTGACAGGTTAATTATCATGGTTCAGTACTAGTGTTATCTAAACTGAGGCAGACAGGGGGTAGGGTGTGGGTTGGGTACTGAAAAGTTACCTTTTTCATACTGTTGTCCCCATATCTTAACAGCTATAGCCACATCCCCCTTTGGGAGCTGTAGACCTTTTTAGGGTACTAGTCCCTCACCGTAAACTAAACCATCCCCCTACACACACACAAACAGTAACACAAACAATCCTGGAGTGGTCCCCACTGAACTTATAATGAGGAACTCTGAAGTTCAAGAATACATTCAGGGTAAAGGGCCAAAAGTTGTAATCAGGCCAATGAGAGTTGGTTGTTGTTGGCTAAAAACTTAGATACGGATGCACAAAGCATAACTCTTCTCTCATTGGTCTGGTAAAATTCTTGACACTGTTCCACCCACCTGGTGGTGAAACCCAGCAAATGTGTTCAAAAACAGTGGTTAAAGTGAAAAAGATATAGCATGGCTGTAGCAAATAACAATTGTGACAGGAATGTACAGCTTTTCACTCTAATTACCATAATATATTCATTACATGTTCTACTGTCTGTTTACGTGTAACCACTAACCTGCACTGAGAAGAACTTTTATACAACCCACAGATCCAACTTTTGCAGCTTGTAACAGTGCCTTGTTAAGTCCTGGTTTGTACATCGGTGTCAGCTGCAGCACTTGTTTGAGCAGCTCCACCACATCCAGCTGCACAGTCTTGGACATACTGAAACAGAAATAGACCATTATCAGAAGATGAACCACCACATCCAGCTGCAGCCTTGGACATACTGAAATTGAAATAGATAAGTATCAGAAGATGCTCCACCAAATCCAGCTGCACAGTCTTGGACATACTGAAACAGAAATAGACCATTACCTGAAGATGCTCCACCACATCTAGCTGCACAGTCTTGGACATACTGAAATTGAAATAGACAAGTATCAGAAGATGCTCCATCACATCCAGCTGCATAGTCTTGGACATACTGAAACAGAAATAGACCATTATTAGAAGATGCTCCAACACATCCAACTGCACAGTCAATCTTGGACATACTGAAGCAGAAATAGACCATTATCAGAAGTTGCTCTACCACATCCAGCTGCACAGTCTTGGACATACTGAAACAGAAATAGACCATTATCAGAAGATGCTCCACTACATCCAGCCGACAGTCTTGGACATACTGAAACAGAAATAGACCATTATCAGAAGATGCTCCACCACATCCAGCTGCACAGTCTTGGACATACTGAAACAGAAATAGACCATTATCAGAAGATGCTCCACTACATCCAGCTGCACAGTCTTGGACATACTGAAACAGAAATAGACCATTATCAGAAGATGCTCCACCACATCCAGCTGCACAGTCTTGGACATACTGAAACAGGAAAAAAACATTATCAGTCTCCAACATATAGAAACAGAATTAGAACAACAACATAGTGTAACAGAGACCACTTGCGAATGTACTAGGATGGTATTCAGAGAAAGAAATCTTTTTATTTAGCTAAAATGAACTTATAGAGCAAATTAATACACAAAATATTCCAATGTTTATGACGTACTTTAAATATACTATGTTCAAACACATTTTAGTTATACATGCACTCTAACAGCATTGAACTGAAATTGATAAGAATTTATCACTCAATTGTTTCTTTTAAAATATATTCAAAACAACTCTGGAACTGTGTACATTTATAAGAATAAAAATATGTTAGGGAGATTTAATCAAGGTCCGAGTTATGTGGTCAAGTAAGATCTGAAAGGCTAATAAAGGTCATGCATGACCAGATCAAGTAAAGTCTTAGATATTAACAGGGACATGACCAAGTCAAATAAAGCCATAGAATAATTAACAGGGACAAGACCAGGTCAAGGAAAATCTGAAAGGTTTATTAGGGTAATGACCAAGTCAAGTAAAATCTGAAAGGTTTATCAGGGTAATGACCAAGTCAAGTAAAATCTGAAAGGTTTATCAGGGTAATGACCAAGTCAAGTAAAATCTGAAAGGTTTATCAGGGTAATGACCAAGTCAAGTAAAATCTGAAAGGTTTATCAGGGTAATGACCAGGTCAAGTAAAGTCTGAAAGGTTTATCAGGGTAATGACCAAGTCAAGTAAAATCTAAAAGGTTTATCAGGGTAATGACCAAGTCAAGTAAAATCTGAAAGGTTTATCAGGGTAATGACCAGGTCAAGTAAAATCTGAAAGGTTTATCAGGGTAATGACCAAGTCAAGTAAAATCTGAAAGGTTTATCAGGGTAATGACCAAGTCAAGTAAAATCTGAAAGGTTTATCAGGGTAATGACCAGGTCAAGTAAAATCTGAAAGGTTTATCAGGGTAATGACCAAGTCAAGTAATATCTGAAAGGTTTATCAGGGTAATGACCAAGTCAAGTAAAATCTGAAAGGTTTATCAGGGTAATGACCAAGTCAAGTAAAATCTGAAAGGTTTATCAGGGTAATGACCAAGTCAAGTAAAATCTGAAAGGTTTATCAGGGTAATGACCAAGTCAAGTAAAATCTGAAAGGTTTATCAGGGTAATGACCAATCAAGTAAAATCTAAAAGGTTTATCAGGGTAATGACCAAGTCAAGTAATATCTGAAAGGTTTATCAGGGTAATGACCAGGTCAAGTAAAATCTGAAAGGTTTATCAGGGTAATGACCAAGTCAAGTAAAATCTGAAAGGTTTATCAGGGTAATGACCAAGTCAAGTAATATCTGAAAGGTTTATCAGGGTAATGACCAGGTCAAGTAATATCTGAAAGGTTTATCAGGGTAATGACCAAGTCAAGTAAAATCTGAAAGGTTTATCAGGGTAATGACCAGGTCAAGGAAAACTTGAAAGGTTTATCAGGGTAATGACCAATAAAGTAAAATCTAAAAGGTTTATCAGGGTAATGACCAAGTCAAGTAAAATCTGAAAGGTTTATCAGGGTAATGACCAGGTCAAGTAAAATCTGAAAGGTTTATCAGGGTAATGACCAAGTCAAGTAATATCTGAAAGGTTTATCAGGGTAATGACCAGGTCAAGGAAAACTTGAAAGGTTTATCAGGGTAATGACCCCAGTGACATAAGCACAAATGAAGGGACCTATTCTCTATAGGACACATGTATCAGATTTTGTTGTAAATTAAGGAGTAGCATCAGTAAGTAACTTCTATCATGTCCCACACTCGGGATGTGACCGGTGTGGCAATCTGTATTTCATTTGTCATTTCCATTCTTACACTTAACTGGATTACACTTAGCTTGCTTATTAAATTGTATCTCAGCTTTCGGAATGTGACCAGTGTTGGGTCAATATTTTGGGTTAAATAAAGTACAGAATCATTAAGCCAGCACTCAAATGTGACAGGTGCTGGCAAAGTTTATTGTGTCCCTCACTGGGGATGTGACCGCTGTGGGAATCTGTATTTTGTATGTTTGACACTATTTGATTTTCGTCATAATAAAGTGACATTTTATCATCTTCCAGTAGTTGTTGTTCCTTGTAGTGCCTGGCACAAAAAGTCTTATCTGGCAGAACCCTATCAAAAAGACACAGATTTGGGCAAAATGTATGAGACATAATCATGTATGAGGAATAAAAGTGAGCCTTGCCACAATCAGTATAGATAAGCAGGGGCTGATCCAGGATTTTGGAAAGGGGAAGGTCCAATCCAAGAAGACAACCTTAAAAATGGTCCCTTGATCCAGAAAGGGAGGTTGGTTGGTTGGTTAACTTTATTTCCTCTGCAATGCAAAGATTCCAATGTACATTTATAAATTTTTAAAAAATTTAAAAAAAAATTGGTTTAAAACCCTGTAAAAAGGATGTTTTTGCTCAAAAGGGGAGATCTGGATCCCCCCTCTGGATCTGCCACTGATAAGCATGCACTTTTGCTTGAGTCCAGGTTCAAAAATCATGTCATGTTTTGTTTAGTTGTATCTGCAAGAAGAATGACCATGCAGCTAGGACCACATGAATTAGGACTCAAATACTACCAAGTATCCGCTATAAAGCTTATCCAGTTCCCAAGGCAGCTTCTGCCTGCAGCTTAATGGCAATTCTGGTGGAAAAAAAGGAAAACCTTCACAAATATTTCTATCAATCAGTACTGTTTTACTGTGGGCCATCAATTTGTTTGGATTCATTTGGATAATAGAAAATAAATGATCTGAAAGTGTCAAGGAAATAAATGTACTGCCTCTGTCCAAAAAATATCTCCAGTACCAAATTAAGTGATTAAATATTCTAGAGGAATAAAATCTGTGGCAGCTGAAAGACAGTTTGATATTTACAGCAAGGATGAAAGGCGAGTAGTATTACTTTTTACTTCAGTTTCAATTTGTAACCTATCATTCAGGAGCCAGACCAGCAATTATTAAATAAAAACATAATGCTTTCACAGTGCCATTTCTTTTCAGTGCACTGTGTTCAATATATTTTTTTCTATTTATGAGACTCACAAGTGATTGTTTAAAAGCAACAATCTGTCACAAACAATTAGCAGTTAGGTCCTGTTTACTGAGATAGAGCCAGATGGCATCAATATGCCTTCAGTCACACCTGGGGACCAGCTGCATCCAGTAGGAGGCTGTAAGGACAATACAAGTATCGCCATCTGTCTCCATCCAGTGGAACTTATGCTGCTTTCCAGTGAGGGGTAGAACTAAATTTTTTTTCTATTGTTTCATCAAATAAATTAAAATGAAATACTTATACTGTAAATCATTGGGACTGTAAAATAGTAATATTACAGATTTTAAGACTGAACATCCATTCTTATTAATTTCCTTGAAAGATGCTTTGATATCTTTAATTTTTTTCAAGTGGACACAACTAAAATTCTGAGGTCAACATCAGTCCTCTTAGTTTTTGGTCCACCTTCAGTGATTAGTTTGGAAAAACACTAAGTTTAGCTGTGCCGAATACCTGTCATATTTTACCATTTAAATTCTATGATTTTTTGCCTTCTCTTAGAAATAAATCTAAACTGTGTGGTTCAGAGACATGGTGTGTAATCAATGACTACAGAGTAGGCAGACATGTCCTTTCTTTTAACTTTGTGTATGTCTGTTAAAAAATGTATTAAAAATGTTAGCGGAAAAAAACATATAGAAAATGTCTTCCCCTTATATATTCTACCTTTTGAAAAGGGTTTCCTGTCAGGGGCAGGAGTTTCTTACCAGAATTTAGTTTTAACATTATTCGAAAAAACATCTAACTTTAGGCATTTTCAGTTATCCATATGAGGTATCAATAAAAACATAGGTAAAAACATTGTCCAAAAATTTCAGAAATGAAAATAAATACAACATGAGATAAACTACTTTGAAACTCTAAAAGAAACTTATTAGCAAAACATTAGTATGCCATAATCCCTCATAAAAATATTATGATTTATAGAAGCATTTGGAATAATACAGTTATATACTGCCCAGGGAGTCATACCAAACTGTCAGACCATTGACCATATGGATATGTACATATGTGCCAATAATAAAAAATAAATGCTTCCTAAAAAGGATTGCATGACACTTAATGTTATTTGTTTCAATGAGAATATCTTGTCCTGGCCATCTGTATTGAAATAATGAATCAATTAATGTTTACTAATGGTCCCATTGTGATGGATTATGAACCATCAATTTGTAAAGGGCAAAGATTGTTTTTTTTTCGTTCACTGATATTAATAATAATATAAAAACTTCATCTAATAAAAAATCTTTATATTGAATTATTCAACTGAAATCTGCATGGCATATTAGAATATTGGTTTAAACATACATAATAAATTATTATATCTAAGAATGCACCTTGTTACCTTATCAAATTCAAGAAATTGATGTTTAGTTGTCAAAATTTTCAGACTACTGTGATTTTTTTTTAACAACAAAATGTGATTAAGAATAGAAATTATTATATTAAAAGCATATACAATATCTGACACCATTAACATCCTAAATATAACAATGATTCAGACATTTAATGATTGTATGTGGGTGTACAATGGTTTAAATGATGACAGGTTCTACAGACTTGTAAACACTTTTTTAATGTGTTCTGGTCTTTTTATCTCTATTTAGTCACAATAGGTGCTGTCAGCACCAGACAGCTCAGCCAGATGTGTCTCCCTCCTATTACCATACAAATAGGTTTAACCTCATTCTGCAAGCACTTTGAGTCCTGCTAAGGAAATGTGGGCAGGAAAAAGAGCAGACGTAATCTTATTAACATAAAGACACCAAGAAACCCATGAATCTAGATGGTGTTATCAGCTGATTACCAAATCACCACCATGTGTGCTGGAAACTTTTTATTTCTATTTCTCCTCCATTTCCATTATCATTTTGAGAAACTCATCAATCATGTAATTATTTTTCACTTTGCAATTTACCTAGCTTTTTGTAAAATATTCATTTATAATGCATCTCATGTAGCTTAGCATCATTCTATAATAACTGTCTCATTCTAATTCTTAGAACATTCATATTTCTAAACAGACTAGGACCCTCACATCTAGAGATCCTAGTTGTCTCCATATTTGCAAGCTGTGATTTTCAGGAAAGGATTAAATTTGCCAAAAACAAATTCATTAAGAAGACACCTGAGCAGCACAGTTCAGCAGTCATTAATACAATGACCACAACAATCATATCCGTGACCTCACCAAATGGTGAGTTTTTCATAAAACTTCCACTTGTTATCAAACTCTCCATACATGAAATTTGGACCTGAGTCCAGGAAAGCACTGAGTAATCACTGTCCAACTTGTATAAGTTTTGGGATGCACAATCTGCCATCATAACTGCAGTTAAGTAAGTTAATGGGGACAAGTATTCATAAATCTAATAAGTATAAAAATCTAATAACACTTCTGTACAGGTTCTGGTGAGATTGTGGAACAAACCCTTCCAAAACAACAAAAAGGAAAATGTCATGCTATCTTGACTTTGCAAAAATGAAGCCAACTGTAGTAGCCTTTATATTTTTAAATGGCTACATTTGAATTCGGATACAAGAGCTAGAAGCTAGGGCTGAATCACATGTTAGTCCACAGAGAGGGGTGTTATGAAATAGTTTTATATTCATTTAATTAAATGGACTTTGCAACTATGATTTTCAATCATACACCAGTATGTTTATAATTACTATTTTCACAACATTTGTAAACAAAGACTACAACTTGTACAAGAATGACATAAGCTTTAAGAGTAACACACCCCATCTACACTGCACCTCTTGATGAATAACATTAATAAATTTAGATCCACATTAAAACATTACCCATGTATCTTTAAATTTGGGCTCTGTTGAAACAAAGAATATATTCCAGATCTGGGTGACTATTTCTTTCTTAAAAGTCACGATGATCCTTGAAGAATAGGTGATAAAACTTGTACTATACTTCCATTCATCCGCCGCCGCGTAGGTGTCCGGAGAACTCCTCCGTAACCGCTGGGCGGAATTTTCCGAAACCCGGGATTATGTTCGGGTCACATGTGAACTGCTGCGCCCCGATTTTGTTTTCACCTCTGACCTTTCCTTTGCGCTCTGCGTCCGTTTGTGCGTCTGTTTCCACACATAAACCCACATATCTCGGGAACCGTTTGACCGATCAGGAAATTTTTTTTGCACAAATGTAGCCCTCGGAGAGCTTTATAACATACACCAAAAATGGTGGCGCCACCTGCAACCATGTTTGCACAGTGTCCATCTGTTCGTCTGCCTTGGGTTAAAATCACTCATATCTCTGCAGTGACTTGACTAATTCACCTGAAATTGGGCATGCGTAAACATCCTGGATAGCTCTTCTGATTTTATGACAGGTGGCGCCACCTACATTCACGTTTACGCTGCAGACATCCAAGCTCATATCTCGGGAACCGTTTGACCGATCAGGAAAATTCTTTTGCACAAATGTAGCCCTTGGAGAGCTTTATAACATACACCAAAAATGGTGGCGCCACCTGCAACCATGTTTGCACAGTGTCCATCTGTTCGTCTGCCTTGGGTTAAAATCACTCACATCTCTGCAGTGACTTGACTAATTCACCTGAAATTGGGCATGCGTATACATCCTGGATAGCTTTTCTGATTTTATGACAGGTGGCGCCACCTACATTCACGTTTATGCTGCAGACATCAAAAGTCATATCTCGGGAACCGTTTGACCGATCAGGAAAATTCTTTTGCACAAATGTAGCCCTTGGAGAGCTTTATAACATACACCAAAAATGGTGGCGCTACCTGCAACCATGTTTGCACAGTGTCCATCTGTTTGTCTGCCTTGGGTTAAAATCACTCATATCTCTGCAGTGACTTGACTAATTCACCTGAAATTTAGCATGCGTATACATCCTGGATAGCTTTTCTGATTTTATGACAGGTGGCGCCACCTACATTCACGTTTACGCTGCAGACATCCAAGCTCATATCTCAGGAACCGTTTGACCGATCAGGAAAATTTTTTTGCACAAATGTAGCCCTTGGAGAGCTTTATAACATACACCGAAAATGGTGGCACCACCTGCAACCATGTTTGCACAGTGTCCATCTGTTCGTCTGCCTTGGGTAAAAATCACTCATATTTCTGCAGTGGTTTGACTAATTCACCTGAAATTCGGCATGCTTATACATCCTGGATAGCTTTTCTGATTTTATGACAGGTGGCGCCACCTACAATCAAGTTTACGCTGCAGACATCCAAGCTCATATCTAGGGAACCATTTGACTGATTGGGCCAAAATTTTGCATGTGTATAAATCTCACATAGCTCTTTATCATACGCAAAACTGGTGGCGCCACCTGCAGCCATGTTTGCACAGCTCCCATCTGTTTGTCTGCCATGGGATAAAATATCCATGCTAATATGCAACACTTCACCCGTTCCACTCTGATTTAGGCGGATACAAGTAGTCGCTTGTCGACTACCCGTATTCTAGTTTACCAAAGATGTCTGTTAGTTTGAAATTAAATAAATCTGAACAATCCTGGTAATCATTTTTTGGTAGAGTATGCTGGTTTGAGTCCATGAAGCTTTTAGGGGCTCTAAAGGCATTATGGGCATCATACAACTACAGCTAGTATAAATCTGCACCCTCAAGTGTACGTCTGGCCTCCCAGTCCCACAATGCATTAGGGGATATGCTCCAGATCTACCTCTTGTAAAGGACATTAGGTTCCTGCATCACTGTAAAATGGTTGCCATGGTGACTAAAGAAAACCAATGTTGCAATCCTGTTGCCTCTGTGGCCCGGGGAGTAATGGTGTGAATATCCGCTGGACTCACTAACACCTGAGTAATGTACTGTCAGAGCCAAATCAGGCTGGATCCCATGCTTGTCTTGATGAGAGGTCAGAGGGGCTACTTCCCATCCTTTTACTGAGGAAAGCATGCCTGGAATATAAACCAGGCCCATAAAAGGCATATATTAATGTGCACAGAATCAACTCTTCTCTTTCCTTTTTTCTCCCTCTCTGACAAAGAATTTTAGTCATTTGAACCACTTCCTCCTTTTCAGTAGTAGAAACATGATATTCTCCGTGGGTTAACCTCTTCAAAGAGAGGTACATATCAATCAGTCACTTTGTAAAACCAATATTAAAAAATTAAAGGAAAGTATCAGACCCAGGCCTAATCAGTTACTCAATCCTTTGTAAAACCAATATTGAAAAATTAAAAGAAAATGTCAGACCCAGGAAGTAACGGTTACTCTTGGTTTGCCCACCCTGTCCCCTTCCTCAGGGAAATGACATTAAACCAGTGTATGATTTCCTTCATTATAACCCTATTATTATTCATATGATAGGACCACAGTTATTTTTGGACACACTTGGGTGTTTTCCTTCCTTTTCATTTCAAGGAACAAAGTCAATGAACCTTACCTTGTCATGCTTAAGGAATCCAGCGTGACGATTCTTTAAGAACAACCTGCAACAAACAGAGACATGATAAGCAATTTTAAATATCCATACACACACATACACACTAAGCAGGTATATTTTTATGTGGCTTACTTCTGTTACTGGTAACCATCAAGTTTAGAAACAAGTTCATTGGTTTAGTGTATCACTTTTGCCCTCCTGTTATAAACCTTCAGTTAAACCAAAAGAATAAGAAATGACATTTTTTGGGAATTAAAGGGTCAAAGGTCAACTTCAACATATCTTTTCTTCAGGCAGTACACCTCATACTGGCACATACACACGCAAACATACCCACAGGTATATAGCATACAGTATTCATATATAATTATCGATCAATACAGATAGTTTGATACAATTATAAAAGAGTATTCAACTATAAGAAAACTTAAGTTTTTATGTGAGCCAGAGAAAAATAGAAAATAAGTATTTTTTTTTAATTTGTCCTCTCACTAAATTAAGTCTAACCTTAATGAAACAAAAAATAAAATAAAGTTTTACTCCCCAAAGGCTACCATGACTGCATACCAAAAAACTGCCAACCAAAAACTGCCACATGAAATGAACATGACAGCCTGGCAAAGTGCCAAGTTTTAAAAGAGGCCATCCTGGTCTGCTTTATTAAATGTCAAGACAAAATCAGACGTTCAGGCCCGGTGATTAGGAACTGTACAAAATATGCCTGGCTGTATCCTGGTTCCTTGTCAAGTCTGTGTATGGAAAAGGTCAACTTTCTTGTCTATGTTTTATCAAATATTATCAAAATCATATATCAAATATTTTCATTTTCTTGAGGCTCTTGTAGTTAAAATGATGTATAAAATTATGCACTTGCTTAAGTCAACTAAAATATGGAAAAAAGTTTAACTTTATTGGAGTAAAATCAATTTCAGCCTTGACCAGTTCAAGTGTTAACAAAGACTAGAGTCAAGCATTTTCTATTTTCATGACTGGGTTGACTTGCCACAATAAGAGATGTAAACATGATCAAGTGGCAAAATTTATTAGAGATATTAATATTGCTTGTCACTTCAAACATTTAGAGAGTTAAACAAACAATCCTAACAATTTCTTCTATTATCATGTACCTGACTTCCTGACATGGATGACGTACTGAGTGCATGGTCCATAAATATGATTTGTCTGGTGAAAATATGGGAAAGGATAGAAAATTGGGATTTTTACACTATTTATCAAATGATTACATTATAAAATTATTTAGATAAAAAAAATTCCTATTTATTTAACATATGAACATTTTAAAAATTTATGTTTGTAACTTGCTTATGTAGATCAGTATTACTTGGATGAAAAAAGGAAAGCAAAAAAGCCATTTTTTTACAATTGACAGGACCATTGATTTGTTTCAGCACCACTATGTAATGGCCAGAGGTAGTTTCCCCTTTCTCAAATTGATTGTGTACTTCTAAGACAAACTCATTTCATTTAAAAAATGTTACAAGTGATCCGAAATATTGTGAAATAAAAACTGGTCATTTTTCTCCATGAATTATCTCCATGCAGCTGGAAGTGAAATGCAGATTGTGTTTTCTTGGTGGCTATTGAAGTAACAATTGATTCAATAGCCGCCAGCATAAGGTTATAGCTGACAGTAAACACCATCTACAATACCAAATATTGCTTCAGCAACTTTGAGTTCTGTTTAAACTAAAACCTCCATGAAAGAAGATTTTTTTTTAATTTGTGTTTGTATACAAGATGATATTTTTTTTAAATGGTCCTTATGATATGCAGGAGGCAAGTGAGATCTTCAGATATCTTTCTAAGTGTGATAATTTACTGAACAAATGGCAGTCACATGATCTAAACTCTATTTCACTGCTCCTGTCTAACTCTTGTTATGAATATTTTTTATACAGGCAAGTAACATTAACAGTTCACACTGTAAAAACAACATGGCATACATAATGAATCACACTGCAATAGCTTTGCAATAGTCAAAGGACAGATATGTCACAAGGTAACAGCTTAGTCATTAAAGTAGCAGGTCATGAATACAAATTTCCTTAAGCTCAACTTTGTACCAAAATGTATGCCTTTTTTTTTTTTTTAATCTGCTAATTAGGGTTTATAAATTAAATGAATTTGAAATTTAGAATTCTTGTGATAGAACTGGTGGACTAGAGTACTGGACCATGGTACACTCTTTAAAATTATTATAAGCCTAAAATCTTAATTTTTTTTCATTTTGATAAACACAGTACCAAGATGAAATTAATTAAAAACGGAATTTAGTTATTTCTATGAAAACATCTGAGAACTGAAACCTGGTACAGTCTTTAAAATGAAATGAGTCAGATAAATCTGAACCATTCTCAAATTTTCATCAGTTTGATAAACACTGCATCAAGACAAATTTATTAAAAACGGAATTTGGTTATTTCTGTGAAACTTCTAGTTCCATTGGGGGTTCCGATCAATGGGGAGAAATATAGAAATCCACGCAGGCCCTGATACACTGTCCCATACATATTGAACAGGTCTAATGCCCCCATCTGGTGCTTGTAAATCTACCCAACATCCACGGCCCTACGCATGGCCCTGACTCACAAGAGAACATAAAGGTTCCTCCTGTGTGTCCTTATTACCACAGTAAGCATATAGATTTGCAGGAATCATGCTAATGGCCGTATCACAGTTCCCACATCACCATTGTGCTGTTAAGTCCAGCGGTGTTGGCATTTTTGCATGGTACCAGTGTCAGCTCCACCATATTGTAGCATTACATGATGTTGGTCTCTGCAGGAGAGGCACAGGGCTGAGATAACGAAGAATAATAGTGCTCAGTGCCGATGTAAGGGATGTCTGTTTTGCTGGAAGAGCTATTATGATGCCACTGGCTGCATGTCCAAGGCCAGGCCTGTTTGGGGCTTAATACTGCAGATATTTTCACATCAACTACCAATCAGGGTGTGAAGATCAAGTATCAATGTAACACCAGTATTTATACATTAAATGCAGTAAATTTAAATAGACTGATGATAATATATCTCTGTTTGAGTATAAATGTGCAAAGCTTGAAGTCTTAAAAGCATGATGACAACAGAAAGCCTATATTACATTGATGTGTTTAAGTAATAATTTCTTCAACTGCACTTAATTTAATATCTTCTTGATATTCAAATGGAAATATATTTTGATTGTTGCTAGTTGATGAAGATTGTCTCTACAAGATAGTACCATTGATTCCAGCAACATCCATTGATAATTGCACAGGACCTCTTTCAACAATTCATAGTTTGAACCCTGCCAGAGCCTCAAAGGAAAAACTGTGTGATTTTGATAGAATCTCAAAAAAATCACATGTACCTATGTATATGTCGAAGTGTAGATGGGAATCCAGTTAAGTTAGGAACTAGCTGACAGTGGAATATTCAAATGTACACTGGTTCACATTGGGATATCCTGAAATACACTAGTTTCCTTTAGAATATCTTAATATTTTAGTCAAGATGTTGCTCATTAAGATCTGAATACATATTAGGTTTACATTTCAACAACATTGTTAAAATAAGAATATACTCATTTGTTATTTGGGATAAAGGAATAAAACATTTCCTTTATTGATTCACTGCTACTAACAGTTTGATATTCTAAAACAAACTGTTTCACTTAGTAACATCCACACTATGACATACATAATTAAAAACAGGTTATGAATTCTGGATTACTAGGAGACCTATGTTAGACTTCTTTCACTCTGACATTTGGGTTTTAATGAAGGTGTTGGAGGTATTACAGAGAATTTAAGGGCAGCTGCGAACCTTGTGCTCATTTTTAGTCTCTCCCCTTTGATCTCTGTCACCGGGCTTGCGACAGCCCAGCTTTAGTTTGTATGGAAAATGTTGGCCCTCCCAAATGTAGCCCTGTGGAATTTAGTTTGAGGGATAAACAGTCAGGGTTCAATGAAGGCACCGGGACGCAACACTTAAGTACTCTGAGGACTGTGTCTGTGGCAGCTGTCTGTGCACGTAGTGTTGTGGTGAGGTAATGTATATTGGCTGTCTTAAGACTGGAAGAATGCTCTTTTGGGGACCCTGCCAAAATCCTCAAATTAAAGCCGGATTCCAAGCCCTGTGCATAAAAAAGCTTTAATTCAGAAGGTTAATACTAAAAATATATTTTTATCATAAAGTTATCTTCATCAATGAGTTAATAAAATATCACTGATTATTTGAAGGTTCACTCTTTCAACAGTAATAGCGACAATGAAAAAAATGAGTCACGAGTCTGGCTCCATATAGCTCGTCCCACTCATGACATGGACAGGTTGGTCAGACATTCAAGCCACAAATTTGGGCTCTAGGACTCATACCCTCATATAAGTCAACCCCCCAACTTTAGATGTTTTTCCAGGGTGAAAAATTCTCGACTTATATGCAAGTTTTTAAGGTAATATAATAAAGCAAAGTATAATACAAAATTATATAATACCATGTTTAAAATATTTAAAGTTTAAAGTCTATATAATATCTAAATAAAATTCTAACCGCATTCACCTGATGATAGGGTCGCATCCCGTGAAACAGACTGTTGTGAATTTACAGTGTTGTTTTTCTCCAGTGTTTCATAAAATTCTATGTTATTACTTGGTATTATAAATAACAGAACAGTAGATCTGCTGATACAGCCAAACAAGTGACCCATGGGTCATGACGCTCAGCTGACTGGGAAGAGATTCGCAAAAGGAAATTTTATCACCAGAATGGTAGTATATACCCATTCAACTGAAGCATCAAACAGATTAACCAACAGGCCAAGATTGTGTCTGTATTTATATATCTCAAAAATAGAGGAAAAATGTGTAAACTTTTAAAACTAGAATACGGGTAACCAACAAGTGACTACATGTATCTGCCAAAATCGGATAGTGAGGCATGGATTGAGTGGCAAGGGGAAATAGAGTGAGGTATGTTGCATATTAGCATGGATGTCTGCAGCCTAAATGTGTATGTAGGTTGTGCCACCTACCACAAATCCAGAAATCTGTCCAAGTTGTATACACCTGCAAAATTTTAGGCAGAAAAGTCAAACCACTACATGTATATGAGCGATTTTTGCCCATGGCAGACAAACAGACAAACACTGTGCAAAAATCTTTGCAGGTAACCCCTCCAGTTTTGTGTATGATAAAGACCTATGTGAGATCTAAACACATGCACAATTTTGGCCCAATCGGTCAAATGGTTCCTGAGATATGAGCTTGGATGTGTCCAGCGTTAACTAGAATGTAGGTGGCGCCACCTGTCATAAAATCAAGAAAGCTGTCCACGATGTATAAACCTGCAAAATTTTAGGCAGTTATGTCGAACCACTACAGAGAAATGAGTAATTTTAGGCCACGGCAGACTAACAGACAGATGCTGTGCAAACATTGTTACAGGTGGCGCCACCATTTTTTGGGTATGTTACAGAGCTATCAAAGGGCTACATTTGTATAAATTTTATTTCCTGATCGGTCAAACGGTTCCCGAGATATAAGCTTGGATGTCATCAGCGTGAACGTGAACGTAGGTGGCGCCACCTGTCATAAAATCAAAAAAAGCTATCCTGGATGTATACACATGACGAATTTCAGGTGAATTAGTCAATTCACTGCAGAGATATGAGTGATTTTAACCAAAGGCAGATGAACAGATGGACACTGTGCAAACATGGTTACAGGTGGCGCCACCATTTTTTGTGTATGTTATAAAGCAATCCAAGGGCTACATTTGTATCAATTTTATTTCCTGATCGGTCAAACGGTTCCCGAGATATGAGGGTTTATGAGTGGAAACAGACCCACAAATGGACACTGGATAGAGAGGAAAGGTCAGAGGTCAATGCAAATTGGTTAGGCACCAGTTCACATGTGACCTGATAATAGGTGTAAGTTTGGGAAAAATCAGTCCATTAGTCTCCGAGGAGCTCTCTGGAAACGAACGCCGCCACGGCGGAGGAACTCGGTCAGAAACATAGTATCCGCAAAACTTCGTTTTGCAGATACAAAAATACAGGTGGCTCCACCAGTCTGCAGAAACTAATAAAAACACTTAATGGTTAATATCCATGCAAAAAATCATGGTGATCTCTGCATTAGTTGTTCAGATACTTCAGTTTTTGTATCAAATTGTCCATTATTCTGAGGGATACTTCGGAGTCCTATAGCTTGAAGGATATGGGTAACAGAGACCTAATTTCAAGTTTCAAAAGGCACCTTTCATGGGCCTCCTTGCATGACAAGAATGAAGATTCTAGGTCCAGTTGTTGCGATTTGTACCCTGTTGACAGATAACCACATCTTTAAAGGTCTCCAAAAAAAAAGAAAAAAATTCGTAAAAATTTGAAAAAAAAATAGAGGTGGCACCCCCAGTCTGCAGATACTGATGGAACAGCTCATGATCAATATGTATGCCGAAAATCATGACCATCAGTGTTGTAGTTATTGAAATACTGCAGTTTTTGTATCAAATTTTCCATTATTCATGGGGGGGGGGGTATTTTGGACCCATACAGCTTAAAGAATATGGGTAACAGAGACCTAATTTCAAGTTTCCATGGAGACTTTTCATGGGTCTCCCTGTGTGTCAAGAATGAAGATTCTTGGTCCAGTTTAATGATTTGTGCCCTGTTAACAGATGTTCATATCTTTAAAGGTCTCAAAAATACAGAAAAATTTCATAAAAAAAACGAACAAATACAGGTGGTGCCACCAGTCTGCAGAAACTTATGAAACACTCAATGATCAATATCCATGCAAACAATTATGGTTATCTCTGCATTAGTTGTTCAGATACTTTAGCTTTTGTATCAAATTTTCCATTATTCTGAGCTGTACTTTGGAGTGCCATAGCTCAAAGGATATGGGTAACAGAGACCAAATTTCAGGTTTCCATGGAGACTTATCATGGGTCTCCCTGTGTGTCAAGAACGAAGATTCTAGGTCCAGTCGTTACGATTTGTACCCTGTTGGCAGATAACTACATCCTTAAAGGTCTCAAAAATGGAGAAAACAATTCGTGAACATTGAAAAATACAGGTGGCGCCACCAGTCTGCACAAACTGATGAAACATCTCATGATCAATATGTATGTCAAAAATCATGACCATCAGTGATGTAGTTAATGAGATATTGAAGTTTTTGTATGAAATTTTTGACTATTCTGGGGGGTAATTTTGGGCCCCATAGCTCGAAGGATATGGGTAACAGAGACCTAATTTCTGGTTTCCATGGAGACTTTTCATAGGTCTCTCAGTGTGTCGAAAATGAAGATTCTAGGTCCAGTCGTTACGATTTGTGCCACGCTAACAGATGACAGCATCCTCAAAGGTCTCAAAAATAGAGGAAAAAATGGTTAAAAATCAAACAGTACAGGTGGCGCCACCAGTCTGCAGGAACTGATCGAACATCTCATGATCAATATGTATGCCAAAAATGAAGACCATCAGTGATGTAGTTATTGAGATATTGAAGTTTTTGTATGAAATTTTTTACTATTCTGGGGGGTATTTTGGGGCCCCATAGCTCAAGGATATGGGTAACAGAGACCTAATTTCTGGTTTCCAAGGAGATTTTTCATGGACCTCTCAGTGTGTCAAGAATTAAGATTCTAAGTCCAGTCTTTATGATTTGTGCCTTGTTAACAGATGTTCACATTTTTAAAGGTCTCAAAAATAGAGAAAAAAATTCGTAAAAAATCGAAAAATACAGGTGGCGCCACCAGTCTGCAGGAAGTGATGTAACATCTCATGATCAATATGTATGCCAAAAATCATGACCATCAGTCAAGTAGTTAATGAGATATTGAAGTTTTTGCATGAAATTTTTTACTTTTCTGGGGGGTACTTTGGGGCCACATAGCTCGAAGGATATGGGTAACAGAGACCTAATTTCTGGTTTCCAAGGAGATTTTTTATGGACCTCTCAGAATCCCAAGTTACAAGGTTCTAGGTCCAGCGGTTACGATTTGTGCCTGGTTAACGGACGGACAGACGGACAGACGGACGACGGACAAAGAGTGATCGCTATAGCTCAGATGACTTTCAGTCAGCTGAGCTAAAAATTCTAGTTGAGAAGAATACATACACTGCTTCACGGTTATAATGATCATCTCTAGCTACCATCTAAGACTACCATAGCTGATTGTGACAGGGAATATATTACCCATAAATATTAAATGCTCCTGTCACCTGGAACAACATTTGATCTCATGTCTTGAAAACCCCTAGATCTGCTGCTATATAACCAAGAACTGCAGCCGAGCTGAGGTAACACACATTAATCAACCCCAGCTGATACCCACGTGAAAGCAACGTGCGCCAGTGTCAGCCATGCTTAAAAGTCTTCAAATCTGCTGCTATAGCCAAGAGAGGCAGCACATACAATCCCATAATGATCAACCCTGGTCGATACAAAAAAGTAATTAATCTCCAGTTATAGAGAAATAAAGCATATATTGTTGATTATCTACTTGGCTATAAGTCTAGAAAAATCCTAGTTCTGCTGATAAAGCCACAACAGTGAGTAAATGTACCGAGTTTAATTGTAATAAACCGTGGCTAGCATGTACTATTACAGCTGCCTTGTGGCTGTTACAGGCTGCAAGCCAGGGTTATGTACTTACTGCAGTCATGCGGAGCGTGAAAGGCTGTATCTGAATGATATGACGTGCCAGGTCCATGTGTTGCTATTTTACATCATCACGAACCTCTGTACACCACCATAAATATACACACAAGAGTCACTGTATGTCACACAAGTGATGTCTAATTATACCACGGCTAGACCGCCCTGCACCCTGATAGAGAGATCATAATCTTGTACCAATGTGTTTACCTATACCATTTCAGTAACAATGTACTGATCAATGGACCTTCAGGCTGTTCGGGGCAGCCTATTGATTGCTGGCTGCACCAGTGTCTAACAACTGGTCCAGCACTTGATTTTCATGCGCACACCCCCAGGAGTCTATATATATATATGGGAGGGGGTGGGTGTGACTGTAAATTGGACGGCTAAAGCTATTAAGGTGGGATTGTCCGACTATTAGATTGTCCTGAATGTAAGGACAGTCTGACCATTCTTCTGAGTCAGCTAATTACAGTGTCTCTAATAGAAGATGCTAGACTATACTAATATCATGTGCAAGGTATTAAAGAAACACAATCAGGAGCAATATTATGCCTATTCTTCACACTATCAGTTCATTTTTGCTAAATACATACATTTCCCACAAAAACCATCCCAGCACACAGTCTCAGTACCTTGCATACAGCAGTTTAACACCTTTAATGGCTCTGCCTGTTGTTAAACACAGTCCACGTGTCTATGTTTACCATAACAAGGCCACATGACTGGAGGTAGGATTGTAACCTGGCACATGCAGTGTTTCAGCCAGCTTGAACATGTATTACATGTTATAACATGTATGGACCAAGTCAGTCAGGGCATCTCCTGATTGACACGTGTTGTGGCTCAGCGTTGCCCACGGCTTCAAGCCCTGTGTTAATCATTAGACACCTGTGATCATACCCGGCCCACTGTTTTTCACTCTCTTTTACTAGAGTAAGTGAACGGTTTCAGGGCAATATTTTGGCAGGTACAGATCGATTTATTTTAAAGAGTAGAAGATATTTTTGTGTCAATCCAACATGCTTAATAGGTGATTGGGCCTCTTTAAGATACTATGGAAATAGTTCCCTGACTGGCACTTTTCAAAAGGTTCAGGCCTAGCTCTGTAAAAGAAAGTAAAACCTGTGGTGTTATTTTTATTTGATAAAACTGGCATATTAGTGAGTGCATGTTCTATATAGTTCTGTTGGTAATTAAGTTTCTATATCCTAAGATGAAAATACTGTGTCACCTCACAGAGAGTAGAGCACCACGTGGCTCCATCTGCAGTCAAAAATCACACAGCAGTCACATGATCAATATGTCTTCCAAAAATGGCAATGACTGATGAAGTGATTCACAAGATACAAGACACTTGCATCAATATATATGCAAACCATGTGAAATCTTAAATTTAGGCACTAACAATATTCACATAGGAAATTCAGTCCAATAGACATATAAATTATCAATAATAAATAATTCCATATTCTATTTAGCATTCATTCAATTCCTGTTTTTTTTAAGGAGCCCTTGTATAGATCAGGGGGCTGACATGTCCTTATTTATAGAATTATCTGAAGGAAAGAGGAAAAGATTAGTTTGGATCATAAAAAAGTTGTTAAACAGAGATGGCCCTACCTGCAATTTATAATTAAATGTCAGTGATGGGATCAATATATCAGGAAAATTTTCTGGAGAATGCAGCACCATTTTTAGAGATATTATTAGGTAAAAGAAGTTGGTGGGACAAAAGGACGGATGGAAAGATGAATAGACATACAAACACGGATCATTTTAGTAGCCCTCCATACTACAGCAGGGGACTCAAAATTTTGTCATTGCATTTGAGGAAATTTTGTCTAACAACAAATGAACATGCAACTATTAATATATTAGCTTGTTTTTCAATGTATACATATAGTTTTGCATATATGCAATATATCACTCTATCAAAATATACTTTAAACATTCTTATACGCAAAATCTTCCAATTATTTACTCAAATTATTATACATATTATTATGGTAATGTTATCATTTAACTTAATGCT
The DNA here is from genome assembly GCA_026874595.1 of Sipunculus nudus. Lineage (NCBI taxonomy): Eukaryota > Metazoa > Annelida > Sipuncula > Golfingiida > Sipunculidae > Sipunculus > Sipunculus nudus. The sequence goes on from CM049310.1 coordinate 38,344,167, forward strand.
GATGAATTCAACCATCTGAATCATTTAGATATATAGTTGTTGAGTAAACAGAGTGAAAATGATACTTGGCCATTGCATATTTTACCAAAGTTATCCTGTAATTATCGTTGAGTTTCTGTAAATAAACGAGACAAGTCATTTCCAGGAGAAGTGCTGCAGAGTGTTCAAAATGTCAAAATACTGTTAAGCAAGATTTTCCTCACAGGCTCTCCTGACAACTTGTAATAAACAATATGACCTCTGGGAGCTGTCTTGCAGCTCTTCAACCAAAGAGGTAATAAATGTGTCTAGACTTGGTGTTCAGTTATGATTGGAGAATATCCTTTTGTTCCAATGTTTAACAAGCAAACTGTTCTTTTTTAAATTCAATCTGCTGTGAACAGGTACCCTCTGCAGTAAAATACATGCCTTATTTCATTAAACGAGTTTCTTTTGTGTCTGTGTGTTTAAATAATCTTCTCTACCAGTCTGATTCCATGCTGAGTTAGTTGTTTTTCTGTCGAGTTATAAAGTGATCGTGCATATTTCTGCTGCATGCCCACCTGAGGCTTGTTCCCGCAGGTACCATAAACCTTCCAGAGTTACCGTAAACATCCATGTAATGGCATCCTTACTTGCTTTTGTTCAGTCAGTTGTGACTGCCGTCATCCCAGTAGACCTATTGAGTAATCTTATCAGAAACATAAGTTTTCCATGGTAACCAGAACTACTGCAGAAATGCAACAACCTTCAAACAACCTTGTATACTTTTTAAGGATATCCTGGGGATATTGTGTTTCAATGAAACCAGAAACTGAACAAATAGTTCATGGCCATGTCCATGACCTCTAAACTGAAAAGGGCATTTGTTTTCCCTATTTATTTTTTATACCAATTTTTTTTGTTCAAACTTGAAAAAAAAAGTTTCACACTATGATGAATATTGATTTTCATATACCACACAATTTTTTTCATATTTCTCATGAGAGAACCCACACTGCATGCCAGATCTACATGCAGGGACCACAAAAGAATGGGATATAAAATGGATGCTGTGGGTGAAATTGCTACAGCTCAGTTGACTTGTAATGCCTTTTTCAAACTAATGTCGAATATCCATGACATGAATATCCAATACAGTTCTATTCACACTGCAACAGAAAAGCACATTCAGTAATTAGTATCCCATTCAGTAAGGTATTCAAATTCAATAAGGTGTCGAAATCACTTTTATGTACTGGATAAATTTCTAATAGGGGACTGAATACGCATTTCTTATGGGCAGGTTTAGCAGATGCATGTAAAACCAAAAATACCAGGCAGACAGACAGAATCACACCACAGAGTGCATGACAAGAAAGGTATTAATGATGCATGGCATGTTGCAAGGCGGGAAAGGTATTATGGATACATCACATGAGGCATGGTAGAATAAGTATTACAGATGCATCACATGAGGCATGGTAGAATAAGTATTACAGATGCATCACATGACGCATGGTAGAATAAGTATTACAGATGCATCACATGTGGCATGGTAGAATAAGTATTACAGATGCATCACATGAGGCATGGTAGAATAAGTATTACAGATGCATCACATGAGGCATTAGGGAAAAAGGTATTACAGATGCATCACATGTGGTATATGGTGGAAAAGGTATTACAGAAGAATCACATGTGGACCATGTTCAAACTGCAGTCATGAATACAACATTCATGAATATGATATTAAAACCCCTTACTCTTGAATGTTCATGAGTTAATGTCCTGACATCGCTAACATCATCTACATCATCTGAAGTGTTAATGAAATTTCCTGAGCACAAGTGATCGAAGCATCTTTATCATAACATAAACATTCTCCTGGTTTCAATAAGTATAATATGTCATTTGTAATGGTCATAGAAAGCATGACACCATGATATGGTGTTGTCTGGATTTCAGTCTCATTCTTATCAATTCTGCAATATGTGCAGATTACTGTCAATGATCAGAATGATAGAGTAACCTGTGACGTGATATACCTGTTACAACAATAAAACTGAATGTGACCTAAGGTAATCCTGACAGACTAAATGATTCAAATCACTGTTTTTGCCACCTGGACAAAAGGCTTAATTAAGCAAGCATTAGACTAACTTCATTCATGTCTTATTCTGTTTTGATAATCTTATTTTTCTGGCCATCTTTTATTTCTAGATTTCTCCATTCAGTTTCTATTTTTACCCTAAAATCACCCTATTTTCTATATCATTTTTTACCTTCCAAAAGCTCTTTTTGTAATATATGTCCCTTTTTCCTTTTCTCTAATTTCCCTGTTTAGATAGTCCTTTTCTATTCATAAACATCCTTTAGATCAGTAACCACATATTTTCAGTTGCTCAACATAATTTTTCCTTCCTTTGCTTTAACTGATTTATATTCCTTTTTTTCTGGTTCTCTGTTTTATATTCCTTTTTTTCCTGTAAAGTTTCCCCATATATTCTTTATTTTTTTTCATTTACTAATTATTATACTATAAATGTGTCAACTTAAATAATCTAATAACAAGGCCTACAGGCCTAATGCGAACCTGTGCAAAGTTTGGGAGTATGAATGGAGGTTTATTTTTTTTTAAATTTAATATTGATCCTTTAAGTCCTGCATATCTACCTTAGTCATTATGATTTCAGCAAAATGGACATTTCAGACCTGCAAGTTTCAGACTAGGACATTTTTAAACTAGAATATATGGGTAGTCGACAAACGACTATGTGTATCCGCAGAAATCAGAGTGGGACGGGTGAAGTGAGGCATGGATTAAGTGGCAAGGGGTATAGAGTGAGGTGTGTTGCATATTAGCAAGGATGTCTGCAGCTTAAATGTGAATGTAGGTAGTGCCACCTGTCATAAAATCGAGAAAATTGTCCAGGATGTATAAACCTGCACAATTTCAGGTGGATAAGTCAAACCACTGCTGAGAAGTGACTGATTTTATCCCAAGGCAGATGAACAGATGGACGGTGTTCATAAGTGGTTGCAGGTGGCGCCACCAGTTTTGCTTATGATGAAGAGCTATGTGAGATCTATACACAAGCAAAATTTTGGCCCAATCGGTCAAACAGTTCCCGAGATATGAGCTTGGATGTCTGCAGAGTAAACCTGAATGTAGGTGGCGCCACCTGTCATAAAATCAAGAAAGCTGTCCAGGATGTATAAACCTGCTAAATTTCAGGTGGATAATTCAAACCAATGCTGAGATATGAGTAATATTATCCCAAGGCAGATTAACAGATGGATGCTGTGCAAAAATGGTTTCAGGTGGTGCCACCATTTTTAGTGTGTGTTATAAAGCTATCAAAGGGCTACATTTGTGCAAAATTTTCAGCCTGATCGGTCAAACGGTTCCTGAGATATGCGGGTTTATGTGTGGAAACAGATGCAGAAATGGATGCTGGGCTTGTAAAGTTTAAACCAATCAGCTTAACAGTTTCATCATAAATCAGTGTATAAGCTAGAAGAGTTTAAAATTACATTTTCGCTTTTAAAAAACACATCAATGTAGGTGGTGCCACCAATACCTCAAAATCAGATATGACATATGTGACAAACATTAGTATAAAATTTGGTGATTATAGCTCTAGCTGTTTCTGAGATTTTAATTTTAGTGTGCTTTTTTGGACAGATGACTAAGTTAAACCTCCTGTAACTTGGCCAAAAATCTCCGAACTGGACCAATCAAACAAATTTGAGAGGGATTGTTCGAGGGATCATTTCTGTGAAATATTGGACAATTTGGCTGGACAGTTTCAGAGAAGAAGATTTTTAAAGGTTTTTAAGCTTTTCTCTATAAAATCTAAATTAATGCAGATACCCAATAATAAGCTCCAGGGCACCAAGTTTCACATATGACTAATTCTTACATGTAATTTGGAGCTGCTAGCTCCGACAGTTACTGACTTACAGCCATGGACGGCGGAAAGCCAGCCCTGGACGGAGGACGGCGGACGGCTGACGGACAACGCTGCGCCATCGCACAAGCTTACAGGTTCGCTAAAAATGAAAGTCAATTTTAAATTAGCCCACTGACCATAATTTATACATATATAAAAGATATATTATACTGTAAATATGCCACAAAATTCCTGGCATGCAAAACCACAATATGAAATATCTCAAACTGGATTAAAAAAAAAGGAAAAATGTATTTTATTCACAGAATTAACACAAACATTTGATACATTATTCATTAGAATCTTGTGCATAAAATAATAACATGTGACTGACATTATTCTATACCCAGGACTTAAAAAAGGGGACTATTGATTACCACCTGCTTTCTCCCACTAGATCTAATCTTATAATACTTCATAAATATTCATGAGGATACTCTGAGATCTATTTCCTCCATGTTTCGACCTGCTAGGCCATTTAAATTTATCTGGCAAAAACAAATTAGCCTATAGATGATAAACTAGATGTGTATCTTATCTGATTGAGCCTACATGTTTATCTCCTCCAGGATCCCAATAAAAATTTCCTGCGTTCTACACCGTGTTATGGTTCATTAACCTAGCTCTCTGGTTCATAAGTATAACCCCCTAATACCAATGAATAGCCAAGACCATCAATAGGGACAAAGAAATTATTTCCCCTGTGTCATAACGGTATGGAAGCATTTGAATGAAAAACATTAAGGTGATCAAGATTACATTCAAAATTTAATGGACTGTCCCTGGGGTGTTATCCTCAGCAGTTTAAATTTGTTCATAACTTTGTTGCGTAAAGTCAATGGCTAACAAACTTTGCCAAATGAACCAAGGAATAACATACCTCGCCACTGGTAGAGGTATCAGTAAAATACAAACACTCTTATGCTTGCAAATGGTCCAATGGATCTGAAACTTTGGCCCAAGCCATGGTGAATGTCCTGTCTTCATCATATATATATTCATGGTGGATCTCTTGTATTAATTTACCAAGCGAGCTAGGGCCTTTTCCTGGTTAACAAAGATGTTGTTGAATAAAACAGCCCTTTAGACTGACACTGTATGTATTGCTTTGGGAAGTGGCTTTAAAGAAATGCCTTCCCTGCGATTCAGGATTTCCAATATATTTGCAAATGTAACATTTTTGTGCAGTTTTAAATCCCTTACATAATTCACAGATGTGTATCTTTGTTATACTGGTGGCTACTTGAAGCGAGTATATTCATCTTAGCCATTCATCAGCTATTTTCAACCTGTTTTAATGGTTTAAGGCTGGGAGGCATCTTTAGTTCAGTTAGTGGGAATAGGTGGCTCTTCAGTCTTCATATCTTACTGCCTTATAACAGATGAATGACTGAAATTGCTGTTACATGCTGCCATTTAATATATAAATTCTTAACTAAGATCAAATAAAAATGAAATAAAAAATAAAACTAGCTAAATTCTCATAGGATGCAATGCACAACATTTATTGCAGGAAAGGCCAGTCTCCTGTTTAGCAAAAACAGAGGTATTGATTTCAAGTTGCTTTGTCTAAGCTGGTTTCAGCCACAAAGCCTGTAGTATTAAACACTTCACAAATATTCATGAAGAGTTCCACAGACCAGCAGGAAGATTTATCTTTGGTTCTTGATCGGCTTCTGCTGAGTCACCGAAACACTGTCGCTGGCTTTTGTGTGAATCAATGATTACACCGCTTCGCTCCAGACGTATACATATCTGTATGTCATAGGAAGCTGGCGTCTTGGGAAGCCATTGAATAATGCATTGTCCCTGTCAGGGTTTATGAATTGGCAATACCTGCAATATGTATATGTCTTTCTATGATGGATCATATTAATATTTATCCCAGCTTCCGCTTCTGTAGAGACAGGCAAGTTGAGGAAATTGTGTAGTTTCAGGAAGAAATTTTGCAAAAATGGTTACCACAAAACTGGAGTTTACAAAAGATACTTTCCAGGCCAAGATTTTAATTTAAACATGCAGACTAAATATCTATATACTAATGTCTTGAATTTTTTAGTACAATTTCAAGAAAACATTTTTTGTTCATTTTTAGATGATCTTGCTTGGAAAAGTTAAAATAAGAAGAGTTTTAAGTTATGTCTTTCATCCAAGTAATCAATGCTTTTGTTCACTGATAAACTGTTTCTCCTGTTTAATGGACCAGGAGTCTTCAATCAGGAAGAAGCTTTTTCCTTTTAATCAAACTGCTATCCCTTTGACCTGTAAAATATACATGTCATTTAAGGGAGCCATGGCTCAATCTCATGATGAAAATGTATTTGTTTGATCTGAATGACTATATATAAAACTTGATAGTCTAAAGGAATAATATCGAATCAAGAATAACCAAATATATTTTTTTACTTAAATCCAAGAAACAGACCTTGATCTTAAAAGAAAACAAGTGGCCCATGGGCCATTTAGCTCAGCTGAACTTGAAAATACAAAGAGAGTTTTTTAAGATGTATTTGACATATAATTAAATAAATCGTATCAAATTTTAAATTATTCTGAGGGGTACTTCTGAGCCCCACAGCTCAAAGAATATGGGTAACAGAGACCTAATTTCAGATTTCCAAGGAGGACCTCCCAGGATGGCAAGTAAGAAGATTCTAGGTCTAGTGGTTACGATTTGTGCCTGGTTAACGGATGGAAGAAGATTCTAGGTCTAGTGGTTACGATTTGTGCCTGGTTAACAGACGGAAGAAGATTCTAGGTCTAGTGGTTACAAATTGTGCCTGGTTAATGGACGGACAGACTTACAGACAGATGGACAGACGGACGCTGGACAAAGGTTGATCGCTAAAGCTCAGATGACATTCAGTTAGCTGAGCTAAAAATTGTTTTCATCATAAAACTGATAGAATGCCCTACATGTATTTAACTGGTCTCATGTTATATTTATCATGTAAGGAAGAGCTGGCTCACATACCACAATACCCAGTCATTCAGCCTGGTCATACAGCCCAGTCATCAGTCATACATATAACTGGCTTTCACAGTCAGGAAAATTGATTCTCCACATGTAAATACTCCCTTCTGTTACAACCCCTGAGCAAAATCAATTCAAAAGTCCAAAAATCTCTGCCATCTCAATCTTTCCAAATACAAAATATATATTATTTTATATATATATATATATATATATATATATATATATATATATTTAATATATATATATATATATATATATTAGCATCTGAAAAGCTATGAGAAAAAATGGCCCTGCTAACTGGTGATAATAAAATATTAAATATATATTTGCCAAACTAATACTGTGCTCTTTTATGGACCATATTAAATATTTAAAAGTATCATTATTTTAGCTATGTGACAGTTACATGTGCATAAAAGAACCATGGGAATGTATGAATACCTGTCAGTTATAGAATAAGGAAGAAAGTGGAGATTAGCTGGAGTATAATATTATACATTTAATTTATAAACTGAAATAAACTGCTGTATTTTTTTAATCCATTTTCAAATGAGAATAAACTAAATCTGATAAGTATATGTTGCAAAGTGTAATACATGAAAATTCTGGCCTGAAATCATTTAATATATATATGCTGGGATACATTTGACCAACAAAAAATTTGTGTAAATGTTATTTATAAGTCTGGATGGAGGGAGGAGGAAGAGGAGAGAGAGAGAGAGCTAGTGAGAAAAAAAGATTAGGGAACCATTTAACAGTGCTTATAGGAAAAATGTTTATTCATAATTCTTATATATTTAATGATAAACAGAGATGGACAGACAGAGCAGATCACTGTATGTCCAGTTCTGCTGAGGCATGAATATAATATATATAGTTGCTATAAAACTAATGGGCAAGTCCATAGGAGCAAGGAGACCGGGGGGGGGGGGGGGGGGGTTATTGTGAGAGCTACAATCTGTGAATATACACACAGAATATGAAATTTAAGGCAACAGAGCTTACTCATAATTATTAAATATTTTAAAACAAACAGAGAGGTGGACAAACAGAGTCAATCAATTTATTTCATATTCTGCAGGAAAATAATGAACAAATGTTTGCATAAGATCCTCATTCTTTTCATAACATCATTTTTTTTTAATTTATAGATTTTTCACATTTTCAATATCATATATACATTGGATTAATATATAAAGGTTTATTCACAATTCTAAATTGCATCACCATTTATCCCTCATTTTGTCAGATAACAGCACATTAAGCATACATACATACATTATATATATATATATATATATATATATTTAAATATTTTAACATTAAAATATATATTTTTTAATTCACAAAACAATTAATATCTGAAAAAAACATCAGAATTTACTATTTTGAATTGCACCTTTATTTATCCATATTTTGGCTCAAATATTATCAAATTATGCTTCCTGATGGGTTTAATTATATTCTAATTTGTTAAAATTATTTATTAGTACATTAATTTTTTTTTAATGTTACATTACCACAACATGGCATTATGGACCTTGATTTAGAACATTTTTTAACAATTGAGTGGAAACAGCTTTACAATTAAGGAATTCATTTCAAACAATGACTATTTATGCATAACACTTGTGGGGTGGGGAGGGGGGTGATATGCAAATAACTGTACTCATGTAACCCCTGCTCCCCCAGTGACCAATAACAAATCAGGTAAGCAGAGGGAGCTGCACTGAATTACCTCCAGTGACCAAAGTAGGCTGCTTGACAATGCAAGTGAATGCAATAAAACCCACAAAAAATTAAATAACTAGCGTATAGCCTAATTTAAAAACTTTTATTTTCAGATAGCAGATTTAAACAGATTAAATCCTTATGTGTAAATGCTGTGAAAATGAAATAAACAGAACTTACAGGAAAAAAAAAAACATGCCATGGAAAAATTTTAGGTACTGTTTTTATATTTATGTTAATAACTTCAAAAATTGCAAAATTCAGATCTAATTTTGGGTATACAATTGAACACTGATTAATTTAAATTATAGTCTCTAGTTTCAACAAATCTAATGTTAAGTGAGTAAATATATTATCTGATTTTTTACATTAGGTTCAGGAACACAACTTCAAGAAATTACACAATACTGACCTAATTTCTGGTAAGGAATTATTCAGAGGAATATTTATATAAAATATGCTCAAACACAGATGAGTGGTTTTGATATTAGGCAGTCTTTAGCGTAAGAATGGGTATTAAAAGGAAAATTGAGGTTTTTACTCAATATCTCGCAGGAATGAAGTCATAGTGACCCAATTTTTTGGTATGGTAGGAGATTTTGGGGACATCTAACTGTATGTCAAATTTTGGATTCATAGGTCCAACAGTTTGAATACATGCCCTGTTAAAAGACGGAGGCCAAGATGCTTGGCCGGATGCCCAATGGACAAAGGACTTATAGTCAGCTGAGCTAAAAATGGAGCATGTCTTCCTCTGGTTTCCTGTTATGATAAGAATCTCTCAGCATCAAGGGCAGCTATTCACCTGTTGTATCTGTAGAAGCTGTGAGATTCCTGGCCAGCTCTGCTTACATATAAATCAAGATATTCCTGCAAAGAAAGGTTGTTATAAAACCTCTGTGATCAATGTGTAAGCTTGTTTATCTACAAGCTCTTAGCTGATGTTGACAGACAGAAAAACCATGTCACTCGAGGTGGTAGGTTTCATACGTGCAGAAACTGAAAGGTCTGTAGTTGCAATACAGCATTTTAAAAAATGTGATTTATCTGACTTGCTGCAAGATCTAATTCTTTAATTAATGTGTTTGGATTACTTAGGCAGGCCCCTACATATAATGGACAATTGGATAAAAACAAAGCAAACAGCCTGTGTCTGGTGGGACTGGCATTTTCTCTTCTCTTTTAATAAAAGGTTCCAAGGATTATCTTTAGTTGATAGGCATCAGATATTGGAAAAGTCCATTTTTACATGCTGTTGTTTAAATTAAAAGTCTAATACAGGAACAGTTTTGTTCCTTTGGCCATTTGAGAATCAACCAATATATTCAGAGTGACAGGGCTACAGTCATACCAAAAACTCATTGATGAAGAAACAATTTTTTCCCCTTTTGACAATTCCTCATTACTTGTATGTATCATGTCACCTCAATTATATGACCTTATAACAGATTTTAAGAACCAGAAGGACAAAAAGTTTGCTTTTCATAGTAGACAAATAATAATCCTATCTGAAACCTTAACTTGCAATGTGCACAGAATAGAAATGAATTGTCACTGCTTTATAATTACATTTGTGCATCATTCACAAGTACTGTGGGGATTAACAAAGGGACGGTGTCGTTTTTCCTCTACTTGCTAAAATGAACAAATATCCATTTTGGTAAAATTGATGCATTCATTTAAACAAAAGTCTGAAATTCACTACTATAGCAAAATTTCAATTCAGAATAATCAAAGGTAAAGAAACACTAATCATGAGTGATTTTCACAAGGTCCCTTACAATTCACAGCCTGATGTAATCCACCATCAAATTGAGAATTCATTAATAACAAGGGACCCATGGGTCACGGCACTCAGCTGATCGTGATTGGACTATAAATGTTTCTCCACTGTGATACTATATCGAGTCAATAAAGCTTATGAATATCATGGACATGTTGGGCTATTATAAAGGAATGTAATGTAATATGTGAGTAAATGATAAATGAAATTACCTGACTGATGGATTAATAGAGTCAAATATAGTGGTTTATTTTTTATTTATTTAGGAGGGGTTGAAAAGTGTGATATATTTGAGCAAATACGAATGCAATGACAGCAGTAATAAGCAGTAGTAGAATGATGATAAGGCTATTTGTTGAAGGATCTAAAGTGTATGGTAGTCTGCAAGCTTTCAATTTGACAGATATGATGTTATGATTAACTATGCTGATGAAGTGATTTATGAATTTGTGACTGTATGACACAATATCTTTTTAGTCTTGACAAGGTACATTATTGTGATGCCCACTATGTCTACATATTACACAATATTGACATAATTTCTAGCATGTACATAGGTACCTATGGACGAATAGTAATACAAAATATTAAAGTATGAATATATCTGATTCATCTTGTTCTTGCTTACTGAGGCTGACTTTGGGATGGGGTTCAGAGAAGGGAAAAGTGAGGGCAGCACGAAGGTGGATGTAGAAATATTCTATTGTAATGCTTTTTCATTTATATAATATGAAAAGCTAAGAGGAAAGGGGCCCTCCTACTTGGTTATAGTAAAGTTCTAAATATATGATTGCAAACTAATACTCTGACAAGACTGTCATGAAGAAAAACAGTAAAAGTTTTGAGATACTGTGATGCATATGAAAATTTACAGATGGACAGGCAAGTAGACAGAATAGACTAATACCTTTATTTCACTTTCAAGGGAATAATGCATTTAAGTTTATATATAATCCTATTTTTTTAAGCATATCCACTTTTTCCATTAAGAAGTTTTTATCTGAATCATTTTTAGCTCAGCTGACTATCAGTCATCTGAGCTATAGTCGTGGTCCATTGTCCGTCGTCCGTCCGTCGTGCCGTCCGTCTGTCCGTCTGGATGTCCGTCCGTAAGACTGGCACGTTTCGACACCAATTGACCTACGAATCTGAAATTCGGTATACAGTTAGATGTCCCCAAAATCTCCTACCATGCCAAAAATTGGGTCAATATGACTTCGTTCCTTCGAAATATTAAGGAAAAACCTCAATTTTTATTAGAAATCTATTTTCACACTTCAGGACTGCCTAATATCAAAACCACTCATCTGGTTTTCTTCATTTTTACCATAAATATTCCTCTATATGGTTCCTCAGTACATGCCAGAAATTAAGTCAGTATTATTTAATTTAAAAAAGTTATGGGCCCAAATATAATGGACTTTGTAAAAAAATGAGGAAAGATATTTTGTCACTTAAGACCAAAAGTGTTAAAGGTAGGAATTTTTTTTCAGTAATACTACTTTAAATAATCAAAATTGAATTGTATACCAAAAATTAGATCAAAATCTGTTAAATTTTTTAAATATTGGCAAAAATATAAAATTGGTACCTTAAATTTTGCCCAAGTTTGACCATGGCACGTTTTTTTTCCTGTAACTGCTGTGGATTTAATTTTCAAAGCATGTTTTTGTTACCATTTCAACTGTTAAAACAAAAAATTTGAAACCAGTTGATCAAAAACTGTAGATTTTATTCAAGTTTTAAAGCACCATGTCATATATTGTTTACACCAAGCTAGTGTTATGCAGTTTACTAGAGCTCAGCTCCCCAGCTTCAGCTCTAAGTTCCTTAAATTTTGCATACAGTTAGATGTCCCCCAAATCCTCCACCATACTAAAAGTTTGGTCACTAGGACTGCATTCCTTCGAGATATTAAGAAAAAACTTCATTTTTCCATTAAAACCCCATTGTTACACTTTAAGATTGCCTAATATCAAAACCACTGATCTGACTTCGATAATATATAATATACATATTTTCTATACATTCGCTATGCATATGCCAGAAATGATGTCAGTATCTTGTAATTGTTTTAAGTACTAGGCCCAAACATAATGCACTTTGTAAAAAATCAAGAAATATATTTACTCTCTTAACATGAAAATTGCTGAATGTAGACATTTTTTGCCAGGGATATAACATTATTTAATCAAGATTCAATTGTATTCCCAAAATTAGTTCTGAATTTTTCAAATTTTATAAGTTATTAGCATAAATATAAAATCAGTACCTTAAATTTTGCCCAACTTTGGCCATGGCATGTTTATTCCCTGTAAGCACTGTTGATTTAATTTTCATATCTTGCACTGGTAAGGATTTAAGCTTCTAAATTCTGAAGTTATAAAAGGAATTGGTCAAAAACTAGCTTTTATAGTTTTTATGAGACCATATCACACCTTGGCTGTACTGAAGCCCCTCTTTTATGTCCCCACATTGACCTTTCAGGCCAATTATGCATGCTTGAAGCGAGGCACTCTGCAGCCAGCCAGCTCTGGGGTGGCTTCAACTGGATCTAACTGTCCAACCCCCTCCACTAGTATTTGTTTAGGCCATAAACATAACATTAAACTTTTTTTTAATATTTGGTTTATGATAAGAACTTAAAAAAATAAATGGAAAAGGAATTTATAGTTAATGAGTTACAGGGGATTACCTTGCATTTACTGATCATTTATGGATCTTCCATGGATGGCCAAAATTGTACTTCAAATAACACCATGCAGTCACCATTGGGTATTTTTCATTTCAACCATAAAAATGAAAAATAAATAATTAAAATAAATTGTTGTTTACTATTAGGGATTATATGAAGCAAGATAATGATAGACAAGGATGCAGTTGATTATATTAAATTAATCTAAATTTCCAGGTCTTTTCCAAGTCTTTAACTTGATGGTTTATATTTATTACAAAATTAAAATAATAAATAAATTTGTCAAAAATTTAAAATATTACTCAGACAAGTGTTCATTAAAGATTTTAATTTGTTTGACTTATAATTCATGGTTGTATCAGTTGTTACATGAGACTGGCTAAATAATCAAAATTTATATTGCTGGTCCTTTATTTCAGTTCATAAAATTAAACATTCCCAACTCCAGTTTGCTCCTGGTATGATATATTGGGTGTTTTGATCCGTGGATTAATTTTAACACATGTATTAGTTTTATAGCTGAGAATACTTTTCTTTTTTTCCTGATACCATTTAAAAAAATATAAATATTCAAATTTTTCCTGTTAGTGCTGTGGATATAATTTTCACAGCATGTACACATTAACATTTCATCTGTTAAAATCTGAAATTTGAAACTAATTGATCAAAAAATGTAGATTTTATTCAAGTTTCCAGGTACCATGTCATCATTGTTTGCATCAGATCAGTATAAATGCAGTGTACTTGGCAGTTACATAACACCTTCAGGTCTGACCTACTGCCACTGTGAGTGTATGGGTCAGGCTGGGTCAGGCAGTAATTACCAGAGAGCCTCTCTTTCTCTCTCTCTCTGGCAGTCTAGGTCTCTCTTTCTCTCTCTTTCTCTCCTCTGCTTTTTCTCTTTCTTTCTCCAACTCTCTCTCTCTCTCTCTCTCTCTCTCTCTCTCTCTCTCTCTCTCTCTCTCTCTCTCTCTCTCTAATTGCCTCCCTTGCTCCCTCCATCCCATTCTGTTGACAGGTACTATAAACTAGATACATTAGCTATAAATGTTGATGCAATTTAGAAATGTGAATCAACTGAAATATTCACAATCACATGTATGTTATACTGTAAATTTATAGTAACATTCGGAAACTTAGATTAAAATTATGTAATGAAAAAAAGGAATAAATGCAAATATTGTTAATTTTTTCTTGGCTCAGTAGAATGGGGAAAAAATTATTAATTATTTGCTTTGTTTCTCCATCTTTCTTTCTGTTTTAAATATTTAATGTTCATGAATAAACTTTTTTTTATAAGCACTGTTGAATTAAATTTCATATCCTGTATGTATATGCAAGGGTGTTGTAACTCTCACCATCCCCTTCTTCATCCCACTGAGGCTTTGCTCCTTGGCACTGTGGACAATAGTTCTATGGCTATAGCATAAAATTTAATAATTAAAGAAAATATCTACAGAGAGACAGAGGCATTGTAACTCTGATCATAACACAACACCCCTCCCCCCCCCCCCCCCCCCCCCCCCATCAAGTCATTGCACCTGTGGAATGAGGACGTTATGGCAACTGTATACATATCATAAAATATTTACCAAATAAATTGGATCTCATCAGACAAATGTGTAAACTGTTGAACTGTCAACAGCTTATCAAAAAGGTAACCAATGGAAAGGCATGGTCAGGTCTCAAATATTTTTTGCAACATTTTCTTCAATCATATAGACCAACCATGGCCCAGATTACCTCTTCCTCTCAAACATTATCTACATTTCATCATATTTTTAAGATTTTAACCTTCCAGGTGGTTCAGTACTGTTGACCATTTGTCCATAGGTACCTATGTACATGCCAGAAATTATGTCAATATTGTGTGATATGTAGACGTCAGGGGCATCAAAATAATGCACCTTGTCAAGACCGATCTTGTCAAGATATTATGTCATACAGTCACAAATTCATAAATCCCCTCATCAGTATAGTTAATCATAACCTTTTATCTGTCAAATTGAACTCTTGCAGTTTTCCATACACTATAGATCCTTCAACAAATAGCCTTATCATCATTATACCACTGCTTAGCATACTGTCATTGCATTCATATTTGCTCAAATAAATTGCTTTTTTCGACCCCTCCCAAATAAATAAAAAATAAACCACTATATTTTACTCCATATTAATCAATCAGTCAGGTTATTTCATATATCATTTACTCACATATTACATTATATTCCTTTATAAAACCCAACATGACCATGATATTCTAAGCTTTATCTACTCAATATATATATACAATGGTGATACATTTATAGTCCAATCAGGATCAGCTGAGCGCCGTGACCCATGGGTCCCTTGTTTTATTTACAGGTTTTATAAATTTTTAATTAAAAAACCTGAAAATATAAGTTAAAATATTAGAATTGTTGCAAAAGTTGCAATTATTATATATACAGAGTAAAAAACTGAAACTGTAAGTTAAAATATTGGAATTGTTGCAAAAGTTGCAAATCGTCATATATCCAGAGTGTAGCTCATATTGGGTCATATTATGCATACACATATATTTTTAAATCATAAATGTTTAAACTGAATTTAAAAGAAAATAATGCCACAACATGGCATCTACAAAATATTCCTTGAATCACTATTAAAAAGTTTGGACATTGGAGTTTTCAGTACATGCTTAATTTTATTCACCAAAATAAAATAAAAGATTCAGAAAATTTGATAAAATAAAACATCTTTTCAAATAAAGTATACACACTGTTGGTTGAATGAGGGACAAACAATATCATTGTGCTAATTACTATCCCAGTTTTAATTTATTACTGGAATTAATAGTCAATTTCACACCTGGTGAAGTTTTTACTTTTCTGAAGTAAGGAATTACTTATCTCATGAACATCCACACTTTCATAGCAATACACCACTTTGTGGACACAATTAAATGTACACTTTAATCATTGTAACCATCTAAAATGTAGCATAGCCTAGAATAAGAATGAATCAAATACAGAAAATAATAACATTCATCGAGTTTATGCACCATCATGGGGGGGGGGGGAATGCAGGGCAGAGGGGAAGCCTGTTTGTAGTGGCCAAGCTGACCCAAGGCAAGCTGCCTGGGGTGGGTTACATAATGCAAGTGAAGGCTGTACTACTAGGTGGGCTAGATGTAAACAACACTTGACATGGTGTATGAAAACATGAATAAAAGCTATTCTTTCCAATCAATTTCTTTGAAATTTCAGATTTTAAAAGATTAAATCCTTATGTATATATGCTGTGATAATTAAATCAACAGTGCCAAAGTTGAACAAAATTTAAGGTATTGATTTTTTATTTATGCTAATAACTTGAAAAATTTGCAAAATTCAGATCTAATTTTGGGTAAATAATTGAATCTTGATTAAATAAAGTTATATTTCTGAAAAAAAAGTCTCTAGGTTCAGCAATTCTCATGTTAGGTGATTAAATATATTTCCTGATTTTTTTTAAAAATTGCATTATGTTTTGGCCCATAACTTCAAAATAAAACCCAATACTGACCTAATTTTTGGTATGTTCATAGAAAATGTGTGAAAGAATGTGAATACTAAATACGATCAAAAACAGATCAGTGGTTTTGATATTAGGCAGCCTTGAAGTGTAACAATGGCTTTTTTATTCGGAAAACGGAGTTTTTTTCCTTAATATCTCGAAGGAAGGAAGTCCTAATGACCCAATTTTCAGTATGGTAGGAGATTTTGGGGATATCTAAAATTATGCCAACAGCCTGGGGAGCATAGAGATGTGCACTGAATGACCTACAGTCATCAAAGTGGACTGCTTGACAATGTAAGGGAATACAACAAGAGCCTCCAAAAAAATTCAATAACTAGCCTAATTTTGCAGCTTTTATTTTCAAATTTCAGAATTTAACAGATTAAATCCTTATGTATACATGCTGTGAAAATTAAATCCACAGTACTACAGAAAAAAAACCTGCCGTGGCCAAAGTTGGGCAAAATTTAAGGTACCAATTTTATATTTTTGCCAATATTTAAAAAAATATAACAGATTTTGATCTAATTTTTGGTATACAATTAAATTTTGATTAATTAAAGTTGTATTACTGGAAAAAAGTCCCTATACCTTTAACACTTTTGGTCTTAAGTGACCAAATATCTTCCTGATTTTTTTACAAAGTCCATTATGTTTGGGCCCATAACTTTTATAAATTATATAATACTGACTTAATATCTGTCATGTACATAGGAACTATACAGGGGAATATTTATGGTAAATATGAAGAAAACACAGATGAGTGGTTTTGATATTAGGCAGTCCTGAAGTGTGAAAATAGATTTCTAATAAAAAATTGAGGTTTTTCCTTAATTTCTCGAAGGAACGAAGTCCTATTGACCCAATTTTCGGCATGATAGGAGATTTTGGGGACATCTAACTGTATGCCAAATTTCAGATTCGTAGGTCCAACGGTGTCGAAACGTGCCAGTCTTACGGACGGACATCCTGACAGACGGACGGACAGACAGACAGATGGACGGAAGACGGACAATGGACCACGACTATAGCTCAGATGACTTATAGTCAGCTGAGCTAAAAACAAATTGATTTTTCCTTTGGTAAAAATAATATTAACATTTTTCAATTTAAGGTAAATGCCAATTTGTTGAATTAATCAACCAATGCATTAAACATTTCATATTCTATGAAAATTTGCAATTAAGTTATGCCAATCATATCAGCTTCATTAATATTCACAGAAAAAAATTATTTCTTGTTTGGGCAGCAACCCAGAGTTAAATATCAAATAATCACTTGGCAACCAAATCTAAAAGGTCACATAAATTCAAGACTTTGCACCTTATACAGGCCATACTTCTTTATATCTAATATATAACTGCATTATAGAAATAAATCAATTTTCATATTTCATGTACGTAAAGTTCATAATCTTACTTGAAAACAAGCCTATAAAATATGATTTTTTTAAGTAGTCTGTTGTTGACATTCCAAAAAAGTATAGTCTCAAGAAAAAATGTCATAAAGCTTTTTATCTGAAACAAATCTAACAAGGCTTGAATAGAGTGTCTTAAGTTCTTATTTTATGACCTGAGCTTTTTATTAAATCAAATCAGTTACTTAATAAAATATGACTGATTACTTATTAAATCTAGCTGGCTGAATGTCTACTGGCTGGGCAGCCATTTTCTTTTGTCTGATCAAGTTTTTTCCATTATTCAAAGGATTATTTTTCTATTATATATCTATTATATATCTTTGCTTTAATTTGCATGGTATAAGGATCTTTGACATGTGCTGGCAGTTACATAAAAATGTCTTAAAACAGCATTCTCTGTATTTCATGAAAACAAATATTCAAGGGTGTTCTCTAATGAAATTTAAAAATTCCAGTATAATTTTTCAACCTTTCTTGGGACTAACACACCAAAAAGCCACAGCAGCCAAGCATCTACTCAATATATTGTTTTTACTACAATGCCTATAAAATCCCCTTATGTTACCCTGACCTTTTCAAAACTGGTAAAAGGAAAACTAATTTCCCAAGTTTTCCCTGATTTCAAGAATGGGTGGGAACCGTGTAAAAGTGGTCTAGTTTTTGGATATTCAATTTATGTACAATTTTATAAACAATTTATGTACAATTTTACAGACAGTTTATGTAAAACTTTATAAACAATTTATGCACACAATTTGATGTACGATTTTATTCTTAAGATCAGAAGATATGACCTTTTAACTTTTTCTTGTTGACAAAACTGCTACCCAAGTTGTTTAGTCAAGTTTGTAGACCAGTTAATAAAATACTGTCAGACAGGCAGACAAAAGTAACAAAATGGAGACTGCATGACCTGGGCATATGGATAAAGATCCTTGTTACAAATTTGAAAAATATGAAACCTCAGTAACCATGAAGAATAATTTGAACCAGGTGACCTCCTGGCTGGCATATCCAGGGTCTAGAAAAAATTAAAGGACCCTGGGGTAAACTTGACTTTCCATCCAATAATTATTGGCAGATTCTAATTATAGGTGGTAATGCCTGAGGCGTGTTTACAGTTCATAACTCGAATAACAAGCCAAAAAAAAACATGCATTTGTGTAATTGCCATTGATTGCTTGTTGATGGAAATACAGCCACATTTTGGCATGATGAAGCTTTTTAAGTTTGTTTTCACTCTACATTGCTTTTTCATTGATCTACGCTTAGTCTAGTTTGCCCCAGAAAATCAGTTTCTTTTTGTGGGCTTCATCCAATTTAACTCCTTTCTTATCATTTTCTTTTATCAGGTTTCCTTCACACTTAGAGCAATGTAATCAACTTTACATCAAACACTGAAATGTGCTTTATCACTTCTGTTAATTAAATGTCAGTTAAATATGACCTCAAAGAGCAAACATTAATTTTAAAAGATTTCTGTCTACTGTTTAATTTACATCTAACTGTACCAAAACAGCCATGACAAATATTATAATACCAACATAACAGCTCTCTGACTTAACTTAAACAGCAAAAAAACAGCCATGAGTTAACATCTCATATTGAGGTAACAGCCATGACTTATCATCAAATAGTGAGATAACAACCATGACTTAACATCTAATAGTCAGGTAATATCCATGGCTTTCATGTATCATAGTTAAATGACTTGCTACTGCCAAATGCCAAGATAACAGGCAGGACTTTTTCTTTACTGCCGATATAACATCCATGGTATAAACTCAGTTGCTGATATAACAGTCATGTTATAAGCTGTACTGCTGATGTAACAGTATTGTTATAAACTCTGCTGAGATAACCACCATTAATACAGATCTAATTCAGAAAAAATAACCAAGATTTAATTTTTTTTACAGCTCACAGATATTACCCATGACTTTAACTGTAATTCCCAAATAACAACTAAGATTTGTTCTCCATAAATCCAAGGTAACAGCCATGAATTTAGATTATCCCTAGCCTCCTGATATTTTGTAGAGACAACTTATCTGCAAAAAAAAAGTTTCCTAGAAGATGAATGTTAAACTAGTTCAGCCTCTGAAGCAAAGAGCAGAACATCACAGCTTCAAAAACAGTTAGTGGATGAGTCCAAGGCAATCCTAAACAGTCACAGAATATTATACTAATACCTTAATATCAGTTATAACTTCTACATATTATACAAAGCTCCTTTCTTTCCTTGTACTGAAAAAATATTTCATGAACAAATTTTTCCTGAATCAATACGCCAAAGCAAATTCTACGAAGATAAATGTCCTTGTTTCCTTACCATCATCCTTTGAAAAAGTACGTTCTTATTCGGCTCATGTTTCTTGGGCCTGTTGCTGTTTCTGCCGGAAGCTATTGACCAATTTCAGTGACATTTACGCCAACTCTATAAAGAAGTTTCAGGCCACAGCCTTGCCATTTCATCCTGTGATTCATTTCAGAACCACGACCTTGGCTCTAGGGCTGGAGTTTTTTTGGCATAGAGCTATAGACAGGATTCGATAGGATATTCTATGGTTGGCTATGCCAGTGAGGGGCACAGACCGTGGGCGGCACTGAATATTTACAAAATACATCACCTTGAATGTTGCATGGTCCAATGTGATGGACGCCCCATCGTGCACGTCAGAATGTGATCTGACATGCTCATGTTTGGTGTACAAATTAGCTCATAATGCTTTTTGGAGCCAATGCATAATCATGAGACTCTTTTCTCTGACCTTTAATGTGTCTAGACCGTGTAATGTGACTGTTCCGTGATGCCGTGATTTCCATATATGAATGGACAAGACCAAAGACACAAAAGGAGTGAGATAGAAAGAGAAATGTGTCTGGCTGTTAGGGTTGGAATGATAACAGTTTTTTATATCATGACAATGATACAAAATTTATTGCAATATACCATGATATCATATCTGGAGCAAAAACTCCAGCACTTGTCATTGTGTATCAATTGTCAGTATTTTCTGCCCTGTTTCTGGGACTACATATATGCTGGAAAATCCCAAGGGTTTTACAGAGAACTTGATTTTGTCAATTTGTCAAACACTGTAATCTTGCCGTACAATGCCTATGCATTTTTTATATCATCATGATTACCTCTATAGATATAGAATTTCATGGGATTCATTAAAATAAAAAATATCCAGAAAACCTGGTTGATGCTATTATCTTTTGGCAATAATTCTAAAAGGGCATATTTGTGTACCAAAACTGTGGAAAAAACATAATATCATGACATCACAATAACAGGGAAGTCAACGATATGATTACCACTGCTGTCAGATATTGTGATGGTCCCAGATATCAGTTATCATCCCAACCCTACTGGCTGTATAAAGTAAAAGATGGCCAGAATTCTAGAAAGAGAAAGAGATTAACAGCAGGTATGAGAAAATAGCATCCAATCCAGGAGTTTAACTCCTAAGTCGCTTTACGCTACCAAAACTGGGATAAGCTCCGACCTGATGAGCCATTAGGCTTGGGTGTAAAAGGCCAACAGACCTTATGAGAAAATACAGCTGGTTCTCTTGTACAGGTAAAGACAGGCAGATATTGAGGCAAAGGGAAAAACATGGAAAGGCAACTGAAAGATAACAGATGAAGAAAACAATAACTGACAAAGTTTGAGAAAGAGAAAAGTGAGAGAAACAAGGGACCTATGGGTCACTATGCTCAGCTGACGTTAACCTTGAAGGTAAAAATCTAAAATAATATCAAATGGAGATAAAGTGTAAGAGGAAGAGGTAATAAAGGCCATGGTTGGTTTATATGATTGGTTTGTATTGATGAGCAAGAAATTGTTGCAAATAATATTTTGTGACCTGACCATGTGTTCCCTAATGTTGAAACTGAAGCATGTGAGCAGTTTGTGAACAAATGATCTGTACAATTACCATGATCATTAGTTGGCTTTTCGATTAACTGTTGACATTTCAGTAGTTTACACATTTGTTCAATCAAATCTTTTTTTTGTATAATATAAATTATTAAATATGTTTTTTTTTTATGAAATGTATACAGTTGAAATATAACTAATTAACAACATAAAACATGGCAAACAAAGCCTGATCTCAAATTCTGCTGATGCAGGAAAATAATGAACAAATGTTTGTAACAAATCCTCATTTTTTTATCACATCAATTTTTTTTTAAAATTAAGTTTATATTTCTATACATTTTCAATATAACATATATATCTGAATATAAAAGTTGATTCATAATTCTCAATTGCATCATCATAAATCTCAATCTTGTCAGATAACACCACATCATGCATACAAATGTTTATTTATTTTTTACCACAAAAATATATCTTTTAAATCTGCAAAACAATAAATGTCTAAAAAAAAATACTTGATTTAGATTTCACAATTTTGAATTGTGTCTTTATTTATCCATAATGTGCTTCATATTTTATCATAATTTAAGCATACTGATGGGTTCCATTATGATTGGTAAAATCATTTAAAAGAAAAATGATTTCTTTAAAAATGTTACATTACACAACATTGCATCTTCTGGATTATACCTTGAATTACTTTTTTAAGGAAAGTTTTTGCATATCAGAGTGGAAACAGCATTACAATTAAGGAGATACAGTGAAAACAATAACAATACTGCATAACATTTGGTGGGTTGGGTTTGCGGGGGGGGGGGGGGGGGGGGGGAATGGGGTGGTGATATCAGAATAACTGTACACCTGTCACAGCAGGGGATCTCCCCCAGTGACTGTAACAAATCAGAAACCCTGGCATAGCTGACTTCCAGTGACCTGGAGTGGGACCCTGCATCTGTAATCTGTAATCAATGCAAATGACTACAATAGAGCCTCGAGGAAAAATCAATTACTAGCTTAATTTTCAAGCTTTTACTTCCAAATTTCAGATTTAAACAAATTAAATATTTATGTTTACATGCTGTGAAAATTAAATCAATGGTACTTACAGGAAAAAAACGTGCCATGGTCAAAGTTGGGCAAAATTTAAGGTACTGATTTTATTTTTATGCTAATTACTTAAAAAATTTACAAAATTCAGATCTAATTTTGGGTAAACAATTGAATCTTAATTAAACATAGTTATATACTTGGGAAAATAGACTCTAGTTTCAAAATTTTTCATGTTAAGTGAGTAAATATTTTTCCTGATTTTTTACAAAGTCCATTATGTTTGGGCCCATAACTTAAAGAATTTATACTTAACAGACTTAATTTCTGGCATGTACATAGGAACTATATAGAAGAATATTTATGGTTAATATGAGGAAAAACAGATGAGTGGTTTTGAAATTAGGCAGTCCTGAAGTGTGAAAATAGGATTTAAATAAAAAATTGAGGTTTTTCCTTAATTTCTCAAAGGAACGAAGTCGCAAAGACCCAGTTTTCGGCTTGGTAGGAGATCTTGGGGACATCTAACATTATGCTGAATTTTGGATTCCTAGGTCTTACGGTTTCAAAACGTGCCACATCTACGGACGGACGGACGGACGGACGGACGGACGGACGGACGGACAGACGGACGGACGACGGACAATGGACCACGACTATAGCTCAGATGACTTATAGTCAGCTGAGCTAAAAAGCACGAGTAGACAGCTTGCTCTGAATGAAGAGAATAAGTAGACAGTATGCTCTGAAGAATAATGATAATAATGATGATGAAGATGATGATGAATAAAATTAAGAGAAAATATGAGAGAAAGCTTGTGTTTGTGTGAAAGAAAGAGAGAATGACAAAGTGAGAAAGAGCTAGAGAGAGAGAAAACTGCTTCTGCAGGAAGTAAAGCAGAAACACAGACAGAGAGACAGAATTAATGAAATAGAAAAGAGGGAAAAATGGCTGGCTTTACACACAGAAATGACCAGAATGGGAGGGAGACTAGATGAGTGAAGGTAGACAGCAAAGCTATGAACAGCAACCTCTATTTGCAAATGAAAACATCCATCAAGACAGAAATACTGAGAAACAGGGAACTCATCCTGGAATAAGACAATGTGACAAACATAAAATGAGGAAATTCAAAAAAGTCAATGCGAGAAAAAGTCAGGAATTTGAGATTAAAAAGGAAAAGAAAATGTAAGCAGTTCACTGGCACTCATGAGAAAGATTAAAGGAAGAAATATAAAAAGAGAAAAGCATTAGAAAAATAAGGCAATTGATATAATGAGTTGAGTTGGTAGAAAATTTAAGAGTGTGTGTCTTTCCATAGTTTAGTTCACTGTCTATGTCATAATTCTTTATGTCATCCCATTATGCATTAGAGTCATATTTTAAATGCACTAAATACATGTACCCTTAAGTATAAATGATCTTCTAAAATCCACATGCTGTACCATGCAATCATGAAAACGCATTCATGTGTAAAATAATATATCCATTTTAGTTATTGGTTATTTTGATCATACAATGTACCAACTCATCATTCAAAAAGCCTGTCTTGACAGTTCATATCAATTATATATACATCATGCTGGGGTACATGATTTTAGTTATATCTTCCTATCTCAGGTTTTTTTAAGACTTTAAACAAGGAAACAACTGGTGGACAAGCATGACATGTAACAATAAATCGCTTACATCAAAGCATTTTAAGTTGGTGCCAGGAATCAGGAGGCAAAATTTGTGTGACTTCTACTGACCCTACCCTTCAGCTAACACTAGCACTAATTCATCATACTGTATTTTCCTCTCATGTGTAAAGGCCATCTATCAATATCATGTTTTTTTTTTGTTTTCTGCCCTTATCCCTATCCCTTTGACCTAGTGGCCGAGATTCCATGATCTTCATGTGGAGTATATTTTTAGATTGCACTCTCCATGAGCAGAATCTAGTACAAGGGAATCTAATAAATAATAAATGATAAATAAATAAATGCTTCCTAGATATGGAAATTTGCCTGAGCTGGTCGAAGTGAACAATGTGACTTATTAGCAGTATGTTAGCAACTTACATTGTCATTCATGCCAACAGTATCATAATTTTCTAAATTACTACAAAGCTTACTCTTAAAATTTATTTCAAAATAAATTTTCCAGTTGCAATGTAAAACCATTAAAGAAATCT
This sequence comes from Sipunculus nudus, assembly GCA_026874595.1. Classification (NCBI taxonomy): domain Eukaryota; kingdom Metazoa; phylum Annelida; class Sipuncula; order Golfingiida; family Sipunculidae; genus Sipunculus; species Sipunculus nudus. The sequence continues at coordinate 38,369,343 of CM049310.1, forward strand.
GTATATTAATTTATTATAATAAAATTAACTATATTTATCTCAAGTGAATTCTATTTTGTTTCAGTATGGTGGGGAATTCATGTTTCTTTCATGGAAAATATTTCTTTTTCTTTTCATGAGGAAACTCTTTCATGCTTCCAGATGGAAGACAACCTTTCTTATCCAAGACAGGAAAATTCTTTTTGTTTCAGGGAAAAGGAAAGTATTTGTGTATTTCAACAAAGGAGAATCCCTGTGTGTTTCAGGAGAATTCTTGTTTGTGTCAATGGGGAGAATATTCTTGATTGTTTTGTAAGGTTTCATATTTGATTATCTCAGTAAGAAATATAACTTTTAATTTTCAAAGAAAAATATCACAGGTCTTTGTCATTTGTTCATGGAACAATTAGAATTTTTTCTGCTACACACCAAACAGGTTAAGAAATTTTATTCATCTGAAATACAATTAGATCTGTAAGTTATGAAGAGAATTTTATCTTCCTCTGGAAAGAATGAACATCATCATTGTTAACCAGAAAAAAATTAGATATCATGTTTTCCCAAGAAGGAAAAGGACCAACCATACTGTGTTATTTTGATAAGAAAAAAAGTCATAAAAAGTTGTAAATATTCACTTTAACTGTGAAGATTATTGCTTTCTCCAGCCTATGAGATAGGTCAAAGCTATATATTGTCAGCATATAGACATTATGTTGTGTAGGTCTTGCAGATGTCTCTCAAGGGATTCCCTTTGGAAGCCAAATGCACTGAAGGAGTTCTGAAAGTATCACATTTCCTATGACCTTTGAAACAAGGGACACAGTTGACTGAATATCCTGGGCTTACTTGTCAGATAAAAGAAAATAATTTGTGAATATTGAAGCTTAAAAATCACAACACCAAAAATAGAATTAGCATTAAAACTGTGTAAGCTTTCAAATGTAAACTGAAAATTCAACCAGGCCTAAAACACCCAATAATAAGGGTTTTTGGACAGACTATTTATTTAAACCCACATGAATCATCCTTTGTTGCAAGCATTATCTGTACACAATATAAAATGTAAGGGGCACTATGCAACCTTACATTCAGAAGAGTTTACTTCCTCTCTTTCCAGTCTAAAATGAGAGCACAAAGCAATATATAAAACTTCTAATTTAATAATGAATAAGAAAACATTACACACTAGACAGGTCTATCTAATAGAAGCTGCTAAAATTTTTAGTTCTGACTACTGGTATATATGTTGCTGCATTAAATTGATACTCTGGGAATACAATAACAAAGTGACAATTTCACAAAAACTCAAACCACTTTGAAATATTAAGGGAGACTATATGAGGTTAAACAGAGTGTGTTTTATATACCCTAATAAACCGTCATTCACTGACGTTCAGAAATGGTGTTACTGAATTAATAATCAGTCTTTCCTTTGAACAGCCAGGGTTTTGCTAGATCAATAGGCACATCTGAGTACATTAAATATATGTCACACCCTTAACATTGTCCCTGATGACCATGAAAGCTTACTTTTCAATCACTTACGGTTATTAAAAATGGGAAGTGTTCCCTGTATACCTATACTGGTCACTGCCAGAATGGCTAATCCACCATGAAAAAAAAATATAAATAAATAAAGTACGCTCTGTTAGTCACGACCATATACACTGAAGGTATATAATAAAATGCTATTACTGCATCTTAAAATTCCATGAAAATCATTTTGACTTCAAGGCTTGATGGCTGCCAATTTTAAATAATTAAACTGTATTGGAAAAATTTCAGTGCATGATTTGGCTGGCTTTCCTAATCCATTTATTCATGTGTATACTCTGTGTGGTCTGGTATATCTTATGGTTCAGACAACATAATGATTTACATGTTAGACTCTATAGTTCTATCCCCTGACTAGATATTTTTACCATAATATGGTACATGTGATTAAAACACCTGCTATCTCCCATTTCCAATGTGCATAAATAAAATGTGTGTAAAGCTGTTTCCATGTGTGCGTATATGTGTATATGCATATCCCTGTGAAAAACAGCTGTGTTTCCATGTGCAAATATATACGTGGCAGACATATATATAGCACTTTAATGGATCTAGCCAGTCTTCCTCAAAAGGATGGTGAAGTGAGCTCATTTAACTCCGAATCACTGAGTTCCACCAGAGCCGCAGCATGAAAATCAACACAAGTGATTTTCATGCATATACATACATACACATATACACTGACAGACACATGGAAACAAAGCAGCTGCAAAAATCTTATAAGCAATTTTTCACAGATATCTGCATATATGTATAAAAGTGCACATGGAAACACAGCTTTGCAGATTTGGGAAGGTAAGTGATGACAGCTCTAAACTTATCACAGACAGGCATTCATACTTGTTTCCTTTGACTGATTCACCAAATTTCAGATTTCATCAAAGAGTGCTGGTTATTTTGTGGACATAATGAACACATGCAGAAAAAAACTAATTTCATAGACTTAATTTCAAACACAAACAGAATCATACCCTCATCAAGCAGTACAAGAGACAATATTTTTAATATTGCCTTCCTGTCCAGACCTTGACGAGTACTCTACACTCATACACTAGAAAATCCCAGCAACATTCACTGAGTTCACTTACACTCATGAATCAGTTTTGTTGTAGCAAAAAATTCAATAAATTCTGTCAAGTTTCTGGGCCCAGTTTTTGTGAAATGTATTCTGGCAGCAAACATACGGCAAAACAGCTGTTTGTAAAAGGACACCTGCAGACAATGAACCAATCCTATATATCTGATAACCTTGAGTCAGCCGAACTAAAATTCCAGTTCTTAAAGAAAACTTAGTGATATAATCAGTAGGTGTACTGTATCATAATACTCATATGGCATTCTTGTACAACTTGATAGCTTAAGCTCAGTTACCCAAAAAGGAGAAGACTTTAGAATGAAATACATACATCTGATGTAGTTTAGTTTTCTATGAGTGCTCTTTATACAAATCTGCAGATTACATGTCATTCCGGCTGCATGCCATTTGGAAAGATGAACTTAAAGCCTCATCCAGAATGTACTTCTGGATACTCCCTGAACTCATTCCATCAGCATCAGGCTTCTTTATTATCCTTGTTAGAGTAATAAGTTCACAGTTATCAAACAAGTAAGGCTATGACAAGTAAGAATCAGTATCCTGAGCATTATATTTAATATGATATACATTCAGCATTTCTTTCTTTCTCTGTATGGAAATTTTCTGGTACTGATATAACTCATCATGCAGACTGGAACAGACCATTACACATATGGTCTCTCAAGCCTACTTTCCCTTCAAGCTATCTAAGTCATGATACAGAATGGGTTTTCACTTTCAGTCTTTTATTAATTCCAAGAGATATTTTAATACAGTTAATGTGTGAATCACTTTATCACAATATACTGATGATATCACAGTTCACCCCTAATATTTAATAAGTATATTCATACTCTAATCATTGTGATTTAAATTTATCAATGCCAATTTAGTCAGCAGGACAAGGCCAATGAACCTACTATCAGGGTCACAAGGCGCCTGTCATCATGGTTTATTCTAATAAATACAAAGAACCATTTGATAGGATCCATCAGGATCATTGTACTGATCCTACTGCCAGGATCATAAGAATCCTATTATTGTGTTTTATTATAACATGATTCCAAAGAAACCAATTTTGATAGGATCAATCTATACATTTTAAGCAGGATGATCATTCTACTGATCCTTCTGCCAGAATCAGGATTCTGAACATATATATTAAACATGAAACACTTGTGTCAGCCTGTACCATAAAGATCAATATTACACATACCTTGAACAAGGAGCATAACCCACGTCCGTGAACATCTGCTATTTAGACCAACCTAAAACAAACAAACGGAGAGTCTAAACATTGTTGTTATTGATTTCGGTATCTTTGATATCCACCCACACCAAAAGGGGCTTGGTTGCCACAGCACATTGGAATATTACAGAAATATTTATGGCCAAATCCTCTTCTACCTGTTAAGGTTAAATTACAAAAACAACATTACTGTCACAATTGAAAAAAAGTGAGGAAGTCAATTTGTAAATGCCCATTTAGAAAACAGTGTGGGTTACTGGGAGTAGATGAATACATTTACCACAATCTAATTTAATTGCACGAGCGAATGATTTAATGAAACCAAGTGTACCCCATTTATATCTGCAGCCAGACAAATAAATACATGATTCATTAATAAAATGATGCACAGTATATTATACACGAAGAGTAATTACGTTTTTCCACCTAATCCCAACTTTTGGAATCAAGAAATATGCTGAGTTACTTGTAAATGAGATTGCATCCAGAAATTGATGCAATTTCTAGATGAAGCTTATAAGTACATATGGACAGGACTTTCAACTGGAAGAAAATTTGAAGAAGCTGGAATGCTCAGTACAAAAGGTTGTCACTTAAACTGTGAAAAAGAAATTGAAATTGGGGGGATCTAGTTGTGTCAAATTTAAAAGGGATCTGTTAAATTGAAATTGATTTTTATGGCATTTTTGTATCATTAATGAATACCTAGATATTGTATTCATTTTATGATTAATAAAAAAGTTGACATGTAAGCACAGTGCATACACTAGATGTGTCCGAACGACACGAATGCCCCTGCCTGGGGGAAATTAGAAACATTTGTTAAATTTTGTAAAATTTTTTAAGTTCAGGAGGTGTCGTATGGTCATAAGTACAAAATGCAACAAGGGCAAACTCGATCTGTAATGGGTCATTAGCAAGCAACACACCAAAAATCAGGCCAGTATCTGCAGGCATTGTGAAAAAAGTCCATACATATGCATTTTTCATAAAAATTTCTGTCTTTCATGAAATTTTCTATGTTCAGGATCTGTCATATGGTCAAAAATAGGTCAACTTGGACGAAACGCAAACTCCATCTGTAAGTGGTCATTATGCGCCCACAGACCAAACATTTGGCCGGTATCTGTAAGCATTGCATTGCGAAACCAGAATATTAGCAAAAGCTGATAATCAGTCATAAATTTAAATTGGAGCGGTATGTACCATGTTTCATAACAATCCACCAAATGCTTCCTGAGAAATAAGCTCCTAAGTTTTTTTTCTATACTAAGCTCTGCGACCTTGAAAAGTAGGTCATATCAGCCATCTTTGAACTTGACCAAGATTATGTAAATATCATGCAATAGCACTGAAGAAATGAAGTTCCAGTGTTGAATACCTTAAGAGATATCCTGCACAAAAGGCCAAAATTGAAAAATCTAATAAAAATTCATTAAAAATTCAGAAATTGTAGGTGGTGCAACCAAAATTGTGAAATTCATTCCAAATGATCATAGTAAGTTTTGTGAAAATCCACACTTTGGTTCCTGAGATATAAGCTTCTGGGTGTTTTTGTATAATCAGCTCTAAAACAAAGAAAAATAGGTCAAGGTCACCCATCTTTGCACTGGACCAAGATTTTGTTGATATACATCTTCACTGATGAAAAAAATTCCAACGGTGAATCCTTTTAGAGATATCCTGCTCACAAGGCCAAAATTGAAAAACCCGATAAAAATTCATTAAAAAATCAGAAATTGCAGGTGGCGCCACCAAAATTGTGCAGCATGTACAGACCATCAGTCCCAATGAGCATAGTAAGTTTTGTGAAAATCCACACAATGGTTCCTGAGATATAAGCTTCTGAGTGTTTTTCAATAATCAGCTCTAAAATGTAGAAAAATGGGTCAAGGTCACCCATCTTCGAACTTGACCGAGATTTTATCCATATACATCTTCACTAATAAAATAAAATTCTTACGGTGAATCTTTTTTGAGATATCCCGCTCATAAGGTCAAAGTTAACAAACGCGGGACAGACGGATGCCAGACGGACACCGGACGGACAGACAGACGGACAGACAGACAGACAGCTTGGGTGATGACAATATGGAATGACGGAAGGACAGACATGGGTAAAACTATATGCCCCGGCCACTTTGTGGCGGGGGCATAAAAATGGACTGGGTTTTGATGTACTGATAAATGGTACTGGTGAGTGACTGAAATGAGAGCCAAGTATGATACCCTAGGTCATACATCCCAAAATTTCACCGTCCAGTGGGATGCTTGGACCCTAATAAATGAGTGTCCTAGTAAGATTTAAGAGTATCTAAGACCCTTACCCAAATAAGGCCCTGTATTATATTGATATTTTGGACTTAAATATGAATTTCTTTCTTTCCTGTATACCACAGTACCATAATTCTGGCATATATTGCTGATAATGAACAAAAAATATTCATTGGTACTCACAAAGTGGTACTTAGGTATGATATTTCAGTTTTAATGCCTTCAATATATATATATACATATATATAAATGTCATCATTATCAATAAAAGCAAATAATTAAATGTTGTGTTAATGCATTAAATACTAGTATATATATTTGATCTGTAAACACACATTTATCAGCTGATAGATCATGAAGATCTATCAGCTGGTATCAGTAATGGCCCTGAAGTTTCCATATCAATCAATCTCTGAAACAGATATCCATGAAGAGATCCAGAAATTCTGTGCATGACTCATATCATCATAGGATAAATTCCTAGAAATCAATACACATTAATGTCGACACCACCATGAATCATTTCTTCCTCTTTTTATAAAGATCTGACTGATCCCAGAAGATAATGACCCTTGTCAGGCTTATGCTCTCTCCTGCTTGTGTCAGCCATTTTGCTGATCGTTAGATGTTCACGCTTTGAAGTTTAACATTGTCAGCCTGGGCTGAGGGTCTCTTGGATTCAGGAAGCAAGATGAAATTTTTAGCTCTTTGAATGGATGTTATAGCTGTTCTGTGATGTTCTACTAATACTTGTAAGTGTATGATCTAATGCATTTGATAAATGATAAAAATAGGGTGAAAATCCATTTATAAATTTGAAAGAGTTTGGGGGTAAATCTACCACAATACAGAGTGATTGAAAATGATGCAAGTAACCCTGATAAACATGGTTAAAAAAATGTTTATATAAATAACATTTCATCACAAAGCATGAAAGTTTTCCTTTACAGGCACAATTTAACTTTATGATGATCCTTTATATTTAAGTTTCCTAGAAGTAAGACAGTAGAAAAAAATTGACCTGGTCACTATGGCATTTTCACTTCATATGCCAGTAGCCTTATAAAGCAAAAAGAGATGCTTAAATGTCATTTCCTAATGTAAAAGACAACCTTAACTCTTTCAAAAGTTCAATATCAAAATATGATTGTAAAATGATCAAATATGGAGCCCAAATATCTAGATGTTACATAAAAGATGGCAGATTGTCCTCAAAATCCTAGGTGCCTTGGTGAATTGTACATACACATTACACATCTTTTATTATGTGTATGTAAAAGTTACTGCTGAATCACAGTACGTTCAAGAAGTCATTTCTTAGGATATATGTAAAAATTATTGCCATTTGACAAACTTGTTGTTCAAGTTATTAAAGTCATCAAATAATTAGAACAATTACAGTATTTTTAGTATGTATTTAATACTAACATCATGATCGGCTTCACAGACTGAAAATCCTGGCCATGGTCTCAAGAACACTGACTCTGAATTATGTAGACTTACAGGCAGACAAAGTGATTGCTTTCACAGTCTCATTTACAACCTTGTCAGCTGAGTGCACATTTACAGCCGGACCCAAATGAATCATAATTGAGCATGGCAGGTGTCAAGTATTGATTGCCGGAGCTGAGGCTGCAAGGCTCCAGAATGTACCAAGTATGTTCTGTATGTTATATACAAACACCTGCTGTATAACAGTACATATATATATCGACAGTCTGTGTCATCTCCCCCCACATGTAGTACAGTATACCACTCCTTGCACTGTCTGTTTCATTCAAAATCCTTCCATCTGCTTTCCATTTGACCAAAGCCACAGGTAGATCTGTACTCAGTCTTGCAAGCAGCTCAAGCTGGTGCCATGTTAAAGCTATAATCATAATTCACAGCCTCAAATTTTAAGACAATGGAGATAATTTATGTAAGGGTGTCGGATGTGACACTTACTTGAATGATAAAAGGTCAATATATGTGTAATATACATATATAAACTGAATTTGTGTATTAAATGTAACCAGACACACAAAAGCATTCCTACTGGCCTTGCTAGTGAAGCTTGCTTTATAAGCGAAGCGGTAGAATGTCTGACTTGTGAGTCACAGAATACAGGTTCGAACCCACATTCAGGCCTGGTTTCTATTTTCACCCGTTACATAAATATCTTACAGATATTCAGCTCCATTCTTTATTTGCAAAACCTTCACAACTCTTGCCTTGAGGTTCTTCCTGGGCTCCATTTTGGAATGTACAAAGTGCGAGTGTGGTACCTTAATTCCTATCAAAGAACATGTATGTATAGCCCTGGTATCACACTGGGCCAGCCAACCATGGTTTTAACACAGGTGTGTACTCCTCCAAGAGAGAAATCAGCCACACTTATCACACAGCCTGTCAGCTCTAGACCACTGGTAATGTAACCACCAATGGTTGTCCCTAACTATAGTCCATTCCACCTGTCCACCTGATTTTTCACTATTATCTCTACACAAGATAAACTTGCAAAACAAAATTTGCACCAATGGAATAAAGAGGCAAAAGCGTAATTTTTGGTACCTTGCCTACTCACGATATATAGTATTATTTACTTTACAGCCTGGCTGACATGTCTCATATATATCTGTGGTTCATGGCGTCCCTAATAAGTGGCCATTGTTTATCCTCCTTGGATATGGATATAAAGTAATGTGACATAACATTGAAGTGCATGCACAAGGAGAATACAATTAGTCTTGCTGTAAACAGGGGTCAGCAGCTCTTGATTATTGGTCCCGTGAATGTTGGTGCCTCTCTTGTACATCACATCTATTATGACGTCATCACTATTCCCTGATAGGCCGTTTCACAGATTAGTGGTAAATTGTTGCTACAAAATAGACTAGTTACTCATAAAATGGTTTTAATTATTTACAGGGAAATAACATAATGGTGGCTATTATTTCCATAATAGTTAATAAGGCTTTATCCTCTTTCTGCCCTAAGGTCAAAAAGTTTTGCCGTTCTTTGATTCGCAAAAAAAATAATCGTGAAAAAAACAGGTGGACAGGGATACAGGAGCAGACTATAAGCTGAATTCAAGCTCCCTCGATCTAGGTCACAACTGGTCTCTGTCAGATTTTAACCCATACCTCATTGTACACAGATGTACCTCTATGTGTACACTCCCAGTGACATGGTAACCACTTGGTCACTAAGACTGGACCTATTTCTGTATATATAGTTAAAGGGTTATCAGGACCCTTCAAGTAATTTAAATTCCAACTAGATTTTGCTTATCAGATGTGTACACATAAAATTTGGTAAAGTAAAATTTCTACTTTAGCTAACTGGAAGCATATCCTGTTCTGCATTTGTGAAGAAATGTGTTATGAGCCCAGCTCCCTGCATATAAAATGTATAATAAAAACAAGTGAACCGAGGTAGTGGTACACACTAGATTCTGTATATATATAACCACTGCTTTGTAAGCAAAAAAATTGGCTTGTAAATACAATGAAAGTCAATGCATTCAGCCTTTGTACAAAATTTACTTCCTTAAATTTAATTTATCATTACATTAATCTTTGTTCTTCTGTTTAATTTTTTTATATACAAGGTAAATAGAAAAGGATATATCTCATGATATTTCAGTGTTGTAAGAGTCCTGGTCACATATATAAACATTCAAATTTTCATGATAGATGCACTGGGACAGTGCCTCTCAGGACATTGTCTTAGGAATACTATAAAAAATAAATGATGACAAAGAATGGCTATTCAGGTGAGGTGATATCTGCATTAGCAGATCACAGGAAAAAGTCAAGAGAAAGTGTTACTAATTAGCATATTTCATGCCTTCACAGGTCATGACTCACATGTATATAAATTTTTATTGAATAATACATGAATGTCAATTTTTCAAGAAAACTGCCACTGAAGCACTAGTTGACACAGGTTGATGAAACCATGTATAACATACCTTGATGAACCTATCCCTCTGTTATTAACATTGATTAGTTCAGGGGCCTGTGGCTCACTTAGCCCCAGGTACCCATATGCTGTGCTTATCAAGGCTACTCTCTTTATGTTCAGTGAAGCATTATTGTTGAGTGACACAAGCCATTAACCCATCAATGTATGGTCTATTTTCAAAGAGGCAGCAGGCTGTTAAAAACCTGAGTACATACCTCAATATTCAGCCAAAACATAAACAGATCTGAACCCATCCAGCTCCTCACACTGGAGGGTAAGCAAATGTTAAGGTTCAGTTTACAGTATATTACAATTACAATTTTACAATTACAATTATCACTTAATTTAGCACACTGTTATACTCCAATAGTCAAAGGTGCACAACAATCATAACATGAGTCTTTAGTCCTGAGTTTAAACAATACAATAGACATATCATCTGTGTTTCTGAGGCTCTGGAGTAAAGCATTCCAAAGCCTTACCTGTACAAAACAACTGTGACAAATTACACCTGGCAGGTATCGATAACTTGCCAGCTGTGGCTCACCTTAAACGTTGTTGTCAATGCAATGGCAGAGCTGGCTATTGCACAAAGAAAATCATATTATGACAGGTAGCATGTTGACCTCTACCCTTACAGGTTCTCTGAACATTATCCAGATGCCAGATCATTTTTATTTAAGGTAAAATCCATAATATGTCTGCTTTGTAAAGTCCTATTCATTTTTAGTCATTTCCATTTCATGTAAATACATGTTCAATTTATTTTTGCAGTAGTGAATTTCAAACATTCGGTTCTTTTGGAAGCATAGCTTTATTTAAGAATATATTTTCAGACTTTCCAAAATAATATTCTTATGTATATATATATAGCTACTTGGTGGAAATGAGTTTTCTAGGTATATTTTTCTAAAAGTTGAGGTATAAAATTCATATTCAGTACCACAAAGATCATGTTCAATATCATCATCTTTGTTATCATTATAAATTTTACCTGTCTTTTTATTGCTAGTTATAAAACTTGGTTCATATGAATTTAAAATCAACATGCATGGTGACAGAATCAGAATAACTGGAGTAAATATCCCAAAATTCCAAGAATTCAGAGAAGAATTTCAGTTTTATGCATAAGAAGAGAAACTGGTCCCCCATTATCGGTACATTTGCCATTATTGACACTATCCTTTATGATAAATTTGTCAAATTCAAGTTTTCCCAAGTTAAATATACAAGTTATTCAATAATTAAGAAAGGGATAAAAGCAACTCCCCTACCCCACATGCATACATAAGTACACAAAATTTTGTGCAAAGAGCTCAGATAAGTGTACAAATTTCAAGGATTCATGTAAGAATTCCAGAAACCTTGAAGAGAAACTGGTGAGCTACATACTACAAATCTTATCCATTACAAGCCAGTGCTGTGTAGATGCTGTAAGTGAAAAAAATGACTAACCTGGCAGTGCCCAACAGCAGCATGTACAAGCGACTAGTTAGCCACATACAACAGCACTGCAGTGCTACCTGAAGTTAACTGACTACCTCCACTTCTTGCCGAGCCTTCTGCTTGCTCTCTGGCACGCCATCGACTGGCTATGTAAATTAGCTCTGGGATTCCTCTACAGGCCTGATCAATACATGCCTAATCTAATTTTCCCCGGCACGAGACGAACATAATGTCAATGATTGCATGGGGAAAAAAGTCAACCTCCTATTTGCCTACAAACAGAGTAACTTTCAAGTTTACTGACTGCTCTTCCATGTGCGAATATGTAAGAAATAGTTGCAGACAGTGATATGTTTAGGATTTGGTACACGGGTGACACTTAATGATGGCGGGTTCTTCTCTGTGAACCGTGATCACCAGTGACTCATCATCATTGTTTTATTTCTGATGAGATTTTAAAAAAGTCTCATTGATTATTTACGACTGGTTATAATGGCAGTGCAGGCTTACCCTGTTACAACCTGCAGTAAGCCACTGTAATTAATAGATTTATTTTCCTGAGTGTTTATGGTTCTCTGTCACAGAGGGACAGAATAATGGTATGATCCGTTGTAAGTGATAGGTTTTGGGTTGCAATCCTATTTAGAGTTTATATTCTACACTTTGGGTAAGCTGTAACCATATCATTCACAACCAGTAGCCCATGCAGGAAGTAGCACCAACATAAGATAGCCGAGGTAATCCCCCTGAATTTTACTTTGCTTTTTCATTCCTTGTGAGATTTTATAAGAAGTATCATTATTCACTGCCAGCTTTACTAGCAGTGTCTGCAGATCAAGCTGGGCCCTGCACAAGGTACTGTAATTAATATGCCATTTCCAAGAGTGCTACAGGTTCACCTCCACAGTGTCGGATATCTCCCACAGACAAAAAATAAATTTAGTGTAAAATAACCATTTTGTCTGTCTGAATGTTATTATTAGGCCAAAACTGATCATATTGCCAGTTCTTTGGTAGGTGCTTAGATAAATAAAAACAGAGAGTTGCTATGGCTATTAAGCTTCACCAGCATTATATCTTACCTGGCCATCTAACACTAGGACCCTAGATAATAAGTGATTTGCTTAAGTGCCATAGGGTGGAGACTTGTCATATCTGATAGAGGCTAGTCCTGCCTCCTAAGCTGGCTAGTGGACAAGTGAAGTCTCTATCTCCCCTGACCTTACCTGAAGCACAGCCTACTTTATCTTAGGGGTGTAACATGGTTAGTCCACTTACAGTGCAGGGGTGTATATATGTAAGAGTACAGAAGGAATATCCTACAGCAGCATAAATGGGATTCTTAACAATTAAGAATCAAACTAACATTTAATGGGACCTTCCCATCATGTCCAACCCCACCTGCTAACAGAAGACAAACACACAAACAGATATAGCCAAAACAAGGGAAAGCAATTTGCATCCATAGTCTAGGGGTAGAGCAAATGCAGGGCTCATAGCCAGGAGATCGGGAGTTTGAATTTCAGCGGAGTTGGTGAGATATTTCACAGTTTATGCCATGACCATTGCATAATTAAGCCTCAGTCATGTGGTCTGAAACTGGAATTCTGCAGATGTACAGAGCTCTAGTACTAAGTTAAGCAAGCATAACAAATTTGGCGCTTACTTACAATGATAAAATATCTAATAATAAAAAAAACAAGTAAAAGTAATAAGATGAGTTATGTCCAGACAATGCAATAATCAGATTTTATTAAATATTAATGTTTCGGGATTCCTGTCAGGTACAACGCATCATCCCTTTTTATTCAGGTAAAAATTTAATTAATAAAGTTTTTAAACTAGTTTTATGCCAAATTTGGCATTTAAGGAAAATCATCAAGAGTTTTTGTGCCAAGCTGGTGGAATATGGCCCATGGATTCATTTTTGAATTATCCATGCATTGAGATGCTGGGTCAGCCCTAATAAAGATTAGTCTGCCTACAGCCCTGTAGCATGAAGACAGATGCTGTGCAGTCAAGCTCAAAGTTTATTGTGGCCAGCCCTCCCAGCAGTGTGATCAGATTGGCAGCTTCTGGCCTTACATTACTGCAGGCAAATTGGACTGTCACATTGCTGCAAGAAAACAACAGTTTTGGGATATTTATGGTATTTAATCATACCAATATATCCCAAAAAGCTGCTTCCTTCACTGATGTTTAAAGATAACACTGAAACAATGTCTAGAACATATGTATGGGAAAAATACTGATGCAGCAAACTCAGATTGTGTAATTTCTCTTTTGAGACCAGCATGACTGATTTCAGGATTTGAATTTATTGACTTGCTGTTACAATCACAATGTGGACTCCTTTATCCATCAGATGTGTTTTGTATATTTATTTTTTTTTTGGAAAAAAGGATCAATTTTTTTATATATATATACTAGAGACTAGTGATGAAGGACTCATGTCTGGACTTGGACTTGTGTCCGGACTCGAGTCCATGTTTTCAAGGATTCAAACTCAGAGAGGACTCAATCGTCCTGGATTAGGACTTGTACTCAGACTGTGGGGTCAATTAAGACTCAGCAAATCAGGCTGTCTGGCAGTCCATCTGAAGTCCAGTAAAAAAAATGTCATTAAGGGTGTGATGTTAAGATTGCAAAACACATACACCACAAAGACGAAGATGTTTACAAACTGATTGACCAAATATTTTCTAAAACAACTAGACTAATCCATATTAATGTATTTTTTATTTAATTCCCTCCTGAATGTCAAATAGGAAGGGTTTCAGCTACATGTAATTTAACCTAAAAAAGAAATTCACATGGCTGATTTTCAAATTTACATTTTTTATTTTTAAAAAATATAATTTTCATTGGATTTGGACTTGCTTTCTAAAAGATTCATGACTCAAAGAAGGTGGACTTGCACTTTGACTTGAAGGATTCAGACTTGGACTTAACCAGCCCTGACCTGCACTAAGACCCTATAGCAGACTATATATCTATATCACTGCCAGTGGCATTTGTCAAAATCGGATTAATTTATTAGAATAAAATAAGGTGAAAAAAGAGGATGTTTTTCCTCAGTTGAATGACATAATATTTTGTCTGGATATTACTATTATTGTCATATCATTATCATTAGTGGCAGCAATATTAGTATTACTACTTCTTAATGGAACGTGCACGATTAAACACCAACTGGTGGCCTTTCTATGAAAGACTCGTCAAAGGTAAACATACAGCTCAACCAATCGTTGCTGTAAAAAGTGATGGATTCAGTCTATTCTCAAAAGGTGACTGGCACCCTGCAAAACCAAAGTGACTGCTAAATTTGTCATTTCCACACACTGTTATTACCAACAATACAATCTAATTTAATATATTGATGCATTCATAAGTTCTCAAATGAAAATAAACCTAAAATAAATTCCAATTTTTCCATGCAAAATGAATTTCCTACTGCATTTTATATTTTTATTTTAAACTAATGAAAGAGATGGACAAGGGTGTTGAAACAGCTGAGTGGCAATTTTAATCATGTCAGTTATGATTATGGTAATGTTCTGCAATTTGAAATAATGTGTACAGTGGATTTGTATTCTCCCACAATGATAAGAATAGATCTATATATCCAATCTACTATGACGATCAAGTAATTTTCCAAATGCCAAACTATCAGTTATAAAAATGTTCAGCTGATTTTTTGCCAAAACAGCACAGAGAATTGTTGTTGCCATGCCAACTCCAAAGATGAGGATTTGACAATTTCATCAGCTAGAAGATACAGCCATTCCTTTTTCATCTATTTCCAAGGAGACCCTATTAGGTCTTCTTAAGAGGGCCACAAATTCTATTTTAAAGCCATCCTGCAGTCGCGCCATGCTATAGTTTCCAGATTTGGCTTTATCTGTCAGTCAAGGCGTGATATATTTGTTTTTCATTTGCATATTATCAAAACCATTCATCACTGACTGTCACTGTGCTTGGGGGAGCTGAGCTGAAGCAACTCTTGATTCTTCGTTAGACTGAAAAAGTCACACTTATCTGGGGTACACTATATCTGATTTTTTTTTCAGAATGATAGTATATTTTTTAGGGAGAATGACAATGATATGAAATTGAATTTGATAGATTTTGATGATATGCTTTTGTAAAATTTCTAAATTTGATAGAAAACAACTTTTTCATGATAATTCAAAACTTCTGTATAAAATTTCAAACCTTTTGTCAAATTTCATGATTTCAAAGGTGTTTGGACCTGAATGTGCCCTAGCTGTGGTTTCAATATAAGGGAGCCTTTTGTCTCAAAGATATGAAAAATCTACACACTGCCTGCCATGCTGCACAGCCACAGTGACAGTCTGTGTGTATCGATCTGGTGCCGCCAGCGACACAGAGGCTTTGACGCTTAATCACTCCCGGCTAGAATCAGCGTCAACTAAACCCTGCTATAACCAATCCCGATAGTCATTGATTTTTCTCTCTGTTCTATGGTAATCAATTAACCAGCAGTGGTCAAACCATCCAGTCCTGCTCTTGTACTGATCCACTTGTAATCTTTGTGTGCTTACACCTCATTACTGTTCTGTCCCGGTGGTCAGTGCTGTTTGGACATGGTCCCTCAACACTTCATCAGTTCATTAGCCTGACCCCGCTTACTGGATCTTGAGGATTTCAGGAGAGTGCTTTATAATGCCCATAATGGCATTAAAATCTGCAGAACAATAAGGTAATCTGACTCAATATTACATGATTCACCTGAGGAGAACTTGATATATTGCTTTCAAATGGTAGCTAATACCTCCACCAAGGATTCCTGTGGTTTAGGTGTAGAGCACAGGACTCAAAGATTGGAGTGAGTCAGATTCTCAGCTGAGGCTGCAAGGTCTTCATGGTTGCCCCTTATTGTATGCTAAGGCCATGCCACACAACTATATTACTCATATACCAGTGTGCCTTTCTGGGGTTCTTTGGTGGTATGACCTTGCAAAGAGACAAATACACACTCATGGCTTGTAGATGTAGTAGTCACCGAACCTAGAATGGAATTCTGCAGATGTTCATACTTAGTTAAGCTACCATTAAATAATGGAGGTACATATTTACCCCCATCAAGGAAATAAAAAAGGCCACATTCTAAGGTTCAGACAGCAGACAGTGATAATAAATATCTGTGAGAGGTAGAATATTTTGCTCCTTGAATGGTTTTGCCAGCACAGTGGATTGACACATGCATTTTGTAGTTTGCTAGGAATCCTAGTAATCTCCTACATAGCCTAAAAAAACACCCAGACACAGGTGCAATTAGACAAACCTCTTGCTAATAAACACATATGAATCCATCACTTCCTTTGTCAATCGCTGAGACAAGAATTTATTAAAATCATATGATTAGTGCTGATCTGAACATAGTTGATCATGATGGTTACAGATATAGGAGTGCTCCTTTCCGAAATTCTAGATACATCCCTGAATCTGATTATATTTTTATTTTCATTATATCTAGCATCCTAATAAATGAATAATATATTAAAATATATAATATTTATACCTAAAACCATATATATTTTCTAAAAGATTGATACAATGAAAATATCACAATAAGTCTCCCAATATAATGCAATCATACTAGCTATACCCTGCCCTAATTATCAATAGCATGAGCACTAGTCAATATCAAAATAAGTGTAATCTTTGTAAACTGGCATCAAGCTGATTGCACTTTTATCTGTGTTTTATGGTGTTATAATGTAGAAAATATGATCTACATTTACTCACTATAATTTGACTGTCCCAATAACACCTGATGATGAAGTAGGCTGTACCACATGGGTCAGAGCAGGGGAGAGACATTCTTCACTTGTCCATGCACTAGCAGGCTTTAAGGTCCAGGATGGTGTACTGTCTAGCTATGACAAGCTAGATTCCTCCCTATGGGCAGTAAAGTCAGTTAGTAAGTTGTTCATAGTATGCCTTAGATGAAGAAGCCAATGTCTGGCCCCACATGATTAATTCACAAGAGGAGAAAGGCTT
This sequence comes from Sipunculus nudus, assembly GCA_026874595.1. NCBI lineage: Eukaryota > Metazoa > Annelida > Sipuncula > Golfingiida > Sipunculidae > Sipunculus > Sipunculus nudus. Next base: position 38,386,895 of record CM049310.1, read on the forward strand.
GCAGCTTATGGTGTTAAGGCTAAGTTATTAAGTTAAGTTATTTAAATAAGGAGAGGGTTTAGCTAAAGGACTGGCAGAATTAAATGTTTCAGCTCTATGATAAACGTGGATCCGCAGCTTTCTTCAAGTTACCAAACTCCCTTAACGCAGACGAGCGCAAACCACTGATTAATTTCTTTCCAAGTTCCCAGTGTTTTTTTCTTGTCTTGTCATTTCTATGCTCATTTTAATTATTGACAACTTTAAGACAGCATTCACTCTCTGTCTCTTAATCAGTCTGTCTGTCTGTCTCTCACTCTCTCTCTCTATCTCTGTATATATAGATATATGTATATATACGTTATTAATTCTCTTATACTATTTTTCTTTGTACTGATGCTTTGTTCTACAGACAAATTTTGTGTAATCTAAAAGCTTCTACACTGTCATTGCTATTGTATTCAATCAATGTTTAACATTAATTTATATTGATTTATATTAATTTAAATTAATAGGATTCAAATTCAGCTAGGTGTCCGAGCAATTAACGGACACTTCCGTTGTATAATAGATGCAGTTATCATTCCTACTTTGTTTTCTGACATACAGAAAATTTAGGAAAAATAAAATAATTTTACCTGTACATGCTGTTGTCATTGTTTAAATTAGAGTAGAAGTTGCTGATCCGCATACATTAGCTATTGCAGGCGGGGGGGGGGGGGGGGGGGGGGACTGTTTCTAATTATTCATCCTGGGTTGGACCATACCTGGTTAAATTTCTAGCTGGACTCGCCCTTAGCATACATACGTCTGCGGGCCAGTAACGCGGACCACCTCATATAGCTCTCGGTGAAAAACGCAGACCAATGTCCAGTAACGCTGACTTATTGATATCCTTTTTAAAATCCAAAATTGATTGCAAATTCCTCTTAAAAATTGAAATAACAAAATGGTTTAGGTAAAAAAATAAGACTGAACTTGGAAAAAACATTAATTAGGGGTCCACACTGGTCTGCCTTTAGGGAGATCGGTAACTTGGGGAAAGATACAGATCCGTGTTTAGGGAGATCCTACAAAAAAGGCAAATGTACAGCAACTAAAACACTTGGTCTGCTGTGGCTAAAAATCATAAATTTAACACAAATTAAGAATATGATATAATCATATAAACAAATTTTACATATTCTCCTTTCACTTAATTCAGAATACTGATACTTGATAAAAAAAAAGTTTTATTCACTGAAATCCAGCCTGTGATTTATCAGAACATCTCCCAATACAGCCAGCACTTTGTAAGTTGAAAACAGAACACGAATTCTTCTATCCCCATCTAGCCATGTTTCTGTGATTTATACAATGCATTATAGATTACTTTTTCTGCACCCCCCCCCCCCCCCCAGAAAATCTTAACTTGTACAAATGACAAATAAAATTCTGGAGTTAATAAAAATGTCAGATGTCTCTCTCAAACCTTATCACTGTTCCATAACCATACTATAATACTGCTTATAGGTAAACGTAGGCTTATTTGCCGGAGTAGAAACATGTACAGCACATACTAACAAGAACATCAGCCCGAGTTTAAATCCCTGTTAAGACAAACCAGTAATAACTTGGTTCCACAACTGCCTGAAAATCTATATCTGATTTAGTAATTTGCACTATATTCAGACTATCAGATAATTATTCCCAATGTCACCAGACCATAACAGGGCATATCCAGATATGTGCTTTGTCAAGAGAATGACAGTAATTTTGTGGCTGTTATGACATGTGTTGATTATATAGACCCCAAGCGGTCCATATTTATCAAGTCAACTGTCTACAGGAGATTATCCACCTGCCATTAGAGAACCAATAATTACTGCCCTGGGGGAAGATTAGCATATCCCAGGGGATTATGATCCTACAACAGGAACCAGCAATATAATTACTTCCTATAAATCCTAACCAGCACATCAGAAGAAATGTATGGATACTCGGGTATATCCCCAGATTAAATTCAGCCCAGGGTTAGAGTTGGGGGGGGGGGTCACCATTTACAACCCTACCCCTAACTCCCAGAGATGGTTAGATAAAGCTACAAAAAATATTGAATAACAGTGAAAAAGTATTTTTTTATAATGAGGGCTAAACCAACCACCCCCCCCCCCCCCCCCCACCACTGGAACTGCCCATGATTTATAATTTTTTTGGATGTTTTTCATTGTAATGATGCCTATATATAAAAAACAAGGTCTACAGGCCTAATGGGAACTTGTGCAATGTGATATACGGCTTCCATGATAACATGCTTGACCAATATTTGAAAAGTACTTGATAAATTTTCAATTACATGTGTGATATAAACATTTATTATGCAAGTACTTAACATTTGAAACCAGAGTTCAAGCATCAATTACACAAATGTCACTCCTGAAATACTGGCATGGATGTTTACAACAGAAAAATTGATATAGGTGCTGCCACCAGTCTTGTGTATGAGAAATTCATCGAAGATGTATAGACATGTAAAATTGAAGGCAGATACTTCAAACCACTCTTGAGCTATATGCACAGATGTATGAAACCTAAAACAAACGTAGGTGGCACCACAAGTCTTGTATAAGACAAAGCTGTATATAAATGTGCCCAATTTCTAGCTGATATGTCAAATATCTCATAAGAAATAATCAGGGATATACACTTGTAGGTGGCACCATCAGTCTTGTACATATTGAAGCTATCCAGGATGTAGAGATATGCACAATTTCTGGATGATACATCAATTCCCCCCTGAGAAATAAGCAGGGACGTACACCATGCAAAAATCACTGTAGGTGGCGACACCAGTCTGTTGTACGAGAAAGCTATCAAAGATGCATTGACAAGTCAAAATATCAGGCAATCCATCAAACTTCTCGGCTGACAAAGCTCAGACAAGGCAGGCAGTTGCCTTGAGTAAACCGAGCAAATTGCTAGCTGCAGCTACTGCACTGAGTGAACTCTTGACCTGTAAAGTCTGCCAAAGCTATAAATAGATCCAGACTGACTTTTGGTCTGTTGTCAAATCTGAAATAGTTGGCAGTCTGCCAAGTTATTTATAGATAAAGAAACAAACTTGGTCTGTTGGTAAATCTGTTTACCCATACTGATAGACTTTGGCTACAATGCTTTTTTTCCAAGCTTACATATTAATAAGATATTTTATCAAAATGTTTTGAATAATAAAAGATGCATGCAGTCCTTTAACTGTTAAAGGTCCAATAATCCTGCCAAAAATCATATAAGTAAACTTGAACAAAATCTTTCTAAGAATCATTTTTGTGCAATGTTACAGAAGTTGAAACAACAGTTTTGCAGAAGACTACTGCAGCCCTCAGTTTAAAATAGGCTTACTAATGGCCACAAGACCAACTTCAGCTTCTATGAATCTACCAAAAATCAATGAACCCAAGATATTCTTACACAACTGAAAGAACCCTACACTAGGATAATTTTCATCAAAATTAAACAATTCAGCTTGACAATATTCATCATAAAACATTTTCCTGAAAGAGGCTAAATTTATGAGGTTTTTGCCAAGAAAATAGGTTGATGTATGTTGTGCCACAAAACTGCAAATCCAAATATGAGTCATGTGACCAGCATTTGCACAAAACTCGGTGATCATGATCATCAAACCATTCAAACAAACTTGAGAAAGCTGGTCTCTTGGATCATTTCTGTGAATCATTGAACAATTTGGCTGAATTTTTTCAGAGTAGAAGATTATCAAAGGTTTTCAAGCTTTCCCCTGTAAAATGTAAATTAATGCAGGTGGCGCTACAAAAAGCTCAATACCACAACATTTGTTAGGTGAGCAATTGATGAACATGTCCATTATATAATAGATGCAGTTATCATTCCTACTTTGTTTTCTGACATACAGAAAATTTGCACAAAACTTGTAGATCATGTCATTTTTGAGATTGTTATGTTAGTATGCTTACTTTGGTCAAATGACTAAGTTCAAATTCCAGAAACTCAGCCAAAATTCATCAACAGATGATCTCTGTTCAATAAAATTGATGCAGGTGGCACCACCAATACCTCAATTTCAAATATGAGTCATGTGACCAACATTTGCATAAAATTTGGTGATGGTAGCTCCAGCAGTTCCTGATATTGTAATTTTAGTATCCTTCTTTGGCAAAATGACTATGTTCAGCTTCCTGTAACTTGGCCAAAATTCACTGAACTGGAGGGAGTTTGTTTCAGAGATTATTTCTTTGAAATATTAAACAATTTGGCTAAACAGTTTCTGAGAAGAAGATTTTTCAATTATTTTTAGCTTTTTTCCTATCAAATCTTTGTAAATGCAGATAACAAAAAAAAATTCAAAGAGGACTGATTTTTAGCAAAAAATTTGGTGATGCAAGCTCCTGCCATTCTTGAGATAGTATAGGTTAATGTACAGACACCATCACATCAGCTCACAGGTTCACTAAAACTTTATAGCGGGTTTATTTAATGACATATACAGTAAGATACCTAGATGAAGACTGCCTTTAGTGCAAAGAGCCGAAAAATTTACATTTTTTTTGTATTATTTGCAAGGCATTGCCTACAACTTGCCCATGTAATGAACATTTCATGTGTTTTTTTTGTTGGTTATACTCTTCCTGTGTTTTAATATGCTTATATTGAAATATATTTGATATCACCTCTCTTTTTCTTACATATAGTATACATGTTTTTGTTTTATAAGCCAAGGTTGAAATGCACATTTGAAGCAACGCATCAACATGCAAAAATATCACTCATCATATAATTCTTAATTTATCTACTACTTTAAAATGTATGATCTATACCAGAGGGGTAATTGTCCCAGGGGGAATTGTCATGGGGGGTGAATTGTCTTGGGGGTAATTGATGGGGGGGGGGGTTATTGATGGGGGGGGTTGTAATTGTCATTGGGTTAAAAGACAGGTGGTAATTGTCCATGGGGGGTGGGGGGTAATTGTCTGAAAGGAAGTTGTCCTGTTGCCCTTTTAGCAGCAGACAGTATAAACCATATAAGCACTGAAATCTGCTTTGAGGAATTATGACTGGGTTTCTGTAAATACTTATGATTTTAAGCATTCTGACACAAGGAGGGAAGCAAAAATAGGTATGAAATTAGAAAAAAAAGTAAAAAATAAAAACTTTCCTCTATGATGAAATAAAAGAAAATTTCAGATAAACCCTAGTCAAAGCTGCACTCAGATAAATATAGGATCAACCTCAGCTGCTGTACACTGACACTGTATGTACTGAATTTCTTTGAGTCAACCCACTCTATACAGAATTACAACAATAACCTTGACAATAAAACACCCACACCTAACTCAGGAGATGACACTGCACTTAAGTAGGTTACCTTACCTGACTGGAAGCTAAGTTAAATAAAGTTACTATTAGGAAGAAAGCCTGTATCTGCATCATATGACATAGTAAAGAATTATGACTTAGCAGGAAATGGCCCTTTGATCAATTTTACAGAAACTGAATAGAATACATGGGTGTGGGAGTTGTTGAAACTTGATTGCTGCATAAAGTTAGCTACTTTTTTACCCCTTTACCTTATATCTCCAGCAAATAGGCCATGGTGTTTCTTCCCCATGTAACATAAGACACAGTCAGTAGAGGAATTGGAGTGTTTTGTAGCCCAAAGCCAGATAAGTTCTCAAAATGCCTCTGTGATTGATGTATGAGCTATTTTATCTACAAGCTGTTAGTAAGCACAGTATCATTGACAAATGGAAAAATCATGCAACTGAACTTGGTTGCATGTTTTCTGGAAGTTGAGTTGTCATGCATTGGGTGCTGCAAAGTGCCCTATGCAAAATTTGGTCTGACTTGCCACCAGATTTCATTGTTGAATGTGTCTCGATTATTTTACCACAACCACCCCATTATAAACACTTGGATATAAACAAAACAAATAGCCTGTGTGCTGTGGGATCAGCATTTTTCTGTCTTTTTTTTTAAAGGATTCAGGGGAATATCTTAAGATAATAGATGTCAGATATCAGAATAGACCTCTTTAAGAATAGGCACCTTTAAGAAAAGTCTCCTTTAAGAAAAGGCCCCTTTAAGAAAAGTGTCCTTTAAGAATAGGCCCCTTTAAGAAGTTTCCTTTAAAAATAGGCCACTTTAAGGCTGTTTGAGAACACTAAAATGTGGTCAAACTGACTATGATCAAGCACACAAAACATCCGTATGGGATACAAGGTCTGCCATATGTGCAAGGTGTGGCGCTGATTCTTCTCACAAAAATCTTAGGTGTTCCTACCCGCTGTAACTAAACTAAAAACTAAAGAAGGATAAGATGGTGCTCAAGGGCTGAAATTTGGGGGAAGTCATAGACCCCCACCATAGGTGCTCCTTCAGCAACAATAAAGATGATACTTAAGTGTAGGTTTAACTATCAGGCACAAGGAATAGGAGAAACTCAGAGGAGACAGAGATGAAAAGCTAAGGTCTACAAATATCTAATTGATGTAAGGCAAAATCTAGCTTACTTAGCAAGGCTTCTTGCTTAGTGGACCTGCTGTTAGTATCTTCTATAATATGGTATGATTATGTCTAAAAAAGAAACAAATTTATTTTTGACAAATGTATGCTTTTGCTAATTATGTAAGATTAGTAATGTTTTATCCTGTTGTAAGTACTGATGGATTGAAATCTTTAACAGCTGGTGTGTTTGTGCATACTCTTAGTTCTAATGTTTTAGTGAAACATCTTCCATATGTTATATATATAAATGTGTGTCTGTATATATGCCTATAGCATATATCAAGATAATATTACAATCAATGTACTATATACTATGACATTCAAATGCAGCAATTATTAACTCTTTGGACAGAAGTTCCTGGCCAATCAGAAAAAGACTGACAAGTTACTTCCTCAAGATAATTATAAACACCCCCACACTCCAGGAAAGGTCAGAGAGTAGATACTTATAAAACTCACAGTCAAAAGAAAAAAAAAGTTGCATTGTACTTGATGACTCTGTTTCTTTATATCACAGCGGGAGCTCCCTCCTGCATTGATTAAAAGGAAGTTAATTTTCTGCTGTCATCTGAAAAAGTAAGGAGAAGCAACATATTAAAAACCTTCAGAATGGTAAATTTCCTATTAGACTATGGAGGCAGCTCAGAGTGAGTGGCTGAACCCGGGATGATATCAGAAAAAAACTGACACTTTTTGTAGAAAGCCAGAGCAGATATCTTTCAAGCAGTGCATTTATGGCAATTCGAATTCATGTCATGTAGGCTTTTATAACCTCTACCAATGAAGAGACAATTTCCCTTGGCCATGTATTACCTTTTCTGTTTGTGACTGCTTGTTTGCGAAAGAAATCTGAATGGGTTTTGGACTGATTTCAAACAAACTCTTATTTTATTAATATTTTTTTTGGTGGAGGTAAATGCCTTTACATTTTATTCTTACTTGTCTAATTTTAAACCTAAGTTTGTACATCTGCAGATTTTCATTTCAGTTTGAGACTATGTGACAGGGTGTGCACTCACTAGAATCCTGTAATATCTTTTATATCCTGGTGTCACCCAGGCCCAGTGTCTACTGCACCTGTAGGTCCTGGGTGTGAAATCATCCCCATGGGTCATAACACGAAGGAACTACCCAAAGTGGCACACCTTTGTGAGTAATATATGACTGTTAGATACAGCCTCCCCATGAACCCAGCAGAGCACTCACCCCGGGTGGGTGGGAAGGGGGGTTTTAGTTGACCGTGATATTCTCCCTGCTCCTCAGCTGGGATTTGAACTCATGACCTCCCAGCTATGATTCCTGTGCTCTACTCCTAGGCCACAGAATTCTAAGCGGAGGTGACGAGAAAGATTGTTGATTAAAAATTGAAGATGGTCTGGGCCCTGATCCATCCATGCTGGGTCATCTTTCATGTTGTACATCAGTCTCTTAGCAAAACAGAACCCCCCCCCCCCATATCCTGACATCTTTTTGAGGAAATTAAAACTATTAAGAATATTGGGTTTTCCCTGGAGAGACACAGCCTGTGAATGTAACCAGTTCTGGTCATCTGTTGATGTAACCACTCACATCCCCAGGCTCAAAGTCTTACTCTTGTATTTCACATGGCTATTCCATACATTTAAAACCATAATAAAGGTAAACTGGATATTCATATATGTCAGATCCAGCTCACTAAGAACATGCTATCAGAGGAGATTCACCCTTCTGTGGGTAGTCCATGTGAACACTCCAGAGTGATTTGATCCATGGCTCAGCATTAAAACAATATTGCCCTGCAGAATGTGTGATTAGCAAAATTCCTCTGTTTCAGCTATTTTAGTTAATGGTATCTGCAGACACAAAGTTTAAAGATATTTTGTGTTCATGTGGGTTCTGCTGCGTAAGGTGTTTCTTTCAAGAGAATTCTTCTGAGACCCCTGTAGAGATCTTTCTGAAACCAGGCATAATGAAAGGTCACATGGGAAATGGTGCCTGAAAAACACTTTTGGCGCCATCTGGAGTTGTTTTAATGTGATATCCATCTGTGTGTCTGCTCTGGTTTAAAATCACCTACACCTATACTAAATTTTTAGTGGGCATATGTATGTATGTATATAATATATATATGTGTGTGTATATGTATACATAATATATGTGTGTGTGTGTATATATATATATATAAAATTTTATATATATACTAGTATGTTTTTATTTAATACAGAGAAACTGATAGAAAGATAATTAGATCAATAAACAGATCTATATGTAAAATGTTTCACAAGAAAAGAAACAAATTTTATCATTCACAATGAGTATATCTGTGACAGAAACTGTGTAATATTGCTACACCTAACAGGGAAACAAGAATATCTGAAGGCTGACTTATTATCCATGGGGAAATCAGTCTGAGTGTAGCACACAGTAACAGACACCGTAAATCTTGCCGTAAGAGGTCAGCAGGCAGGTCTCAGTATAGAGAACTCCTCCACTAAAGAACTGAACAAACTCTTGGTGGTTGTTATGACAGAGAACTCCAAGGTGTCATGGAAATCATCAGTCAGCACATTTCAAACCCAGGTCTAAGTCATCAATGCCTTCTATAACATCAACCAAATTAAAAAAAAAGTTTATATTTTACTTGCCTTGGTACCAAGGCTGAAAATTGTACTCTGGTGGACTGGATGATAAACCCATCCAGATACACCCTTTTTCCCATGACTCTTTGACTCATCTTTTTCAGGTAAGGAATTAATATTGCATATATGCAGCATAGGTATCCAGTATCCAAGGAAATGCTAGAAATAAAATCAATTTCCAGGAAAAAATCTAACAAAATAAAATATTGTGCTTATCACAGAGAAACTTACATAATCTGTGACAGAAAATGGTAAATGATATAAATGAACAAGAAATTTATTTATTGTGTTTACTGTGTTTATGAACTTACTTATAAACTATTTTATCCTGAAGCTTGAAATTGCCTCGGTAATCAGAGGGGATGGACAGCATGCCCTTTGTTCAGAGAGCAGTGGGTGGCAGATTATACATTGTGACAAGTACACCAAGGTGGTGCCAGCTGGAGTGGCAGGTGCGAAATTTAAACCAAGGGCACATATATATATGCATGTTTATGGTAATCATTAAACACTGCTGATACAGACATTACCTTTCCATTCAATATTTTAAGTGAAAAGAACTTTGAAATGGTATGTATAATAAACATATACAAGAAAAAATATTTTTTTTTTTAATATTGAATACTAGAATGATTTTTGCAAGGAAAAATATGGACTTATCTCAAATATATCTCAAGTCTCAGTTATGGTCTTAACAGAAGTCACAAATCCATACATTGACCCTCAAGGTCAAACTCGTGGGAAACAACATACTTGTGATAGTAAATGAAAACATCTGCATAGCTTAAAAAATGATGGAGGGTCACAGTGATTCCTTATTTTGGCAGATTTGAAGATCTCAGGCAATGTCACAAGTTTACAAACTCCTCCAAGAATGTGATAGAAACAACTTGTGTGTCAAATTTGAAGAAAAAGTCTTCAGTATTAAGAAAGTTAGAGGGGGCACAATAATCCTAGAATTCTGCAGATTTTACCTTCAAGGCTTGAAGATTAAAGTCAAGATCAGCTTGAAGATTAAAGTCAAGATCAAAAGTTTTTGAACTCATCAGAGAACATGACAGGAACAACTACTGTGTCAAATTTGAGGAAAAAATCTTCTGTTCTTCCAAATGTGTGTGTGAGGCACAAGAGGGTTACATTTATCCTAGCATTCTGCAGATTTAACACTGACGTTCAAGGTCACCAGTAGTCAAAACTCGGTGGAAACAACTTGTGTAAAGTTATTGCATCACAAAAAGTCCTACAGACGAACTATAATTTGCTTTATTTGACCCAGAGATCATGTCTAAGAACTTGGTTAAAACAAGTTGTGTTTTAAATTTGAGGGCAAAATATTCAAAACTTAAAAAGTTATGGGTTTTACAACAAATTTACATTTTGTCAGATCTGACCTTGAAGTCAAGGTCACCAGTTTCTACTACACAAAGGTCTTTATATAGATTCAAAAACAGAATTTATAATATCTATGTTGTAGAAACGGTGTTATAGGTTGTTTTCTTGCATAATAATTGAGATGAGGACTGGATCGCTTGGACCAGTCCGGTCCACAATTTTGTGCTGTACTGGACCAGACTGCTAACACAAAATACAAAACCTCTTATCCCTGATCCAGACCACTCTACCTCATTTTTTTAGTCTACTTAAAACAAATGACTTCATGGATTTAGTTTCAACCCATAATATTTGTAATGAACAAGGTGTAACTAGAATGACTTGTTCTAGCACTTGCAAAAACAAATGTCTCCCCCCATTGCATATAGGTTATCTTCAGTACTTCCAAAGTGATAGGGTTCACAAAAACCCTTCAAAAGTTATCACATTTACAAGACAAAAACTTTAATTTGGTTAATTTGATCTATAAGACTCTGTTCAAGGTCACCATTTTTCAAACTTTGCGAAGAACTTGGTAGGAACAATTTATGGACCAAATTTGAGGACCAAGTGTGAAACAGTTCAATAGTTATGGGGTTCCAAAAAATTTTATATTTCAGCAGATTTGACCTTGAAGATGAAGGTCAAGGTCATCCATTTCAAGATTTTGGTGGGAACCATGAGTGTGTCAAATTTGTAGAGAAAATATGCAGCCTTTCAAAAGTTATCATGTTCACAACTAAAATTTGGCTAATTTGACCTTGAAGATCCTGGTCAAGGTCACAAGTTTTCAAACTTGACTAAGAACTTGGTAGGAACAATTTGTTTACCAAATTTGAAGACAAAATCTGAAATACTTCAAAAGTTATGGGGTTTAAAAGAATTTTACATTTCAGCAGATGAAGGTCAAGGTCACCAGTTTCAAACTCCACGAGAAATTGGTGGGAACCATGAGCGTGTCAAATTTTGAGGGAAAAATGCAGCCCTTCAAAAGTTATCACTTTCACAAGGAAACCCAAAGAATTTACAATTCGTCAGATTTTACCTTGAAGATTAAGGTCAAGGCATTGGGTTTCAAACTCAGTGTTTCAGATTTTGGAGGGAAATATGCAGTCCTTCAAAAGTTATCGCGTTCACAAGATATCCTACAGACGACAGCACTGAAAACGTCTCCCCTGTGGGGAGGGGGGAGTGTAGTTGTACATAATTAACCTCTCAAAGAAAGGTTCTTTAAAATGTATTTAACCCAACAGGAAAAAGTTAGAGTACCAGTATAATCATACGGGTATTTATTTGTGTACATGTATTTATATTTTCATTCTCAGGCTAACAGTAAAAGGTATTTTGTTGTTTAAATTATGACTGAAGTTGGACGTTTAGCATAACCTTTGTCCCCTGTTTTGTTGCACATTGCTTCGGTTTTACCTCTGTATCACGTGCATGTGTACCAACTTATATTAAGAACAGTTTCTATGCACTGAAAACAGATCCATACATATTAATAAGTTTTCTACTTTCAAAGTGCAGCACTGAAACCGCTCCATATCACTATTCAGCTGAGGTCAACCCACATCCATTAGGACCAGCATATTCTTTGAATCGAGCTTGCCTAGCCCACACAATTTGGTTTATATCCTAACCACCAATTAAACCAAGATCTAAGGTATCACGTATAGATTATAATATTACATTTATTCACCATTTGCTGTGAAGGTGATATTTGGGTTAGTTAAATATTTGAAAAATATATGTAATACACATATATGAAAAATATACATAGAATAAAAGCAGAAAAAAATTAAAATACTACAATTTAAGTTTATTTTTTTATGATTTTAAATAAGGAAGTGCTTATTTCCATTCCCCCAGGGTGTGCAAATAAGGGAAGCTCATTTCCACTCCCCCTATGAGTTACCAATTCCCATGTAAGATGGAAAAGATAAGCGTTTAATTGTTAGAAAAGATAACCATTTACAGCAGGTTTATAGTAAAATATTGATGAATATGTATATGTACATAAAATAAAAAATAAATGTTATTTGCCTTACCTTTGAGATGCATATCTATCTGATCAGCATGGTGACAATGGTTTTAAAGCATCCTATGTCACATTTACAGTTTTCATTTTTCTTTAGATCAAAGTTCTAGTAATTTTTCACCTATTTTGACACCACAGTAACATCATTGAAAATGTTCAAAATGAAATCAGTGGTATGGTAAATTACTGAAACAACCTACCAGGTTACAGGTGCCAGTCCAGTTAAACTGTCTGTGTTTTGCCTGGTATTCTGAGCCAAGAGCTGGTGAGATACATACACAAAACCAGATCTCACTAATGAGGTGCTAACAGTCTACTGATAAGGACTCTCAGCCAGTTAATAAGTGAATGTAGAAATCATCCTCACCCTTCATGTGCTACTTTAAGTTAGTTCTCATGATCCACATATAAATTTTCAAGATGATTAAACAACTTGAACAACAAAATTTATTTGGCACTGCAGAAAAATATAAATCTATGTCTTTGAAATTTCTTTTGCAAATATAAATGTAATATAATTGTCAGGGGTTATTCTGCAAATCATTAATGTTTTAAACTTTGATGTTTAACGCATTAAAATGAAATGCATTTCAATATAAAAACAGAAAAACTTAATTGTTTAAAGAACTTAGTTCTAGAAATGTGTAACTGTGTGTCCCTATAGAAGTACTTGAGAGAGGATTTTTTAAAGAAAAGCAATTATTAAACTACCTTTTATCACTGGAAAGAATAAACACCACGTTTTGGTCACTTTAACTGCCAGAATACTCAAGACTGTACCAGCTTTTACCATAAAACCCTATGGGGAGTGGCAATAAGCGTCTCCTTTTACTACTCCTCCTGGGGCACTGGAAATAAACTGCCTTTAAATAAATGGGTCAGACCGCTTGGACGGATCCACCTACTGGACCGGACCGCTTATGTGATGGGCTAGACCCAGTTGTGGCTCTGTTGTAAACACAGACAAAACAACAGAGCCACAACTGGGTCTAGTGATGGGCCGGGTTCCGCACCTCCACATTATAACCCCACAAATGCGATTCGACCAAATGTAGGCCTAGTACCGGTATCACATATATCTAATATTTCTGTATATAAATGTAAAGGGATGGAATTTGTACATACCTCTGCAAAGTAACTGTTTGATCAGGCGTGGTCGCGTGCATTTGTTGTTCGGGCCGCGCCGCAGTGTCAAAACGCTAACACATACACACGAAATTATGCTCAGGCTGCTCACGATCACTATACCTGGTCTGCGTGTATGCTGGTGACTGACCGAGCGGCGACAGACGCTGGCCTTTAAATATGATATGATGTAATCACTGCGGGTAAAAAAGGAAAAAGATAGAACCACACTACACGGAAATGGGACACCGGCCCTTCCCAATTCAAGCAGTGTTCCAACAGTGGCAACGCATTAATTTATTTATACAAATACGGAGTTTCCCGGACATTACATAAAATATATAAATAAATCTCCTCTTTGAAATGTATTTTTTCCGAAGCTATATTTTCATGTGCCTTAACACTTTGAAAATTTAGTAAATCTAAGTGAAATCTGACTGCAGTAAGGCTTGTAAATTAGTATTTCTGTATGGATATGTCAATATGAAAAAAAAAGTTTCACGATTTTTAAATTCACTATTTAAATTTGCATTATGCAGGTTCATGCAAAAATATGCAAATTACCTTATAGGATATTCATTGATTATATTTATCTATTCATAACTGAATTTATATTCTTTTAAAAAAAATACTTGTAACGATGCAACATTAGGCCTCTGTAGTAAAGGAACTTGCGCAAAAAAGGCTTTTCTGTTTAAATTACCCACTCTCAACCCACTCTCATACAGCCACGATAGGGATCGAATTCGAAGCCTGTTCGCCATCGGAGAGCGCCGAGCGTTTTGCCATGCGATGGTCCAGACCCAAGAAGCGTTTCTTATTAAAGGTTCATCGTACGAAAGTTTCTCTGTTCACTTTTATTTTTTTTTTTATAAAATTAGGCCTATTTATTTAAGAAAAAATCACCACTCTACCACCGGACACAAAGAAGTCGTACATTTTTATGCCAAAAGTTGTTCACCCTAATCAAGCAGCCATTTGTCCAAAAGTATAAGATGTACCGTACGTGTTTCCTTCATCAGACACCAGCGGTGTACCTGGCCTCATTGCCGCCCGGGGCGGTCTTAGAAATTGCCGCCCCTCTAACAAAACATTATACAAAACTGGATAACATATTGAAACATATCATGTCAAATATCTTTGTTACAGGTTTGTATCTGACAGCAACGCACATATATGGATGGATTCACTGGCAGGGAATTCTTCCTCCACATATTAAAGAGCAAACATCTCTTTGCTGATGTAAATCAACAGATCACTCGAAGTTCAATCGGGTATATTTCATTATAAAGTGAACAAAAAGGAATAAAACGAATATATTGTAACCAAAACAGATCAAACTGCAGGATATACACATATAATGTGATCTTTCATCATTCATGTAAACACAATTCATGATTACTTTATACTCAACTTGGGGAAAAAAAACTTTATTTGGTGTTATTCCATTTTTAACGCATACAAATACCTTTAAGTCAAGTTGTCACATCTATAATTCCACCTCTTGTTATCGCATATGACAGCAGGTACACCTAATAGAGCTATTGAGATATGCATGGTACTGCTGATTGCGAGGCACTTTATAGTCTTTACTAAAAACGCGTAATTTCATGAGTTAGGCTTATATATATATATATATATAAGCAGGGCATGTTTAATATTTTCACATAAAAAATCAAATGTTTTGAAAAACTGACTTGGTTTAATAAAATTTCCTCAAAGTTAAAAGCATTCCTTAATATAAGGCTACATCAATATCATTTTAGAATTATAGTGATTATGCACACTTTAACTCGAGGTTTTATTTATGAACTTATGACTATTTGTTATTCTATAAAGTATTTAAATAAATTTCAAGTAATTATATCATTTAAATACAAGTTATATTTTAATTTTAAATAATTTGTCACAATAAACGACAATTGTCTGTAGGTAGTGGATCATTAAATTGTTAATGACAGAATTAACAGTACAGGTAAGTATATCTTTAATTTAAGTTTTGAAGTCCAAAAATAAAACTGATGCTTGATACGTATATTGAACATGTGGCTAAGCAGCCAGGGGGATTCAACCCGTCGGACAGTTATAATAGAAATATATCTTAAAGTTAAAATAATTCCTACATAGGTCTGGGTGTTCATTGTGTTTATTCACGTTACATAAAAGATCATGCAGGTCATGTTGGGTAATCAAAATACACAGGCATTTAGGTAGTACTCATTATATACATGATAGTGTAAACGTGTAAACGTCTGTATTTTAACGAGACTGGTGTGAGAGTAGGGAGAATCATTGAAAAAGGGCACTTCAGGTTGTTTCAGACCGTTTAAATATCATGGAATATCGGAAATTCTAGGGTTCTAGAATGGAAATTCTTTATACTTTCCAAGGAAAGAGCAACAAAATTCGCCAAAATATGGACGACAGACACCCCACCCCCACCACAGGGGGCCATTGGTCTTCTGGCAGGGTTTTTCCCTGGTGATTACCAGCTGCTGCTAGGGATTTCTGTAAACGACGACCGCCCTGAAATGCTGGCCTTTGCATGATTGATCAGTTTATTGATGGTGTAATGACATTGCAAGACCATAGATCTAACAAAGAATAACTACAAATATGTTCTTTTTTTGCGTATATTTTGCCTCTATAGAGACCTTCTAAACCGTTGTCGTCTGTCGTCGTCGGTAGGATACCTTGTGAACGCGACAACTTTTGAAGAGCTGCATATTTTTCTCCGAAATTTAAAACACTGATGATTCTCACTGAAAATCTCGGAGGAGTTCGAAACCCAGTGACCTTGACCATCATCTTCAAGGCCAAATCTGCCGAAGTGGAAAATTATTGTGAAGCCCATAACTTTTGAAGTATATCACATTTTGTCCTCAAATATGGTAAACCGATTATTCATACAAAGTTCTCGAAGGAGTTCGAAAGCTGGTGACCTTGACAAATATCTTCATGGTCAAATGAGCCAAATTATGGTTATTTTCTTGTCCATGCGATAACAACCTACTACTGGTATATTTTAGAAACATGCTTTAATATTAATAGGAATCCCCTTATGTAAACATAATTATGCGTGCCACATAACAATGTCATCTCGCTGACATGGGGCCGGGCCAGGGGCGTCAATAGGGGGGGGGGGGGATGGGGGTATATGTACCCCCCACTTTTAGCAAGGGGGGGGGGGGGGATGGTCAATGTAATCATTATCCCTGATATTCAGAGAATAATATTTATATATTGGAAATGAAATATATTTATAACTAGAATTATTACCTTTGGTAACATTTATGAGTTTAATATAAAATGTTATATATCTTAACCTGATTAACAATTAACATATATTGGAAACATGCCTTTTAATTTAAAAACCTTATACTTAATTTATAATATTTGAAATTTGTCATACAGATAATGAAAGGTATATATATATATATATATATATATATACATATATATATATATGTGTGTGTTAGTGTGTATGTGAAAAAAAAGTTGCGTCCCCCCCCCCCCCCCCCTTGAAGAAAAATTGACGGCACTGGGCCGGGCTGGCATAGTTCAGGTTCTTTTTACCATTTACTGTGTGACAGTGATTAGTGTCGAAATGACGCAAAAACTTTGGGACTGATTAATAAAGGTGCATTGGGTATACTTTTAGGATTGGTTGATTATTTTTTTTTTCTTTTTATTAGAAACATGATTGTCAATGAAGATGGCACCTGTACTTGCCGATCAAAGTCAGCATATGGCCACCGAGGACTTTGAGTTGACACATATATCCACCACGCTCTTTTCTAATAGAAATAATTTTACTGCCTGTAACGTGGTGCACGGTTGACGGAACAGCCACCCCATATCCCGGTGATAATAATGCTACCTACTGCTGGCCATCCATATTCCACAGAACAGCCACATGGAACTGGCGATACGTGGTCTCAAAGCCCGGCGGACAGGTTCTTGTTGACAATTGCAGTAATTCTTGTAAATCGTATTAGATATTTCATTATCTCAATCCAGTGACCGGTGATGTTTACAAATGTACCCTGGAAGTTTTAGGCAATAATTTGACATTCATTGCATATATGATATTGTGGATTTTTTTTTTTTTTTTTTGCTGCCAGGCCGGATATTCAGGGGCGGATCAAGGATTTAGGAAAAGGGGTGGTCCAAACAAGGAGGACTAGTGAAAACCCTAAAAAAGATCACCAGGTCCGGAAAAGAGGGGTCCAGATATTGTATTTGTCAATATACCTTGGCCTTAACCTTCTTTGTTTTCGCTTTTTTTATTTAAAGAATGAAATAAATGAATAGACGCCCGGGCGTCTGATCCAGGAAATACGATAATATAACCTGTTTTAAAACGCCAGCCACACTTGCACTATGTTCGCCAACAATGGCGATTCCAGGATGTCCAACCCAGGAGGACAAATGGAAACCCTTAAAAAAAGGTCCTCAGGTCTGAAAAAGGGGGGGGGGTCTAGGCGGCAAAATTTTGTCTGAAGCCCTTAAAAAACGTTTCTGATGAAAAAGGGGGGGGGGGGGGCCGACCCCCTGGACCCCCCCCCCCCCCCCCGATCCGCTTCTGGCCAAGTGGGATTTATCTAAAACAAACACAACAGCGTTTATAAGCCAAAGATGTCATCTGCAAAATTATCTCCGTTGAGATTGAGATCGTTTGTAACCTTTTGTAAGATGGGAAAAAGTGGGTTCTAATTAGACTCCTGAACATCTAAAACATCCAGACTGATCTTTTCCTGAAAATGAATTATATATAAATGACGTGAGCAGATTATTTGTATCGTGTTTTAAATAATCCCCAATGTTTAATAATTACCACCATTACGTATGACCTTTTTAGTAACTGACACCGTCAAATTTTAACATCACCTTGATCATAGTTAATTGTTCAATGACGCAATTGTTATGTAAGATACGCGTCCTTGAACGGTGCAGATTAAAAGTGTTTTTATATTCTGGTCACCATTGACTTGGTTAATGAGGCTTAAATCATACGTTTACGTTCACAAGATCATAAGAATCAATTTGTATCCTATATAAGTCTACATAAGGCCCTTTTTCAATATTGCAGATTATTTTTTAATCCATGTTGGCCCAATACATTCTGAAATACTGTTTTCCCTGGAATTATATGAATATTTAAAATAATGATAATTGTTATAAATAAATTGAAATATTTCCTGGAATAAAAGGTCCAGACCGATGCATGACATCACTGCCAGAGAGACGATTACTTTTACCCTTGGCTTGTGGGATTTAATTGAATCGACTTTGGAAATACCGGGCTGAGCCTAGGTTTGAAATCATTGAAACGTCATGATAAAGACAATGAGAATAATCTATTTTTTATAAACATATTGAGCTAACATATCTGTAATGCATATTAAACTCCATGACAAAGATATTGTTCCGGCAGATCATAAACGTGACAATAACTTGAAGTATATAAAACACAAAGCCTCGTTTATTTCTTAATTTCTAAAAGCCAAGGCAACTTACCCGACCATGCATGTATTCCCGAGGTGATTTCATTATGTTGTGGCCGTTACTGACAAAGAAAGACAGTTGCATGTAGTACTACAAAATGTAAAGTTGCCTTTTCCTACTAAACTGGTTCTCTTTCGTATTCATGTGTATGTTTTTTTTTTCTTAATGAAAACGACCTAGGAAGAAAATCGGCCTGAATTTCCATGGTTTTCCCACTTTGTATAATTAATACTCATTATGCATGAATCGACCTCTGACCTTTCCTCTCTCCAGTGCGTCCATCTGTGCGTCTGTTTTGACACATGAACCCAAATATCTTCAGACTCGTTTGACCAATCAGGAAATTTTTTTACAAATGTAGCCCTTGGATAGCTTTATAACATACACAAAAATGGTGGCGCCACCCGCAACTATGTTTGCACAGTAACCATCTGTTAATCTGCCACTCATATCTCTGCAGTGGTTGGACTAATTCACCTGAAATTCGGCATGCGTATACATCCTGGATAGCTTTCTTAATTTTATGACAGGTGGCGCCTACATTCACGTTCACGCTGCAGGCATCCATGCTTATATCTCCGGACTGGTTTGACGTACCTTCCTGAAAATTTGCATGTGTTAAGATCTCACATAGCTCCTTATCATACAAGAAACTAGTGACGCCACCTGCAACCATTTTTGCACAGCGTCAATCTATCGTTTGACTTGGGCTAAAATCACTCATATCTCTGCAGTGCTTTGACTAATTCACCTGAAATTTTGCATGTGTATACATCCTGGATAGCTTTCTTGATTTTATGACACGTGGCGCCACCTACATTCACGTTCCCGCTGCAGACATCCATGCTTAAATCTCCGGACTGGTTTGACGTACCTTCCTGAAGTATTACATGTGTTTGGATCTCACATAGCTCTTTATCATACAAGAAACTGGTGGCGCCACCTGCAACCATTTTTGCACAGTGTCCATTTGTTTGTCTGCTGTGGGATAAAATCACTCATATCTCGGCAGTAGTTTGACACCCACCTGAAATTTTGCATATGTATACATCTTGGATAGTTTCTCGTTCAATTTACAGGTGGCGCCACCTACTATTATATTTACGTGGCAGACATCCATGCTAATGTGTAACACGTCTCACTCTATTTCCCCTTGCCACTCAATCCATGCCTCACTTCACCCGTCCTACTCTTATTTTGGCGGATACACGTAGTCGCTTGTCGACTACCCGTAGTTTATCTACAGTCTTCGGTTAAAAAATACATGTATACCAGTAAAGCGCAAAAAAGAAGATAGAAAATATTTTAGGGACTTTAAACATTGTTTAAATTAAATTGAAAATTGTGTTTAACCAGGTTTTGGTTCTTGAGAGCTGAGTGTAAAAACACACACACAAAAATTATGATCTATGATGACCTAATACAAATTAGCAGAAGATAAGGATTTTAGTTTCTTTGCACTACTTTGAGATTATAAAGGAAATATTTTATTAAATCGGTTACATAAAATTTACGTTTATGGGTATGAACACAGGGAAAGAATGGAATATTAAATGAAAAAGAAGAAAGAGAAGAGAAAATAAAGAAATATAAAGAGAGGAAGAAACATGAATATAAGAAAAAAATGACATTGTGAACTATATATGTATATATAGAGCTGCGCAATACTGACATTTTGAATATAAACGGCCTGAAGCTACGACTTTTTTTAAATGTTTCATTTTAGAGTTGCCGATAATGCTCATAACTATATATATATATATATATATATATATATATATATATATATATATATATATACCTTTGTAATGTTGAGTAGATATGCCAAATAAACCGAAATCGAATTCTTCAGGTGTACATATTACTTAGTCCAGTATTTCAAAAGGAAGCACGTATCTCCACCAAAAAAAAAAGTCAAAAGACACCATGCAGCAGGTTTAGGATTTTACATTTGATGGGTATCATAAAGGAATCCAAAGGATCCTTTTACATTTTGCTGCAGCATGCATGTAGACATTTTTATAAACCAATTCAGATTTAAGAAACCGCTGTTGGAATTAGCTGCTTTATACAAAACCAATATAGTTTATCATCGTGTCTGTTTGTCCCTTTTAATTAAAAAGGAATAAGACAATTTTTTTTATATTCGTCGATGTAATATGATTTGGCCTTTGTACTCCTTGATGCTGGCTCGATTCCTGTTTCTTTGGCTTTGAAAAATATCCCAGACCTATATATATATATATATATATATATATATATATATATATATATATATATATATATATATATATGTGTGTGTGTGTGTGTGTGTGTGTGTGATATGTTATGTTCATAAGATTAGCGGGGTCAATTTGAAATTGTACATAATGCCAGATAAATTATAGGGAAAGAAAAAAGACCAGACAGAAAAAAAAACAGTGGTAAAAAGAAAGAGGTTGATGAAAATGGATGTAACAGGAAAGAACAAAGATAGAACGAAAACAAGCCCTGCATATAAGAAAAGAATCATATCGTGACCTGACGTGTCTGTATATTTCTGTTTTCACTCTCAAGTCTTAAGAAGAATTCTTATTTATAATCTTCTCTCTTTCCGTCTGTCTCTCTCTGTCTGTCTGTCTCTTTCTGTCTGCCCCCCCCCCCCCTCTCTCTTTATATATATGTATGTATGTATATATATATATTTCAGGAAATACAGGCGTATGTACGACAGTCGAAATAGTTCAATTAACTATACATGCATGTTACTAATTCATCCAAAGTATTATTGATATTAAACTGGATCTCCGTTTTTTATATATTCTATATTGCAGGCGTTCTATTTTAGAACTTGGTGATTTCTTGCTGTTGTGTTGTAGAGTTCATTAGTCTGATTAAAGTGATACATTGTTTGTTCGTATTGAGCATGTTTATCGGACCTTGTTTGTTCACATCATTAAGCAGCTGCTGAGTCAGTGTTTTTGCGGTAGCCTCCGGCTGCTAGCTCCTGAAATCAACTAAATGGCATCGTCACCTTACAGGTAAGAGCGTGGGGGCCTGATTGTTGTGTTGATATTGTTGTTATTCTCGAAACGATGTGGGTGGACCTCGCTTTTCATTGTCATCTTATCCTTATAGCTGTCCCAGCTGATGCTAAATTTATCTGTGTCCGTTCAGTTTCTGATTCCACTCATCTTTGGATCTGTCAACCTTCAGTTCCTTATCAAGAATCGTATATAGGCGTGTTTTCTTTCCTCTGCTGGAAAAAATAAATAAAAATGGATATTATTTGTTGGCATTTTTTATCCACCTTGGTGTGTGCTATACGTGCGTTTTTATTACCATAAAATGCACGTTTTCATATTTTATTATATCTTAGCTTATTATTATTATACATGTATTTCTATAGCGTAAGATTCACGCAAAGAGCATGCTCTAATGCGCTTTACATAAAAATAAGTTAGTATAATATTAATATTACACAGCATGAATTTATAGATGAATAAATCATGATAGCTAAAACACTAGGATTGATAAAATATGATAATTAAAATAATATATTACACCTATGTGAGTTTTTTTGTTGGATGTAAAATATGTTTAATTTGTGGCATAATGTCTTTCTTAGATTCTTACCAAGTTTGGCATGATCTAGTTCAGTTATAGGCACATATAAACAAGTATGTATTAAAATCTTTTTAAAGGCAGTCAAACTTTAAACTTTTCGGATGGCATCAGGTAAGGAATTCCACTCATGTGCTAAGGCATACTGGAAAGTCCTGCCACCCAAGACCTTAACCTGCTTTTGGTACAATTAGACGATTTTCGCTGGATGAGCGTAGGGACCTTGCAGGTTGGTATTGTTTCAACATGTATATCATCTCCTTCATTTCTTTTTGATAGGTAAACGCATATGAATGATTGAAATACATAAATAATGAAAGAAAAATAATCTGCATGTATTGTTCTAAGGTATTTTGATAAACACATAAACAAATATTGAATATAATGGAAGCAAAAAAAGCAACAGTCTAGTTATTTAATTTAATTTTTTCTAGTCCTGAAGGACGGTTTGTATCTTATCGTATTTTTTATTTTCATCTTCCTGAGCTTTTTAGTTTGACCCTTTTTCTTCAAATTACATATAAACCCTTATCGTGAATGTAGTTACCCTAAAATGTATCAGTAACATAATATTTTAGTATACAACCTTTTTAAAGAACAGAGGTGGTCTTGTTTTTATTCAACTGTTGACTAAGAAAAATGAGAACACAGTTTTGTTATGAAGATTTGTTTATTGCAGTCTTACATATACCACGGAGCAGGAAAGAAACCGGAGGTCCTTCTGTGCATACCCTGCAAGTGGGACATTAAAACTAAAGAATTGTTCTTCCAATTTTCTTGGATTAATTTTTTTTTGTAAATTTAGACCAGGTCCTTGGCAATGTTGCTCATGGGTGCTATGGCACAGATTCCCTGAAAGAAATCATAAAGGTATATATGGAAAACGGACTACATTCTGTGTAAATCCTATACATCGTAAAACTGAAGAAAGAGTAGTATTTTCTAAGCAAGCTCTTCCCAGAATCCGCAGAACAATATTTTTTGTAGTCTTAAAGAAGTTATGCAGCTTTGAAAGCCAGTGCATTAAACAGGGTTCAACGTTCTAACGTTTTCCTATATACAAGGCCTCTATGGCAAAGATGCAGTTATTTGAAAGTGAAGTTTGTCGTGTTTTGCTTCCAATAAAAGCCTGCAGCAGAAACCATTCTACAAAGTCCATGCCATCTCTTGCTCTCTGTAATGTTAAGGTTTCTCTTCTCAGGTGTTTCCTTATTTAAATGAAACCAGACAATCTGGTCTAGGATTTTCTTATTGCGAGTCACGAAAACCATAAAAGTGTCCCATTGAAGACGAAGCCACATAAAATAATAATAAAGTAATAATAAAAAAAGCAAAGTACGCAAAATAAATTGAGCTGAAAGCCGGTTGTTCGGAACTTGGTGAGCGGTTTCTTTTTTTCCATTTTCCTCTTTTGTTATTTTATTGTCTATGTGAGACTCTGCATATAATTTAGCTTTTGCGTCTGCACGGATCGAGCAGCTGACTACGGGTCTTTGATGGTTATACTCTCTTTTGCGAAACATTGTATAGCAAAGCTTAGATTTTATATAATAATTTGAATAATCATTTTTTAAAAACTGTATTTTAGTTTAAATTTATTTTTATAAATTCATATTTTACCGTGATTTCAAAAGTTTTTGAGCGTTGTACGGAGGAAGATCTGCTTTAGTAGAAATTCGTTATTGCATCTTTGGCTCGAGCTGTGACAACAATAAAAATCCAGGGCAATGTATATAGACTTTTAGTACTATAGCTCAGAACACGACACGTAGATTATAGACATATAAAAATTGCCGGTCGGTCGGTTGGTTGGGTCATCAACTTTTTAATTGTTTCCTACAATATAAGTTATTCGAAGTAAACAAAAAAAATCAACCCAGCCGCATCCCTACTTAGATGAATCTACCATGGAATGTTGTCCTAAGTATCCCATAGTAATCCCAGCTAGCAAACAGACTTCGGAAGGCCACAGCCATATCGACAAAAGCGGCCCACAACGGGAATAGAACTTGCCGGTGCATGGGTGGGCGGGCTGGCGGCCATTCAAAGATATCGGATGAAAGCACGCTTATATTTTTCCAGCTGAGTCATCATGGATTCTGTATCGGGCGGAGACAGGTTTTGTTGGTTTTTATCGGTTCTTTGTCCGGGTAATAGCTTTTTGCGCGCAGAGGACGATGGGATACGCGATGACTCACCAGGGGATAACATCTTGTCTTCAGTACAAAGCTGATCGCTCTCCTCTTATTGATGGGATAGCGTAAACAAGGGAGGGGGGGAGGGGGGGGGGGGAGACTGAACAGATATTAAAAGTCGGCGGGTTATTAAAGTATTAAAGTAGCTTTCTAGACCTTGACCCTAGAATTAATTACAACCTCTCTCATCGTCTCGTGTTCTCTAGAAAACCCTGTAGTCTGGGCGTGATAGCAGGGTTGTTCAGAAACAATTAAGCTAGATCATAATGAACCTTGAGATAATCCATATACATGTGTATATATATATATATAGATATTGATTATTAAGTCATAATCGATGATTGAAATATAAAAACAACAGATAGTCGATTAATCAATTATTTTATGTACTATATGTATATGTTTTAAATTTTTAATATTTTTCATTTGTAATTTTCATTTGCTTGTACATCCCTTGTGTAACGTATCTTTTTACTTTTCTACAACGTAAATACAGCGGTGCTGCCGGACATTGTATTTGCTATAATACCGGTGTTGAAAGTGCGTAATGTTGTGACACGGTTGTTACTACGTAACTATATCCAAGACGTAAATACAACCTTTACAAAACGTTGAATTTATGTTATGTGCTACGTAGGATTTGTAGCGCCCTCTTACATAGGGCAAAGAAACTCTCTCGATAAATCGTTGAAAGAGTTTATTTTTTAGAACAAAAGTTTTATTCTTCTTAAAATGTTATCAGGATTCTCTTTTCTTCGGGATAAAGGGTACAGTTTCCACCCTATACCCTTTGTTGCTACAGAATACCTTTATAAAATACCCGTTGTTCTAACAGTGAGGGTGTCAGTTGAATGCTTTGAGAATGTGATGAAAATGTCCTCATGACTGGATTCCGGAAGATTAATCGCCCATCAATAAAAGTAACTCTCTGCTTTATTCTTTTCGGAAATATATGAGTCTACAGGCCGGAAGCAGTATTTGTTTCTGATAAAACTTTTACTAATTACTGCTGGCTTGGGCTTTCCAGTTGAGGTTTATATTAGGCCTCATTCGTCTCGTGTCATGTAGTCATTATTTATATGTAAGGTCTTATAGATGACTCTATTATATAGAATTAAAAAAAAAATAAATAAAACAGAATTGTATATTAAGAATCAAATATGTCTTGACATCCCCCTGCCCTCATTTTCTCAACGAAATGTTTGTAAACCTATTAAAATTGTCAAAAATCTGGTCTACTCTCCAAATAGATGACGATGCTTCTATAAGGATTAAAGAGGTATTGCGTGGGATTTATATTTAAATGGACATTCTTTGAACAGTTACCGATTGGTGATCTGTTGTTGTACTGTTTTCATATTGAATCTAGTTTGAAGTCCGTTAAATTTTGTCACCACAATAAATTCACCTAATTTGCAGGAATAAGATAATGACGTATGTAAAAGGGTCTATTTCCCATAATTTTGGCACAATGACCCATATGCATTGAATAAAAACTTAAAGGTGGATGCATTAAAATGTTGACGAGAGATAGGAAGCAACTTGAGGTAAAAAAGTGCACTGTAGAAAGGCTGTGTCGGTTACATTCAAAACCAGAAATCTGCATTCATATGAATGCAGGCCTCCGTCTTTCACTTATCCAGCCCATATTCCTGCGTTCGTTCGTGCATAAGTGATTTTTTATTGTTGACGTTCCTAGATCCGGTTCATGTGCCAATTCCACAACAAAATCTAAACGATTCTTGACTGGCCCATTCCCGAAATGCCCTGAAAATGTCATGAGGTTTCGTTCATGATTGCGTGTGTTATGTTTTGAACAACCACATAAATACACACAAAAAAACACACGAACGAATTTTTTGTGTGTGTATTGAATAAACCGTGTTCAAAAGTGTGAAAATATGTGAAATACGCAAGTTTAACCAAATACCCATGTCAGTTGCCTCAATGAATGGTAAAAGATACAGTAAAGCCATCATTTAGAACGTTTTTTAGCAACGGAATTAATAGGTTAATTCTTAACTCATAAACCAGCATTATACCGCCTTACTCCAACAACTAATAAAATCTAAAAGTCCATCTCTTTTGAAAAAAATCCATTAAAGTTGACACATTACTTTTGCAATTATGTACAGAAACTGCATAAAATCAACCAAAAGACAGATGTAGTGCATAACTGCTCAGACGGTAAGGATTATGACAATGTGATTTATTATACATCCATCACATGGGCAAAAGGGAAAGGTGATAAAGGCTCTCACTTTGTATCACTAAAACTATTTCAAACAAAGCAGCACAAATGTAAAGCCGGCCTCCCTTCTACCCATTTGTCTCGCCGGACGGTGAGTGCCCATGCACCTTCCGATTTTCCGGGTAGATCACCAGATATTTTGGTATATTGGTCTCTTCTGATTTCGTCTCCATAATTGTAATTGCATCAGGGATGATAATAGACGGAAGGGTAGTTTGTAAATCAGTCGATTTTTTTCGGTTCCGTCATCCGAAAATCACCAAATTTTCCGGCCGGATAAAAAAGGCCGGAAAATCCTTGACATTGACAGAACAACCGGAAGATGGGAGGCCGGCTTTAAACGTCCTTAAGCCGCCCTCCCATCTATACCGATTTTTTCGGGACGATTTTTCGCAGGCCGGAAAAATAGGTAGATTTGAGGGTGGTGTCGGCCGGATTTTTTTTCTCAAAATCCGGCAGGAAAATGAGGCTGCAAAAATCCTTGACAATGTTAGGACTTTTCCGGCCGGTTAAAACATCGGTAGATGACGGAACCAAAACATTCGGACAGTGTGCAACCTACTGTTCCTCCTTTTTATCATTTCTGACCGAAAATAATAATCTTGGAGATGAAATAAGAAGTGCTCAAAATGACCAGAGAAATCTGTTGATCTGTAGGAAATATCGATAGGTGTGCGGGCATTTATCGACAGGGGAGATTTGAAGATTTTGATGGAGAAGCAATCTTGCATTCATATACAGAAATAAACTTAATATTTATAAAATTATATCTATATATCACCTTTATGGTAGATGTTTATTATCCTTTGAACTCGCGGAGTTCAGTTGTTGTCATCCTTCCATGCGGGAGTTGTAGATATGCCCGACGGAGACGAAACAATATTTAATTTCATTCAGAGTATGTGGCCATACTTTGTTACAAACTGATGATTCAGTAGAAGATTTGGTCTCAACGGAGCCTAAGCATCTGTATAAATGATAATATGTGGGGGTTGTTTGGTTTCCTCGCGCTACACAAGGCATATACGTGTCTGAGGGTTTGCATGGATCCGTGCAAACTTGCATCGTATAAGCTCTCCCCGCCAGAGGCTGTAGCGCTTGACACTTGTTCATTACATGTCAGCGCTGCAGACTGTAGCAAGCACCTGCAGTGAACGTAGTTCATCAGGAAGTTCAGACATTTAAAACTTTTAAACACTGCCTGGCAAAAATCAGCAACGGAGAGTGACAAAAAAATAGCATATAGAATTGACCCTCCACCTGGAAGCGGGGCAAATCAGTTACAGACCAACGAAGTGGGGTGGTTACGCTCAGCTTGTGTCAGTCAGTCACGGTACACTCCGCGCCATGTTGA
Source organism: Sipunculus nudus (assembly GCA_026874595.1). Taxonomy (NCBI): domain Eukaryota; kingdom Metazoa; phylum Annelida; class Sipuncula; order Golfingiida; family Sipunculidae; genus Sipunculus; species Sipunculus nudus. The sequence goes on from CM049310.1 coordinate 38,415,456, forward strand.
CACACGCCTTGCGTTATCTCACCACTTGTACCATATTTGATTACGGTGAGAGACAGGAACAAGCAATTTATAATATTATAGTTAATGTGGACGGGCCTTTGTTTTTCTCTTTGGAGCTACAGCTTTGTCAGCTAGTTTTGGGCTTTTTTTCTTTTCTCGACATGACCATCTTTATAACTAGAATACGGGTAGTCGACAAGCGACTACGTGTATCCGCCTAAATCAGAGTGGAACGGGTGAAGTGAGGCATGGATTGAGTGGGAAGGGGAAATAGAGTGAAGTGTTGCATATTAGCATGGATGTCTGCAGCTAAATTGTGTATTTAGGTTGCGCCACCTACCACAAAATCCAGAAATCCGTCCAAGTTGTATACATATGCAAAATTTAAGGCAGATAAGTCAAACCACTACATGTATACGAGTGATTTTTGCCCTTGGCAGACAAACAGATGGACGCTGTGCAAAAATGGTTGCAGGTGGCGCCACCAGTTTAGCGTATGATAAAGAGCTTTGTGAGAACTATACACATGCAAAACTTTGGCCCAATCGGTCAAACGGTTCCCAAGATATGAGCTTGGATATCTGCTGCATAAACTAGAATGCAGGTGGCGCCACCTGTCATAAAATCAGAAAAGCTATCCAGGATGTATACGCATGCCGAATTTCAGGTGAATTAGTCAAACCACTGCAGAGATATGAGTGATTTTAACCCAAGGCAGACGAACAGATGGACACTGTGCAAACATGGTTGCAGGTTGCATGGTTACATTTTTTTGTGTGTTATAAAGCTCTCCAAGGGCTACATTTGTGGAAAAAAAATTTTCCTGATCGGTCAAACGGTTCCCGAGATATGTGGGTTTATGTGTGGAAACAGACGCACAAACGGACGCAGAGCGCAGAGGAAAGGTCAGAGGTCAAAACAAAATCGGGGCGCAGCAGTTCACATGTGACCCGAACATAATCCCGGGTTTCGTAAAATTCCGCCCAGCGGTTACGGAGGAGTTCTCCGGACACCTACGCGGCGGCGGCGGCGGCGGCGGTGGGCTGAAAACATAGTATCCGCAAAACTCTGTTTTGGCGGATACAATTATGTTCATAATATCAAACTTTTGCCAAAATATTTGATCATAAAAATGAATAATAATAATAATACAATGTTAAATTTTTTTGTAATGGGATATATTTATGGAAAGTTGTGTATTTTTCCCTAGAAACTAGACAATACTAACAGCTAACCTTTAAATGCTTTATCAGAAACCTCAGAATACTTTCACATCGACTTCATAGTGTTCACATAAAATCCCGCTTTCAGTCCTGACAGAAACAAATTCTTTACTCCCTCTAAGACAAGCTTGACTGAAAGCATTTGAAAGCCCGCTGAGACGAAGGGAATATTTTAGAAGAACGGCTTTATAAAGGACAGTCACTAAGACATCGAATTCTTCTTTCCTCAGGATACTCACCATGTTTGTCTGAGTGGAGTAAATCACAATTAATCCATAAATGACCAGTAACGAAAATAATGATTGACATGGAAACCAACATAATTCTCAAAATACTTGGTCCCCTGTCCTGTGCTAAATATGCACGAATCAACATCTGTATAAACTAGTAACTGATGCATTCATGTGAATACGTTCTTCTGTACACTCATTCGACGCCAGCGAGTCATCTCCCGGTCTGGCTCACTCTGCATTCGTCACATCGGACTTTGTCTCAGCTAGCCACTAAGGGTGACTAAAATGTTAAATATATCTGAGCGTACATTTTAGTCACCATCCTATGTTTGCACTTGGTCGGGATTCTAAGCGCAGTATGACCTGTGTATGTAAAAAGGGAGAAAACCCATCAGTATATCGGATATCTCAAAATTCTGTAATGATATGCTAATTGCATCAATTCATATATTTAATTGTCTATAACCCTTATAAAACGGGACCAGTACATAAGGCATTGTGGCCGTTACTGCTTCTGTCATGGTGGTTATGAGCAGTACAACCCGTGTTTTCTAAGACCAAAATACACAATCACTAAAGTAAAATGCACTTACAGTTGCCAATGTGTTGCAGTTGTATTAAAAATAAGATACTTTTGCCATGGCGAAGAAGTTTTAACGTCACACCATCCGTGACACTGATAATAAAACTACCTTTTCCGGAAAATACGATCGTATTGTGGTCAAAGATCACTTATCTCTATACATGGGGAAGCGACGAAACAGATGTCCGTTAACGGTGCAGGACGTTTCGTCGCTACGTCTGTTACCAATGCAGGAGCAGAGCCTGTGCAGGTTGAGAATAAGTAATCTCTTAGACTGTCGACTTATGCAACTTATGCACTCGAGCAATTTTTTTTTTTTTTTTTAATTTTTTGTTTTGTTTTGATGACCGCCACCGTTTTTTAATGCTAACTTAACTACGGCTATGTACATCTGGAGAAATTCATTCTGGTTTCGAACTACGTGACAGGGCAGTATCACACACATCATAGCCTTAACCAGGACCCGTGACCCCTTCGTGCGTAATCGTTCCCATTGCTCCCGAAATGCGTACTCATTTGTAAGTAAAACATGGCCGTTGGGCTCGGCCTTCCCATTAAGACTGCAGAGCGCTGACCCTGGGTGGGGGCCGACCGTGAAAAATCTCACCGCCTCGGCTGATATTCGAACTCACGATCTCCCGGCTTTGAGTCCTATGCTCTTCCCCTGAGCCACAGATGCCAGTACTCGAGCAATCGTTAGTTAATACCCGGTCTCGTCCCGAGTACTAGCTTGTTTCTTCATTAATAAACCCAAATGTTTTAAAAGACCAAACATAGGAATATATGTGTAAATATTACACCTTGAGTATGCTCCAGGCTGATGTTCCGGGAGTGTAGCCGTAGATTAAACGAAATAACGTGTATATCCGAGCAGGAGTCAAGACTTGATTTTATAACGTTATGGAAAATCAGTGAAACACAATTAATTTACATTAGCTTATTTATAATAACCTTACAAGTTTAAACATTAACTAGTAAATTAATATGTGTTTTAATATTCAGTACTGACCTTGTTATTTCAGACTGCAGTGTTTTACTCTGATCCTATTCGGTTTCGAATACCTTTTCAGCAACAAGGTTTCGAATGTTACTCCTTTTTCATCCTCCAATGAGCGATCTCGAATTATTTTATTGTTTATGTGACGGTACCAGATTTACTAAATGAATTTTCTTCTAAACTTTATCGGAACGTTAAGAGATGATTTAATATATAATGTCGAAGTTGGTAAGAAATCGGATCCAAAATCAGATCCGGATCAATGGAACACCGGCCAAAAACCCTATCCCTCTACGTGGATGATCAGGCCTGGAACACCATCAGTCACTGTCTCTGTCTGTCTCTCTCTCTCTCCTAATACCGCTTAGTCATATCATTATATTAAAGCTAAAGGCATAAGGAAATCAAAGCCTATAAAACAAATACTTTGGTCGAGGCAAGTGTTCACATCGACGTTTTCAGTTGTTCGAATCCACGGGGTTAATTTAGGACACTCCCTTGACCTGAGCTCAGATCTGAGCATGAATTGCGTCAGGTCGAATGTTAAATGCATTTGGGCAGATGTGTCAAAAGATATATACGTTTATTCTTTACCAGTTTTGTTAAAAATGACTGATTCTGAAGAAAAGATCAGCTCCCATGCAGGCTCTCCTCTTGTGAATTTCTGGTTGTTTGTAGCTCCTCTCTAGACGGCGCCACCGTATATCATTCAGCCTGATTACGCACATAAACTCAGGTGCGCCACCTGCAGTGTTACATGCAAATCACTCATACAACTAAATGTTGAACGTGAATCATGTGATAAATCAGCACAATTTCAAACTTTATCTTATTTTTAAAATCGGAATAAATTACGGAGACCTGTTCAACCGATGATGGATTTATTAAGCTAGTACGGGGCCTGTAGCATATGCTATAAACTAAACGCCGCCCTGGGTCTTATTCGGACCTTTTCACATACATGTTATAATTGCCTCTCCTTTATGTTTTTGTATCTGCAAATATTTCGTTCTTAAACATTTTGAATATACGTGAACGCCAGTAGAAATAAGCTTGCACCGGGAGCGGTCAGTCGCCACCTGGTGGCCGTACCGCTCAACTTCAAATGCCAAGATTTTTTCAAGCTCCAAAACCGGTGTTTCTTCTCCTTGTTTGGGAGTTGTCGCACATTAGTAGGTCGGAACTCTGGTCATTGTGCCTTAATTTGGTAAACCTACACTCGTGGACTTTGTTCACTCAAACACAGCACCGTAGCAACATATTTAAAACAGGGAAACTGGAGACAGTATGTCCGTGTGCATGGATGGTTTTGCTACGTCAAATGAACGAATAGTGTGAGATAATACACATATTATTGCGAATGTTTATGTATCTTTAAGTTATTTTAGTTCTACTCATTTCTATGTAGTCTGCATTTATTTAGATTTACCAGTAAACTCCATTGATGTATGAAATGATTGTAGTCTGCAGCGTTTTAAAATACGTCTAATTTGACATTGATAATGTGACGTACTCTGTCCTTGAACTCAGTCTGATTACCAAAATCTGAAAAAAGGTCTGTCAACCTGTTTGTGAATTACCCGGATGTTCTAAAACTGTGCGCCTTGATGGACAGGCACAGCTGGTTGATTTAATCACTTGCGATTAAATTTTCTTTTCATGGTATTCAGTTTAAAGTAATAAGGTAAAACTCTATGCGAGAATAGAAGTGTAATTGAATAATTAAGATAGATCCATTGTATTCTCAGTCTAGAACCCCCCCCCCCCCTTCCCCCTTTGAGCCGCAACTACCTTATTTTTAGTTTTTCAAACCATTTTTTTTGCGTCCTGGACCCCTTTTTTCCGAAAAAGAGGACCGTTCTTTAGGTTTTCTCTAAGTCTTCCTGAGTCGGACCATCCTCTTTTCAAAACCCTGGATCTGCCCCTGATTGCTTATATTTGTTTTAAAGCCAGGTCTGTATATATTTAAGCATGATGCGTTTTCTGTGAAAAGTACATAGATTTTTATTTTTGTTTAATTTTATGAACTCGCATAATTTTCGGCAAAACACATGCAAATGAAATAGTTTTATCTTCTTTGTAATTATAATGTTATCCGACTGTCCGATTTACCATAACTCGTGGTAGCCCATAAGAATTATTTTCCCACATGCGCATGTGATTCAGTCCTCGGCAACAGCGTTTAGGTTGGCTGAAACCAACAGTGGCCAATATTAATCATTACTAAATTTAGTTTTGTGATATATATATATATATATATATATATATATATATATATATATATATATACTTATACTGCGTGTAAGTAAACACAGTCCCCGTGACCGATTTTGCGAATGCGCGACAGATTTCAAACAAACAGTAGTCCAAAATAGTCCATACATCGACCTTCATGTCCTCTGATATACCTCTGCTGGATAAACATTACGGTCCATGGGCCGAATATAAATTAATTGTAGAACCTGTTGCTACCTATTTTTACGATAGGTCAAGGAGCCTCAGCTGAAAGGACACGCGAAGCACAGTGTGAGCCCGTGTACCGCAATACGCGATGTTTCAGCCAGCGGGAACATGTACTACATTTGTCAGGGACCAAGTCAGTCAGGGCATCTCCTGATTACAGGTGTCGTGGCCAGAGCGATGCATGCCCTGTGTTAATGCTGTGATCGAGCCCGGTCCACCTTTTTTAACACTCCTTTACAGAGGTAAGCCAAAGGTTTCAGGCCAATATAATATATTTGGCAGGTATCGTTCCAACTTATTTGAGAGAGAAGACGTTATTTTGCGTGTGTGTGTGTGTGTGTGTGTTTTTTTATTGCATTAAAATGGTTACGATATGTATAGGCGGCAATATGCCCATGCACTCGATATATAGATTACCAGTCAGGTGAAAGCTGATAGTTTTACTTTCAGGCCTACATGCTATTTCAAATTTACGTATTTGTCCCATCGAATCAGACTTCAGCTGTTCTTTAGTTTTGTGCAGTCTACGATCAAATACCTCTCATCATGACCATATTAATGATAATATATATATATATATATATATAAATATATATATATATATATATATGTGTGTGTGTGTATACCATATATGACATGAAGGTGTAAATGTGGATGGTTTCTTATCAGACTACAGTTGTCAAAGCATTGTAAAGTAAAAATAAACCAGAGACTTGTGCGTGTTTAAAATTAAAAAAGCAAGGCGCCATGCTGTGTATTATTATTATTATTATTATTATTATTATTATTATTATTATTAATATCAACTAAAAAATATATTAATTTGAATTGACCTTGCTTAATGTAAAACATAAACTGTAATTTATAGAAAGCCTTTTGGTTACTTCTTACCCCCCCCCCCCCCCTCCCAAAAAAAAAACAAAAAACCTTTTTATGATGTTAAAAATGGTGATAATTGAGATATATTTCTATGATAAAGAAAACTGTTTGTGTAGGCCTATACTTTCCTCCGAGGCCTTATATTTTTTTTTTCAAGCATGGAAAAAAATAAACATAGGCATACATTGGACAGTTTTATATACAGTATAGTTGACAGGAGTTGTTCCTTTAGCTCTTCCATAAATAACCACATGGGTTTTGTTCTGATGAATCATGAAAATGAAATTTTTAATTTGAACATTTCCTAGTCACCTAGACCGAGAACTGGTGAACACTGGTGAATTTCGCCACAGAACTGGTGTAGCATTATAAAAATAACGGGCGGTATATTTCATCACTGTATAGTGCGTACAATTTTGCCGTTTCAAACTATTTTTATGAAGCCGACGCGATACTGAATTTAAAGATTTTAAAGAGTAAATCGACCTCTCTGTGGCTGTGTTTCACAGAAAGAGGAGTATTACCCATTGGGCCACTGTCCCACATCACATCAGGATGAAGAAAGTAAACAAGTCTGGGTTAGAAGCGGTGGGTATACCTGGAGGTAGCCACCTGCGTGAAGCACTGACCAACTGTTCAGACCCTCTGCAGGCCATAGAAGAGTTTCAAGAGCAGAATGGTATTTTGCTTCCATCACTTCGTCCCGCACTGCCCTTTTTGGACCTCCATGGTGTACATCGTCAAGAATTCCACCAGTCTGTAATGGAGGAGCTTCGTGACAAACTGATCAGTCGGATCGGAGAACTTGCTGAAGGTGAAAATAAAAGCAAGACCAAAATGTTGAACGATTTGTTAGATAAGAGTTTTCCAGTTATTAAAAATAAAGCAATGAGGCCAGTTGTATTAGCTGTAATGCAGCATCTGCCGAAAATAAAGCAGGATTATTTACAGCGTGTCATGGATGATAAAGAGTTGTATAAAGAATGTTCAACGGAAGTGAAACGACAGATTTGGAGAGATCAGCGGACATTGTTTGGTGATGAAGTGTCTCCTTTGCTGTTTCAGTACATTGAGGAAAAAGACAAACTTTTGTATACTCCAGAAAATGCAGAATCATCCTTCTTTAACACAAATCCAAAAACAAGACGGCAGAGCCCAACTGTTCAGAAACTAGTTCACATGATAGGTGACAAAGTTGAACTGTATGATATGGTGTTGCAGTTTTTGCGTGAATTCTTCTTGCGGAGCAGGAACATGCATTACTGCACCTTGAGATCAGAGATTCTTATGGCACTTCATGACAAAGAAACACAGGAAATTTGTAACCTTGACCCTTGTCATAAGTTCACATGGTGTCTTGATGCATGCATACGAGAGCGATTTGTTGACTCTAAAAGATCAAGAGAACTGCAAGGTTTCTTGGATGGAATCAGGAGAGGCTCAGAACAAGTGCTTGGGTAATTTTTTTTTTTATGGCAAAGGTTTTTGCTTTTTTTTTAATTTACCTCAAGTGTTCAGCTTCCTTTGCAAAGTGTGCCAATGACAGTGACTCCGTGATGTGGGTCCCCTGAAACACCTAGAACACCGGTGGTGTGTTCCTGTGATGAAAAACTACTTCATGATTCAACTTTAAATTGAAGTCAAAAACTGACCTCAGTTGATAAATTATCTGTTAAATGTATCAGTGTAGTATTGTGGCAAAACTTTGTAATATTACAATGAAATGCCAGTGATATGTAGCTTGATATTGTGCCACCAGGGGGCAGCATCATTGCCAGAACTAATGGCTCTGGTGTTTGTTGGTGAATCAACTGCAACCTAAAGCATTTGTTTAACTTTTATTTCATATAGTTTTGTTACAGTGTTGCAGAGATATACTGAACAGAGGATAATTAATCAATATATGTTCATACTAATTAATGACAATTAATATATTGTAAAATTGAATGTGTCAGATATCACTTAACATTTAGTCTTTGTGACAACTGATTGAACAGGGGCAGCACTTATTGGTCTTATTGGCTTTAACATAATTTGATGATAAAATGTAACTTCCGACTATTATATGAGTGTGCCCACCGGTCCTTACAATAGTTAATTAAGTGTGATATGGTTAGATATAAAATTTTCTTTTCAAAGTTTTCCCATCTACAAACAAATTCTGATGGTTTGCATTTCTTTTTCAGGGATCTTGCTATGGTATTGAGTGATCCATTTGCAATCAACACAATTGCTTTGTCTGTTATGAGAGCACTTCAGCATTCTGTCAACACTGAAACACTGCCAAGGGTAATGTTTAATATTTTATTATTTTTTTTTAAATATTTTTTTTTGTTACCATGATTATGACAACTTAAAGAACTCATTGATTTCTTAGTGATACTATTAAACATAATATCACTTGTTTACACTATTCATAAAATGTGATAAATTTAGGACAGCTTAACAAAAAGATAGTAACAAATGGGTATTTCTGATACAAACAAAAAAAAAATTTACAAGAAACATCATTTTAGTAGACAGTGAATAAGTTATTACTGGTAAGTCCTGTATGTTTTGGTTACAATCTTGTGAACATATTTATTAAAATCATTTAAAAAATATTACAGGCACTGTATTATTGTCCAGTTTTCTTTATGTGGGTGTTGCACAGGTTATTTTTAGATAACAATATGAACGGCACATATGGCACTGTGGTGTTGTAAAATTCCTGACTTTGTTTTCAATTCTAGAATGTTTTACTTTCAGGAAAATGTAGAGGTTAAACTTCTGCTGAGGATGCTCTCTTTAGGACTCAATGCCTGGCAGATGATCGATAGTCAGGTCTTCAAAGAACCAAAGATCGTAGGTTCTGTTATATGCTCTGTATTTTTTATTGTTTACTTGAAGCTGTTAATCAGTAAAAATGAAACAATGCCATGCTACATCATTCGAATATCACACGTTGAAAAAAACAGTGATAATTAAACAGACACTAGTCTAGAGTTGTCCAGACTATTAAATTACCTTAAACAGAACATGTTTTCAGTGGCTCACAGAAAAAGATTTTAAAAAATATTTTGTGCATGCTATGCATTACCAGCAGTATACTGTAAATCAATTGTTTTGATATGGCACTGAGCCACTGACCATATACTAAGACTGCAAGTCTATTGTTCAGTGTCCGTATGTTATGCAAGGTGATATAAAAAATAATATCATAGTGACCTTATCCTGAATATGAATACCTTGATGCAATTTCCAAGGTCACAGAGGTGATAATGTTGAAAAGATTTTAACACAATAACTTGAAAAGATTTTGAGGCACAGTCACCAAATATGCAGTATTGATACATCTCATAAAGAGCTTGGTCAAGTTCAAATATGGATGACCTTAACATATTTTTCAAGGTCAGAGGCAATAATGCTAAAATGATGTAAATGCAATAACTTGAAAAGAACTTGAAACATAGTCACAAAATTGCATTGATAAAACTCATGAAGGCTTGGAACTTCGAATATGGAGGACCTTGATGCAGTTTTAAAGGTCATAATGGCAATCTTGTTCCAGCCACTTCCATAACAGGCAGGGGATATACCAGATCTGTTTCACTGATCAACTTTTTTTCCTGCTCATTTTGTTGATTGATTTTTAAAAAAATATTTTTATATTGTTGTATTTGTCATTAATTTTCAAATTATAACCAACTCTGCTGGGTGTCAGATATCTATATATTAACTGTATCTGCCAAAACAGAGTTCTGCTGATACTATGCTTTCAGTCGGACACCGCTGCATAGGTTTCCGGAGAACTCCTCAGTAACCATTGGGCTGAATTTTTTAAATTTCAGAATTATGATCGGGTTACAGGTGAACTCCTGTGCCCTCATTTTTGGTTGACCTCTTACCTTTCCTCTCTGCCCAGTGTCCATTTGTGCATCTGTATCCACACATAAACCCATATATCCCGGAACCATTTTACTGATCAGGCTAAAAATTTGCACAGATGTAGCCCTTGGATAGCTTTATAACATACACTAGAAATGGTGGCGCCATATGTAACCATTTTTGCACAGCGTCCATCTGTTTATCTGCCTTGGGATAAAATCACTCATATCTCTGCATTGGTTGGACTTATCCACCTGTATTTTTGCATGTGTATACATCCTGGATAGCTTTCTTGATTTTATGACAGCTAGCACCATCTATATTCACGTTTAGGCTGCAGACATACAGGCTTATATCTCAAGACTGGTTTGACATATCCTTTTAAAATTTTGCATTTGTATAGATCTCACATAGCTCTTAATCATACGCAAAACTGGTGGCACCACCTGCAACCATTTTTGCACAGCTTCCATCTCTTTGTCTGCTAGGGGATAAAATCATTAATATCTCGGCAGTGGTTTGACTTATCTTAGGTTTATACATCTCAGATAGCTTTCTGGATTTTGTTGCAGATGGCGCCACCTACATTTATGTGTACACTGCAGACATCCAGCCTTATATCTCAGGACTTGTTTGCTGTATCCTCCTGAAATTTTGCATATGTATAGATCTCAAATAGCTCCTTATCATATGCAAACTGCCACCTGCAACCATTTTTGCACAGCTTCCTTCTGTTTGTCTGCTGTGGGAAAAAATCACTTGTGTACAAGCAGTGGTTTAACTTATCTGCCTAATATTTTGCATATGTATACAATTTGGATAGCATTCTGGATTTTGTGGTAGGTGGCGCCACCTACATACACATTTCGGCTGCAGACATCCATGCTAATATGCAACACACCTCATCCATTTCCCATTGCCACTCAATCCATGCCTCACTTCACCCATCCCATTCTGATTTCGGCGGATACACGTAGTCACTTCTCGACTTCCTGTATTCTAGTTGTATTATATTATATTACAGTCATAACTGGCTGTTAAGATATTTGAGGGAATTAAGAAATCTCTGTTGTAAATTCAATATTTCATGCCTGAAATACTGTGGGGGGTTCAGACTTAGGAACAGACCCCTTCTGCTCTGATTATATGGTGCCCCTTTCTAAGACAACCCTTGCTATATATTTACAGGAAGGAGGTGTTATTGCTCGTTTCCTGCCCGGTATCACTGCCATGATGGTGGATGATCAGTTCAGAATGGTGTGTTCACGTCTACCAGATGAGGCCACTCCCAGGGTAAGATTTATATTCCTCTCAACCAGCTTCCCTATCAGGCCTGCATCATTACACATATCTTCACCAGTAAACTAGGCTAACACCTCCTCCACCAATAAACCAAGCTAGCAAGCTTTCCACCTATAAACAAAGCTAACAAGCCCTCTCCCAGTATACCAAACTAACAATCCCTCCACCAGTAAACAATGATAACAAGCCCTCCACCAATAAACACTGCTATCAAGCCCTCCACCAATAGACCAAGCTAACAATCCCTCCACCTATAAACAAAGATAACAAGCCCTCCACCTATAAAGCAAACTAACATTCCCTCCACCTATAAACAAAGATAACAAGCCCTCCAAAAGTTAACACTGCTAACAAGCCCTCCATCAATAAACAAAGCTAACAAGCTATCCACCATTAAACAAAGCTAACAACCCCTCCACCAATAAACCAAGCTGACAAACCCCAAAGCAATAAACAAAGCGAACAACCCCTCCAACAATAAACCCAACTAACAGGCCCTCCAACAATAAACCAAGCTTACAAGCCCTCCAAAAATAAACCAAGCTAACAAGCCCTCCCAAAATAAACCAAGCTAACAAGTCCTCCACCAATAAACCAAGCTAACAAGCCCTCAAACAATATAGCAAGCTGACAAGCACTCAGAGAGCTCATACTAAACCTGTAGGTTCCAAAAGGCATTTTGAAAGCTCATATCTCCACCAATAAGTATATGTTATTAACTGGCCCTTTCTGCATTGCCTTCATATCAGCCTGAGGGTGAGATATCAGCCTGAGGCCCAAGGGATGATAAGTCTACCAGAAGGCCAGTATGAAGACAATACCCAAAAATCCTGTTCATAATATTTTTATTAAACAGCCATGCATGTCACATACACAACCAACCATGACATTCACTCTATTTTCACAAGGTACTCCAATGAAACTCTCCAAAAGCGCACATGCTCAGCACCTTCACACATTCAGAGACATTGTTGCCTGTTTCATTCCCAGGCTATGCACCACAGAATAAAGAAATGTCACACACCATGTGATGACTGTTGATTCAGGGGCGATGAGTCACTATGCACAGTGAGATCACATAAATCTTGATGCTTCTTACTGAGGGCTGGGATGATATGAGACCACAGTATTTAATAAATATATAAACCATACAACACACAGGAATTGATATGAAACTTGAATGACATGTCGTATCAAGTATTCTTGGGGACTGGCTTCTGTGGCTAGGGGTAAGAGCACAGGACTCAAAGCAGGAAGATCATGAGTTAGAATCTCAGCCGAGGCGATGAGTATTTTCATGGATGGCCCCCTCCCAGGGTGAGCAATCTGCAGGCTTAATGGGAAGCCTGTGCCAAAAGGCTGTTTCACTGATAAACAAGTGTGCCTTTCGGGGGTTCCTCCGTGGTACAACCCAGCAATGGGGACGATTACTCATCCAGGGCCCACAGGGGAAGTAGTCACCAGGCCTGGTTGATGCCAGGAAATAACATGAGAGGAAGTGTGTGATACTGCCCTGTCAAGTAGTCTGTAACTGGAATGGAATTATGCAGATTTACATATACGTAGTTAAGTTAGCATTAAAAAAATGGAGAGGGTTACCTCCAAAAAAAATTAAAGAAAATTTTATGAAAAAGTATGCTTGGGGATCTGTATCTGTGAGATAATATGTGTGGCTTGTTAATAAACCAAATTTATTGACTCCAGCAAGCCCTCAGACAGCACACAGCAATCAGTTAAATTTTAAGATCACAATTATGATTCCTTAAAGGATTGTAATCAATGTCATTGATTTCTGATTACAACTACTTGATGTCTGATGTGTTTCAGATTGAACCTCCACCTGAGAGTGTATTTGGATATGCCAGCCGAGACCTTGTATGTTCTGTGGTATTGGTATATTATATTCTACAAGTCAGCAGACAGAAGGACGCTTTGGGGTTGTGTCGTATCCTGCCTGTTCTCCTGACTTGTGACTCAGACACAGTTTTTGGGGACACCACGCTTCATTCCATTGTAACCAACCTCGCTCAGATGTACGAGGATTTCTCAGATGAAAGTTTCTGCAGCATTGTGCTGGACAGGTTCTTTGTTGTAAGTGTTAGCCGTATAAATATGAATTTTTTTCTATGCATAATATTGTTTAATCGTGGATTTTACAGAGTTTGCTAAAATTTCATTACAATGTAACAGCTGTTCAAGGGATACACTTAAAGTAACCACTGGGAGTAGTGTGTTCTGTGTTTAGCTTTGTATGTAAAGAACATCAGCTTCTGCACAGGATTACAAGCTCTTTAATACTGTATATTGAATTTGACCAATAAATACTTCTCTAATGTTAGGGCCCAACTCATGATTTTATGATTTTTGACAAAATGTTCGTAAACTTTGTAAGCAATCATAAGCTGCCATCCCTTTGAATAAGAAAATTATCACATCAATTACGTCAATCAAAACTGAATACAAAATAATTTGACATTATTGAATGATGGATCTTGTACAACACAACTGAGATGTTCAGTCATTCAAATAAGGGATTAATAAAGTCAGGCAAATATGGTCTGAGAAGGGACAGGATTGTGGGAGGGGGGAGTAGGGGCCTAGGGGACTGCATGGTGATACGAATCTCAGAAGACTCTTAGGCACTTGTTACGTTGAATGCAGTCATCCCATTTGTTTCTGGACATTCAAATTTCTGCATATTTAAATGTAACCATGAAGATATATACAACTCTTTTGGATAGGAACTATTTATCAGGTTATGTTTTGGTGTAACAACTAAAAAACGCACAGACTTAACACAGCTGAGTAATTCTCTGTTTACTTGAGCTGTAGAAATCTTTCTGTGTGTGTTATTCTTCTGGCTGTCCAGCTGGCTATTTGTTGGGGGAACATAGTTCATAACTTGCTGGGAAAGATTGGTAGACATGGTTGGTGAAGTTAGAAAAGCTAGTCTTAAGTGGTAAAACTGTAATTTTGACATGCAACCTGTGTCATCTTGGTTTTAATATACAAGTTAAATGGCAGCCTCATGTGCAGTTAAAAAAAATGGTGATAAATAAACCTGTAAACACTTGGGGATGAGACACAAAAGTATTCTGAGAGAGTCGGATGGCAAGGGACTTGAATTGGCAAAGTTTAGGATGGAATAACACTTTATTTTGGACCACACCCAAATCCTCAAATTAAAGTAATTTTGATTTCTATATCTGTATATATCATGAATGAACTCTATCAGTTATCTAAACTTGCTTTTCCAGCCTAATTTGTCCCGGGAAGAAGTTTTACGGCACACCCTGCGCCTGATGTGGTGGATTCATCATGTACTGCCAGCTGATAGGAAAGAAAAGATGATGAAACAACTCAAGCCAAATGACCAGGTGATCATATAGGCATACACCAAGCACATGAAAATTCATACAGGTTCAAATGTCTGGATTCAGCCTCTTTTGGGTGTCATTTTTTGTTGCACAAGTGAAATAAGGTGGAAAGCTGAGGCCTGTGAATCTTAGTTTTCTGGGTCAGGAAATGATTAATTGTAATATATATAATCAGGGCTTGTGATTGTTCAAACCGGTCCAACAGTTATTGTGAAACATTTACGAGGATTTATTTCATAGTAAGGTTATTTTATTTACATACATACATGAACTTTCATTCCTACTGGTTGCATTATACCTGGTCTCCAACCTCTCTGCATGCCCTGTTCATGGTTCTCATGCCCTTAAAAGTCATGAATTGTGAAATTTTAAATTAATAAAAAAGTCATGATTTTAAAAAGTCTTGAAAAAGTCATGAATTTTAAGAATGTCTGAAATTGTCAGAATGCCTGAATTATTCTTAAACCCAAGACTATGTTATTTTTCCTGAGTAAAGGAGACAGATGCAGTATTTATAAAAACTGATATTTTTGTTGCAGCATAGCCCAAGTGTTCACAAAGTGTACCAGCAGCTTGAAGAGCGGATTTCATCATACCAGCCAGCCACTCCTGAGGAACATCCAAAGATTGACTCTCCCCTGATGAATGTCCCTCCACCAGTACCTACATCATAGATACCAGCAGATTAAGAAGCTGTCTTATATAACTGGCCTGCCATTCCGAGGAACATCCATAATCGACTGTCCTCCACGTCTGTGTCCCAGGACTGTTACTTGCAACAGGAGACTTTCATAAAAAATGTTGGACAGGGAATTGCATTAAAGGACTTCAATCATAAGTGTTCATGCTAAAATTCTGCCTGCAGTACATCTTTGATTTAAATTCATCTTAAGGCATTTGTTGAGGACCACATTTCTTTAAGATACTGCCATGTTATAATGGTGGATTTATTGTCTGACATTTTGTTTGCTGTGAGAATTCAGACTCAACTATTCTCAGTACTGTTAATGTATAATTAAATGCAGATAGCTTTTACTAAGGAGTACATGCAAGTGGTAAACAACAATTTCTGTCCAGTAAGGAAATTTCAAAAACAATTTTATACACGTCAATTTCAACCTAAAACAACAATGCAGTTGAATATTCCCCCACCCAGTGTGTGCTGCCATCTTCTGGCAATTCTGTAAATTAAGTCACTGACCACTATGAAGTTCACACATTCACTCAACTTTTGACCACCATGAAGTTCACACATTCACACAACCTTTTTCTGAGAGAAAATGTGGGATTTTGATTACTTTTGAAGAGTTAATGTGATGTTGAATGGTTTTGTTTTGATAGAACTTAGAAGATATGTATTTTTCGGGATAAAGACCTTTTTTATT
Organism: Sipunculus nudus; assembly: GCA_026874595.1. Lineage (NCBI taxonomy): Eukaryota > Metazoa > Annelida > Sipuncula > Golfingiida > Sipunculidae > Sipunculus > Sipunculus nudus. The sequence goes on from CM049310.1 coordinate 38,431,765, forward strand.
GATTCAAGGAGAAGTTATATGAAATACAATTTTGTAAATATATGTAACCACTATCAAGAAGCTTGTTTCTTTGCATGTTGTTGTCTGTAGACACGTTTTTGTACTCAGACTACTGCATGTCAAGTTTTACTAATCACTATCAAATATCAGTAAAGTGCATAGGGTGATGAGCTGTCACTCAAAACGAAATGAAGAACATTGGCTTTGTGTATTCCTCGCTTGGCTGGTAAACCGTTTTGTCTTCTAGCACAGGGTCTCATCTGATTGGACCAAAATACAGTGCTTCCCTCTGGTGTAGAGATTTAGGATACAAGGTTATAACAAAAAGCACTTATGATATAGGTAGTTGGCCTATGGGTAAAGTGCTGTGTAAAGAGTGTAAGAAGTGATTTGTCTTAAGATCTTTATTGATATAGATCAGGATCACTTATAAGGTAACAGAATTTAAGTGATATTCCAAGAGCAAAATCATGTGGCAAATAGTGGACTCAGGTGCTGTGTCCACCCTTAGTACTTAGATTATATATATTTAAACAGGTTAGAGATAGATATACAGGCCATATCAGTAGCTGTGGAGGTAACTGCAGAATTAGGTATTACTCTGTTTACATAACAAAGTACTCAAGTTCATAATTTTACACTCACAGTTTGTGATATTTACTCAGACTCAAGGACTCCTTTGAACACTGGATTCAGCTATCCTAAAACTGTTTTTACTTGAAAAACATCTTGTTTGTTCATGTTAAGAAATGTACCTTGTGTGTATATATATATAAAGAAATGTATCGGATATAGGGTAGAAACGTATTAAAGAATTATGTTTATTATATTTAAGAGTTTTAGTAGTTTTTTTCGAAAACCAAGCCTGTGTCACATATTTTGTCACAGACTACACAAAAGATGAAGACATCTTTTACTACTTAATAATATGCACATATTTTTTTTTGTTATGTAATTCAGATATGCCTATTTCAACTGACATAGCATATTTACAGTTGACATGCATGGACCATGAACACATACAATAAATGCAAATATCAGGATTAAGGTAGTTCCTTAATAATAACTAACATTTTACATTTACCTTTCTGGAAATTCTATCCTCTGGTTTAACAGGACATTCATATGCCAGAGCATATGTATTTCACCATTGTCTAAATTGGGATATTGAAATCTTGTCAGATAATTATGTAAAGTTCTGATCAAAACATTTATGGTAGCAGTTCAACATAGTCATCTAGAGAAATTCAAATCACAAGGCTTATATTCTGTAGAGAAATTATTTTATTAATCACTTCTTTGTTAACCATTGTATGCACAATTAATATGGGTACAACATGCATTGTAATAAAGTGGGGACATAAAATATAATACAGAAATTGTCTTTCACGTCACATGATGGAAATGGCCTTTTGAGATTCATGCACTCAGTCACGTCCAAGGCATTTCAAAAGTTTTAAAATCAGTCCGTAATTTTTTCTCAGTTTCATTTAAATAATTTGAATTTTTTAAAGTATTTTTGTATTTCTTCTTTTGGGTAAGGCTTGGTTGCTATACAGGTAGGTATATTTTCAGGTTGTTCTATCCATAATTTGTGATCTATGTTGTTTTCCACCAAGGCCTTTGCAGTTGTTGCCAAGCTTTCTTCATCTTTTGCCTGAAAATAAAAGAAGAGAATTAAAAAAATATATATATTTTTTTAAATTGCAAGCTCTATTTTGTTGATGAGTGCTTGTGTATTTGTAAGATCTGTTATGAGACAAAAATGACATGAAGTACTTCTTTTGAAACTGTCCTGACTGGCATGATCAAAATTTGATTAGTGAAACTTAAAAAATTTTGATCCACTGTGATAGTATTTACCTGTGAAAGACTTAATAATGCCGACTTACCATAAAATCATTTTTTATCTGCAAGAAAGCTCAGGGCACTGTGTCTACTTGGTTATATGATTGCAGCTCTATTCTTTTTAGCCGAGATGACATTGCTATAGCAATGGGTCTTTCTCTGTCATTTCTGTTCATTAACAAGGCACAAAACATAACCATCTGACCTAGAAAACTCTTGCTTAAGATTCTGATAGGTCCTTTGGGAAAATCACATTACAAACCAGAAATTAAGTCACAGAGACCAATATTTTATCAGCTACTAAGCAAAAACATGACAGAAAACACACAGAGGTATACAGTTTGGTACCTGGGTCTATGTTCAATCCAATTCTATTAAATGCAAAATTGTTCAACAAAGTTCAAAGATTCATGTATAATACATTTCTTTTAGGTTGCCAATTAAGTCATATTCTCATGTCTGCATCTACCAAGAAGTGATTCCAAAAGTGGCAAAACAGGCATGTATTTCCAGTAGTTCATCAAAATTAGTAATTTATAGAAATTTGCCAAAAAATACCAGCATATCCTTCTTCCCTGTTCTGAAATATAATATATATGAATAAAAATTCTTTAAATGATAAAAGTTGAAAAATATGGGAAAATGTCCATACCTTGAAAAGTTTAAAAGGTATAAATTTGTTATAAAAAAGTTTTAAAAAGTATGAACTGTATAAAGCATTGTTCAAATATTAGTTTAAAATATATAGGTATTCTATACGAGCCCCAATTTACAAAGGATTGATTTTGCAACTCTTGGGCCAAGTATTCGGTGTTGACAGATTATTCCTACGAATGACATACTGAAAAGGGCGGGGCTAATAGGCTAAGATTAGAATTGTCTGGGCGATAAATGATGAAATTACCTCTAAGACGACTTTGTGCATTCTGTCAAGATCTGCTACATAAACTTTTGTGTTTTCGTCATCATGAAATAAATGGATGACTGCTGAACATGCGTGGCAAGCTTGTGCAATGACCGCCCCTACTGGCCACTTAAGCGCATGCATCAAATCGCCTCTGACAACCACGTACTGGACCATGGGCGCTGCCATCTTGATGATATCGCAGAGAGTTCACACCTGCTAAGTGATTGGGTAAAATAACTCCCATGTTTACGTGACGTAACGCACAGTACACAAGTGTTGACATCTCGTAGTGCTTGGTCGGATGACAGGCCTGAATGATGTGATATACTTACTTCATTTGGATACTAAATAGTAATTACAGAAGACCAAAGTTAGCAAAATAAAGGTAAGTATTTCCTTTTATAAAGTTTGGTGTCAAGAAATGTTACTTGAGTCATTTATATACATCCTTGGACTGTCCCTTCAGCACATTTTCTGTTTCTCTTTAAACCACTTCAGTGGGCAGTAAGCAGGTAAGTGTAAGTTTAACAGGGGCCACCTGTGTCTTTTGCCACAGTCAGTGCATATTCATAATTCAGGAAGTTTCTTTGCGAGAACATATCGTCCTTCATACAATTTACTGTACAATATGTTACATTGGTAGCACGAGTATTTGAAGATATGCTGTATTTTGGATGAAACTTGGGGACATTTCTGTTTTTTGACCAACTGTAAAAATTAATGATAAAACTAGAAATAATTATGATTTATATTAATAACAAATAATGGAATTGTTTTATTTTTTTTTACAGTGAGTTAAAAATACATCTTTTACTCTAAATGAATATTAAAAAATACATTTTAATAACTAACACCAATTGCTCACTGGCCTGGCACTCTTCATGGGTATAGGGCTGTATGCCAGCAGGGTGTAAGCAAAATATAACAACATTGGCTCCAGGATGGTCCTCACTGACCTAGTGGGTGACATGTTCTTATTTTGCTGGAGAAGGTAACATGGCTACCATAAAAGTCTTGATGATTGAGTGGAAACAGAGCCTGAGGTCATATAACCTTTTTATTTACTAAGACTACACATCTTTAAGAATTTCAGAACAATAGAATTTACCCTATTTATTAGTTTTTTTGTTAAATAAACATACATGTCTGTCATATTTATGAATATCAATGTCTACTTAAAAATAAACTAACAGTAAAACGAGCAACCATGCAAAAAATATATTAATATCAAATAATGGAATTATTCTATGAATATATTTTACTTTAAAGAAGCGATATGTATTTTAAATAGATTTAAGGCTTTTTATTTTTGTTTGGAACTTTTGGTTTCATGTATGTACATGCAGGGGTTGAAATCTTAAGGGGCCTTCAGGCATGATGCCCATATTTTTGGGTGTGGCCATAACATTTCTAATACTAACAGGCCTGAGTGGCCTGTCGAAAATCCACCCCACATGCAAAGCCTCAGGCCAGTAAGTGTAAAAGATTTCCATTGTATCATGCTGAGGGTTTCAGCGACCCCAAAAAAGTGGCTGTTAAATGTCATTTTCTTCCAGAGGAACATCTAAAAACACCCTCATTTTACCACCTAATTTGTATGGGATTCATTTTCGATCAATTCCTGTTGCACTTGTGTGCACAATTAAACTCTTACATTGAAGGATGGCAACACCTAACTCAGGGAGTGAAAAACGTTTACAGACACCATTCATGTAGGACTTGCTTCACTCGAGTCCAGACATGGACTCAAGTCCAGACTGGACTCACTGGTGTCCACCTTTTAGGGACTCTACTTTGACTTGAGGGTCTTGGATTTTAACTTGTACTCAGACATAGGGACTCAAGAAATCTGTCCAAGTCCATCCTGAGTCCAATAGCAAAAATATTTTTCATATATTATGAAGACTTATGTATATGTATGTGCGAACTGCTTACAGTATCAGACTTGCACTTGACTCAAATGGTGTGGACTCTGCTACATTGCTGACAGAGTTAGGCAGACAGAAAGAGACGCATAAAGGTGATATATATTATATATATGTCAAGGCCCAGATTAGAATCTGGTCCAATTTAAAACTGGGCCAGCCCAGATTAAGATTTTGATCTGGACCAGCCCAGATCAAAATTTTAATCTGGGCCAGACCAGTTTTAAACTGGGCCAGCCCAGATTAAAATTTTGATCTGGGCCAGTCCAGATTACAATCCTGTATTGAAGACTTTAGGATTGAAATCTGGTCTGGACTGTTTTTAAACTGGGCCAGCCTAGATCAGAATCATAATCTACACTTAGGCTGGCTTCGGTTACACTATATTAATCTAGCTGGCCTTTAATCAATTCAAAGAATTTGCAAAATATTGTGAGTCCATAATAATTAATATCTTATCAATTTATTCCATATTCTGTTAAAATGCCCATGGATGGACCCCTGCCATATTTATGTTGTTGTTTAACCTCTTATGTGAAATGACTAATATATAATTGATAAAATGATCATGTTAAACATTGGTATTTTACAGCTAAATCTACAAATATAACTTGCAGGACATTTGCATTAATTCAACAAACCAGAACAAACTTCAATAAATAATTATTAATATATTTTGACTAATGTCAAGCTTGTTATCCAAGACCTGTCAATTCATAATTACCAAGGTTGGGGTCTTTGGTCTGTCATCTTTCTGTCCAGCCACCCATAAGAAAATTTTGCACATATAGTAATGCTGGACCTTGAACTTATAACTAAAAATTCAGGAAGGAAGGCCCTTGAAAAATCTATTTAAGATGATAAAAGCAAGCCAGATTCTGTTAAGGATTCTGATCTGGGCTGGCCCAGTTTAAAATCAGTCCCGACCAGATTTCAATCCTGAAGTCTAAACCTCAGGATTGTAATCTTCACCGGTCCAGATCAAAATTTTAATCTGGGCTGGCCGGGTTTTAAATTGGGCCAGATTCTAATCTAGGCCTCAACATATATATTGATTTAGTTTGACACATATTAATAAGTTTTTTTGCATGATCACAAGAATAAATTTGTGTCACACAATTACAAACATTAGTGTACTGTAAGTATAAATTATTAAAAACCTCTTCTTATATCTGTATCTGCCTGTGACCAGGGAGGATATGAAAGCTTGTGTACAGGTGTCTCTGCAGTCTACCTACTGTATATTTTTCAAGCACCATGTTGCTCACCTGGGTCTAGCATGACTGTAACTCAAAATTCTTTATTATATTGTTTATACATTTTTGGAAATACATTGGTTTCAGTATGTTGATTAAGTGCACAAAGTTCATTCATGAATCATGCAAATGTAGTATATTTATAAAAGATATAACTTTATACAAAATATGAAAAACGAATGAATAAAAACAAAAGTATATCCTTGTTGCATGATGATATGGAGTACCCCATACTCTAGAATATTTATGAGGCCAATTAGCATCAGTCACTTATCTAATTGTGCAAACTGGTGTGTGTATATGTACTATGTGTATGTATGGTTACCAGTGGCTTTTAACTTGAACTGAATCATGCATGTCATGAAGAAGGTCTGCAATTAGTTGGACAACACAAAGGCCTTGACACCTTTCTCTAGGCAACATTTCAGTTATAGATTCAATTATGTTACATGAATTATCACAGTGAATAGTTTTCTTTCAGTTTATAGACCAAACTTTGCTCTTCACAATATGATGTTATGTAAATGTCACTGTGGAATTAACTTGTTGAACATATCTTTGACTTTAACTACATTACAGGTTACAAATACTTATACTTATATTTGGCCTAATTACATTCAGTAGAAATGTAATCAATTTATGGTTTTTCTGTTGCCCTTGACCTGAATATGGGACTGTTTATTAACACATTAAAGCTGATGTCTTGTATTGATGTCTAGTTTATTTTCCATGGTCCATTTTTAGTCCAGCCTACAATATAAACTGCTTCAAAGTTAATTAAACATTTTGAGTTACTGTGTGAAACTAAAAGCATTTATACCTAGTTTGAAATCTTATTTGAAAAAGTTTTCTAACTCTGTGTTGGAGCAGTATAAATGTATATTATTAATTATTACATTTATGTTTTGGTTATTCATTTGAATTAATTAAATTCATTTCAAATATTTTTACTTTAACTATAACAATAACTATTTATTTCATATAGCGCAATTTTTACACATATGTTTTAAATGCGCTTTACAACTAAACATCATAATTAAAAATAGAACCACATTTTTACAAAATTATCAGTTACACTCAAAAGTTAAAATAGTTATATCGGTAAAAATAGGATAAAATATTTAGGTATAGTATTTTCTAAAAAGGTAAGTTTTAATGTCCTTCTTAAATTGTTCAAAATGTGATATTGCTTTCAGTTCATCTGGAATGCTATTCCATAGCTCTGGACCACAAACACTGAAAGATTGCGAAGCAGATGTTTTCCCTTTTGAAGAGGGTACTACAAGCCTTCTTACACACCTGTCAGATCTAAGCCCTAATCTGCCTTGTTTCTGTACCTCTATCAATTTCTTAAGGTAGTCTGGTGTGGAGCCTTCTAAACATTTGAAAACAACGGTCAAGACTTTACGTTCTATGTTAGCACAAATAGGTAACCAGTGTAATGCCCTACGAGCTTCAGTTGCACTTTCATATTTTTCCTTGATTAATACTAATTTTGCTGCAATGTTTTGCATACTCAGTAGCTTTTTAATTGATCTTTCTGGTTGGCCAAATAAAATTCCATTGCAATAGTCAAGGTGAGACAGGACTAGTCCAGGACCTAATATGTGAGTTGCTTCCATAGTGAGTATGGATCTGATTTGCTAACTCTGTGAATATTTTGCATTGCAGTTCTACATTTCAATGAAATGTGATGTTTGAAATTTAGCTGCTTGTCCATCCAAGCTCCCAAGTATTTAATAGTATCTGAAAGTTCAACTGTTCTCCATTTACATTTAGCTGAGATGATGTGCACTTTAATAACTGTCATTTGTGATCAAACATAATGAATTCTGTCTTGGAACTATTCATTTTTAGTCTGTTTGAGTCCATCCACGTTTTAATGTCTTTCGCACAAGTTTCCAGATTTTCGGATGGTGGCTTTCTCTGCTTGACGATTGTTAGCACTGAGTGAACACTTAATGGCATGGTCATCTGCATATCCATGAATTTGGATGTCTCCTGGAATAACTTCCTGTATATTGTACTGGCATATGCCAGGTAAAGGTTTGTTCCTGCACAACTTCCTTGGGGAACCGAAAAAGTAAGGTCCATATTCCTAAAAAAATTTCTCACCTATTTTAACTTTACATGATCAGGGTCTTAGGTAATGGTCAAACCATTCCAGAACTTTTCCGTTTATTGTATAGCACTTCTAATAAATTGAGTGATCAACCGTGGTAAATTACTCACAGGTCTGTAATTTGAAGATATTAATTCAAGACCAGTTTTTAGCTCAGCTGACTGTAAGTCATCTGAGCTATAGCGATCACTCCTTGTCCGTCGTCTGTCTGTGCGTCCGTCCGTCCGTCCGTCTGTCCGTTAACCTGGCACAAATCGTAACCGCTGGACCTAGAATCTTGTAACTTAACATTCTGAGAGGTCCATGAAAAATCTCCTTGGAAACCATAAAATAGGTCTCTGTTACCCATATCCTTCGAGCTATGGAACCCCAAAGTACCCCCCAGAATATTCAAAAATTTCATACAAAAACTTCAATTTCTCATTAACTACATCACTGATGGTCATGATTTTTTGCATACATATTGATCATGAGAAGTTTCATCAGTGTCTGCAGACTGGTGGCGCCACCTGTATTTTTCAATTTTTTACGAATTTTTCCCTCTATTTTTGATACCTTTAAAAATGTGAACATCTGTTAACAGGGCACAAATCGTAAAAACTGGACCTAGAATCTTAATTCTTGACACACTGAGAGACCTATGAAAAGTCTCCATGGAAACCTGAAATTAGATCTCTGTTACTCATATCCTACAAGCTATGGGGCCCCAAAGTACCCCCCCAGAATAGTAAAAAATTTCATACAATAACTTCAATATCTCATTAACTACATCACTGATGGTCATTATTTTTTGCATACATATTGATCATGAGATGTTTCATCAGTGTCTGCAGACTGGTTGCGCCACCTGTATTTTTTTATTTTTTACGAATTGTTTTCTCTATTTTTGAAACCTTTAAAAATGTGAACATCTGTCAACAGGGCACAAATTGTAAAGACTGGACCTAGAATCTTCATTCCTCACATAGTGAGAGACCTATGAAAAGTCTCCATTAAAACCTGAAATAAGGTCTCTGTTACCCATATCCTTTGAGCTGTGGGGCTCCCAATAACCCCCCAGAATAATGGAAATTTTGATAAAAACAAACTGAAACATCTCAATAACTACAACACTGATGGTCATGATTTTTGGCATACTTATTGATCAAGAGGTGTTCCATCAGTTCCTATAGACTGGTGGTGCCACCTGTATCTTTTTCAAATTTTTACAATTTTTTTTTCTCTACTTTTGAGACCTTTAAGGATGTAGTTAACTGTCAACAGTGTACAAATCGTAAAGACTGGACCTGGAATCTTCATTCTTGATACACAGGGAGACCCATGAAAAGTCTCCATGGCAACCTGATATTAGGTCTCTGTTACCCATATCCTTTGAGCTATGGCACTCCAAAGTACAGCTCAGAATAATGGAAAAATTGATACAAAAGCTTAAGTATCTGAACAACTAATGCAGAGATCACCATAATTGTTTGTATGGATATTGATCATGGAGTGTTTCATTAGTTTCTGCAGACTGGTGGCACCACCTGTATTTGTTCGGGTTTTTTAACGGATTTTTTCTCTATTTTTGAGACCTTTAAAGATATGAACATCTGTTAACAGGGCACAAATCATAACAACTGGACCTAGAATCTTCATTCTTGACACACTGGGAGACCCATGAAAAGTATCTGTGGAAACCTGAAATTAGGTCTCTGTTACCCATATCCTTCAAGCTAAGGGACTCCGAAGTATCCCTCAGAATAATGGAAAATTTGATACAAAAGCTGAAGTATCTGAACAACTAATGCAGAGATCACCATGATTCTTTGCATGGATATTGATTATTGAGTATTTCATCAATTTCTGCAGACTGATGGCACCACCTGTATTTGTTTGTTTTTTTTTTACAAATATTTCTCTCTGTTTTTGAGACCTTTAAGGATGCTGTCATCTGTTAATGTGGCACAAATTGTAACAACAGGACCTAGAATCTTTATTCTTGTCATGCAAGGAGGCCCACGAAAAGTATCTGTGGAAACCTGAAATTAGGTCTCTGTTACCCATATTCTTCAAGCTATAGGACTCCGAAGTATCCCTCAGAATAATGGAAAATTTGATACAAAAGCTGAAGTATCTGAACAACTAATGCAGAGATCACCATGATTCTTTGCATGGATATAGACCATGAAGTGTTTTTATTAGTTTCTGCAGACTGGTGGAACCACCTGTTTTTTTTTTAAAGTTTATGCATTTTTTCTCTATTTTTGAGATATTTAAATACAGTCACAATCTTGGCCTGTTGGTTAATCTGTTTGATGCTTCAGTTGAATGGGTATATACTACCATTCAGATGATAAAATTTCCTTTGCTGAATCTCTTCCCAGTCAGCTGAGCGTCATGACCCAACTTCTGGGAAATCTCCCTTCCACCAATGAAATGTTAATAATGTCTGTTATTTTGCTGATCACTGTTGGAAGCATTTTCTTCAGAAGAATAGTCGGCAGTGCATCTGTTTCACAGCTCTTACTTGGCAAACTATTGATAATGGCTCTTACTCTCTGAGATAGATGCCTGTAGTTATTTAAAGATTTTACATGTTTTCTTGTTGGCTGATATTGTGGAAATTTGTCCAGACTTGATCTTATTTTGTTTATTTTACTCAGGAAAAAGTCAGCTAGTTCCTCATCACATAACCCTTTGGCAGTGGATTCAATCCACTGGATTGTCTTTATTAACACCTGTAATCTCAGTGACAAGCTTGTACAGTTTCTTTGTGTTATCTCCGCATTCCTCTAACTTTTCACTTAGTGTATTTATTTTTTATAATTTAAGCATGTTGTTATATTTCACCCATTCTACTTTCAGAGATTTCAGTGTTGAATCTGTCATGTATTTTTTCCACAACCTCTCTCTGTGTCTTAGTTTTCTTTTTTGTTCTTTAATGTTCTTTAATACTTTTATATTCATGAAAGATTTGCAGAACCCAAATAGTATACCAATGAACATGATGGCCCTGGTGATTAACCAGAAAATTAAGTTCTGTGAAAATATCCTGGAAAAAGTTCAAAATTATTGTCTTGGATATTTTCCTGTTGTATGCAGCTGATAGTTATGTGCAACATGAAGTGTTCCCTTACATGTACAGGTCTCTGTGAGACTCATGGTGACTTTTTACCATTTCAGACAAAATATAAATAGCTCTTTGGGCGATTATATTTGACTGGAACTCAAAGTGACTTTTTATATGCCCATCATATGACGGGAATATTATGGTATACCCATCGTCCGTCTGTCTGTTAATTTTTAGTGTTGCCGCAATAACTTACCAGGGCTTTGGTTGATTTTCATGAAAACTCACCATAACTTCTTACCAACAGATTGTCTCGCCAAAGTTCAATAATGTCAGCAACATCCACGCATATTTAATAAGGTCACAGGTCACTAGACTACTTTGTGTTGTCCCACAATAACTTATGAAGAATATGAAAGATTTTGATAAAACTCATCAGAAATGTTAATCAATAAAATATCTTGCCTAAGTTCAGTTTCCAGCAAAATCCATGCATCCTTACTGAGGTCAGAGGTAATTGCAATTTGGAGGCACCTTTGTCACTTACCAAAAGTCCTATGGATTTCCTGAAACTGAATATACACGTTAACCAATGGGTTTCTCACCTGAATTACCTTCTCCCTAAAATTCTCATTTATTTTATGAAGTCAGAGGTCACCAGATACACGACAGGTGTATTATGCTCGTTTGCGATGCTCTTGTTAATTGTTAAATTCATTGTATATTCAATAGATCATGTAAATGAATATATATGCAGAAATGTTTACATTGAATACTTAAATTTAAAATGCTTAAATGATAATATCTTATGATATTTATCTACTGCTGATATTTATTTATATTCATGGAAATTGTTTGTTTATGGTACAGTGTATACTTTATTAATGAATCAGTTTATGACAAAATATGCAGTTAATATTGTAAATAAGTATGAATATAACTGTGTCAATAATAAAAATTGTAAAAAAAAGTATAGTTTTTAAACCTACAAGACCTTAATACTACCTGTTAAAATATGAAATTTTTATCATACTTTCTGTTAAATATAATCCAATGATATATAGGGTTTTTATAAATGGCAAAACACACTTAAGCATAAAAATACATGGAGCAGTATAGCAGCATTTCATTTTGTTATTTCAAAATTCTTCTGCCTTTTATAACACATTTTCCTATACATCCCTCGATGAAATATAGTTGCCATGTGCTTCTTTCAGAGTACTGAATTGATAATGGATTGAACGATGAGATAACAAATGTGTTAATGGTTCTGTATATATATAGTATATCAGTCTGAGGTGGGGAAGTAAGATAAAGACATGAAACAGATGTATCACCATTGATATTTATGTATTCATGTTGTTAGAAAAGCTACTAGTCCCCATTTATGTTTTATTTTACAAAAAAAACTTACCAGACATTATTAAGATGCATTCTGTGTCTGTTTTTGTGAAAATGATGAAAATATTTAGAAGTAGTAGAAGCTAATTTAGACTGAATGAAGAAGAAAAGACTGCCTTGAAAATCAATGGACCAAGATTAGTTTGAGTTGGCTGGCAGCCCAGTCTAAGGAGACAGCGCTGTTTGCTTAAGGTCCTGTTTGTATTAAAGCTTGGCTGGTGTAGCTAGCAGGCTGTTAGGATGTTCGTGCAGTCATTTTAGTTGTCAGCCATTTATCATGCAGGAACTTTAGATAAAAATTGTCTCAGGGACATTTTTTTATATAACAGAATAACAGTCCAGGAGGCATATGTCCAGCAAACACCAACATGTACAGGGTACATTTTAACACCTTAACCATATTTTTTCCATTTTTTAAATATTTTTAGCTCAGCTGACTGTAAGTCCACTGAGGTAAAGGAATGGTGCTTTGTCCGTCGTCCGTTCAGCCTTCCTTTAGCAGGGCACAAATCGTAACTGCTGGTCCTAGAAACTTCTAAGTGGACTTCCATGGAGGTCAATAAAAAATCTCCTTAGAAGCGTGAAATTAGGTCACTGTGGCCTATATCCTCCGAGCTATGGGACTTGAAAGTACCCCCCAGAATAATCAAAAATATAATACACAACCTCCAGTATCTTTATAATTAATGCATGGATTGTCATGAATCTTGCCTTAAAGATTGACCATGACTAGTTTTGTCAGTTCCCGCAAAGTGGTGGTGCCACCTGTATTTTTTGTTATTTTAACTAATATTTTTCTATTTTTTTTACTATTAAATGACAACAATCATGTCAGTTTCTTAGCTGTAAGTACATCTAGTGTCCCAAAACCTGGTGTGTGTATTGATCACAAGTGGATGCCATATAGTTGTCTGTCTGTCTGTCTGTCTGTCTGTCTGTCTGTCTGTCTGTCCGTCCGTCCGTCCGTCCGTCCGTCCGTCCGTCCGTCCGTCCGTCCAGATAATAACCCCAGCTTGTATGGATTTCACACTTGAATTTCGTATGGCCGACGAATGAAGCAAGAACCTATATGATTTTTGTGTCATGAGGTCAAAGGTCAAGGTCACAGGACTCACTTATTTAAAAAGATTATGGCTGCATTTTAAGCCAAGCTTATCATCCCAAAATTATCATTTTGCGCATTTAGCTGACTTGCCAGTATGGGGAGAGCATAAATGAATTTGGGGTCACATGGTCAAAGGTCAAGGTCAAAGGGGCCATGTGTTCTCAAATTAGTTTCCAGATGATAACTCCAGTTTAGTTTAACATATTGGTTTCAAACTTATCTATGACTCACCACTAATGTAAGAACCATGTCGAATTTTGAGTCCAGCGGTCAAAGGTCAAGGTACGCTCCCGAGGCAGCGGAAATCTTGCGCTTCTAAAGAAGCAACTGATTTTCACGCTGCCAGCTTTGACCGTTTATGATATATTTAGACACCAGATGGTGGTTCATTGTCCACTGAAATAAACGTGAGTATGATGTGACAAGCAGCCAATCAGATGCCAATAAACAAACACTCGACAGGCATCCTAACTCTGCCCATTGCTGCACTTCAAGCGCCTCTTGATGAGTTTCTGGTTGAATTTAAATTGCTCCCTCTGCATTCTCGCATCATCGATCGATTCGATTATGACATTATGACTGTGTTAGCATAGCCATGTATCTGTTGTCTGCAGAACTGAAACCAGCCAGAGAGGTGTGCACGCAGCCTTTGTTGTTACGTTTCGTTTGAATTACTGCTCACCAGCCGAGCATCCTGTGTGCCCAAGGCCCTAGGCAAACCACGTCAGGGGCAATTCTCTCTGAGCCTGTGGCCTGTTCAGACGGTTACGCTGGGGGATGAGCTGTCACTCAAAAAGAAAATAATATGATTGTCTCTGTGTATATTTCGTTAGGCTTTGTCTTCCAGCACAAGGTCTCATCTGATTGGACAAAAATACAGTGCTCCCCTCTGGTGTTGCAATCAGGATACAAGGTCATAACAAACAGCGCCTTACGATATAGGTAGTAGCCCTATAGGTAAAGTGCCGTGTAAAAAGCGTAAGGTCAAGGTCACAATAGGGGAAGAACCTGATTGATTTGGGGGTCACAAGATCAAAGGTTATGGTCACAGGGGCCCATCTGTCCACATATTTGTTTCTGGATGATAACTCCAGTTTGGATTGACATATTGGTTTCAGTTTTGGCTTATATATGACCCACCAATAATGTAAGAACTCTTTTGATTTTCAGGTCATAAGGCCAAAGGTCAAGGTCACAGGACCCACTACTTTAGAAAATTTGTGGATGCATTTTAAGACAAACTTTTTATCTCAATCCTTCCATCATTGACATGTGGTGCATCTGCCAATAGGAGAAGTTTCCTTTTGATTTTGGGGTCACTAGGTTAAGGTCACAGGGCCCATCCAGTCACAAATTATTTTATGGATGATAACTTCAGTTTGGGTAGACAGGTTGGCTTCAAACTGATCACAGGACCAATATTTTGTAAAACCTGATAAACATATATCCTTGTAGACAAATGCAGCTGAGCGTCGAGACCCTTTGGTCCCTGGTTTTAAAAGAAACTGTGTTGTCAAAATAATTTTTTAAGCCTCTCAGTCCTTTAGTGTTTTCTTTTAAAACCCTCAGTTTATGTCTGTTCCTCATTATAATATTTGCTGTAATTGTACCCATCTCATCTCTTGTTTGAGAAAGGATTAGGTCATCAGCCACCAGGACACAAAAAAATTAATTTTGCTACAGATATGCTGCTCCAGTTTAATAGATCAAATTGTTTTTTTTAGCTCAGCTGACTATAAGTCTTCTGAGCTATAGTCGTGGTCCATTGTCCGTCGTCCATCCGTCTGTCCGTCCGTCCGTCCGTAGATGTGGCACGTTTTGAAACCGTAAGACCTAGGAATCCAAAATTTGGCATAGTGTTAGATGTCCCCAAGATCTCCAACCAAGCAGAAAACTGGGTCTTTGCAACTTTTTTCCTTTGAGAAATTAAGGAAAAACCTCAATTTTTTATAAAAAACCTATTATCACACTTCAGGGCTGCCTAATATCAAAACCACTCATCTGTTTTTCCTCATAGTTACCATAAATATTCCTCTATATAGTTCCTATGTACATGCCTGAAATTATGTCTGTATTATATAATTTAAAATAGTTATGGGCCAGAACATAATGCATTTTGTAAAAAATCAGGAAAGATATTTGATCACTTAACACAAAACATGTTAAAGATATGGACTTTTTTTCAAGTAATATAACTTTAATTAATCAAAATTAAATTGTATACCCAAAATTAGATCAAAATCTTTTAAATTTTTTAAAATATTAACAAAAATAAAAAATTGGTACCTTAAATTTTGCCTAACTTTGACCATGGCTCGTTTTTTTCCTGTAAGTACTGTGGATTCAATTTTCTCCGCATGTTTTTGTTAGCATTTTGTCTGTTAACACCAAAAATTTGAAACCAGTTGATCAAAAACTGTAGATTTTATTCAAGTTTTCAAGCACCATGTAACATATTGTTTACATCAGGCTAGTGTTATGCAGTTTGCAAGAGCTCAGCTCCCCAGCTTCAGCTCTCAGTTCCTAAAATTTGGCATACAATTAGATGTCTCCAAAATCCCCTACTATGCCAATAATTTGGTCACTAGGACTTAATACCTTTGAGATATTAATGAAAAACTTCATTTTTTCAATGAAAAACCCATTGTTACACTTCAATACTGCCTAATATCAAAACCACTGATCTGACTTTAATCATATATAATATACATGTTTTTCTATACATTCTCTGCGCACATGCCAGAAATGATGTCAGTATTGCGTAATTGTTTTAAGTTATGGGCCCAAACATAATGCTTTTTGTAAAAAACAAGAAATATATTTACTCCCTTAACAAGGGGCTTGCTAGAGATTTTTTGTCAGGGATGTAACATTATTTAATCAAGATTCAATTGAATACCAAAAATTAGTTCTAAATTTTTTTAAATTTTATGAGTTATTTGTATAAATATAAAATTAGCACCTTAAATTTTGCCCAACTTTGACCATTTCATGTTTGTTTCTTGTGAGCTCTGTTAATATAATTTTCATATCATGCACACATAAGGATTTCAGCTTTTTAGTTTAGAAAGCTGAAAGAAATTGGCCAAAAATTGTAGCTTTTATTAATGTTTTTATGAGACCATATCAGACTTTGGCTCTCTCCAGCCACTCTTGAGTCACCTGTATGTTGACCTTGTTGAACTTTCAGCAAATTATGCACGCTTGATTCGAGGCATATACTGGGGCAGCAAGGCAGCTTATGGCCAGCCACAGTTGATCCAGGTGTCCAACCCAACTCATCTAGTAGTTTTAACCAACAACATAACAATAAACAATAAATTAATCAATTTTTATTGGTTTTTAATAACAAATTAAAGAAAAATAGAAAAGGAATTTGTTAGTTTATAATGATAGGGAATTAACTTGCAGTTACTGATGATATAAGAATCTTGTATCGATGGATAGAATGTCACGTATTCCAAATAACACCATGCAGTCACCTATGGCATTTTTCAGTTCAATTTTAATAATAAAAAAGTAAATCATATTATTCATTACTAATCATTAGGGATCATATGAAGGAAATTAATGATAGACAAAGATGCAGTTGATATTATTAATCTAGATTCCTACTGTGTCTAGTGTGTACATTGATGTGAAATTAGTCCAAAATGAATATATTACATTTATTTTTTTAAATATAAATAAAAGCCATAAAACCAGGTACTTATGATCATTATTTAAATGTGTGAATTTTGTACATTCTGGATTCTCAACACCATTGTTTGGTGAAAACTGAGTAAATACCAGACATGGTGGGAATACTTTGCAATTGTATTTAATTACAAATATGTACTCCATTATAAAATTTCTTGCATATAGAATGGGAATTCAGGTTAAAATGAAAGTATATGAATACCAGTGCAAATACTTTCCAAATGTATTCATGAATGCATTCATGAATATATTCTTTAATATTATTTTAAAAATCATTTCAGTTATATTTCATTTTAAAAATCATACGATTCTCTTATTATTTTTTAATAAAAATTATATCTGGGACAATATTTGTAATTTTTTTAATAAATAGTTAAACTCTTATATTATATGTTCTGCTTATAAGTTATATGGCCAAGTCAGAATCTGTGTGACAGTAGTACTCCATTTGTTAATAAAATAAATGAAATCAATCCTCTTCCCTGTCTCCAAAGGTACTATCAAAATCATACATAAGTTAAACAACAACAACTCATAATACAGCTTATACTTATTACCGCACAAAACCAGCATGTGCCTCATTTCTAAATCATATTTTTTTATCATATATAACAGCTGAGCGCCGTGACCCATAGGTCCCTTGTTTTCAATTGAGGGCCATGTCCTTGGTAATGTTGCTAATTTTGTGTTAATTATATATAAAAAATATGGAAATGTTTATATTTTTCTTGGCAATTATGCAAAACCCATGCATTGTATTTTGGCCTTTATGTAAGTTTTAAATATTGCTTACTCGCAGCATATTCTTTGTTCCCTTAGTCCAAAGAACAGTTGATTTTCTCGGTGTGGCCGTATCTTAGCATATAATATGGACCTCATAGCAAACTTCAAATATCAGTTAACCATCCAACGATGCTGTTGTGTGCTATGGTATATATACTCAGCCACTCTCATCCTTCTCAACTTCTGTATCAATCTGAATGGCTCTTGTTTACTTCTGATTGAATGCTACTTGTTTTATACCTCTCACTGCAGTCACAGATGACATGCAAACACTAATTTAATATCTTGCAGTTCACACAGTTTCTGGCCTACAAGTATAATTGCTATGCCCAGTCACTTGAGCAACAGGTTTCAGATAACCACCAGGTTAGTATATGCCATGGTATTTAAGGTACCAAAATAGAATCGATAAATACACTGATGTGTTCATTGAAGGCTCTGCTACTTGTCTCAGAACAGAGACCTTTTGTCATGGATCTCACTTTCAGGGCTTTCTATTTAATTTTCTGCCTTTAGCACCATTAATTATAACAAGAAATTGTGTTGTATCTTCATTTTTGAAAAAATAATCCCAGCTATGAGAACCTGGAGAATGATAATCAAAGTACTTTGCTAGTACACATACAAGGCTCATGACCCTGGCTCAGGTGAACAATTGTGCCAGGAATGCCAGTAGACATTATACATAACTCTGTAATGGCGGAACAGACAAGAAAATTGTGCTAGATATAAAATCCATCAGGTGTTTCCACATTAAACATGTTTTTTTTACCATTTCAAAGATTTTTAGACCAAAAGTTGGTTCACCCTGAATGGGTGTTGATCCTGTGACCTTGTGGGTTGCCTGTGTATTATGTGTTCCATCTTTCCATGTACAATGAACAAGTATGGCTATTCATAAATCTGTACATATGTGCTGCACACAGTCTGCACACCATACAAGGCCCTCAGTTCTTCATGCTTCATACATAATCACTGTTATAGGTAGTACATTGAAGTTATTTTTGTGAGGTCACTTCACTGTTTCCTATAAAAATGGGGAATCTCTGGTACCTCAGTGGTAGAGCAGCCAACATGAAATCAGAAGGTCATATTTTTTATTTACATTCAGAGTGAACTGACTTTTCTGTGTATTCACGTCCCATCTCTCCATTTATATTATATTATAATATATATATAATATATGTAAAATGTAAATTGCCTTCTTGGTTCAAGTGTGTCAGCAAAAGAAACAGTTGCCAATAATCCATTCATTCAACAGTGTAGCTTTTTCTCTTTATCACAATAATTTACCATGATAATAAATAAACCACAGGTGATATAACAGAGGCCCTGTTTTCTCGTCCACCAACCCACAAAAAACAGGCCACAGGAAGACTGACAGTAACCACAACAGCCTCCGTATTTACTGTCAGAATACTCAGTGTGTTTGTACCAGAGGTTTGGTGACTGAGTGTGGATTTGTTACCTGTGGTTACAAACCATACTGGCAGCCTATTTTCCTTACTGTAATAAACATGGTGAGGAAAAACTTCCAGGGACTATGCCAGTAAGTTAGTGAGTAAGCCCATTTCCAACTAGTAAAATTTTTGGTTAATTCTGTCAGCACTAGACCACTATTCTGGATCAGTTTAGTTTACTCTGGTCTGCTTAAAAGGCAGTCCATAGTGCTAGTGCAGTTTACTTCTGTCAAGTTTGCAATAAACTGGTTCCCAGTGCTTACAGTCAAATTTGTTCTATTCTGCTTGAGGCCAGTTTTGCTATACCATTTGACTTGATCGTTCCTACAAGTAATCAAAATATCATTTAATTCAGTGTAATCTGACTTACATGCGAACATAGTGCAGATACAGCCAATCAGCAAGTTGAGTTACCCTTCATAGTTAATGGCTGTAAAGCCTGAAACTTGAGTTTGTGTTGTGATAATATTTAATTAATTTACATACATATGTAGTATTTAGTGTACTTAAAATGTGTGCAGGTATACATTATACATACATGTGTTTATGCATAAAGTTCTACTCTATATATGGATATCAATAAATGAAAAATGCAGGGGAATATATGAATTTTATATATATTTGTCCTATCCTCAAACACTCAAGAATAACATAATTTTAGGGGTTTTTATTTTGTTCCTGCAAATTTTATGTACCATATCTTACCTGTTGATGTGTATCTGTTTGTTTGCAGTGTGAGTTTAGAGAGGTGGGGGGGGGGGGGGGGGGGGGCATCTCTCTTTTTCAACCAGCCTGGGAAAAGAAAAAAATATATGCTTAATACTGAAACACAATGCAGGATTTTGAGTCTGGTGCAGTTTTTTTCTGATAGACTTGTCACTTCTGCATGGGAGCATTATGTATAAAGTCTACTAGCACTCCCGTCCAGGGCTCAACATTAACTTTTGAAAGTACTTACCCAACTAGGCAAGTAATATCTAGCTTTTACTTGCCCTTAATGAATTTTTTACTTGCATTACAAATCGTAAATATTGTATAAAAGAACACAAAGGTCCTTTTTCATGCCTTGGGTAAAAGTTTATGTTGCACCCACTTGCCCGACTGGGCAAGTATGAGGTGACTTCTAGTTAGCCTACCACTATTTTCTGGAACTTTTACTTGCCCCAGGCAAGCAGGTAACTGTTAATGTTAAGCCCTTATGTCATTCTTGTTAGTAAGATCTTGTTAGATCTACCCCTTGTGTGTGTTATCAAGAACATCTCTGAATCTTGATGGCACTGGTTGCCCTGTTTTTACATTACCAAAGTTCCCTTATCAGATCTGGTAAATAGCCTGACTGCCAGTTATGTGAAAAAAAGAGTCCTGCTGCCACTAAAGATCAACTACAGGTATTCTTTTTTCATTTGATTTATTATGAGTTATATGTTAAGGGGTATTACAAGATGGGAAAGTCTGTTTAGGGCGTGTACATCAGTATACCTTTTGAAACATTCATTTCAATGTTCAGACACACAAGTATTCCCTGCCTTTCTATATTACTCTATATCTCACTTTTCCTCATTGGTACCTCACTTTCCTTCCTTTTGTGTGCAGTGTTTGCCAACCAACTTGTCCTGTTTGAACTGCTTGGCCCTCAGCTATGGTGGACCCATAAATAACTTTACAGAATACTTGCTATTATTATATTTACAGTTGCACCCACAGCGTTGCAGCAATTGACTCTTACAACTACTGGTAGTTGGGAGATGACATTCACTGGAAAGCTGAATCAAGACTAAACATTTAGGGTCATGCAAAAGTAAAAGAAAGATTAATTTTTACAGTGATTTTACTTGAATCACCATTTATGGTAGTGAAATGTATTAGCTGCCGGATGAATTGCTAACTTAACATTTTTAGCTCAGCTGACTATAAGTCATCTGAGCTATAGTCGTGGTCCATTGTCCGTCGTCCGTCCGTCCGTCTGTCCGTCCGTCCGTCCGTCCGTCCGTAGATGTGGCACGTTTTGAAACCGTAAGACCTAGGAATCCAAAATTCAGCATAATGTTAGATGTCCCCAAGATCTCCTACCAAGCCGAAAACTGGGTCTTTGCGACTTCATTCCTTTGAGAAATTAAGGAAAAACCTCAATTTTTTATTAAAAACCTATTTTCACACTTTAGGACTGCCTAATATCAAAACCACTCATCTGTTTTTCCTCATATTTCCTATAAATAATCCTCTATATAATTCCTATGTACAAGCCAGAAATTAGGTCTGTATTATTTAATTTAAAAAAGTTATGGGCCCAAACATAATGCATTTTGTAAATAATCAGGAAAGAAATTTTATCACTTAACACAAAACTTGTTAAAGCTAAGCACTTTTTTTCCAGTAATATTACTTTTATTAATCAAAATTAAATTGTATACCCAAAATTAGATCAAAATCTTTTAAATTTTTAAAAATATTAGCAAAAATAAAAAATTGGTACCTTAAATTTTGCCCAACTTTGACCATGGCACGTTTTTCTGCTGTAACTGCTGTGGATTTAATTTTCACAGCATGTTTTTGTTAGCATTTCAACTGTTAACACCAAAAATTTGAAACCAGTTGATCAAAAACTGTAGATTTTATTCAAGTTTTCAAGCACCATGTCACATATTGCTAGTGTTATGCAGTTTGCTAGAGCTCAGCTCCTGAGCTTCAGCTCTAAGTTCCTTAAATTTGGCAAACAGTTAGATTTCTCCAAAATCCCCTACCATGCCAAGAATTTGGTCACTAGGACTTAATTCCTTCGAGATATCAATGAAAAACTTCATTTTTCCATTAAAAAACCAATGTTACACTTTAAGACTGCCTAATATCAAAAGCACTGATCTGACTTTGATCATATATAATATACATATTTTTCTATACATTCACTATGCACATGCCAGAAATGATGTCAGTATTGTGTATTTTTTTAAGTTATGGGCCCAAACATAATGCACTTTGTAAAAAATCAAGAAATATATTTACTCCCTTAACAAGGGCATTGCTGAAGCTAGAGATGTTTTTTGTCAGGGATGTAACATTATTTAATCAAGATTCAATTGAATACTCAAAATTAGTTCTGAATTTTTCAAATTTTATAAGTTATTAGTATAAATATAAAATTAGTACCTTAAATTTTGCCCAACTGTGACCATGGCACGTTTGTTTCCCGTGAGCACTGTTGATATAATTTTCATATCATGCACACATAAGGATTTCAGCTTTTTAGTTTAGAAAGCTGAAAGAAATTTGCCAAATATTGTAGCTTTTATTAATGTTTTTTATGAGACCCGGTCAGACTTTGGCTCTCTCCAGCCCCTCTTGAGTCACCTGTATGTTGACCTTGTTGACCTTTCATCAAATTATGCACGCTTGAGGGGAGAATCCAGGCAGCTTATGGCCAGCCACAGTTGATCCAGGTGTTCAACCCAACTCATCTAGTAGTTTTAACCAACAACATAACAATAAACAATAAATTAATAAATTTTTATTGGTTTTTAATAACAAATTAAAGAAAAATAGAAAAGGAATTTGTTAGTTTATAATAACAGGAAATTAACTTGCAGTTACTGATGATATAAGAATCTTGTATCGATGGGTAGAATGTCACATATTCCAAATAACACCATGCAGTCACCTATGGCATTTTTCAGTTCATTTTTAATGATAAAGAAGTAAATCATATTATTCATTACTAATCATTAAGGATTATATGAAGGAAATTAATGATAGACAAAGATGCAGTAAATAATATTAATCTAGATTCCTACTTTGCCTAGTGTGTACATTGATGTGAAATTAGTCCAAAATGAATTTTTTACAGTTATTTTTTAATATAAATAAAAGCCATAAAACCAGGTACTGATGATCATTATTTAAATGTGTGAATTTTGTATATTCTGGATTCTCAACATCATTGTTTGGTGAAAACTGAATAAATACCAGACATGGTGCGAATACTTTGTAATTGTATTTAAATACGAATATGATTATGTATTCCATTATAAAATTTCTTGCATAAAGAATGGGAATTCAGGTAAAAATGAAAGTATATGAATACTCGTGCAAATACTTTCAAAATGTATTCATGAATGCATTCATGAATATATTCTTTAATATTATTTTAATAATCATATCAGTTATATTTCATTTAAAAAAATCATATGATTCTCTTATTATTTTTAATAAAAATTATATTTGGGACAATATTTGTAATTTTTTTGATAAATAGTTAAACTCTTATATTATATGTTCTGCTTATAAGTTATATGGCCAAGTCAAAATCTGTGTGACAGTAGTACTCCATTTGTTAATAAAATAAATGAAATCAATCCTCTTCCCTGTCTCCAAAGGTATTATCAAAATCATACATAAGCTAAACAACAACTCATAATACAGCTTATATTTATTACCACACAAAACCAGCATGTGCCTCATTTCTAAATAATATTTTTTTATCATATATAACAGCTGAGCGCCGTGACCCATAGGTCCCTTGTTTTTCTTTTCCTTTAATCAAAATCTTTAATTAAGACTTTATCTAATCTTTAATTAAGTTTTGTAGAGATCACTAGGAATCTGTTCACCAGCTACAGAAGACCCACACAAATTTGACTATAAAACTAACTGAAAATGTGAGAGATATGCTGATTCAACAATCAGAGTGAAAAACAGGCTGTATTTTCTTGAGAAATCTTATATCAATCATCAGACTTGACTGTTCTGTAGTCATTTTTTTCTGGGGGCATCTAATATCCACTGAGAGGTCTGTAAGTATCCATTCTGTGACAGCTGTGACTGTCTTCAGGTAACCACATATTTACAGAAGTGGGTGCATGGGGATATCTGTCAGAGCAGTAACGGTAACAGGCCATCATGAGGAAGCTGTCCATGCTGGTTAAGTGCTGGAAGATTTATGAAGGTAGTGCTGGATGAGAGTCTGTCACCCCTCAGTTTCCTGATAAATGCTGTAATGCAGTAAAAGGTAGAACATCTCTATCCATCACTGCAAAATATGCCTCCTGAAAATAATTGAATTACCCTTACCTGTAACTTCTTGGACAACAATATTCTTAATGCAGCACACATCACTTAATTGCTCTGCCCCCATGAGCAGTTTTGATAGACAAGGAGAATTAATCCTGTCAGGGTTGATTAGGGTGCAGGAATACAACATGGAATTACTTTGACAGTCCTTCAAGGACAGTGTTCCGGCAAGAAACAGTCTACACGGTTTGGTGGCAAGGAGTCAGTCAGAGAAGTGTATATTTAAAGTTTAAGCAGAATAACATTTTTTAGGACCCACACTCAAATCCACAAATTATAGTATGCATGTAAGTTGTATCAAACATCTCTTCATCAGTCCGAGTTGTTACTTTTCTCTTCTGTTGATGGGACTACAAAAGAAAAAATTCCCACAGGTGTAATTTTCTAAGAACAATTTTGTGCTATTTTGTTGGCATAAATGACTCAAAGAAATTTTGCTCTGATATCTTGCAATGCATACTTAAAGTTCTGGTCATGTATCACTTTACTGACTAACAGTATTAGAAGGGCAGTATGGGGACTTGAAGCAGTGGGATCTGAGTTATAAAATTTTCTGTGCCCACAAGCTAACCTTTTTAAGCATACAATAAGTGGATTTATGTAATTTGCAGAAATGTAAAATCAGCTATAACATTAATCTGAATTTGGCATTCAACACCCAGTTGGTTAACATGACAAGATGAAATATTCTGCAGGCACAGCAACCAAGTGACTTAATAATTAAAATGTGGTCTTTGTATAAAAACATATATATGCATTAGGCATGTGAGCTCCTTATAATTTCATACCCTGCATGTATACAGTAGCACTTGCCATACAACACATACAGTTAGTGTAGTTTATCATGAATTCTAGTGTTTACAAAGGGTTACTAAGAGGGTTCTCCTTCAGAGCTTTGTGGGGAGACATAAGTGTGAGTGTAGGGCCTCTCAGTAAGAAGGAGCCATTCAGTTTTTCAGTGCCAGAGGATTGACTGTTCATGAATAACGCTCACAGGGGTCTTTTTGCACTATACAACAAACTGGTGCTCACCCATGCATGGAATTATATCTTGTTCTCTTGGGTGCATCATTTGTTTTGAACATTACATCTTACTTCTTAGTGCTGTATTGTATTCATTAGTATTATATATCCTGTACATGTATATTTTTTTCGTTATTTTCTCTATTGGTAGGGGAACCATACTGTCCTGAACATCTTGTTCAATAATAGCCCAGGTGGAAACTCCCCTTTGCTTATATATCTGTGGATAAAATAGGAATGGTTGATATGCTATAACAGATATATAAATATTCGTACTAGTTTTAGTGTTTTATTGACAAAGAGAGAAATACTCATGCCTAGAACATACTGATGGCATAAAAATGTTCAGATGATGACTGACATAAAAATCTCACATCAGAGCCTTTAAACGACTGCAATCAGGAACTTTTGGCTACTTCTTGTTGTCATTCACTTTAATATGACAGAGTCAGGAAACAACTACAATTCTACAGTTTAAAAGATATTTTGTTGCAGAAAAATCACAGAGAGAGGAACTACAAGAGAGGATCCGTTATACCAATTACCATAAATTTCCCTCAAAATTTGTCTCTTTCAAGAAGAATAGATCAGCCAAATTAGCCAAAGACTTCCCATAATGACACATTCCAACTGAAAATCGCTCACCAGACCTTGTTATCTCCAGGAAATTATATTTAAGCATAATGACATGTCGTGCCTCAGAGGATGAATAAAATAAAAGACATGGATTCACATATTCTCATCCAAGATCCGGGACTTTGAATTATCAATCAATTTTTGCTATTTCTATTGTCAATATCTTGCTTTTCAATTCTGCAAAACCATACAATGTTTGAGTACATTTTGCATGAATATTTATTTATTCCTTGGCAAAATTGAAATTCCTGACTTAATAAAAGACTGTAGATTTAAAAAGAATTGATTTCAAATAGTGGTAGGATTAGGTTGTAAAATCAATGTTTGATGATTGAAAGAAAAAAACAACAGATGATCGATTATAAATACATTATTTTAGGTACCTTCTATATTACTGTGAAATCTGCTGTATAGAATTATAACTACAATAATGACTGAGGACATGACTTGTACAAGATGCGGAAAGATCAAGGTTATGGTTTGGTGGTTAATTCTTGTTTGCTACAGAAGGTACAGTTTAAATGCTGTTTGCTAATGAAGGTTCAGTTTGAATGTCTCGTCTTATTTAAATCATTGACGGATAAGAATATTTTTTTCTAAATGATAAGTCTTCTTTCCATGTGCATACATAATGGTTTGTGATGAATTATGCAAAAATGCAACTAATTAAACTGATTATGAAAGACAACAACCAGTGATTGATATAATTGTTTAATTAGCACACCAACAATGTAAGTCATTATGATTATTTACGTGTATTTCCAGCATCAGCCCAAGATGAGCTTGTCCCATGGACAACACAGGGGAGTGAATCTGATTCTACTCTCATTATTAGTCATAACTTTCCTCACAGGTGAGTAGTTTTATGATATGTTCTCATGGAAATTCAGTATCAATAAGCAAGGTAACTATGGATATGACCAAAACCATCTTTTACCTCTTGTCAACCATATTAGCTCAGCTGGCTGTAAGTCATATGAGCTGCAGTGACCATTCCTTTGATATACCTCTTAAAGGAGCTCCCACTGAGGTCCAAATAGCCAAAACCCCCCTTAAAGGCCGCACCCCGACTCCAGCTCTGGCCTGGGGGTAAGATAATTAGATGCACGTAGCAAAATAAATCACGACATAGCTGCTTTAATGAAGACTAGAATAAAAAAGTATTAATTACAGAGGTTAAATATGTTGCCAGATTACGTATATTATATATATTTAACGCTCGAGATAGGGACAATACAGATATTTTGTTCCTAACGACTTTTGCACATGGATTGGCAGGCATTTATCAGAAAAAGAAAGATTCCCCGAACGATCGTTTCGTTTGAATGGTGGTTACGCAAAACGATTTTTGTATGCATCAACACGCTTCTTGCATGTAAAAGACCATAGTATGAACACTGAATTGAGGTTTATATGTACATTTATTGAAGCAAAAAGCCTGAATACTATCCACTATAACGCACCATCACGTTCAGGAGGCGACATGATGGCTAAGACTGCTAAGACTGTCAGATTCTCAACCTGCAGGAACTTAATCACGGCTCGTGGTATACATATAAAAATTTATATGTAGAACCTTGACATGTATATCTTTCGTGCGATATATAACTTGTTATAAAAAATCTTGGTAATTGTCACCAAATAATACGTTTAAAACACCCCAACTGTAACACAGCGGCCCCCTTCGTTGGGCATGGTCAAGCAACATTGAAATAAATGCCTACTTTAAATTCATTTGCAGCATTATTTAGCAACGATTATTTGTTTAGAAAGTAAAATGAATAAAAAGCTGACATCGTAAAGAGTCGCACAATGGCTGACGATCGTTTTAAAATCAAGTTTGAGTGCCGCCATTTGCTGAAACGCGCTGGTGTTCTGCTAAGAATATTTTGAACGGCTGTACGCGGTGGGTGGTAAACAGAACAGCCACCTATTTCGTCCCAGTGTGCCTTGCGCGAACGCTACCTTAACAAGATGGCTCCCCACACGGACACTTTCTTGAGGAAAAAAACTTGCTTACCTCGACCGGCCATTTTAATTTCACTTCAAAATCACTCGTTTTCACGCGTCATGTTTGCTATACGTGCGTATCTCGACAAGGTAACTTCAGTTATTTTAATATTTAGTTGAGTTGACCAGCGATGTTTTCAAACGCATCTGCAAACTGTGACATGGAGCGATGTCAACGAACGATGTGACGATGATAATACCGAAGTTACCGGTATGAAAATGATTCGAATCTTCCGAGTAATTCAAGAAATGGAATTTTCATCATAGATTAAGATTTCAAAATATTACTTTTAGAATTAAAATATACAGTGACTTTAAATGGATCAGCAGAATGTTTCTGTCCAAAATATATTGAAAAATCAGTAGCTAACAAGAATACGGCACGGCATGTAAAATCTGTATATTCACCAAATTCCATCGGCTGTAGTGACATGTTCTACCATTTATATCTACAAGCGGGTTTCCACTCCAACACTATTTTCATTCATACAATATATTCGTGATTGTATAAAAAAATCAAAGATTAAACAGAAGTATACGCATTCAAGGATGAAGGTTTTCCAGAAACATGACATGGGGGCGAGAAGATGGGCTATTCAATATTGAGGTACATGTATCAGACATTATAAAAAATGTCAGTAAGTAACCTGCTAAATTTGAACTTTTATAAAGATTTCATAGTGTTCTAAATTACATATTTTGATTTTCTGAATTATTTTTATGAACAACATAGATTCCAAGGCAATTCCGCTCCGTCAAAGGTATGACCGGTAATACCGATTTTTTCCAACAGACGTCACCACTAGTCCTCACCATGAATAATCTCATTCATTTTAATCTCGTAATAAGTGTTGTTATTGTTCAATGTTTATTGTTATTGTTTAATTGATTGCATATAATTATTATATTTTATATGAACATTTAGACTATACAATTTTATACAATAAATCTGTGACTACAAAGAGTTTTTCCTCTGTGGTGTGCTTGATCTCCTATTATCGCCCAAAGGAGCGCCATGTCCGGGAGAGAGTTCTTCTCACAGTTCATTTCTGATAAACCATCTATTTATGGCCGCATCCCGAGTTCAGAAAAAAAGTTGAGATTTTCGATTTTGAGTTTGTTTTTAAGGCCGCGGCGATAAAAACAGGATTTACGGTAGTGTTAGCCATCAATCAAGCTAGGCAGATTTCTGGTACCAGGGCATGTTTCATTAATGATAGAACTATTGTCTTGTAACTATTTTGTACACTCAAGTTCTCTTACCATACATGAAACTTGGTCCCTATGAGATCGTATTATAATTTAGTGATGGACCAAAAACATCAATGTTGCCATTAAAACCTAAATTGCAACTTTCCAAACCTGCCCTGTATCACAAAAACTACAGCTAATTCCTTTTGGCATTAAGGTGTTTCTACCCTAGAACTGTGTCCAAAATGGTTAAATTAGATCAGCAGGATGTCAGTTATAGACTTTTTACTCTGAAGGTCAGTACCTCATATTTTACAAAGTATAGGTCAAGGAACTGCTGCTAGCATTTTTATTTGATGGTGGATAAGGGTAACCATACAATAAAAGAGTGTGAGTGGTAACCTGTTGGTAACAAACTGTAACAAATTCAGGGGCTAGAAATGTTTTTAACAGGAAATTTTAGCGACCAAACCACCAGATTTTCCAATAAATACACTTTTACTTGGGCCAGGGTGTATGTGTTTATTCAGTATTTTTATGACCTGAGTAAATCATGTAAGCTGGCTTAGTCATAAATGAGTCACACCTTTCATGGATTCAGATTAAATAGCACCTGGGTCTACTTTAAAAAGATTTAATGGGCTCACCTTGGAAACAGTCTTTCTGAATATAAAAGTGTGTAAATTATTTATGGTGCTTTATCATTTATTCAAGGTATGCATATTGTAGTAACTAAAAATTGAGCATCATTAACATTCAATGATGTAGGCTTAAGAAATTATCGGCACAGTATTTTATCACTTCTCACAAATAAAGCATTCACGTGAACAGTGCAGACTTTCTCAAACCAAACCTACCTGCAACAATGAACACCAGAGGTTCACTGTTTACACAACAGAGCAATAACCTCTACCAATGCCAGACATTTCCTGTATGAAAAAAGAATAAAAGCAAATTCATGAACATTCTGCCTGTATCGGGATTCAAACAAGTACAGAGTACTCTTGTTGTGGACAGACTTGCCGTACTGTACTTTCAGTTTTCACTTTTGGAGCACTGAAAGCTGGATGAATAACCAAATGCAGACATCAAACTCACATTTTATAGGAGAGAATTCGTATTTTCTAAAATGAACTATAGTGCAGATGTGAAGTAAACTGCTTCAAGTCTAAAGTAAATCGGGTTAGTATAATCCAATTTAGATGTATTCAGCCTAACTTGAAACAATCGAACTCTAACTTGCAACAGTTATACACTAACATGAAGCATTGGGTTAGAGCGTATATCATTTCAATCACTTTAGATGGTCATTGAAGTTATAATCTTCAGGACAAGTATAGATAGATAGACCCAGGTACTGGTATCCTAGCTATTGCTGAAACCATGCAGGTCCAAGGTTGAGACAACCACATGCTGGAGTAGACTAACTGTTGTAGATTATAGCAATACTGGACAGATGTGAAGGGGTCAGAATATTGATCACGGCATCATAGCGAGCGACCATTACACTCTCGCTAGTGTCTACAGACAGCACTGTCAGCATATTGCCACACTGTGACGAGGTCATTTAGTACATTCAAATAGGATAGATTGTGACCTCATCTTAGGTTTCCTGATTTCATAGATTATGGGTTTCTTTGGTTACCATCACTAACAAGTCTGAGGAAGGTCATGTGATTTCTATTGTCAGATGTCTGTCTGTTTGTCAGCTATTTTGTGTGTGGTTTCAAGAATTATTTTTATGGTTATGTCACAGTCATATAGAGTGCAGAGTGTTCACAATTTACATAAGCAACGTGACATAACACATGTGGTACGCAATACTTTATTTTATTAATACATTCCATATTACACATTGCCTAAAAGTAGAGAAATAATGAAAAAGTAAAATAATATTTAAGCTTCGCTTTGCCACCTGATATTAAGAAAGTGTGTATATTATTGTAATTAATGACAAAGTATGTGGAGCTGTGGAAACTATATATGGTACAACACATTATTAAGAAACTATAACATGATTATTTTAAAACCTGACAGACTGCTTTTGAGGACAAACCTTGTAACTGAAGCCTGTTAAACTGTCTAACTCCAAAAGAATCACATTCGCCAAAACTTTTATAAACTGTTATTGAGCAAATATTTTAGACTCTTCATGTCTTTGCATTAGGTTTCAAATTTATGACCAACTGCTTAATGACCTGGATGCAGTATTTCCTGTACATGACAGCTGGCCAATAGAATGTGTACTATTTTTGCTTACATTGTAAATATCAGTGCCTGTTTTAGGCAAAAAAAAATAAAAAGGTATGGTTCCCAGTCACCGCGCACGTCAAATTAAACCCCCCTATCAAAAATTTTTATTTTGATTTTTATCTTTCAAGGCGATAAATAATACAATTTATGTAGTGCTTTTACCCATTTAGCAAAAAAAGTTTGTTATTTTCATGCCTTGCCCTGATCATTTGACATTTTTATCGAAACATACAAAAAAAAAGGTAAAAAATAAAATACAGCCCGCCCACACTGATTTATGAAAAAAAGTGCCTGAGAACCTGAATTTTTTTTTTCCTTGTAACTATTGTTTTCTTGTAAAAGATAACAGTTTTTCCATTGGTTCTCAACATGGATTGATAGGCTGATAATGATGTATTGATAAGTCAGTCGAGCCCAAGTGACTAGTAAGGGGTGTTAGTCAGGTATTTGAAGGTAGTCTCACAGGATTCATATTTCAGCTGATTTACAGATGTGGTTTGTTGTTCAGATACTCCTTTTCACCTGCTCAGGTGCAGACATTCTTTTTTAACACCTTAGCTCTGCTTCCTCAGGTGTGTGTTATCTTACCAGCACCTGCCACCACAATGAAACAATACCTAAGCATGCAGCTCTATAGTAATCTTCTCATCCTGGTGTGTTTTTCAGAAATCATTTAAGAGCCACACCTTGTGTACCATGCCAAATGATTCCTCCCATTGGCCTTGTCATTTTATCTTGGATCATGAGTTTAGGGGTTCATTGCAGAGTATTGTTATACCAAGTATTACCAGGTCCTTAATATACACACACAATCGTTCTTTTGACAGCAGACCATTTATATTTCAACAATGATTATTTCAAACTTGATAATTTTTGGTCATATATGTGATATATATTTTATATTTGATATAGTTTCATAAGTTCTACAAAAGGAGAACCATTCTGGTTCAAGGACAATTATTTTCATTTGCTGAATAATGATTTTCTAGTTTAAAATAGGATTGCTTAATGTTGGTTGCAATTGAATAAAAACTATTTTGGTAGGTCCAAAAAATGTTATGTCCATGGCATATCTGATTATATAATGCTCTGGTATCTTTAGATTACATAATCTAAATAATAAAATCTTAATAAAACTATAGACATGTCTAATGATAAAAAGCATTTGTAAACAATCAATAAACACACACCAACATGAGTTTGGGTTTAGGTTATACAGCTGGGGTTAAAATTCAGGGGGCTAAAACAGCAACTGAACCCATATTTTCGGTTAAAGAAATTTGTGTTCAGTGCCTGATAGGCTTTTACTATAACTTACCATAAAGAATATATTAATATTTTATAATTCATATAAGTTATATAGCTGAAATTAATATCTTGACTTATTTTTCTTGGCGTGATATGTGTATGCAATGTCATTGACAAATATACCAAATATGGGTTCATTATAAACATATATAGATCAGCTAGAACCTGGAGTGAACCAACATTTTCTCAAAAAAAGTGGGTTCAGTACCTAATGGGCTTCTTCTATATACTAATATAAACAAAATATAATAGTATTTTATAATTTAGAAATATGCAGTAAAATACAACCGTCACTTCTTGATTTATTGTTTCTGGACATGTTAGGCAACATCATTGACAAAAATACAGAAAGACAGGTTCACTTTCTACCAAATAAATGTGGGTTCACATGCAGAAATATGGAAATTGGTAAATATTGATTTATGGGTTTGACAGTTGAGGTTCGCGCGCATTGAAACCACATATTTCTGCATAAAACTGTGGGTTTTGTTGTTGTTTTAGTCCCAAAAATGTGAGCCCCATATAATGCATGTATACCAAAAAAAGTTTAATGTTGATTATCAGCTCTGTTCTGCTAACCATTATTTATTAAAGTTTGATTGGCAGTTATGAGAAATGTTAAATTTATGAAAAGCCTGGATTCCATAATTATTTGATAAAATATTAATTTTACGACATGGGATTCTGTAAAATTTAGAGAAATAAATTCACCATTTACTAATTGCATTGCCACAGAGCTATTATAGGATTACATCAGGAAAACTGTGAGGCATTTACCTTGAGGAAGCCCACAAAAGCTAAATGCTGAACAGCTGCTCTTGAATTGCCTTGAACTAACTGGATGGAAAAAAATCTTTATTGCATCATTTTCCATTTGCTATAAATCAAGAGTAATTTGAGAATGTATCTATGAAGTTTATATTTATATTTGTATCCCCCGACAAAGTCAGGGGATACTATGTTTTCATGACGGTCTCGCCGCCGTCGCGTATAAATCTTGTTGGCACGATAACTCAAAAAATATTTCATGGATATTTACCAAACTTGGTATATGTATAGATATGGGTGAGAGGACGACGCCTATTTAAAATGAGGTCATGACCTTTACTAGGAGAGTGTCCTTGATCTTGAATAGGTCCAATTTTGGGGAAAATCACACAAATTCTTAAATATCTCAAGAAATCTTGCATGGATTAATCCCAAAATCAAGTTGATCATGGATAGGGTTGTCATGTTCCAGAAACTGGTGGGGCCACCTGTTATTCTTTACTTGTTTTCGTGCCTTTTAATACCCCCAAATTTGCCACTTGACAGTACTGTGAGCATTATAGGTCAAAAACCAATGGACAGATATCTTTTATATTATGCATATACATACATAGATATTGGTTATGGGATGATGTTTATTTAAATTGGGGGCATGACCTTTCCTATGAGAGTGGCCTTAACCTTGAATATTCCCATATTTGGTCAAATTCCCTCAAAATCTTTAATATCTCAGTGAGGATTCCTGGAATGATCCAAAATCAAATTGGCGCCACCTTATGTTGTTTTCTTGTTAAATGATGTTTAAACGGAATAACTTTGTAAGAATTTGAGGTACAGTATCTAAACCCACAAGATGCATCAAACTTGTGGGTTTAAACCATATAGCATTGTGCTAATTCAGGTCAGAGCCATTGATAATCATATCCGTTCTCTAATGTTGGGGTGAAACAGTGCTTGAAGAATCGTTGCATTTAATTGCAAGCCCTCTATTAAATTATAATTGTTTATATACCTCTGAGTCGATTCATTTTGATGATTACTTTTTTTGCATGTACCATCCTGAAGTCCTCTGTGAGCTCAAATCTGACTGCAGTTCACAGTGATGAAGTTCTTTACTGTGTATGTGCCCAAAATCTACTTTAAATGTTCACTGGTAGAGCACTCTAGTTGCATAGAAACATATATGGCTGAGACAACCTGTGGGAGAGCTACATTTTTTCTTTAATTTACTGAAATTTACTAACATTTGGTTTAAACATTATTTTATTGCAAATCAAAACAGGGCACAGCCCAATATCAATTCCTCTCCTCTAACATTTACTACGTCCATTTTGCTAAAATGCTTTTATTTTGTTTTAATGTCTGAAATTTACTACTTAATTAAATATTGAATCAAGAATTGAATCAAAGATAAAAAAATCAATAATTGAATCAATTTAAGGGCCCTCACATTTCAAAGGCCTGTCAGTCAATATATTGTTAATATCATGCTAGACCAACAAGTTTATGACGATATGATGAGGAAATTCAGGTTGAGTTGAGCAACAGATGTACCTGGTGCCATTACTAATAAACCTGATGTCTGTGAGATATACCTGTTGACGTTGGGAGGCTGATTTAGCAGTCTGAGCAGGCAGGTGTCAGTGGCTGCAACAGCAAGAAACAGTGCTTGAGCAGCTCAGATTAGTTACAGCCACATGCTGTGGCAGCTTTAATTGGTCGATGTAGCTGCAGCATTTCAGCAGATGACAAACAGAGGATACGTGAAGTGAATGAACTATTTCCACATCAGTGAGGATGTTGATCATTCTAATTTCCTTTAGACCTCTAGTAAAAACTTACAATACCAGGATGTGGCCAGCACTGCTGAGCTGTCATCAGTGTTATATGTTATCCAATAACAGGGCTTCTGACAACTCTTTATATTTCCAATATATTATTTTATTTTGATATGAAAAAATGCCTCCTATAATTTCCTGTATCTGTACTTCACAATTATATTTCCAGTGTAACTGTTTTTATGGAGTAATCATTGTTGCATAGACCTGCTATTATTGAAAACATACAGCTCTTTTATAGAAGTTATTTACAGTCATAGAAGTACAGCCATCTAAATCATTTAAATAGACTTTTAGATGTTGCATGGAGAACTTCTGTTTATAGAACTTATAAGTAACAGAGTAAAACACAATGGTACAGTGAAAATTCCTATATTTTTCCTAGTTATTTCTGGATGAAAATTCCTATTAACTCTTATATTTAGTCCTCAATTGCTCCTATAAAGTTTCACTTTCTTCAAGAGTCTGGTGGGAGCCCTGAAATAATTATATGAGGAATGAGTAGGCTGTAGCTTCAAAATCTAACAGATTTGAGGGAAGGTTAAAAAAAGAAAGAAAAGATAATAATATGAAAATCTGCCAGATTACCCCTTTGGAAAAAGATTCCATGACTCATTGGTTATGTAATATATTTATTACATCATATTTCCCAGATCATGGTAGTTATGAATTTTTTCTTTGAAAGCATGGCCTTTATTTTTGGATAATTTATACACCAACATCTCTGACAATCATTTGTCATGAAGTTTCAGTGTGGCCTTTAAATCCAGACTAATATTATGTGTGTTTTTGCACAATTTCCCTACAAAATCAGGAATGAGGGAGTTCAACTTGAAAAGCATTGTCTTTAAATGTCAGCTTACTTTTGTGTTTATTTATCCACCAAATCCTGATTATGAAGAACAGTTGGCTCATAAACCACTGCCCAGGTACGACACAGACATGAAAGTCATAAGGTTATACCAACAAAAAATATTTCTCTGTGTTTGCATTAATTTGAAGGAATTGTTCTATTATGAACTCGTTTGTAGGAATCAAGGTGTGTGCTTCACTGATATACACACATGTGAAGAATAAATGTAAGGCAAAAAAATTAAAGACAGATTTCACAGGCATTAACTAACCTGCAATGAACATTTTGATATTGATTTTGAATAGAAATTTATCTATTTTTGGCTGCAGCTACTTCAATATTTCTTTTGAGAAAATAAATTAAAAAAAAATAATAATAAAATTTCCCTTTGTTATGTTGTGTTTTTACATGTTTAGCAAAACAGTGCTGTTGATATCATGTTTTTCCTCTGATATTGTGAAATTATTATTGAAAACCTAAAATAAAAGGTTATAAAAAAAATGCCTGGAAAACCTACTCTTTTTTCCCTAATGGTTGTCATTTTTAAGTAGCTGCAAATACAATATTACTCAGTAGGCTTTTGAATTGGTTCGGAAAGGTCTGCTTGTAATCATAATGGCAGATGTGATGACCATCTGTTTTATTACAACATTTCAGGTGCAAACAACCATTTTCTTTATATAAAGCTGTAAAGACTTAACACAAAAATAACATGTGAACATACCCGATGAGTGCTAAAATCTCACCTCTCTGGCAGTAATCTATATTTTCTGTGGCTGCTTAAGACAAAGCTGTCCATCAAGAAAGCCATGGGAGACATGTTATGGTAGGCAAAACTTGAGTGAATAAGCAGGCAGATCACTTTTTCAGATGATGGTATTTGCAGAAACTAAATGAATTTATTTAACAGCTAGTTATCCAGGGGCAGATCCAGGATTTAGGAAAAGGGGAAAGGGGGTCCAACCCAGGAGGACTACTGGCAAAGCCTTAAAAAAGGACTCAAGGTCCAGAAAAGGAGGGGGGGGGGTCCAGGCTGCAATTATTGGTCTGAAACACTTTGAAAAGGGTTGTGGTGGCTGAAAAGGGGGGATCCGGACACCCTTGACCCTTCCTGGATTGGCTTCTTTAATCTATAATATCCCCAAAGCTGCAGGAGCAGATATAGTATAAAGCTCCATTTGTGCATTCTTCCTACCTTCTGTCTGTCTATCGTGCTGTCCATCCGCTTATGGATGTATTAAAAGCCAAACCATCTGGCCGAATCCTTTTGAACATCTTTCACATTTGGTTCACCTACCCACAGATGAAGAACCCTTTTAATTTTGAGTTCACAGGGTCAAAGGTCAAGACCACAGGGCCCACTTCTTTAAAAAGCTTTTGGATGCATTTTAAGCCAAAGTTTTCACCACAAACCTTCAATCTTTCAAATACAGCTCAACTACCTATAGAGGAAGATATTTATTGATTTTGAGGTGAAGGGGTCAAAAGGTGAAGGTCACAGAATTATGCTCCCAATTTTCTCCTCTGCAAGGGGATGCTCCACTTTGAGGTGCCCTTGTTTTAGTTAACAGTGCTTTTAGAGCTAATTAATCAGTTGCAGTAATATATATATTATCTCACACTATCAGTTCATTTTACCTGATTACAAAAAAATCCCAGCAAAACCTTTTGGGTGCACATATTTCTGTTTACTATATAACCAGACTGTGAGACCATTGGTCTGATCCCCAAAGGAGAGAAAAAAAAAACAGAAAAGAAGAAGACACAGAAGAACACTTGTTTGAAGCTTGATTTGTGAAGTTGCTCAGTGCAGCCACAAAGTGGCATGTGTGCTATGTTTTGTGCAACTGATGGCCCCTGATGCAAGCCAATTTCCACTCATGTGCAGGAGGAAGCAGACAGTTTTAGAATGAAATATTGGCAGATACCGGCATGATATTTTAAGGAGATCACAGTATTTTGCATGTACATGTAGCAGAATTGGTATGTGAATGAGCCCCTTTAAATGGAGATGTTTCATCAAGAAGGGGGAAACATTTTGTAATGTCCTCATAAAAATATTTATGTAATGTCCTTGTACTGCTGTATCTGTATTACCTGCTCTGCTTTTCCAGTGTAGAGTAATATATCCCTAATAGTTGGAGGATCAAAACTGGTGAATATTTTAATAGCACATAACATAAATGTAAAGTATAGATAAATACTGTTTTGACTACTGTACTCATTCTGAATGTACACCAGAAATAATCAAGCTGTGATTTTGTTATAAACTGATGATTTTATCTTTTTATTTCTGCACTTGGATTGATGTTCAGATTCCCATCAGAGTAGATGTGTCATTACTCTGACCTCATGGCTACGTTACTTAATGGCAGTTAATTGTTTCCATGGTAACCACAGTCACTTGACCAGATTAATCTGTGAATTGAATGTCGATTGAATTGTTGATTAGATGCTTGACTCTTTATACCGTATGCTAGAACGGGATATTCCTGTCATGATCTAGTCCAGCAAGAGCAAACGATGAGCTTCATATATGGCAAAGCATATGTTGTTTGCCCATTCAGATGTGAATTTTACAGGTACTTTTAGATTGATCATCATTAATTGAACATATTTATTATGAATATAAATATTTTTCTTAACTATTATGATCTGTCGATACAAATCAATAAGTAACAATATATTAATGTCAACAACAAAACAGGTAACAAAATTCAATATCAATATTTCTCCATATTATATGCCTTATGCAATGGTCCAGCTTAATTCATTCTTCAACTCCTGCCGCGTAACCTCAGCTTACAATAGCAGGGTTTGCTTTGTATCACCACCAGGGTGTTGTCAAAGGACAGGGATAAGATTCTGTGAATGTATTACAAATTATGTTATATCTGAACAGCCTGACTGATACAGCTCTTGTATTAAACAAATAATTAAATTAGAATAAAAATGTAGGGCCATACATTCTGATACCCAAGCACTCCCAGTACACCTTTCAGCATCAGAATATACCTTTGCATAGTAAAGGGCTGAAGCTTTGCAGACTCCATTTAGGTAGAGCCAGACTGTGTTTCTGCCTATCACGAACTCTGCACTCTCCAGCATGTCTATTAGGGAAACTGGAGCAGAGAACCATCTATCATAGAAATTTATAGCTTTTGATCTTTGTAGTAATGACCTGTCTTTCTTTTGTACTTCTCATTTATAAGTTTTCATCCACAGAGTAGATCTCTGTCTGGCATTCAGATTGATTATTTAATGACCACATGAAACTAGTGGGATTTGCTGTCTAGACATTGCTATGATGTATTTCAGCTTGTGTGAAACATTTTAGGGTTTATCACCTATGATCATAATGCTTAGATCTGACTAAGTTCC
This sequence comes from Sipunculus nudus, assembly GCA_026874595.1. Classification (NCBI taxonomy): domain Eukaryota; kingdom Metazoa; phylum Annelida; class Sipuncula; order Golfingiida; family Sipunculidae; genus Sipunculus; species Sipunculus nudus. The sequence goes on from CM049310.1 coordinate 38,471,645, forward strand.
ATTACATTTGACAAATTAGGCAGTTTCATTTGACATTACAGCTTGCATGTATATCTTTTTTTTTTTAGATCATTCATCCGTTATATTTCTCCAAACTCAAATAGAATTTATGGGTTAATGATTATTAGGGTAGTCTGCATGAAGCACTTGTTAAATATGTGTAAAAAACCATTGTCAGTTTCAATTATGAAAGGCTAATCATTCACTAATTCAGTCATTTATAATAAAATGTAGTCACTACCCTTCATATACAATGCTTATGTGCCTTGGAATTCATTGGAATTAAATTTCAAGGGTCCTAAATCATGATCTAAGCATAGAACACTTTTAAGACTAAGAATAAATGGGAAGAGTCACATGCATACATGTATATTGTAAAAGAATTGTTTTCAGACTCAGAGTTTATCACAGTGGACATTTCCCACAGGTATAAATAGATTCCTTATATTGAGACTTCTCTTTGTATAAATAATTGAAAAGACAAAAGTAGTATTAAAATTTTACTGCTTCTCCATGCATCAATGGCAGTTCTGTGACCTAAATAGCTAACTTAACTGAATTGTCTTGGAAACAATGTTTATGGCCCTCACAATAACATATCTAGTTTGGTATCAAAACTGTGTAGAGCATGTTCAATAAAATCCAATAACCTTTAAATATCCTGACAAACTACACAATAAACTTTATCTTAACAGCTCTGCAGATTATGATCAGTTGTTTATGTAAGGTGGACTGATTGTATCAATATAAATTTTTACATTTGTAAAGTTGTTGAATTGTTGTACAACAGACTACATTTCATAACTTGACAATTTGGGACTTTCAAAGTACCTATTCACATACCAGGTATTATATATATAAATTAAGTTGTGTTATTGCCCCCCCCCCCCCAACACTGTGGAAGGGGGGACATTAATTTGGGTTTGTCTGTCTGTCCCTCTGTCTGTCCATCCATCAGGTTTTCATTTCTCTGCCATAATTTTCCTAAATGTTATCCAATTTCATTTAAATTTGGGTCACTGTTTGCTCTCATGCATACCTTGGTTGGGATTGGTGTTGGAGTGTCTATCTGAAAATTGTTTATCACAAGCTCCAAAACAAACAAAAAATTTCCCTTTTTTTCCCCCAGTTAACAACAAAAATTATGACATGTTGTGACATCTTCAGGGGAAAATAAAAACAAAAGCATATTGAGTAGGCAAGCATGAAAATCACAGGAAGCTAAAATAACAAGAGACAGAAAAGGAGGACATTAATTCAATGAACTTGCTTGTTTTCCTTAAACTTTTCTGGTATCTGCAAATATTTTGTTCTTAAACCATCTGCTTACTTTAGTGCACAATTGGAAATTAGATTTACAAGGCTCAGTCTTTGGTGCAAAACATAATTTTGGTGTATGCTGTTTCAGCATTGTGGTGCTATACACTTGAATTTAAAGGCTGCTATAAATAATTGATCAGCAATCAGTTAAAAATCTGTTTCAGCATTTGAGCTGTTTACTTTCATACCTTTCACAGATGTGAGAATAAATGTGATTTATTTGAAATGACCCAAGTTTGCCTGACAAAACAGTTGTTGTTTCCAGGGTTCTTTCAATGGTTGGTGTGGTATTTAATACATTATCACTCAGAAAGCATCATAAAACTGAATTATTTAGTTTCGAATAGCTCGAACAGTAATCCATTCTTACTATACTGAATTATTTATTAATTTCATATATGTGAGATTAGGATAGTATTATGTATAATCTCTACATATATGGTGTTGTTTTGTTGTTTTGTCATATTTTTGGTGCAGAGTATTCTCATATATTATAAGCCAATGCATTTCAATATGCATGTGCTTGGCTTGTCAGAACTTTGGTCATATGCTGCATGCTTTATTCAAATAACATGTGGTAAGGGTAAAACATAGCCTGATGGTTATGGCATTTTACTTCACAGTAGAAGGTCCCCAGTTTGAACCCTGCTGGAGCCTGAAAGCCTTAATGGTGATTTCTCAACAAAGCCTCGGAGATCCACTCTGATGTCTAAAAAACAGGTTAAGTCTTCTAGATCATTCCTAGCCCTTTGTGATCAGAACCTAAAATCAAGAAGGCATAAATTATATAACATACCATTCTAATCATTGTTTATAACTTATACCTCATTCAATACACATCAGTGCCACCAATAGGCCATGGACCTATTATTTTAAGGAAAAAACGTATATCATGTAGGTAATGTTTGGTTCAGAGGGGTATTATGGCTCATTGGTCAGTTGTTTTAATATTGATCTGTATACAGGATGTGCTAAGCTTCAGCTTGGAAAAGGACATCAGGGAAAAGTAATTAACATGTTCCCTTGTTGGTTTCATGTTGATTACTTGTAAGCGACACACAGCCGTAACATGGTGAAGCAGCATGTGGCGTGTGAATATTCAGACCTGGAGGTTATTGACGTCTGGTTATCAGTGAAACAGCCCACTAATGGAAAATGTCTCGCAGCACCTTGTCAGCTTGATACGTGCTGGAGAGGGTTATCAGGACTGCCCTCTGTTGGCAGGGTACAACATTACTGTATTGTTTATGTTCCAGTTTACTTCTTGTTATCAACCAGCTCAACAATATGCAGTCACAGTAGATTGATTTTCTATATAACCTCTGTCAAAGTGGCCGCGGAGAAAAAGAAATTTATTATATGTTAACGTTTGTATGTTTGCTTTCCTGTATATTGCTGTGGCTGGCAGTGTTTCTGCTGAAGTACTTTTGACATTATGTCCATGATCAGTTTGCCAACAGCTCCTACATTTTGTGCTGTCAACTCATGTTTTATTCAAGCAGGAAATCAAATGTTTGTACTCCATTGGTCCAACTGAACATGGTTGCGTCTATTTGTACATGTGCTTTGGGTGAAAATTGCTTATATCTCAGGAGTGGGTCAAGGTATTGGTCTGAAATTTGGCATGTTCATCCATCTTGAAAAATTTTCTAGTAAACCAGACAGGTTGCACCACATGATTTATTCTTGCAGGATTTCAAAATGTTTGTACTCCATTTGTCAAACTGAATATAGTTTGCTCAAATTGGAAGGGTAGCAAGGTCCCATGCTTTTAAAACATAAATAGCAGACACATAAAAAATTGTGTAATATTATAGCCTTCATTGATTGTAACAAGTGATTTTCTTTATGACAACTGCTCATATATGTCTTATTTATTTTAAAAATAAATTGAGAATAACCTTACTGAACCTAAAATGTGCCTATTCTTTTACAAGATATATTAGGTATACATGAAGTACATTGTTTTTTCATGGAAATATAATAATATCTGTCATGGGAGTGGAGACGTGTAGTGTCTGTCATCACTGTCCATAGTCATGTGTCATTTCTTGTGAATGCGATAACTTGTGAACAACTCAACATTCTTTCATGAAATTTGAAATTCCACCAATATCTTGGACAATTTCGAAAACTGCTAACCTTAATTAACCTTCATCATCAAGGACAAATAGGCCAAAATAGAATTTTTTTTAACCCCACAACTTTTGAAGTATCACATATTTTTTCTTCAAATTTTAAATCTAACTATTTCAACCAAGTTCTATGAGGAGTTCAAAAACTGGTGACCTTGACCTGAATCTTCAAGGTCAAAACAGCTGGAATCAAAATAATTTGTGAACCCTATAAATTTTAAACCACTCAATATATCAAGAAATTATTAGAAATAGAAATTAGAATAGAAAGTATTGTATCCCCAGACAAAGTCGGGATACTATTGTTAAAGCACGGTTGGGCTGCCGCCGCTACGATTTCGTTAGGACGCAATAACCCAAAAAATATTTTAAGGATCTTTTGCAAACTTGACATGTGCATAGATATGGGTGAGAGGACGAAGCCTATTTAAAATAGGGTCATGACCTTTCCTATGAGAGTCACCTTGGCCTTGAATAGATCCATTTTTGGGGGAAAATCACAAAAAATCTTAAATATCTCAAAAAATCTTTCCTGTTTTGATCCAAAAATCAACTTGACTGAAGATCTAGGACACTGTTGTCAGGTACCGAAAACTGGTGGCGCCACCTGTTATCTTTTTCTTGTTTTTGTGCTGTTTAATACCCCCATCATTGGCATTTTACAGTACTGTGTATATATAAATTAGGGTCATGACCTTTCCTATGAGAGTGGCCTTGTCCTAGAATATTGCTAAATATGGTGAAAATCACACAAATCACATACAGTAGAGGGCCCTTTTTCCGAAAATGTCAGGGGACAAGCTTTTTGTTTGTAAAAATAAACATTAGGAAATGTGGACAAGGGTCTAGAGGCAGGTTAGTTGAGAGTTAATGATTAACTTAATGCCATTTTACCTGAGGAACACTGTGTTTCGATATTCGTAATTGACGACCTGGACGTGTAAAAGATATTTGCATTATTGCTGAGTATAATTGGCAAAGATCAGTCTAACCTGCTTCAAGGATACGTGTGTGCTCTTTTTTTTTTTCATCAAATTCACTGGAGGGAAAGGTCAAATGACATCACCAAGGTTTTACAGCTCCTAAACTTAGAAAATTTCATGACAAATACACCTGTACGGACTTTTTTTCGCAATGCCTGCAGATATTGGCCTAATTTTTGGTGTGTGGGCAGATAATGACGAGTTACAGATCGAGTTTGCGTTTCGTCCCGGTTGACCTACTTTTGACCGTTTTACGGCTCCTAAACTTAGAAAATTTCATTAAAAATAGAAATTTTCATGACAAATACACATGTACGGACTTTTTTTAGCAATGCCTGCAGATATTGGCCTGATTTTTGTTGTGTGGGCAGATAATGACCAGTTACAGATCGAGTTCATGTTTCGTCCCGGTTGACCTGATTTTGACCGTTTTACGGCTCCGAAACTTAGAAAAATTCATAAAAAATAGAAATTTTCATGACAAATACACATGTACAGCCGTTTTTAGCCCTCAGCTCATAGGCTGATGGGCTATTGTTGTCACCCAAGCTGTCCATCTGACCATCTGTCTGTCCGGTGTCTGTCCGTCCATTTGTCCGTTCCGCGTCTGTTAACTTTTACCTTGTGAGCGGGATATCTCTAAAAGGATTCACCGTTGGAATTTTATTTCAGAAGTGAAGATGTATATCGATAAAATCTCGGTCAAGTTCGAAGTTGGGTGACCTTGACACATTTTTCTACATTTTAGAGCTGATTATAGAAAAACACTCAGAAGTTTATATCTCAGGAACCATTGTGTGGATTTTCACAAAACTTACTATGATCATTGGGACTGATGGTCTGTATGTGCTGCACAATTTTAGTGGCGCCACCTGCAATTTCTGATTTTTTAATGAAATTTTATCGGATTTTTTCAATTTTGGCCTTTTGTGCAGGATATCTCCAAAGGTATTCAACACAGGAACTTCATTTCTTCAGTCCTATTACATTATATTCACAAAATCTTGGTCAAGTTCAAAGATGGGTGATCTTGACCTACTTTTCAAGGTCACAGAGCTTTTTTATAGAAAAAAACTTAGGAGCTTATTTCTCAGGAAGCATTTGGTGGATTGTTATGAAACATGGTATATACCTCTCCAATTTAAATTTATAAATGATTATCAACTTTTGCTAATATTCTAGTTTCGCAATGCAATGGTTACAGATACTGGCCTAATGTTTGGTCTGTGGGCGCATAATGACCACTTACAGATCGAGTTCGCGTTACGTCCCAGTTAACCTATTTTTCACCATATGACAGATCCTGAACATAGAAAATTTCATGAAAGACAGAAATTTTCATGAAAAATGCACATATATGGACTTTTTTTCACAATGCTTGCAGATACTGGCCTGATTTTTGGTGTGTTGCTTGATAATGACCCTTTACAGATCGAGTTTGCATTTTGCCCTTGTTGACCTACTTTTGACCATACAACACTTCCTGAACTTAAAAAAAATTACAAAATTTAACAAATGTTTCTAATTTGCCCCAGGCGGGGGCATTCGTGTCGTTCCGACACATCTATTCTCTAATATGCCATTAACTGGCGAGTATTAAAATAGTGTTTCGATGCAAGCAAATGTGTAAACATCCTGACACCTTGCTCTGTTGTTGTTTCGCGCAGTGTATTGTGGGAGGATGATGTAAGGGTTTATGCCATACCTCTGTGAGTGTAGTGCAAGGCAGGCTGGGAACCATGCTTACATTGGGCCTGTAAGACAAAATGGTTTTGCTCGAAAACTTTTGTATTCAGCCAAAATAAACTGATAGTGGTAGATAGTACATATCATGCCTTGTGACTAAGTACATTTGAAGAGGCCTATTCCTGCAGATGACCTTTATACACTAAAGTTAATCCCTTGGGGCTTTTATAAAAATAGGCTTGAACATGGATATCTCCGCACACAGGCTGCTTGATTTATTTAAATTAACGTGTTTATAATATGTTGGGGCCCACCAAAATAATAAAAACTCATTCAACAAGGGCATCTGGTGGGAAGTCAGATAAGCAAGTGCTTTGCAAACGGCATTTGGCATTAATTGACCTTTTCTACCTGTGCATAAATGCAGTGTACCACCTTATGTGACATGTTTTTTCCATTTGTCAACATTGTTTTGTTTACAAACAAGTTGATAAACAAGTTCATACATCCTTCACAGGGGCATTATAAGAACTTTACATAACCAGAAACTACCCTTAGATAAGTATTATAGACACAGAGGAAGACAGAAATCACATAAATTCTTTTTCAAAAGGTAGGTGATTGGACATGTAGCTTTAAATCCTCAGTACCTGAACAAGATGCTCCTGTAACTCAGTTATACAACATTGACACATTATGCCAGCAAGTGCTCTGCAAGAATATATAATATGCCCTATGTAAATCTTGTGATCCTTGACTTCATTAAATCTGCTCTGATTTTGCTGAAAATCAAACTCTAAAGAGAAACTTGATTGGTTAATATTAAAAAAAAAAAGATGTGGGTTTATAGATTGATATCACTGACAATGTCAGTCTCATCTGAATTTACACTTTGCCTTCCTGGACTTTCGAGCTGTTCATTCTTGTAGTTTCTCAGCTCCCTTGGGAGCATACAACCAAAGCACACCATATCTGGTGCTAGAAGTTTATTTGTTCTACATTGGCCTGCCACCCATGACCAGTACCCATTCACTCCTGGGTTGAGAGAGCCCCACCTTGTGGTAAAGACTTTGCCTAGGAGTCTTAGTGCAGGCAGCAATGAACAGAACCTGAACCCACAACCATGCAGTTACAAGTCCAGCGCCCTATCCATAATGCCATCACGCTCCACATTTTAGGGAGTTCCATGGTAATCAGTGTACCAGTAATCCCTAGAAAGTTATCTCAGCAGCACCCAAAAGTAAACAGACATACATACTGATGGATACTGCCCATATACCATAATTTGATCCGTCCATCTATAAACGGTATCAGACAGGTTTACACAAACTATGCATCATCTGATCATTCAAGTACAGTATGATGAAACCAAGAAATGGTTTTCTTTACCAAATCATTCTCATTTTCAGGGACATCTGCCAATTTGTGCCAAGATTACACCAGCGTGTCACTTGCTGACGTGGTGCATCGCCAATCCACACCACAAGGTGGCGTTACAGCAGGTGGATTCCTTAAGGACACGGGAGCTCACACGATATACGAGTGTATACAAAGCTGCTGTGACAAAGACACGTGTAACTATGCATTCTTAGTGAACGAAACTTGCTTTTTGATTGAGTGCAATGTGACAGCACCAGAAGCTTGCCAGCCGACGCCCAGGAAGGCAGCGCGGTTTGAGAAAACTTTCATGGTAGAAGTCAGAAGCATTGGTGAGTAAAAGGTTTATTATCTGTGGTGATCTTTTGCAGTGTTGCCATGGTTGTTCTCAGACATGCATTGGTGAAAAATATATACTTTTTATGCAACAGTCTTCTGTAGAACTACATTATAATTGCAGGGCTAATCCCCTGTGCTTGTATTCCGAGGATAGATTAGGATTTTCATTTTCTTCATACAAATGTCTTGTTTAGAACTTCTTTATAATCACAGGGCTAGTCCCCTGATAATAATTGGTAATGCATGTATTCCTAGGATAAAATAAGGATTTTCTTTTTTCTTCTGAGAATCACATCATTGACAATATATATCAGAGTATATGACAAGTATATAGTCCATTGTCAATTATATTGGGGTAGGATGTAGCCTAGTGGTTAAGGCATTGGGCCTCAGAGCTGAAGGTCCCCAGTCAAACGGGTTCCTCAATGGCATAATGGTGAAATCTTTTTAGAGCCTCAGAGATTTGCTTAATGTCTTAACGACAGGTTATGACTTCTGGATTATTCCTAAGCCTGTGCTTATAAAACCTGAAATCCAGAAGGCTTAATAATCACATTTCATCCTTTCAAAATGAATACCTTCATCTTCATTTAATAGACAGTGCCACCAACAGGCCAAGGACCTATCCTTATAAAAAAAATAAATAAATAAAAAAAGTGTATAGTCTCCAGGAAAAGCTGCCAAGTTTAATGTTATGCATTTATTTAAGTTTGCATTTGAAGTAAGATATTTCCACAAAGAAAACACCAGTTGCAGATGAAGCAGATAGTATTTACTATCTAGTTTGCCAAGCATACGGTCCATAAATTTATAAACAAATAAACTTACGTCACTTTTTAATGTGTGATTTGTTATGGCAAGAGTGCCAGTACAATCTGTCCGGATGCCCTTGACAGAATAAAAGAGGTTGTTTTGTATTACTGTGTGTCTGTGTAGTACAGCTGTGACTTCACAAGTTTAATCAAACTCCTTTTACACACATTTCAGTTCTAAGATATTTTTTGATGCAGTGAAAATTCTCTCCAAGATTGTAAAACCTCATTGAAGCCAAGGCATCTCAAGATCAAGGACATCAAAACATTTCTTCTTGAATTCTGCAACTTCTCCTCAAAAAGATAGCCAGGACCAGGGAGTCAGGCCCATTTTCCTGGTACCTATGTTCCCCAGTACATATGTTCCCTGGTACCAGTGTTCCCCAGAATGTATGCTATTAAAGAAAAATAACAGATGTTTATGTAAAATTTTAAAATAATAAAGGTTGGTTGTGTTTATGAGGCAAAGCAAATACACTTGAGCTCCACATGTTGAGTTTATACATAGAGATTGTAGAAAACAGAGAATGAATTAACAAAGTTTTTACAAAAACTGTCATATTATTTACAATTAAAGGTGAAGTTGTGTTTCTTAAAAAAATCCTAAAGTCATAACTTCCCATCTTCCACAAATACAATGTGCTAAGCTGAATGAGGTTAAATGGCGCTTCTTATTAATAAAAGATAACCATCTTGGGTACAGATGTACCAGAGAACAGAGGTGCTTGATAACAAGAGTGTTGGGGAACATACCTAGCTACTAGGCCTGTGAATTGTAAAAGCCCTCAGAATCCATTCAATTATTTACCTTTGAAAATAATTCATGATTAGTTCTTACTTAAACATTTTAAAATATAAAAAAAAATGAAAGCAGTTTTACCAAATAAATGTCAGTTAATTTCAGCCAATGAAAAAAAAAGCTCTCCCCCTGTTTGTCACCACCATATTTTTTATATGCCTCTGTGTGAGTGAAGTGGTCTACCAGTTTAAAGGAAATTAAGTGCACATGCAAGATAAAGACCTTCAACATCACAAACTGTTCTGTCAAATTTAAAAGCTCACAGAGGACTTTGGTAGGGTGCATGCAAAAAAAAGTAAAAGTAATATTTGAATATAATCAATTCAGAGTTTAATAACAATCTTTTGTCTTCACTACCCTCCCGAGGCAGCGGAAATCTTGCGCTTCTAAAATAGCAACTGATTTTCACGCTGCCAGCTTTGACTTTTAATGATATATTTAGACACCAGATGGCAGTTCGTTGTCCGCTGAAAAAAACCTGCATATGTATGTGACAAGAAGCCAACCAGATGCGAATAAACAAACACTCGACATGCATCCTGGCTCCGCCCATAGCTGCGCTTCAAGCGCCACTTGAAGACAGTTTACGGTCGAATATTAATTGCTCCCTCTGTATTCTCGCATCATCGACTGATTCGATTATGACATTATGACTGTGTTAGCCGTGTTGTCTGCAGAACCGAAACCAGCCAGCAAGGTGTGCACGCAGCCTTTGTTGTTACTCACCGGCCGAGCATATTATGTGCACAAGGCCCTAAGCAAACCACGTCTGGGGCAATTCTCTCTGAGCCTGTGGCTTGTTGAGACGGTTACCAGGGTGATGAGCTGTCACTCAAAATGAAATGAACATGATTGGCTCCGTGTGTCTTCCTCACTTGGCTGTGTCTTCCAGCACAAGGTCTCATCAGATTGGACAAAAATACAGTGCTCCCTTCTGGTGTAGCAATTCAGGATACAAGGTTATAACAAACAGCGCTTATGATATAGGGAGTAGGCCTATAGTTAAAGCGCTGTGTAAAGAGCGTAGTCTTCACTTGCAATAAGATTTAACTGGTATAATGTAAGTAATGACACTCTGCTTTTATGTATCAGAGGGGCAATATATATACAGCATGCATATCTTATGTTGAATGACATGCAGACCCAAAGGTCAGACTTGTTGCCTTTTGATATATTCTGTATGATTATAGAGTGTTCACATGGTCAGATACAGATCAGTTGGTTTAACTAATAAGAAAATGATTTAGAATTCCGGTGTAAATGCACAAACCATTTTCAAACTGTTTCCAAAAGCTGTGTGAATGGGGTATAACCAGTTTCAGTAAGGAAGTTGGGAGACTATATATAGTCCAGCAGACTGTAATAGAAGTCACTGTCCTTTCCGCTGAGAATGTTTTGTAACATTTGCGTGTAAACAGAGGTCTCCTTTTGGAGATACAGTTCCCATTAGTTGTTAGAATTGTGTTCTAGGCGGCAGAGGACGGGAGGTATTTATCTGTGTGAATTTTTGCCAGTTGAGATCAGATGGTGTCTGGCTGGGAATGAAGAGAAATATGATAGGTTTATAGACTGGGTTTCCAAAGACACACATGAGAGAGAGAGAGAGAGAGAGAGAGAGAGAGAGAGAGAGAGAGAGAGAGAGAGAGAGAGAGAGAGAGAATGAAAAAGAGACGGACAGAGAGACAGACAGAGAGACACAGAGACAGACAGATTTTTAGTAAGATTACTTTAATAGGAATTTTATCATATTAGAAATTACTATTAAAGTAACCGGGTCACCGGGTAACAGAGCAGTATAGGTGACCTGCCAAAGACTGGCTTCCTCATTGATGGTCTGTCCTTATTTTTCTTGTGCCACATGGGGCTTACTTGATGATTCCAACAACATGCACACATTTGATAAGATTCACATAATAATAAGACAAAAATAAGACATTAAGTATTAGTAAAGCCAGTTTTTCAGCAGGTACCTATTCTGCTCTTTTACCCGTTACTGTACATCAGCTGAATTTCAATAGTTTTTCACTCAATGTGTTACAGGTAGGACCTGGTCACAATGCTCCTATTCGCAAAATATATCCAGCAGCAGTTGTACCACTTGATAACCTGTGGTTGGGGGTGAGAGCCCACCTGTCCATGTAATATAAGACTTGTGCCCTGACACCAGTGGGCTATTAATATCAGGCTTGTCCAGCCAATATTACCAGTTTTATTCTTGAGAACATGACAGCAAACCAAACTGGGCATGCAGAACCCACTGTCAATAGCTACACCTTTATGATCCCAATATATTCTACAGACCTAAGGGTTCTTGAGGTATTACCATTATGTTTCATGTTGTTGGCGCTGTCCTGCTGCCCATACTTTTTGAAAGATTTACCAGGGGGCCTGGATGGTCAAGTGGTAAAACCCTTGGCTGTCATTGCTAGCGATTCAGGTTCGATCCCAGGATTTGCCATGAGAGTGGGTTGTAGTTGCCCGTCCAAGTTTGGTGGTTTTCTCAGGGTCATCTGGTTTCCTCCACCTGTACAGACTACAGAATGCCACCATCTGAGCTGTGGAAAGTGCCTCGTATTATTTATTATAGGTAGTTGTACAATCCATGTAAAATAAATAAAGTTTATAAAGATTTACAAAGTATCAATTCAAGGCCTGATTCAGTTGTCCTTATTCATTCTGTAAAACTGTAGTCTTTTGCCAAGCTTGATGGAGTACTTGAGAACTCAATCTGAGTAATACTATTACCTACTTCTAAAACTTATATATATAACTAGAAATCTGCATGTTAAGGAATGCAAGCCTCTGCCATGGTGACGGGGGGGGGGGGGGGGGGGCTTTTGTGGGATATGCTCCAAAAAAACGCATTTGCATTCACTTATTTGGCCCATATTCTAAGGTTCATTCTTGCATTAGTGATTGTCCATTTACAATTAATTCTCAATAATGTTCCTGAATCCAGATCATCTGCTGGGTCCACATCAAAAAGTAATGGATTCTTCATTGGCCCATTTTGAAATGAACTGAAAATTTTATGAGATTCCATTTATGATTGTGCGAGCTATATGAACGTGAACAAACACACAGACACACACACAAACAAATGGCGATAAATGCAAATACCCTCCTAGCAGAGGCAGTAATCTAAATAAAATCACATGCTTGTTCTCTTGCTTGACCAGACTGTCTAGTGTATGTATTTAAATGGTCTGTAGGTGTCAAGTAATACAGTTGCTTCATTGACTTTTCCTTGGCAAAAAATTTGATTTGGGATGCTGTGTCTCAATAAACCATTGAAACACATTGGTATGAAGCTGGGACTGAAAGTTATGACCAGATTTAGCTGGCTGTGAAGCTTTTAAAGAGTAAGAATCTTGCAGCTGCCAGGGTTTAATTTGGCATATCCCCTGAAAAAAAAAATAGCAGTCAAGAATCCAGGTAAATTACCTTTGTCAGTGACCCGGCTGTGAAAACTACTTGCCAGATTAATTATATAAATTTATATAAGGTTTTGATGCTTATATAATAATGAAAAATAATTATGTTTTGATTTACATATTCCCCATGCATAAGAAAAACTTGAAAAGACATGGTAAATGGATGGAATATGTTAATACTACACAGTTAGTTACTGGGTGTGGCTTTGAGGCAGTAATGTACCTACACCTAAGTGAACTCTCAGCCTCCTAGAGCAATAGCATTAGGTGTATGACCAAGATATTACATTTATTCATTCCAAAAATGACACTGGTGGGTGTTGCTTTATGGATTGGTAGGACTGCCTTTTCATATTGCTGCCCCTTACTGTTGTCCATCAGTGAATGTTCAGTCTAATGCATATCCATTGATATTGCAATGCTGAAATGATCATATATAATGGTATATATATTAGTGGTGATATATTCAATGATTGAGTTGGGGTGAAAGATATGTCTCATTTTCAGTTGAAATAAAAGGTTGAGATAATTAACAATTGCTCATGACATGACTTCAGATACTTCAGTATCTAAATGTCTGTCCTCAGAAGTCATTATTTTCCCATATGATTGAGTATCTGATAAAGATTAGGCCAAAAAAATAAAACGTATTGTTCTCAGGCATCAAAATTTTTATTTTTATCTTTCAAGAAGATAAATAATACAATATGCAACGCCGAAGATCCCTGATCTTCTGTAGTGTAGGGCGCAGAAGTGCTGCTGCACCAGCAGACCTGCAGGCAAAAACAAATATGTCTGACAGTATTATTACAGCCAACAGATTTTCACTACATTGTGCAACAGATTTTAGCATTAAGACCGTTCAGCAATTGAGTGAATTTCTAACTGCTACAGGAGTTCAGACTTAGGGTTATAAAACAGTCAAAATTATTGGGCTTGCCCAGCAGGCAGAGCGTTTGGACATCGTCAGCCATCTTTGTTTTTGCCCTCAGTGACTCTTGTGACAGGGGCGCACCTGAAGGCGATAGAGAGCAAACAGGGTGACATTTTGCCTCCAGCACAGGAGATTGAGGATCTCCGGCATCGCGTATTTATGTAGTGCTTTTACCTGTTTAGCAAAAAAAAATTATTTTCATGCTTTTCCCTTATCATATTACATTTTTTATCAAAAAAGGTAAAAAATAAAATACTGCCCACCCGCACTGATTTCTGAAAAATTGCCTAGGAACCTTACCTTTTTTTTGGCCTTATCTTGATTCTGTTTTAATTAAAATAAAATTTGTATCCAAAGTGTCTCCTTGAATTACTATTGTTTTGGCCATGGTTTGTTATATATCCAGTATCTCTAAAACAATTACTGGATACACTTTCCTTAAACATGACAGATATAGGGTATTAGATGGCTATCCTGGTTGTGTATACTCAAATGGCTTTATGATATAATTTTTTTTCATAAATTGAAATATATTTTTTCAATTAACAAAATATTAAAAATAAAAGTACAAATTTCTCACATTCCTTTCAGTCCTAGAGAAGCATAGCAATACAGAAACTTATTTAAGGTCTTATTGAATCATCTAGACAACACTAAGGGATACACATCTGTCGCCAAATCAAATTTAAAACATTTGAAACTCAGGGATCCTTCCAAAATTTTATGGGTCCTCCCTTTACTTGATAGAGGCATAAAGATTTAATAGTAATAAAAACATCCAGTAGGTGTCAGGAGTGGTTGTCCTCTGTTTCAAGACAGAGGTACAGCAGAAAATATCAGAAGAAGCGCTCCAAATTAAAATTCTTTCTTTGCGGTTAGCCCAGTAAAATGTCAAGAATATACATAGAATTTCAATGCTTTCTTGAGGTAACTGTGGCACTGATTGACTAAAAAACAACTAAAGATGACAGTGCTGAAGACATATTTTCTCAGGTAAACCCATGGTAGAGAATAAAAGTTTTTAACAAATGGAGATCCTTGCTCAGTTGGTTTCTAAATATTTATTAATGAGACAGAAACTGATGTTTTGATTGTGATAACAAGTACTACTAAACCAAGGTAACCTAAAATGATATAAAAAAATATGTAACCTTGAGAAGTCCTGCCTGCTTGTAGCATCTGTTCCATTTATGTGAGTCCATTAAGTCTATTAAGTGCAGTGAGAGAAAACCAGAGGCTTCTCAAAATAAACATTGTCAGCACGAAGCGGTTAACAGTTGACAAAAGAAAAAATTACATTCTGAAATAAGTTTTGTGGGCTCCATAATGCCTCTTACAGCCTTGGATCTGTCTTTTCACCTGTATTTATTTCAGGAGTTGGTTTGCAGATCCATAATCCATTTGAGTATGTTTCTTACTTGCTTATAAAAATCCTCATTCCTGGCAGGCACATGTTAAGTTTTCATCAGTTAGAAGGGCAGGCCAGTCTTTGGAAGTTGTGTGCCATGAACTGTTCAGACCTCAAGAGCCTACTTCAGCTTAAAGCTGTCAGGGCTGACTTTATATACCAGCCACAAGAGTCTACTTAAAGCCAAGGTTATGAAAGTCTATTTCAAGTTGATGTTACCACGATCTGCTTAAATTTGAGATCTCAAGGGCCTACTTCAGGTTAATATGGCCAGGGCTGACTCTGTATACAGGGCACAAGAGTACACTTGAAGACAAGGTTATATATTAAAAGCCCTATCTCAGTTTAAGATTAGAAAGTTAAACTAAATTTTAAGGTCACAAGTTGCACATATACCCCCCCCCCCCCACCCCCTCTCTTTCTCTCTGTCTTGAGATGCCATCTTGAAGGAGGGCATACTTGTTTAAAATCTCATAACAGACCTTCAGAGGTAAGATATGTCCTTAATCCAAGGGGTGAAGGCATAACGCGTGAGCTTGTTCTTCACTTAATCCTATTATGAGCAGCCAAGGCAAAAAGGCAAAATTTCACCTGTGCCTCAGACTTAATCTTTTGCAAAAAAAATTTGTAACTTTTGTATTATCCCAAGCCTTGTACATAGAAAAACCTGCATATGAAGATGAATGATGACTTAAAACATGGAGATCTGTCACAGGCACCTCTATGTTTCAGACAATGTATTGTGAACCCTTTTTGAAAGAGGGACTTAAACGTCTTTGTCTCCACCAGGAGGGTATGCTTTCATCCCTGTTTGTGTGTGTGTGTTTGTTTACAACATAACTCAGGCAAATAAGAACAGAATCTCATGAAATTTTCAGGGCATTTAGACAACGGGCCAATGAAAAATTGAGTAGATGTTGGTGAGGATCAGGTGCATGATCCAGATTCAGTTGTTAACATCATCAAGAAATATTCACAAATGTACAGTCACTTTTACATGAATGATTCTGGGAATATTGTGTGGATTAGAGAATGCATTGAATGCAAACATGGTATGAGGATTAAATTGTATCCCACAATATGGAATCCCCCACATGGAGGAAACTTGCAATCTTAAGAATGCAGATATCTAGTTTTTTCTGTAATACAAGTAAATTTGATAACATCTTTGTCATGCCTGTGACCATATCTGGGAGACTCCTCTGCAATAGACTCTTATGATATGGTTATCTTCATCCTCAATTAGTGGACAGTGACACCTACAGGACATGGATGTAACTTATGAAAAGGGAATTAAAATAATGTGGCTTTGTTAAATAGGATTCATGGAGTTTTTCTTTGATAAAATTTCTATTCCAAATCTGGTTTATGGAATTAAAATAACAAGGTAACAGTTCCTTTTTAGAGCATACATAAATACATCATAACAATAATGCTTCCATGTGTACCAAAAATTCACTATCATAGCCTGTGGTAGGCTACATGCACTTGTTGTCAAGGTAGTATTTATCAATTGATTTGAAAGCTTTCAAACTGTGAAAAATACTTCCACCTTAATCTGCAAGCATTTTTTTCACTTGTGTACAGGAGTAAGTTAACGGTTTTAGAACATCGTATTAACAGATACCATAATATTATAAGGAGAATACACTATATATCATACATATTTCATATACCTTGTATCTTTGAGTAGGTCCCTTTAAACAGAGTATGAAGCAGTAATTAAATATAACATATATTCTGCAGTGTCAGATGTAATTATTCCCTGTAAACCATAAAATGAGTACTTTAACAAACAGGGCATACAGACAAATGGTGGTAAACATGTAATATAACAGTGACAGCTCCAGAGGAACCAAGACCCTGAGGTGTTAAGTATTGGTTTTGTATGTCTGGTCTTGCATACCCAGGGGTACTGAATCAGGAATTAAAAGTCATCATGGGAGAGGGATAAGTGTATGGAAATGACGGACTCCTGAACCAGACACTCTAGAGGGCCAGAATGCCCTTGATTTGATCTGGGTATGTTTATAGCCATTTTATAATTCAGAAGATTTTATTCTCCATAGATAGAAGTTCTTTTTGCTCACATTTGGTATTATCAGTGCATCACTAGATTTTGTGCACCTGGATTTATCTCTCCATGAAAAAGGCTTGAAGGAATTTAAGTTTTCATCCATACCTCTCATTCTGTGTGTATCATGACTCTCTATTTATCAGAGTTCAGTAAAATATGATGTGGAGTCCAGTAAGTGGCTCCTAGTCCAGAATGTGAATGGGAAATGAATTTTTATTGTGTTTTATTCTTACAAAATTTCATTTAGTACTGGTACTGACATCTGTCAAAGGATTTTGTTATCAAAATCAACATTAAAATACAATAGTCTCATTTGTGTAGGTCTGCATTCATCTTTTTGATTCATCAGTAACACTTTGAAGTTGAATTCAAGCCTGCATCCAGATTTTGTCAGCTGAGGTATAAAGATATGCTCTGTATAAAAAAGGTTGTTGATGGTTGAAATTTACAAATAACAAAGGGACAGATTTTCTGGAAATTGTGAGTAACAACTTTGGGCCAATTTTACTCCATGTCATAACTTTCCTCCCGCTATTTTAATATGGTGCTTGCCTCATGACAACGTTCAGTGGTGCCGCACTAAAAATGACTTAACAGTTTTGTTAGGTAATATTCTTTTATTTCATTAACTGTCTTTTAAAAATATATCAGGTGGTCTTTTACATTTGTTGGATTTTACAATAGTTAAGCTTGAAAAATAGTTTTTATAATAATAAATGGATAAAAATGTGGACCATTGTTGTAGAATCGGAGTTTACATGAACAGAGAGCCAGATGTCAGCCAGCGGGTTATTGATTAATGTTATCTGGTCACTATTAGCAAGTGTTCATTAACAAAGCTAATGTTGATTTCACCTGACCACTATAATCAATGTACATTGTCTGTATATAATGACCACTCACGTTCTATCAAATTGTAAACTGACCAGGACTTACTCCAGTGTTTGACTTCTTTGATTTTAGCACAGCTGTTCCTCAAAGGTCATTTTCCTTATATTTATCTAAGCACTGATGCTGTCAATTAGTGAATTGTATGTGTGTATTGGTATTTTGTCTTTAATTTAAATGAATTATTCATTATTGCCTTTCGATTTGATTCTCGATTCAATTATTGTAAATGATGATATATTCTGTTGAATACATATCTTCTAAACATTTCCTTCTCAGGCATAGTTCAGATGATTATGATAATATACTTACCGGTAAGCGTTTTCTTGGTCCAAGGAATATTTAAGTATTCCCATCCCTTGCTTTGCTAATATGTTATGCCTTTCTGAAATTGGGAAATCTTATTATTTCAACAAAAGAATTGTCTTTAACTATAGATGATGAAGATGCCACACTACTAATTTTTTAAGATCCATGAAACTATGAGATTCAGGTTTTCATGAAAACAAATATTTTATTGTTAACACTGCTATGTGTATAAAGTAAACAATATTCAGTGTCATTTCTGCCATATTCACAAAGAAACTTTTCTTTAACTATAAATGATGAAGGTGCCACACTACTTTTTTTTTAAGATCCATGAAACTATGAGCATCAGGTTTTCATGAAAACAAATATTTTATTGTTAACACTGCTATGTGTATAAAGTAAACAATATTCAGTGTCATTTCGGCCATATTCACATCTTTGATTCATGGCTAGCAGACTTCCATCATACATGCTGCCAAATTTAGCATTATACTTTATGAATTATGCAGGTTCCTTTTTTATTCAGAGCAGATATCTATTCAAAATTATCTGAATTTATCAATGGAACATGAGTTACCTTAAAAGAAGGAATGCTTTTGTCTGTTGACCTTAATTGTCTGAATATATAGCTTTTCATCTTACACAAATTTGTATAAAAGATATTAGTTGAAGAATAATATGAGTTGTTTATTTAGTATGAAACCACCTGGTTGGCCAGTATATGTTGCAAAACTTGTAAGAATTCTGTTTTTATACTTGAGTTTCGTTTTTTACCATGTTTTCTACGTTTATATGCAATGTAACTTTTCTTGAAGAATCACTTCTTTGGCGTTTTTGCTCGTAAAACTCTGTTGAAAATGAAAGTCCAAGGATTGCTTTTGCCAGTGTTGATTATTGCATATTTGAAATGCATTGTCGTCTTTTATGTTACATTTTAAGTTTAGATACCCCAAAATAAAAAAAAATAAAGTATTAATTTGCATTCAACGCTATTTCATGCAGGAAGTTTTGGTATTAAGTTTGTTCCTTAGGGAGTTTTGGGGTGAGTGGCCTGATTTGCGTAGTAATCTTGTTGTTATAAGGAGCCAGTAAGAAAACAGGTCATATCTTCCTTGGGGACAAAGGTGCAGTTGTTAATTAAGACTTTTTAAGTTCTGCGAGGAATGGACAATTCTGAGAACTTTTTTTTGTGTGTTCCTCTTTCAGATCAAAGAAATATCTGTACTCTGCTGGGTAATGAATTCAGTGAACCACCTTTAATTGAAGTCAAAAGGGGCTTCTTAATATAGTTCAGCTGGTGATTGACACAAGGGATGCTATTTTTAGCTCGAGCAGGGACTTGACAGTCATTGGTGTTTTTTTCATCCTTTCACCCAATCAAGCCTGTTCTGCCACAGAATTCACTGAAATTTGGTGATAATTATATCCCAAGGCTATCTTGGGACACAGTAAGCTGCTCTGTATTCTAATGTGATATGAAAAATTCACAATATTATGAATTCATAGTTTGCAAAGATTTTTAGTTCAGCTAGCTGACTATAAGTCATCTGAGCTATAGCAATACTCCTTTGTCTGTCAGATTTCAGTCCATCTGTCTTTCCATCCATTAAACTGGCATGTTTTGAAACTTTTGGACCTACAAATCTGAAAATTGACATACTGTTAGCTGTCCCTAGGTTCTCTTACCAAACATGAAACCATGTGAATGCAACTTAATTTTTTTGAGAAATAAATAAAAAATCTCCATTTAGAAATGAAAATCTGTTACACTTCAGGACTGCCTAATATAAAACCTCTTGTGTTATTTCATTCATATTTATCTTAAATATTTTGCTGTATATTTCCTATATACATGCCAGAAATTTGGTCGGCATTACATAATTTTGATTTTCAGACTTCTGTATCATATGTGCATGGGGGAGTGTTTGTGTTAGTTAGTGCCTTCTTGTATTTTAATTGACTTGATGAATCATTATTGGTTTGGTATTATCCATTCCTATGTCATGTTCTTATGTTTATAATCTATATAATAAATTCTTCTATTTATATATACTGTATTATTTTTTGTTTTTACTATTTTCAGCTGAAACAACAGCGTTTCGGTTGATGAGCACACCTGATGGTGCAGAGTATCAGACGACAACGAGGTCAGGTGAGAAGTCGTTGCTGGACCGGATAGGAACCCCCGGTCTGAATGACCTTGTCAGCAACGAATGTACCAAAGACACTGAATATAAAGACTGTGGACCACACGCTATATGTGACCTTGAGGTCAAGGAGGACCATATTGGTTTTGTGTGTAAGTGCGAAGATGGATACCAGCCAGATCCTAAAACCAAATTATGCACAGGTAAGTTTACTTTGTTTTATTAAATCTGATCAAATTAGTAACTGTGACATTAACAAATTAATTATAATGTTATATATTTATAGATTTCAGAATGTGTTTGTGTTTGAATAGGGATTATCGTAAGTTGTTGGATGGAATTTTTATTTTTATCCTTTTTGTAGTTCCTTTATTTACTCTTTCTGCCTCTCTCTTTTTCTCTCTTTTCTCTCTCTCTCTCTCTCTCACTCTCCCTCTTTCCTTCTTCTTTCTATATTTAAATAAGATATCTAAATTATATATGGATGGATATAAATGAAATGTGTGGAATCTGAGGATAGGTAGGCTTTGGACAACCAAGGGTTTACTTTTTAGCCCTCAGCCCCTAGGCTGATGGGCTATTGTCGTCACCCAAGCTGTCCGTCCGTCCGTCCGTCCGGCGTCCGTTAACTTTTACCTTGTGAGCGGGATATCTTGAAAAGGATTCACCGTCAATATTTTATTTCCTCGGTAAAGATGTATATCGACAAAATCTCGGTCAAGTTCGAAGATGGGTGACCTTGACCTATTTTTCTACATTTTAGAGCTGATTATAGAAAAACACTTAGATGCTTATTACTCAGGAACCATTTGGTGGATTTTCACAAAACTTACTATGATTATTAGGACTTATGGTTTGTACCTGCTTCACAAGTTTGGTGGTGCCACCTACAATTTCTGATTTTTAATGAATTTTTATCGGATTTTTCAACTTTGGGCTTGTGAGTGGGATATCTCTAAAAGGATTCACCATAGGAATTTTATTTTTTTGGTGAAGATGTATATTGACAAAATCTCGGTCAAGTTTGCAGATGGGTGACCTTGACCTATTTTTCTACGTTTTAGAGCTGATTATAGAAAAAACATTTAGAAGCTTATTTCTCAGAAACCATTGGGTGGATTTTCACAATTTTTACTATGATCATAGGGACTGATGGTCTGTAACTGCTGCACAAGTTTGGGGGCGCCACCTGCAATTTCTGATTTTTATTGAATTTTTCTTGGATTTTTCAACTTTGGGCTTGTGAGCGGGATATCTCTAAAAGGATTCACAAGAGGAATTTTATTTCTTTGGTGAAGATGTATATCTACAAAATCTCTGTCAAGTTTGAAGATGGGTGACCTTGACCTACTTTTCAAGGTCACAGAGCTTATAATAGAAAAAAACTTAGAAGCTTATTTTTCAAGAAGCATTTGGTGGATTGTTATGAATCATGGTACATACCTCTGCATTTTAAATTTATAACTGAGACATGTACAGATATACATCCATGTGAGAACAGATATTTAGTACTTGTTACTGTTACCACCTCTAAACACTGTTGTTTTGGCTGAGGGCTTTTGTCAGCTTCTGCTGATATTCTAGTTTCAAGCTAATTAGAGTCCTCACATTGAAGGGTTAAGTGACAAAATTTAGCAGTGGGCAGATAATTAAACTGCTTCATTTATTGAAAATTCTGAACCACAAAGATTAACTTAAGAATGGCTATTAATAATTTCAAAGAATTATAGATTACTCTCATACCTGTAACTGCAAACCTTAAAAAACAGTTTTAAAATAACCATTATCATTTAGATACCATATTTTACATTTTCTAACTGTCATCTCATATTCCATCTGTCTTATTTCATAAGGTTAACATTTTCATCAAGATGGAGGCTGTATAGTTATCCCCATATACTTATCCAGAAGACAGCGACAGCTGGTGGTTTTGGTTTTAGCGGTTAAAATACCACCTTTTTTTATCACAAATTAAATTACTGTGTGGGTTGGGTTAAATAATTTCTATTGTTTTATATATGTTATTTCAATAACTAGTGCAAATTATCTTGTGGAGAAACCTTGGAAGTCCATGTATTTTTAGCCTGTGATGCCTGTAACAGAAGGCCACAAAAAAGTGTACAATAGGAAGACTGCAAGGTTCTTTCTAAATACAGCAACATTATGTGGGCAGAGAGTGGCTCAGAATGGCTGCACAGGAAATTTGAAGTTTCAAGAATAGTAGAGCAACAGTTGTAGATGAGACGTACAGGGAATCATTCTGTACAGGAAGTGATGGGGGTTAATTAAGGCTGGAAGCAAAAGCGTGAGACTTCTGTCACATGTCAAAAATAGGCAGTGTTGAATCCTTATCTCAGCCAACACAGGCATTTTATGTAGTGACAACCTGCCCAATGTATTCAGCTCATTTCTCTGGTCTTAAGGTAACAAATTCTTCCCGCAGGTGGCAGCACTAGTGACTGTGCAGTTAATGACAAGAGTTTGTACAGTAATGATCCACAAATTATTGTGATCTTAACTGGTGACTAAAGGTGAACGACAGGCTCTTAAACACAGATAGGTGCATACATGTATAAAACAGACATTTATTGTGAAACACATCTTTCAATAACATAACTGTTTTAAAGTTTACTACATATTAGACAAATACATTTTAATATATCAAATGGAAATGAAAACCTATCACTTTGCAAACAAATGTTTTGGTTGAAGGCATGCTTGACAGGAACATTTTTTTATTCCAAAATAATAATGTTCTACAGGTACATTAAATTTTTTTTTTGCTTAAATGATGAACTGCAGGAAATGACATATTTGAAAATATTCAACCAATAGAGATACTAGCATGGTATGATTAAGGTAGGAAGTCATAGATTTAGGAATAACAGTAATCCTTGATAAGAAGCATTGGCTTAAAGTAACTAGACACAGGAAACCATAGATTTTACAATATCAGTGCGACTCTTAGTATGAGGGCATTGGCTCGAAATCACTAGCCTGAGGAAATCAGAGATTTCAGTTCTGCCTGAGTGCTGAAGTGAATTGACACTTAAAAATGACTCTCAGTTCTGGTATTGGTTCTGATGAGATGAAGGTCGGCAGTAACGAGAACTTGGTGATGGATGGGAAGGGTCCGGGGATGAAGGTTGAATTCTGTGAGGAGATTCAGGCTGATTAGGAGCTCTCCTTCTGGGGGTTTTTCTGCTGCTGTTGTCTTCAGAGACATCCTAGGATGTCAGCCAGTCCTGAACTCCTAATCTTGAGTAAAATCAGCCAACCTAGCTTTTGAGTCTTCTTTTTTTTTGTACTTTAAGTAATCCTGAGTCGGCGTCCACTTGTGTACCCATGCGCTGACTGGGCTGATACTTGCCCTCGTTCTTTATTTTCCCCATGTCAAATGTTGTCATATCTTTTTCATACTATTACTATCTTTATATAGCATTCAGTGCTGTCTGGTACCTGTTATCATAGAGTAAAGAAAAATTGAGTTTGAATTGGACAATCTTTCAATATGTATCACCACTGATCTGGCTACTTTTGTTTTAAATTAGACAATCTTTCAATATATATCACCACTGATCTGGCTACTTTTGTTTTGACTTGGACAATCTTTCAATATGTATCACCACTGATCTGGCTACTTTTGTTTTGAATTGGACAATCTTTCAATATGTATCAACACTGATCTGGCTACTTTTGTTTTGAATTAGACAATCTTTCAATATGTATCACCACTGATCTGGCTACTTTTGTTTTGAATTAGACAATCTTTCAATATGTATCACCACTGATCTGGCTACTTTTGTTTTGACTTGGACAATCTTTCAATATGTATCACCACTGATCTGGCTACTTTTGTTTTGACTTGGACAATCTTTCAATATGTATCACCACTGATCTGGCTACTTTTGTTTTGAATTGGACAATCTTTCAATATGTATCAACACTGATCTGGCTACTTTTGTTTTGACTTGGACAATCTTTCAATATATATCACCACTGATCTGGCTACTTTTGTTTTGACTTGGACAATCTTTCAATATGTATCACCACTGATCTGGCTACTTTTGTTTTGAATTGGACAATCTTTCAATATGTATCACCACTGATCTGGCTACTTTTGTTTTAAATTAGACAATCTTTCAATATATATCACCACTGATCTGGCTACTTTTGTTTTGACTTGGACAATCTTTCAATATGTATCACCACTGATCTGGCTACTTTTGTTTTGACTTGGACAATCTTTCAATATGTATCACCACAGATCTGGCTACTCTTGTTTTAAATTAGACAATCTTTCAATATGTATCACCACTGGTCTGGCTACTCTTGTTTTAAATTGGACAATCTTTCAATATGTATCACCACTGATCTGGCTACTTTTGTTTTGACTTGGACAATCTTTCAATATGTATCACCACTGATCTGGCTACTTTTGTTTTGACTTGGACAATCTTTCAATATGTATCACCACTGATCTGGCTACTTTTGTTTTGACTTGGACAATCTTTCAATATGTATCACCACTGATCTGGCTACTTTTGTTTTGACTTGGACAATCTTTCAATATGTATCACCACTGATCTGGCTACTTTTGTTTTGACTTGGACAATCTTTCAATATGTATCACCACTGATCTGGCTACTTTTGTTTTGACTTGGACAATCTTTGAATATGTATCACCACTGATCTGGCTACTTTTGTTTTAAATTAGACAATCTTTCAATATGTATCACCACTGGTCTGGCTACTCTTGTTTTAAATTGGACAATCTTTCAATATGTATCACCACTGATCTGGCTACTCTTGTTTTAAATTGGACAATCTTTCAATATGTATCACCACTGATCTGGCTACTCTTGTTTTAAATTAGACAATCTTTCAATATGTATCACCACTGATCTGGCTACTCATGTTTTAAATTAGACAATCTTTCAATATGTATCACCACTGATCTGGCTACTCATGTTTTGAATTGGACAATCTTTCAATATATATCACCACTGATCTGGCTACTCTTGTTTTAAATTGGACAATCTTTCAGTATGTCTCACCACTGATCTGGCTACTCTTGTTTTAAATTGGACAATCTTTCAGTATGTCTCACCACTGATCTGGCTACTTTTGTTTTAAATTAGACAATCTTTCAATATGTATCACCACTGATCTGGTTACTTTTGTTTTGAATTGGACAATCTTTCAATAAATATCACCACTGATCTGGCTACTTTTGTTTTAAATTGGACATTCTTTCAATATGTATCACCACTGATCTGGCTACTCTTGTTTTAAATTAGACAATCTTTCAATATGTATCACCACTGATCTGGCTACTCTTGTTTTAAATTGGACAATCTTTCAATATGTATCACCACTGATCTGGCTACTTTTGTTTTAAATTAGACAATCTTTCAATATGTATCACCACTGATCTGGCTACTTTTGTTTTAAATTAGACAATCTTTCAATATGTATCACCACTGATCTGGCTACTCTTGTTTTAAATTGGACAATCTTTCAATATGTATCACCACTGATCTGGCTACTCTTGTTTTAAATTAGACAATCTTTCAATATGTATCACCACTGATCTGGCTACTCTTGTTTTAAATTGGACAATCTTTCAATATGTATCACCACTGATCTGGCTACTCTTGTTTTAAATTAGACAATCTTTCAATATGTATCACCACTGATCTGGCTACTTTTGTTTTAAATTAGACAATCTTTCAATATGTATCACCACTGATCTGGCTACTTTTGTTTTAAATTAGACAATCTTTCAATATGTATCACCACTGATCTGGCTACTTTTGTTTTAAATTGGACAATCTTTCAATATATATCACCACTGATCTGGCTACTCTTGTTTTGAATTGGACAATCTTTCAGTATGTATCACCACTGATCTGGCTACTCTTGTTTTAAATTGGTAATCTTTCAATATAAATCACCACTGATCTGGCTACTCTTGTTTTAAATTAGACAATCTTTCAATATGTATCACCACTGATCTGGCTACTTATGTTTTAAATTGGACAATCTTTCAATATATATCACCACTGATCTGGCTACTTTTGTTTTAAATTAGACAATCTTTCTATATGTATCACCACTGATCTGGCTACTTTTGTTTTGAATTGGACAATCTTTCAATATATATCACCACTGATCTGGCTACTCTTGTTTTAAATTGGACAATCTTTCAATATGTATCACCACTGATCTGGCTACTCTTGTTTTAAATTGGACAATCTTTCAGTATGTCTCACCACTGATCTGGCTACTTTTGTTTTAAATTAGACAATCTTTCAATATGTATCACCACTGGTCTGGCTACTCTTGTTTTAAATTGGACAATCTTTCAATATGTATCACCACTGATCTGGCTACTTTTGTTTTAAATTAGACAATCTTTCAATATGTATCACCACTGATCTGGCTACTCTTGTTTTAAATTGGACAATCTTTCAATATGTATCACCACTGATCTGGCTACTCTTGTTTTAAATTGGACAATCTTTCAATATGTATCACCACTGATCTGGCTACTCTTGTTTTAAATTAGACAATCTTTCAATATGTATCACCAATGATCTGGCTACTTTTGTTTTAAATTAGACAATCTTTCAATATGTATCACCACTGGTCTGGCTACTCTTGTTTTAAATTGGACAATCTTTCAATATGTATCACCACTGATCTGGCAACTCATGTTTTGAATTGGACAATCTTTCAATATATATCACCACTGATATGGCTACTCTTGTTTTAAA
The DNA here is from genome assembly GCA_026874595.1 of Sipunculus nudus. Classification (NCBI taxonomy): domain Eukaryota; kingdom Metazoa; phylum Annelida; class Sipuncula; order Golfingiida; family Sipunculidae; genus Sipunculus; species Sipunculus nudus. Next base: position 38,499,072 of record CM049310.1, read on the forward strand.
TTGGACAATCTTTCAATATGTATCACCACTGATCTGGCTACTCTTGTTTTAAATTAGACAATCTTTCAATATATATCACCACTGATCTGGCTACTTTTGTTTTCAATTGGACAATCTTTCAATATGTATCACCACTGGTCTGGCTACTCTTGTTTTAAATTGGACAATCTTTCAATATGTATCACCACTGATCTGGCTACTCTTGTTTTAAATTAGACAATCTTTCAATATATATCACCACTGATCTGGCTACTTTTGTTTTAAATTGGACAATCTTTCAATATGTATCACCACTGATCTGGCTACTCTTGTTTTAAATTGGACAATCTTTCAATATGTATCACCACTGATCTGGCTACTCTTGTTTTAAATTAGACAATCTTTCAATATGTATCACCACTGATCTGGCTACTTTTGTTTTAAATTAGACAATCTTTCAATATGTATCACCACTGATCTGGCTACTTTTGTTTTAAATTAGACAATCTTTCAATATGTATCACCACTGATCTGGCTTCTTTTGTTTTAAATTGGACAATCTTTCAATATATATCACCACTGATCTGGCTACTCTTGTTTTGAATTGGACAATCTTTCAATATGTATCACCACTGATCTGGCTACTTTTGTTTTAAATTAGACAATCTTTCAATATGTATCACCACTGATCTGGCTACTCTTGTTTTAAATTGGACAATCTTTCAATATGTATCACCACTGATCTGGCTACTCTTGTTTTAAATTGGACAATCTTTCAATATGTATCACCACTGATCTGGCTACTCTTGTTTTAAATTAGACAATCTTTCAATATGTATCACCACTGATCTGGCTACTCTTGTTTTAAATTAGACAATCTTTCAATATGTATCACCACTGATCTGGCTACTTTTGTTTTAAATTAGACAATCTTTCAATATGTATCACCACTGATCTGGCTACTTTTGTTTTAAATTAGACAATCTTTCAATATGTATCACCACTGATCTGGCTACTTTTGTTTTAAATTGGACAATCTTTCAATATATATCACCACTGATCTGGCTACTCTTGTTTTGAATTGGACAATCTTTCAGTATGTATCACCACTGATCTGGCTACTCTTGTTTTAAATTGGACAATCTTTCAATATAAATCACCACTGATCTGGCTACTCTTGTTTTAAATTAGACAATCTTTCAATATGTATCACCACTGATCTGGCTACTTTTGTTTTAAATTGGACAATCTTTCAATATATATCACCACTGATCTGGCTACTTTTGTTTTAAATTAGACAATCTTTCAATATGTATCACCACTGATCTGGCTACTTTTGTTTTGAATTGGACAATCTTTCAATATGTATCACCACTGATCTGGTTACTTTTGTTTTAAATTCGACAATCTTTCAATATGTATCACCACTGATCTGGCTACTTTTGTTTTGAATTGGACAGTCTTTCAATATGTATCACCACAGATCTGGTTACTTTTGTTTTGAATTGGACAATCTTTCAATATGTATCACCACTGATCTGGCTACTCATGTTTTGAATTGGACAATCTTTCAGTATGTATCACCACTGATCTGGCTACTCATGTTTTGAATTGGACAATCTTTCAGTATGTATCACCACTGATCTGGCTACTTTTGTTTTGAATTGGACAATCTTTCAATATGTATCACCACTGATCTGGCTACTTTTGTTTTGAATTGGACAATCTTTCAATATGTATCAACACTGATCTGGCTGCTTTTGTTTTGAATTGGACAGTCTTTCAATATGTATCACCATAGATCTGGTTACTTTTGTTTTGAATTGGACAATCTTTCAATATGTATCACCACTGATCTGGCTACTCATGTTTTGAATTGGACAATCTTTCAGTATGTATCACCACTGATCTGGCTACTTTTGTTTTGAATTGGACAATCTTTCAATATGTATCACCACTGATCTGGCTACTCTTGTTTTGAATTGGACAGTTTTTCAGTATGTATCACCACTGATCTGGCTACTCATGTTTTGAATTGGACAATCTTTCAGTATATATCACTACTGATCTGACTACTTTTGTTTTGAATTGGACAATCTTTCAATATGTATCACCACTGATCTGGCTACTCTTGTTTTAAATTGGACAATCTTTCAGTATGTCTCACCACTGATCTGGCTACTTTTGTTTTAAATTAGACAATCTTTCAATATATATCACCACTGATCTGGCTACTTTTGTTTTGACTTGGACAATCTTTCAATATGTATCACCACTGATCTGGCTACTTTTGTTTTGACTTGGACAATCTTTCAATATGTATCACCACTGATCTGGCTACTTTTGTTTTGACTTGGACAATCTTTCAGTATGTATCACCACTGATCTGGCTACTTTTGTTTTGACTTGGACAATCTTTCAATATGTATCACCACTGATCTGGCTACTTTTGTTTTGACTTGGACAATCTTTCAATATGTATCACCACTGATCTGGCTACTTTTGTTTTGACTTGGACAATATTTGAATATGTATCACCACTGATCTGGCTACTTTTGTTTTAAATTAGACAATCTTTCAATATGTATCACCACTGGTCTGGCTACTCTTGTTTTAAATTGGACAATCTTTCAATATGTATCACCACTGATCTGGCTACTCTTGTTTTAAATTGGACAATCTTTCAATATGTATCACCACTGATCTGGCTACTCTTGTTTTAAATTAGACAATCTTTCAATATGTATCACCACTGATCTGGCTACTCATGTTTTGAATTGGACAATCTTTCAATATATATCACCACTGATCTGGCTACTCTTGTTTTAAATTAGACAATCTTTCAATATGTATCACCACTGATCTGGCTACTTTTGTTTTAAATTAGACAATCTTTCAATATGTATCACCACTGGTCTGGCTACTTTTGTTTTAAATTAGACAATCTTTCAATATGTATCACCACTGATCTGGCTACTTTTGTTTTAAATTAGACAATCTTTCAATATGTATCACCACTGATCTGGCTACTTTTGTTTTAAATTAGACAATCTTTCAATATGTATCACCACTGATCTGGCTACTCTTGTTTTAAATTGGACAATCTTTCAATATGTATCACCACTGATCTGGCTACTCTTGTTTTAAATTAGACAATCTTTCAGTATGTATCACCACTGATCTGGCTACTTTTGTTTTACATTAGACAATCTTTCAATATGTATCACCACTGATCTGGCTACTTTTGTTTTAAATTGGACAATCTTTCAATATCTATCACCACTGATCTGGTTACTTTTGTTTTGAATTGGACAATCTTTCAATAAATATCACCACTGATCTGGCTACTTTTGTTTTAAATTGGACATTCTTTCAATATGTATCACCACTGATCTGGCTACTCTTGTTTTAAATTAGACAATCTTTCAATATGTATCACCAGTGATCTGGCTACTCTTGTTTTAAATTGGACAATCTTTCAATATGTATCACCACTGATCTGGCTACTTTTGTTTTAAATTAGACAATCTTTCAATATGTATCACCACTGATCTGGCTACTCTTGTTTTAAATTGGACAATCTTTCAATATGTATCACCACTGATCTGGCTACTCTTGTTTTAAATTAGACAATCTTTCAATATGTATCACCACTGATCTGGCTACTCTTGTTTTAAATTGGACAATCTTTCAATATGTATCACCACTGATCTGGCTACTTTTGTTTTAAATTAGACAATCTTTCAATATGTATCACCACTGATCTGGCTACTTTTGTTTTAAATTAGACAATCTTTCAATATGTATCACCACTGATCTGGCTACTTTTGTTTTAAATTGGACAATCTTTCAATATATATCACCACTGATCTGGCTACTCTTGTTTTGAATTGGACAATCTTTCAGTATGTATCACCACTGATCTGGCTACTCTTGTTTTAAATTGGTAATCTTTCAATATAAATCACCACTGATCTGGCTACTCTTGTTTTAAATTAGACAATCTTTCAATATGTATCACCACTGATCTGGCTACTTTTGTTTTAAATTGGACAATCTTTCAATATATATCACCACTGATCTGGCTACTTTTGTTTTAAATTAGACAATCTTTCAATATGTATCACCACTGATCTGGCTACTTTTGTTTTGAATTGGACAATCTTTCAATATGTATCACCACTGATCTGGTTACTTTTGTTTTAAATTGGACAATCTTTCAATATGTATCACCACTGATCTGGCTACTTTTGTTTTGAATTGGAGAGTCTTTCAATATGTATCACCACAGATCTGGTTACTTTTGTTTTGAATTGGACAATCTTTCAATATGTATCACCACTGATCTGGCTACTCATGTTTTGAATTGGACAATCTTTCAGTATGTATCACCACTGATCTGGCTACTCATGTTTTGAATTGGACAATCTTTCAGTATGTATCACCACTGATCTGGCTACTTTTGTTTTGAATTGGACAATCTTTCAATATGTATCACCACTGATCTGGCTACTTTTGTTTTGAATTGGACAATCTTTCAATATGTATCAACACTGATCTGGCTGCTTTTGTTTTGAATTGGACAGTCTTTCAATATGTATCACCATAGATCTGGTTACTTTTGTTTTGAATTGGACAATCTTTCAATATGTATCACCACTGATCTGGCTACTCATGTTTTGAATTGGACAATCTTTCAGTATGTATCACCACTGATCTGGCTACTTTTGTTTTGAATTGGACAATCTTTCAATATGTATCACCACTGATCTGGCTACTCTTGTTTTGAATTGGACAGTCTTTCAGTATGTATCACCACTGATCTGGCTACTCTTGTTTTGAATTGGACAATCTTTCAGTATATATCACTACTGATCTGACTACTTTTGTTTTGAATTGGACAATCTTTCAGTATATATCACTACTGATCTGGCTACTTTTGTTTTAAATTGGACAATCTTTCAATATGTATCACCACTGATCTAGCTACTTTTGTTTTAAATTGGACAATCTTTCAGTATGTATCACCACTGATCTGGCTACTCTTGTTTTGAATTGGACAATCTTTCAATATATATCACCACTGATCTGGCTACTTTTGTTTTAAATTAGACAATCTTTCAATATGTATCACCACTGATCTGGCTACTTTTGTTTTAAATTGGACAATCTTTCAATATCTATCACCACTGATCTGGTTACTTTTGTTTTGAATTGGACAATCTTTCAATAAATATCACCACTGATCTGGTTACTTTTGTTTTGAATTGGACAATCTTTCAATATAAATCACCACTGATCTGGTTACTTTTGTTTTGAATTGGACAATCTTTCAATATGTATCACCACTGATCTGGCTACTTTTGTTTTGAATTGGACAGTCTTTCAATATGTATCATTACAGATCTGGTTACTTTTGTTTTGAATTGGACAATCTTTCAATATGTATCACCACTGATCTGGCTACTCATGTTTTGAATTGGTCAATCTTTCAGTATGTATCACCACTGATCTGGTTACTCATGTTTTGAATTGGACAATCTTTCAGTATGTATCACCACTGATCTGGCTACTTTTGTTTTGAATTGGACAATCTTTCAATATGTAACACCACTGATCTGGCTACTTTTGTTTTGAATTGGACAATCTTTCAATATGTATCACCACTGATCTGGCTACTTTTATTTTGAATTGGACATTCTTTCAATATGTATCACCACAGATCTGGTTACTTTTGTTTTGAATTGGACAATCTTTCAATATGTATCACCACTGATCTGGCTACTCATGTTTTGAATTGGACAATCTTTCAGTATGTATCACCACTGATCTGGCTACTTTTGTTTTGAATTGGACAATCTTTCAATATGTATCACCACTGATCTGGCTACTCTTGTTTTGAATTTGACAATCTTTCAGTATGTATCGACACTGATCTGGCTACTTTTGTTTTGAATTGGACATTCTTTCAATATATATCACCACTGATCTGGCTACTCTTGTTTTGAATTGGACAATCTTTCAGTATATATCACTAATGATCTGACTACTTTTGTTTTGAATTGGACAATCTTTTATACCATCTTTTCTGGAATTTTGTCATTGTTCAGATTTTGCATAAATGATCAAAATTTTAGTTCTCAGGTTTTTATTTCAGATAAACAAATTTTTTGGTTAAACGTTCTTTGGATATTCTACGTTCTACTGTATATATATTTATATATATATACATATATACATCAAGGCCCAGGTCCCAATCAGGACCAATTTGCTATTGGTCCAGACCAAATCTCGATCAGGATTCAGGCCAGCCTAAACTCTTATCAGGATTTTGGCCGGACCATGGCTGGACCAGATCCCAATCGGGGTATAGGCCAGACTTTATCTTGATTGGGATTTGATCTTGACTGATTCCCAATTGGTCCTGACCAAATCCTATTCAGGATTCTGACCAATCCTAACCCTGATCAGGATCTGGTCAAGCCCAAATCTTGTTTTCATGTTCGAGTAGTACTGTAAAATTAAGGAAAATTCACCTTAAATCAGCCTACTCATTACTTGAAATCTAAAATCATCATGACAAAATTTTATTTCTGCCATGCCAGTCTTCAAATACATAGAGTTTCTTGAACAAGTTAACATCAGTAGGTCTGATACTTGACATTTATTATAATTAATGAAATAAAAGAACACTTTTGACATTTGTGGCACAACTTAACCTTTGTGAAAATTCCAAACATGTTAAACTTGATGAAAAAAACTTTTTCTGGCTTGTGTTACCTTTATGCATCTTGTGTGTATGAATCAAAATAATTAAATTTTCTTAAATAAACAAAAACATTTTACAAATATAAACATTTTTACATTGACTTGATAATTGTATCTGCCAAAACAGAGTTTTGCGGATACTATGTTTTCAGCTGCACGCCGCTGCCGCCGCGGCCGCCGCGTAGGTTTCCGGAGAACTCCTCCGTAACCGCTGGGCGGAATTTTACGAAACCCGGGATTATGTTCGGGTCACATGTGAACTGCTGCGCCCCGATTTTGTTTTGACCTCTGACCTTTCCTCTGCGCTCTGCGTCCGTTTGTGCGTCTGTTTCCACACATAAACCCACATATCTCGGGAACCGTTTGACGGATCACGAAATTTTTTGTGCACAAATGTAGCCCTTGGAGAGCTTTATAACATACACAAAAAATGGTGGCGCCACCTGCAACCATGTTTGCACAGTGTCCATCTGTTCGTCTGCCTTGGGTTAAAATCACTCATATCTCTGCAGTGACTTGACTAATTCACCTGAAATTTGGCATGCGTATACATCCTGGATAGCTTTTCTGATTTTGTGACAGGTGGCGCCACCTACATTCATGTTTACGCTGCAGACATCCAAGCTCATATCTCGGGAACCGTTTGACCGATCAGGTAAATTTTTTTGCACAAATGTAGCTCTTGGAGAGCTTTATAACATACACAAAAAATGGTGGCACCACCTGCAACCATGTTTGCACAGTGTCCATCTGTTCGTCTGCCTTGGGTTAAAATCACTCATATCTCCGCAGTAACTTGACTAATTCACCTGAAATTTGGCATGCGTATACATCCTGGATAGCTTTTCTGATTTTATGACAGGTGGCGCCACCTACATTCACATTTACGCTGCAGACATCCAAGCTCATATCTCGGGAAACATTAGACCAATTGGGTCAAAATTTTGCATGTGTATAGATCTCACATAGCTCTTTATCATACGCAAAACTGGTGGCGCCACCTGCAACCATTTTTGCTCAGCGTCCATCTGATTGTCTGCCACGGGCTAAAATCACTCATATACATGTAGTGGTTTGACTTATCTGCCTTAAATTTTGCATATGTATACAACTTGGACGGCTTTCTGGATTTTGTGGTAGGGGGGGCAACCTTCATACACAATTTGGCTGCAGACATCCATGCTAATATGCAACACTTCACTCTATTTTCCCTTGCCACTTAATCCATGCCTCACTTCACCCGTTCCACTCTGATTTAGGCGGATACACGTAGTCGCTTGTCGACTACCCGTATTCTAGTTAAAAAGAGCCTTTTGGACATGAAGTTAGCAAGCTAATACAGTTTTAACCTCATAAGGGTAGCCATAAACATAACTGATTAAACAAGAAGACATTCTTTTTGTTATTAATTGAATATTTGGATTTACTCTGGACTAAATCCCAATCGGGATCTTGTCTGGACCAATCTGGAGTTCGGTGATGATATGAGAAGCACAATATTCAACAGACAGTAATTTTATCACACTTGGGCCCTTATCACCTTTTGTCAGTCACTTCATTTGGATTGCAAGGTGCTGCCATCTGCCCCTTAAAATGTGTACTATAGGGGGGTCTTCCATCAGGATGACATGTAACAGTTACAAATCTCTGACTTTGATACAGAAAACTTTCAATTTTGCAAAGAAAAGAGATTAGATTATTAGAAATAGTGGTATTGAATAACAAAATACACAGCTTTTTGTAAGAATACTGACATATGATGTCTCTTGGAAAATGTAGAAATAAAAGAAAATGTAATTTTATGAAGTTTAACATTTTAAAAAGGCCATGAGTACAGTATATACTCTGAATGAATTGTATGATCATATCAGTTATCATACAGGTTAGTATTGAGTACTAGGTGTAAGTTCCTACTGCTGTTAAGAATTTTCATACTTTTCATCATAGAAATTTGCGTATACAAAAAGCATTTTGAGCATTCAAGAAGCATTTTGCATTACCTCCATGGCGTCTTAAACAATTGATCTTGCATTTCTGTCCATGTTTGATGTCTGATTGTCCATGAGCTGTCACTTGGGCAAAGGTGATTTATCACATACAGATAGTTTGTCAACAGTTCATGTCAAGTATATAGAATATATGTAATCTGACAACATTCAAACTCTGTAATAATCACTTTTAATAATCTCGGTCAGTAATAATCTGCTTGGTGAAGCTGCATGACCATCACTTGATCAAGGCCAGGGACCTGGTCCAGTGTTGTGTGTGGTGTGAGTTCCGCTTTGGTTTTAAATGGGGGTTTTGAGTATTTTGACTTTAGTACTAGTGAGCACCTTAAAGGGGGCACGCAACCTCAGGGTGTGGCCATAAAAAGGGAAATACATCAGTAAAGGGTACCTGCTTTTTCAAGTGCGGCCTTAGTGCTTTTCTTTGGATATGTTCAGGGAGTAGATTTCCAGACCTGCCAATAATAGTGTACGGGGCATGGGACTTGTAATTACAAACATGGGCTTTACCAGTAGTCAGACTTTTGTCTTCTGTAATGCACTTGTGTGTAAATGATCTGTTACAGTTACTATATGTTTCAGAAGTGGCTGTGCCTATTGGACAGCCTATAAGATAGGTCCTTAGACCTGTAATGTATGTAATTAAGCAAACAAATAGGCATGCTCTGTTTAGACTTTATAACATTTAAATGTTTCAAAAGTAATGTGGAATCATCTTCTCTGCATATCAGCATAATAAAAATATTTAAATGTGACAACTTTGATTAAAAAAACCCCTTGCATTTGCACTGAGGTTTTATGGAAACAATAGTGTGACACAACCAACAATGATAGACTTGTAAATGTTAAAACTATTTGTAGATTTCTGTTGCATGTGCTCCCACTGGTTAACTGTTTTGAAGACACCCTGTCTGTCTTTTGAGTGTATTCCATTTGACTGAGTTCATCACATGACTTGAAATAAGAGGATGTATTCTCAAAGGTGGCCAGGTGAAGACAGCTTCAGTGTTTCTAAGGGCTGGATTAGGTTTTTATGAGGCTCTGTCATGATAGAGATAATAGCCAAGTTGCTTTCTCTTTTATGTCAAGTATCACGCAAGAAGAACTTTTTTTAACATAACAGAGCCTTTGAAATGTCAAAGCACCCCAGAGTGTGAGGTCATAATACTAGATAAAATTAGAAGCAATGCATCATAGGTAAATATGCTCAGACACAAAACTTCATGGATTGGAACTTTTGGAACAATAAAACTCTTTATTACATTAGACAGAAATTGTAGGATCCCCTGTGCATTTTAGAAATTATAAAAAAATGAAGAGGGAATGCATCCTGGGTAGTCAAGTGGTAAAACTGTCTGAATTTAATGGGTTGTTCCTTAGGTGTTCTCCTAACCCTCCACAAATTTCAACAAAATCTGTAACAAAGGTAGAGTATAATACCTCTCACAACATGGCGAGGTAAAAATATTTGATTAGGTAATTTGCAGTGCATCATGGGTAAATATATATTCAAACGCATAAGAATCATGGGAGTCACTTTTAGCCCTCAGCCCTTAGGCTGATGGGCTATTGTTGTCACCCAAGCTGTCCGTCCGTCCGTCCGGCGTCTGTTAACTTTTACCTTGTGAGCGGGATATCTCTAAAAGGATTCAAATTAGGAATTTTATTTCCTCGGTAAAGATGTATATCGACAAAATCTCGGTCAAGTTCGAAGATGGGTGACCTTGACCTATTTTTCTACATTTTAGAGCTGATTATAGAAAAACACTTAGATGCTTATTACTCAGGAACCATTTGATGGATTTTCACAAAACTTACTATGATCATTGGGACTGATAATCTGTACCTGCTACACAAGTTTGGTGGCGCCACTTACAATATCTGATTTTTAATGAATTTTTATCTGATTTTTCAACTTTGGGCTTGTGAGCGGGATATCTCTAAAAGGATTCACCGTAGGAATTTTATTTTTTCAGTGAAAATGTATATTGACAAAATCTTGGTCAAGTTTGAAGATGGGTGACCTTGACCTATTTTTCTACGTTTTAGAGCTGATAATAGAAAAAACATTTAGAAGCTTATTTCTCAGGAACCATTGGCTGGATTTTCACAATACTTACTATGATCATAGGGAGTGATGGTCTGTAACTGCTGCACAAGTTTGGGGGCGCCACCTGCAATTTCTGATTTTTAATGAATTTTCTTGGATTTTTCAACTTTGGCCTTGTGAGCGGGATATCTCTAAAAGGATTCAAATTAGGAATTTTATTTCTTTGGTGAAGATGTATATCGACAAAATCTCGGTCAAGTTCGAAGATGGGTGACCTTGACCTACTTTTCAAGGTCACAGAGCTGATAATAGAATAAAACTTAGAAGCTTATTTTTCAGGAAGCATTTGATGGATTGTTATGAATCATGGTACATACCTCTCCATTTTAAATTTATAACTGAGACATGTGCAGATATACATCCATGTGAGAACAGATATTTAGTACTTATTACTGTTACCACCTCTAAACACTGTTCTTTTGGCTGAGGGCTTTTGTCAGCTTCTGCTAATATTCTAGTTTACTTAGCACACATCAACCCTTTTATAGGGCACAGTATCCCCAAGTTGTGCCGTTAAAGTACAGGGCTATTAAAGAGCAATACATTATTAGCAAATACTTTTTCCTGAGAATATTCATGGAAATATACATATGCTTGAAAACTAAACACATCATCTTGTTATGTAGTGAAATGTTTATTTGCCGGTAATGGGAATGCATCATGGGTAAATATGTTCAGGCACTAAAGCATCATGGGAAGAGCTCTTGGGAAGTCATTTGTTGTCACTTTCCATTTGGCTGTCATGATGAAACCAATGGCTGAAGTCCACTGGGGAATTAGAATAACTCTGTCAGGCCACATTGGTGATAGTTCTGAGTGGAATGCTTTTTAGCAGAGCCAGAAGGATGCTTTTAGGAGACTAGTTTAATCTCCCATTGGGAACTTTGTAAAGACTATTTATTTTCCAATACAAACCTGTAGCTTTATTTGCTGCATGACTGTCCTCTCTGCAGGACTACTGTGGACAATACTTTGCGCCTTACAATGCACAAATAAAGGTTCTCTCAGCCATTAACATATATTACAAATAACATATATTACATTCACAGTTGACTTATGATTCTATTCAGCAGTTATTAATAAATAATGAGGTTTGTTTACTCATAAAGTATGTCTTTCTGTCCATAACAATGACTTGACAGCAGAAACTGTGGTAGACAAAACTGCTTGAAACTTCAGTTCTCGTGGTCAGGGTTAATAAACCACCACAAATTTTGCATAACAAATTTTTTTCATTATTATTTAGCAAAATATTAAATCAACACCATATTAAGCCTCTGATGTCAAATACTACCATACAGCAAATATTTTGAACCGGGTGTTGGGAATGGGTGATCTAGTATGACTTGTATCATGACTCGCAGGCCCATATCAGTAAATTTAAAAAATGTTAAGATATAGTTTATTGCTATATATATGTAATAAAATCATCACATACAATAGTATTTGGCTTGACTGGCTTGCTTAAACAAACACATTAAACAAGATTAATAAAATTAATGTCATGTTGTCATGGCTTCTATCAGAGTATCTTTGTTGGTCCTGAAGGCTGATCCATGTCAGCTGATAGCTGGTAAGGGGAACAGGGATTTCCAAAGTTAGGGTGCCAAGAGTTATAAACTATGAAGTTGATGGCTTAGGCGGTAAGTCCTCATACAGCACTATTTCAAGACACATTTTTGGTAAAAAAAAGTTCCCAGGAGCATATATATAGGTAAACATTCCTCAGGCACTATCTTAACAATAACAGTACAGGGTTTGCTTCCTCACATTGGACACTTTTTCATTATTTCTATTTTGCAAAGGCATGGTGTCAAGTTTCAGAAATGTGTTTGAGCCCTGCACTTGAGTAGCTTTGTGATCATAATGAATTTTTTTTGCGTGTGTTTATAGCTTTGTCTCCCATGAGCACCACACGTCCAGCAGACAGATCCTGTACATATGGGTTGCTTGACGATTGTTTTGAGAATGAAGAGTGTGTACCAAATAGTGTCAATAGTCGGTCCCGGCAAGGGTCCTGTCATTGTGTCAAAGGATACGTGCAGAATACCACCACAGGCATGTGTGTTAAAAGTAGGTGTTGTCTTATTATTTCTTGAAGATCTAGTTCTTATTTAACACATGACATCAGTTTTGTACTCTCTGTTTATGTGGTTTCATGGCCATGCAGTTTAATTTGCTGTAATATAAATAAAATTGTGTAAAGGTTGTTCTCTAAAAGGGATGATTGTTAAAGATGAGTTCAGAAGATAAAAGTAGCTTTGCATTCCTTCTGCTGTCTAGTTTTAAGTCCTCACATCATGAAAACAGTTTTCATGATCTTTTTCTTATTTTAATGAAAGCACACACACAAAGTCATATACATATTTGTTTCTGTCATTGCTTGCCTGAGATCAGGCAACCATGGCACATAACATCTATTTTTGTCCATTTCAAAGTTTTTACTTAATTAAACTACTCACAAATGTCCATAACTATTCATATGAAATAAGAGCACCACACACTTGAATAAATAATAAAACTATCATATCATTACAGAAGAATCTGCTGTTCCAGTCCAGGGATCCAGTACCACCAGCAGTCCTAGCAGCAGTACACAGGTATGTTTATGTCAGATAACAAATGATTTGTTTCTACTAATACCCCTGTCTACCTGTTTATCATAATAAAATTTTGTACAGACAGTTGAGCTCAATTTTTGTTGTGAAGGCAGAATCAGAAAAAAAGTGGTATAAACTGGAGAGGAAATATTGCTTTTCCATACAGCAGTGTTCTCAATAGAATCAAGGACATCATAATAGAATATTGTTGTATTTGGAAAGTTATTTGTTATTTGCAGGTTACTGATTATGTCACTCACAGAAAGGGGTAGAATTTTTAATGGATACCCCTGAACTAATGAGGGGAGAACTCATTTTGCACAATTGACCTATCCACCACAGCCCATATCATTTATAATGTCATCCCAAAACACTCTTCTATGAAGGAGTCCTAGAAGGTCTTCCATGCCCATGGTATTATTAACAAGTCAATAATGACGTCACAAAGGTTGATGATATATTTCGTATTGACTGACATCATCACCTGGAATCGCTGTTCTCTTTTGGTAAAACGCTTGGCTCTTTCCACTGGCAACCCGGGTTGGATCCCCTGGGTTGCTATGAGAATAGGTTGTAGTTGCCCGTCCAAGGCAGGTGGTTTTCTCCGGGTACTCCAGTTTCCTCCACCCCTGCAGACTACCGAACACCATCACCGGAGCCATGGAGAGTGCCTCGATTAGTTATAACAGCTATTTGTACAATCCATGTAAAATAAATAAGTTAATAAGTATTGCCAGTATTGATGACTATTTCGCAGTCATTGTGAACTGTCTTGCCATATTTTGGATTATTTGTCTCACAGAAATTACGTGCCAGTTAGGCCATTTTCATTCATTTGGTAGTCGGAGGAAGGAGTCCTGTAACCTTTAACCTAGGACCTTTTATACTGTCACCTTTGTATAAAAATATCTCCTGGAAAACATGCCCACATGGATACTGGTACAGACAACATGTGTTTTGTTTGAAAGAGCTCTGTCAAATTATGCAAATTATCAGATGATTGAAGCTTTACAATGTTTAAAGTTATTTGAATGATTGCTCGTTAGTCTAATGCTTATGATTATTCATTGAATGAATATGCAATTAAGGTCACATAGAGTTCAAGAATAGGTCATCGCTAAGCAATAAGGAGATTAGGAATTATCATAGTGTGTGATCTAGATGAAAACTGCCTTGTGTACAGCTTACAGTTTTTTCAGTATTTGGTGCAAGGAATGTCTCTGTCTAATATATATATATATATATATGTGTGTGTGCGTGTGTTTCTTTTTTATAAATATGTACTAGTATTAATGTGTTGTTTATTCTAGCAAAGCCAAGGAAGTGTAACTTCATCTCCACTACAAGACAGTACACTGTCACCATCAGGGACCAGTCCAACATCAAAGGGCTCCATCAACCTCCAATCTCCCAGCAGCACCATAGCCCCCAGTGTCAAATCTACAGGTAAGTCTGTCAGACACAGGTCCAACCACCCTCCATCCTCCCAGCAGCACCATAGCCCCCAGTGTCAAATCTACAGGTAAGTCTGTCAGACACAGGTCCAACCACCCTCCATCCTCCCAGCAGCACCATAGCCCCCAGTGTCAAATCTACAGGTAAGTCTGTCAGACACAGGTCCAACCACCCTCCATCCTCCCAGCAGCACCATAACCCCCAGTGTCAAATCTACAGGTAAGTCTGTCAGACACAGGTCCAACCACCCTCCATCCTCCCAGCAGCACCATAGCCCCCAGTGTCAAATCTACAGGTAAGTCTGTCAGACATAGGTCCAACCACCCTCCATCCTCCCAGCAGCACCATAGCCCCCAGTGTCAAATCTACAGGTAAGTCTGTCAGACACAGGTCCAACCACCCTCCATCCTCCCAGCAGCACCATAGCCCCCAGTGTCAAATCTACAGGTAAGTCTGTCAGACAAAGGTCCCACCACCCTCCTTCCTCCCAGCAGCACCACGGCCCCTAGCGCCATTTTTGCCCTCTGACATTAGAGAGTCTATGACCAGCGTACTGGCTCTCAGAGTGCAGTTACATTCTTCAGCGAGGAATGCACTTTAAGGCTCTATGAGAATGCAGATATTTTTCATCATTTCTGACAATGCCTCACAGCCTACTAGTCAATGTCACTTGACATAAAACCAGACCAATCCTTAACTTTTTAGTATTCTGTCATGAGCGAGAAAAAATTCTGTTTAAACTCAGCACATTGGTTTATACCACTGCATGTTTGTTGAATGACTGACCGCTTGAACAGAAGCATGGCTTGCACGGGTAACCATATGCAGCCAACTTGTGCCTGATACAGGAAAAAACTCATTACCATGGAGACAATGTTTCAGTTTGGGTTGTGAGTTCACATGTATTCTTTTGTGTTAATTCATCATTTGTAGCCTGATTTTAAGATAATAGGCTGTTTACCACGATGTGAATACAATTATGGAAAACCACTGTGATGCATTCCTGGATTTGACTTGAATCTCGACTCAATTAGGCTTACCAGCCAAATATATATGCCTATTGAGTCGTGATGTCATGGCTACATGGCCCCAAATGTCAAATCTACAGGTAAATCTGTCAGAGACAAGTCCTTCCCCATAGGACCTCAGTGTCATATCTACAGTTAAATAGAGAAAATGATATATGGGATTGTGTAGGTGTGTTGATTGTAGATATTAATGTTCAAAATGAGCATTATGAATAGAATTTATTCTCATATGGAGACATTTTCATGTTAGCAGGGTGCCAGTTTTAGTGGAATTCTCAACATCAGGTAGTGTATAGATGTGGGTAGTTGTAGCAGAAAGAGATTGTTATCTTAGAGTTAATATTTAAGGTGTTACATGGTAAACATGTAACAGCGCCTATGTTGACAAACAGACAAACCATATAACTAAAGGGAGTTGTGCAAAAGCTGAAAGATCATGAGAAACAAAGGCAATTTACAAAAGTCTGGTTTGTCTGACTTGCTGCGAGATGTTCTCGTTGCATGTGTTTAGATTATTTTGGTTGGCCCCCATTTGGTAATAGCACATCGATATAAACAAAACAAACGGGCTGTGTAACTTGGGATTGGCATTTTCTGGCCTGTTTTATGAAAGTTTCAAGTGATTATCTTTAATTAATAAATTTCAGATATTGAACTAGGTCCCTTTATGAAAGTAGTAAACTGTTTTACGTAAGCCCAGAGAGGCTCATTTCTTTAAGCATTCTATATAGAAATCACCTGTTATTATTAAAACTTTTTTTATGTTATCAGTTTTGCTGATTTGATTGATTAAATTTGCATATATGTTTTATTTGTGTATACCATGAGTGGTACTCGCAGTGTTTCTGACATCCCTTGCCCATATGCAGCTGCTTGAATTGATATAACAGGGCTGTTCTGTATGTTACCTCACTGGAACCTAGTTTACTTCAGAATCCTTAATAACATACATTAAAATGACTGAGACTTTGTGAAATCAAGCTCACAGTTTCCATAGGCCTGAAAAAGTATATGAAAAATGTGATTTACATGGCAGAAGAAATAGAGAATACACAACTTTTTAGTGAAAACTTTTATGAGCAAGAAAAACAAAATTAAATTTACTAGAATACACATCAACTGTTCAGGCCACAATTTAAGCTGATGTTAAAGAAAATGAAAAATATTATAAAGGTTTGCTTTCACAAGGATGTTATTATATTAAATTTAATATAAAAGTGATTATATAGTGATGTATGTAAAGTGTTACCATTTAGGTACAGGCAAAACTGTACATGAAACTGAGTATGCCATGTGAATGCTTGTGTCGCAGTGAGGTATAGATAATCCTTCATTTAGGATGACATCTCTAAGAAGGACATCGCTGTGTTTACAAAATGGTTACAGCAAGCCCTGTATGCTAAAGTCTTAAATACGGTGGTATTGAATCAATGGAGACCTCAGAGAAAAAGAAATAGTGGGGATATGGCACCACATCATTCCATCTCATGGATCCTCAAATAGTGACAGATGTGTGGTGGAGTACTGTCACACTATCTGGTTTATGTTCCAGATTTCTGATAAAAATCATGCCATCCTCAGCCACAAATCATTAAAGGATCGAGAAAGAAACCATGTTTCAAGTTACTGCAGAACAGACCTGGCATTATTACAAACAGTGTCATTCATATAGGAACAGCCAGTGAAGTCTTCATCTGTCATGTCCACTGCTGTGATTGTGCTGTACACATTAAAAGATAATTTATTAAAACACTGTATTATTCAGTTCACACATTCAATAGACTATGCTGCATCAGAACCTTTATTTATTTTTATGTGGCATTCATGAAAAAATATAGAATACAGGATTTATCATCTTGGATAAAAAGTCACTTGATAATCAAGCTCTGGTGAAAACATTGCCTCCTTGGTGAAGGTAACTAAAATAAAAAGAATACCTAGGGTATCAGTGATTTAGGGCCTTTGCTTCAAGACATCTCAGGCTGTCAGTTGTAATTAAATCTTGGCATTCTGCTTAGTGTGAAGGACAGCATGTGTTCTGAGAAATGTGCCTTTTAATGAATACTTCAATGGGAGCTCTCTGCTGAAACTAAAACAGAGCTAGGGATCTGGCCGGAAACCACTGTAGAGAAAACGAGGCAAGTTGGACACGTTATGCCACTCATCAAGGAGTGGCTAGATTTATTGTCTGAATGGCTGGCCTGGACTTAGTGACTGGGCTGTAGAAAAATCAAGCTCACTGCCAGCTTCTCATGCTGCCACCTGCACAGTGGAAGAGGAAAGACCATTACAGCTGTAATTGCTCTCACGCAGAATTGTCTTCCAAACAGTCATAAATTTTTATTTTGATATATGTAAGCAGCAATATGCGGCATGTTATGATTGCTCTCTTTGCCAGGAAGGATGGAGGATATGTTTCTGCCCATGTTTGCTTGTATTTTGGTCATTTTACAGACAAAACAGACATAAAAATGTTGAGATGTCCAGATCAATCTTTCTCATTCATATTGACTGCTCTACTGATTCAGCTATTTATACATGATCCTATTGGTCTGTGTATTTTGCACCCTGTGAAGCTTGCTGACATTTATATGACTCAATATTGCTGAATGGTACACATTCCTGAAAACAAACAAACTGTTTGGCTGTACCTTTTAGGTGTGTCATGCATGCTTGAACATCAAGATTGAGGAACAGCTGTGTTGTATCATATCATGGAAAATAAAGTACCATATTGAATGCAGATCTTGAAACAGTGATATAAGAATACACTCTGTGTTCATTTTTGTGTGTGTTATTTATGGTGTCCTGTAGATAAGTACAGTCAGTGGCCACCAGATGGCAGCAGTAAATTAGATATCACAAAAATCATTAATCAACATTCTTTCAGGGATGACATTTTTTTGTGGAGTTTAGGTTATGTGTATAAAATTTATACTACCCTTTACTAGGGTTACATTAAGATTTAAACATGTATATGTATATGGTCCTTGTATCAATATCTGTGCAGTCTTTAAAACATTATACTAAAATGTAGTCAATATTATGTAAACCCATTTTAGATGTAGTTATTCAGAATAATACTTTGTTCTTCAGGCTAAATAGAGATATTATCTGAAATCAATTTAAACAGTGAACCAGTATTAAAATTAGCTTTTGTGGATTGCAACATTGTTGATTTTTTTTTAATTACAGATAATAAAATGATATACTAGTAATTATCTGTGTGACTTCTGCTTTACTTAATCATTAAATGTTATTTTCCCATAATTAATCTTGTACAATCAAATGCATTGAAAGATGAAACTGACTAATTCCTGAGCAGTTGACAAGCCAGTGAAGATGATAAATCACCAAGAAATAATGGAATAAGCTATCTAAAACTCCAAATCCAAATCTAAATTGACCAGCCACTCATAAAATAATATTACTAACATTGACAGACCATGGCAAAATTAATTAATTAGCCTTTAAGTTTTTAAAGTTACCAGCTGATAATTTCTTTCCAGCCTATCAGAAACCCTTTATATTTGCAGGTCACATTTTGGCTTATTAACTCCCAGTTTATTTTAATATAGTAGAAAAACAAAACAGTATTTCAGGCTTTGCTTGGACTGTGTACCAGTACATGTTAAATGGTGCGTTTTAAGCTACTAATACTATATATATAATATATATATAATATATAATGTTAACGGTAAAGCCCTTGATTTCCGTCGTGCCAGTTAGGCTTATGATGGCACATAGCCAGGTGGTTTAAGCCATAACCCCTCACTGATCAGATTTATTTTTGAATTTTTGCAAATTCTTAATATTTCAACTTTTCATTGTACCTTCAGCAAAAATTCAACAATTACCATATAGAGGGTGTGCTATAAGCTGTTTGGAAATCTGTAGAACCAACACATGTTTGACCTGTAAATCAAGCCAAATCAAGGAAGTGTGGATGCCAGTCTCATGTTGGCCTGAGTGGTCCTTTGAGGGTAAAAGGCCTTAAAGCAAAGACACAGACTCCTCCAAGTATCTTTGATGCCAGTTTGTAAAAGGACTAAATATTTTGCCTTAAGATCAAGGGGGTGATATTGTCAAGCAGGCCATCGACTTTCTATGACCCAGAGCTGAAGGCCTTCATATTTCTTGTAAAGCAGGTGATACAACCTGGGGTGACATAGAGAAATAGGAAATTATTTTTGTATGGCTATTATGAAAAGCCTTTGCAGGCCTCAAAAAAAGCTAGAAATTTCCACAAGTGAAGTTCGCATTCTCATGTGTTGTGATCACCAGTGTTTAGTCTGTCTATCTGTTTGTTAATCTGCTGCAGTCTGCATGTTGGGTTTTAAGCTCATTTTAACACATATACTCACACATTTTTCTCAAGCTTTACTGGTGTGTGGTGGGTGTGTCCATGATAACATTTAGTATCAAAGGTGTAATTGAATGGGACCCTGTACTTTGTATGGTTGTGTCAAATTACTGACATGACAGGCCTGTTGGTTAGGTATATGATACAGGGATTAAATGACTTAACACCAGGAGATAGATAGGAGAGGATCAGCCACAAGGTTAAAAACTAATACCAATGAATATCAGTATCAAAATAGAAAGAGGAGACCAATCAGAATTTATGATTTTAGTTCTGTATTCATATTTGGGTAAAAAGAAATAATGGTTGGACCTACTCAGGTGTCCCAGTGTACATGAAAAACCATTGATTTAAAATAATCTTGTATGACTTGAGTATTATGGTATCTTCTCTGTCTGGGCTTTGATGGATTTCCACGAAATTTACCATAACTACTAACCAACATATTATCTTGCCCAACTTTGATTATGGGCAACTAACACGCATATTTAAAAAGGACACGGGTCACTAGGATACTTTGTGGTGTTGCTGTGATAACTTGTGAAGAATATGAAGGATTTTTATAAATCTCATCAGAAATGTTAAGCAAAAAAATATCTTGCCTCAGTCCGATTTCCAGCAAAATCAATGCATATATTTTGTGAGGGCAGGGGTCACTGCACTTTGGAGGTACCTCGGTGACTTACCAAAAATCCTATGGATTTTCATGAAACTTAATATACGTATTTGTTCCCAAGGTCATAGACTCCAGAGCTGACTGGGAGGCTTCCGCCGATCACTTGGCGATGGCATACATCTAGTTAATTATCTATTTGGCAAAGAAACATTGCCAAAACCACCAGCATTCATTAAGTTTTGTTGTTTAATATACTTGTAGATTCAGCTGGATGCTCAGATATTTTGCTGTAAATTTATTGGAATATACATACATCACCAGTTTCTCAAACTTTTTGCTTGACAATATATGTGTTATACATTAATGTGATAATGATGTCAGCTGTTTGTCATGAGCCCAATCATTATAAACATATTATATTTTCTCCAGTATTGCATTAGCTTGTGTTATCAACCCATATATCAAATGAAATGTTTGTTGTGTATATTGAATTTTATAAATCATTGGTTAATTAGTTGCATTTCTTGTGATTTGACAATTTATGAATTGAAAATCACCCCCTCTGTCTTGGATCAAAACCCCATCAAAAGTTAACCCTATGAGTAATACATGAACAACTTTGTTTAATTAGGTCTGATATTTACCCTTTAATTTTCTTATTTCTGCTGTATTGTAATATCCTTATAACCTTTATATGAATGCTGCTACATCAGTCATTAATTAAATTACTATTAAAAATTACATGATTGTTCACTCTTGGTGTTAAGGATAATATGCCACTCCATACAATAAGTGCCAGATGTGCCAGGAAGCATTTTACTTAAATAAAAAAAAATCAAGTTGTTTTATTAAATCTCAAAATTTTTAGATCTTGCATGATTTTGACAGAAAGTATGATTCTCTAATTGCTTGTAATGAAAAAGCATGATGAGAAATAATTAAAAAGTAATCAACTGTGAGGCCTTGATGATGAGCCAAATGATTGATGCTGTTTGCATTATGACCAAACATTATTTTTTTAACTATGATAACACAGGCTGGATACAGAGGAGATTGTTTGTGGTAATTAGGAGCTGAGGAAAGTACTGAAGTCAATATAAGTCTTCACTGACTACTTAAAGGGGCCTAATCATCTAAAAAGCATGTTGAATTAACACAAAAAATAGCATTTTGTCCTTGAAATAAATTGGTATCTGCCAAAATCTTGCCCTGAAACTGTTGGTTTACTCATGTACACGAGTGTTAAAACAGTGGACCGGGCGCGATCACAGGCATCAACATAAACACAGGGTGTGGGACTTCATGATTCTTGATTTGCCACATCCACAACACCTGTCAATCAGGAGATGCCCCGACTGACTTGGCCGCAAAAATGTAATACATGTACTCTGGCTGAAACATCCCATGATGGGAATGACTCAGGCCTGCGACCAGATAAACAACCTTTGCTACCTGTGTCATTTTCCTTGAGGCCCCTGGACCTATCGTACAGATCTGTTGTGACACCTAGGTTCTACAATGAATTTACATTCAGCCCATGGACTGTAAAGTCCATCCAGCAGAGATATACCAGACAACATGAAGGTCCATGCATGGACTAGTTTGGACTATATATGACTCTTTTGTTAGCTCAGCTGACTATAAGTCATCTGAGCTATAGTTGTGGTCCATTGTCCGTAGTCCGTCCGTCTGTCCGTCCGTCCCTCTGTCCGTCCGTCCGTAGATGTGGCACGTTTTGAAACCATAAGGCCTAGGAATCCAAAATTCAGCATAATGTTAGATGTCCCCAAGATCTCCTACCAAGCCGCAAACTGGGTCTTTGCCACTTCGTTCCTTTAAGAAATTGAGGAAAAACCTCAATTTTTTATTAAAAACCTATTTTCACACTTCAGGACTGCCTAATATCAAAACCACTGATCTGTTTTTCCTCATATTTACCATAAATATTCCTCTATATAGTTCCTATGTACATGCCAGAAATTAAGTCTGTTAAGTATAAATTCTTTAAGTAATGGGTCCGAACATAATGGACTTTGTAAAAAATCAGGAAAAATATTTACTCACTTAACATGAAAAATTTTGAAACTAGAGTCTATTTTCCCAAGTATATAACTATGTTTAATAAAGATTCAATTGTTTTTACCAAAATTAGATCTGAATTTTGTAAATTTTTTAAGTTATTAGCATAAAAATAAAATCAGTACCTTAAATTTTGCCCAACTTTGACCATGGCACGTTTTTTTCCTGTAAGTATCATTGATTTAATTTTCACAGCATGTAAACATAAATATTTAATTTGTTTAAATCTGAAATTTGAAAATAAAAGCTTGAAAATTAAGCTAGTTATTGATTTTTTTCTTGAGGCTCTATTGTAGTCATTTGCTCAGATTACAGATGCAGGGTCCCACTCCAGGTCACTGGAAGTCAGCCATGCCAGGGTTTCTGATTTGTTACAGTCACTGTGGGAGATCCCCTGCTGTGACAGGTGTACAGTTATTCTCATATCACCACCCCAATCATCACTCCCCCCCTCCCCCCCCCCCACCCCCCCCCCACCCCCCCCCCCCCCCCACACACACGCCCACCAAGTGTTAAGCAGTAATTGTTGTTTTCACTGTATCTCCTTAATTGTAATGCTGTTTCCACTCCGATATGCAAAAACTTTCCTTGAAAAAATAATTCAAGGTGTAATCCAGAAGATGCAAATGTAGATTTAAAAGATATATTTTTGTGGTAAAAAATAAATAAACGTTTGTTTGCATGATGTGGTGTTATCTGACAAGATTGAGATTTATGATGATGCAACTGAAAATTACGAATCAACTTCTATATTCAGATATATATGTTATATTGGAAATGTATAGAAATATAAACTTAAATTTAAAAAAAAATTGATGTGATAAAAAAATGAGGATTTAATACAAACATTTGTTCATTATTTTCCTGCCTCAGCAGAATTTGAGATCAGGCTTTGTTTGCCCTGTTTTATGTTGTTAATTAGTTATATATCAACTGAATACATTTAATAAACAATACATATATATTTAATAATATATATTATACAAAAAAATAGATTCAATTGAACAAATGTGTAAACTACTGAAATGTCAACAGTTAATCAAAAAGCCAACTAATGATCAAGTAGTACAGTAGTAGAGATCATTTGTTCACAAACTGCTCACATGCTTCAGTTTCAATATTAGGAAACACATGTTCAGGTCACAAAATATTATTTGCAACAATTTCTTGCTCATCAATACAAACCAATCATATAAACCAACCTTGGCCTTTATTACCTCTTCCTCTTACACTTTATCTCCATTTGATATTATTTTAGATTTTCAGCTGAGCACAGTGACCCATAGGTCCCTTGTTTGGTATCTGTCGTGAATGCGCAAAATTGGAACCAACAGGCATCCTTGTTATTGTAAATTAACACACATTCTCTGTGTTTACTAACATGCAAAACCATAACTAGCTCAAAGGGAGGTACTTAGACCATGTGCTCGGATGGTTTTGCCTGGAAACTTTTGTGTAAAGCAAAGTGAAATGATAGTGTGAAAGAATAGACATAAAACAGCTCCTGATTTTGACCTTTTGAATTTAAATTAGGGACTCAAATACTTTTATAGGCCACTATAATGAGACATTATGAAACATCAGTAAAGATATAGTTATTGGAGACCTGTTAACTGAATAGTAATGGTGAAAACCCTTCTGTGATGATAAAGGACTTAAGGAGATGAGATGTCTGTATGCCACGGATATAGGTGCAGAGTAGTTAGGGCTGAGCTGGATAAATGTGTAAGTTATTAGTATACTAGATGTAGAATTTAAGGGATGTCTGCCTAAGAGAGGTTCCCATCAGTGGGGGTTCCACTTTGTAAGATAATTATCAATACATTATTTATCATATGAATATAAATATATATGAGTTCTTTTGATAAGAAAACATTTTAAATTATATCAGTGTTTCTAGTTATAGAATAAAAAAAAATAACAACAGACAAAGATAAGAACATAAAGGAACCAAGCAGAGCCTCTCACAGTATCAGATGACATCTTGCACTTGTTTTATCATGTTTGATTGGCAGGTCCAAGTGTTACAGAGTCATAAGATACTTCATGTACACAGGTCAGTGACGAAGTGTGACATGGCCAGGTGTATTTATATAATTATATATCTGTATATTAGGGTCACTGTATGATGACTGGAAGTAATGAAGTGATGTAGAGGCCCAGTGCACAGGGATAAAGTGAAATGATAATTTCAACAATAAAAATAACAGTGTTTACAATATCTGTTGTGCATCACTTGTTAAAACTTTGTGACACCGCATGGACATGGTAGCAAATAATATTTATATTGTTTATTATTGTTTATTTATATTTTTATTATTTTTATATTATTTATGTATATTTTTACACAAGTAGCTCATATTATGGCACTGGTAGGAATTGTGGCTTTTTTAAATAAAATTAATAATTTTATTCAGTTTTAAATAGCATTGGTAACCTACATAATTTTTTCCAGAATTTGATTTTGCTCAAGTCATAACTTTTAATATAAAAAAGCCATATTTAAGAACTGACATTAGTTTTTCATTATTGTCCTAGTGCAGTTAAAACATTTATAGAATTGTTTAACTTGTTATCCATTGTCATTTTGTATATAAGAACACACTGTAGGTAATAAAATATCACTGAAATAAAAATATACAGATTCCTTAAAAAATTCTGTATTCTTTATGATTAGATAAAAAGCTGTTTCCCTTGGACTTTTCTCTATGATCTCGAGCATGCCATTAGCAGTCCTGATTTGAATGAATAATTTATTAATTTGTTAAAGAGTGTATAGTTATATATCAGCAGGCTGTCAGTATGTTGTAAGGTCAGATGTCAAGGGGTTCTGCAATAATGTTGAACAAATTCTACAGTTTGTAAAAAAAAAATGAAAAATCAAGTGGTATACCATTTTATATATGTATGAGTATGGTACTTCTGCATCAGCATTCAATTCAGTTATTATTATTATTATTCAATCTATATCAGCATGATGTCATTATTATTCAGTCTGTTTAAGCATAATATTCTCCTTCTGGTGTTTAATTTGCAGCATATGTATAAGGTTACATGCTGTGTGTTGATATGTTCAAACAATAAGAATTGTTTAAAATTAATTAAACTCAACCTATTTGTGAGGAAGGTTTTCATCCACATAAATGGTGCTCATGTCAAATGATTAAATTATATGGAAGCATGCATTTAGAAAGCATCATATTTATTTCACTCTGTAAGAGACGGTTAAATATCCATGGGCATAATTAAATTGTAGGATGATTTTAATATCATCTGAACCAATTTATCATCTTTGCATAAAGCTGTTGTCCAGCTAGGATGTACTAAAATGATATAATGAAATATAAGAGGACACTATGCTGGATTCCCAAATAAGGTGACCACCACCCCCAGGGTGACATACCCTTGTCCTGAGCTTGACCCCTGCCTGCAGGATGACTGTGAGCTGGCTGATCCATCATTTATCAACCCCATCTGTTTCATATACAAACTTCCCTTGGGATCCTTTACAGTGAGAAAATCTCAACTCAAAACATGATACCCTGGGGGCTGGAATTCCAACAGAGATTTGAGATATAAAGTTTCAGATATGTATTAGCAGAGCAGCAGAGAAACCTGATATAAAAATGTGAATTATCTTTAGTTCTGCACCTATTTTTGAAGTGAGGATAATAATATCTGCTGTAGGATATAAATTGTCTCAGAACGAAGCCTGGAGACAGTATGATTGTTTGGTCCATGTGTTTGACCTGAGGGACATCCGATGTGGAAAACACAGCCCAGCCTCGCTGCATGGGTCTGTCTACCTGGAGTGTAATTAAAGCATAGCCACAGATGCAATGTGTATCAACCAGCCAAGGGAACTTTGCTCTGCTACTTATATTGACAGTATAAATGGATTTGGCAACACGTGCAGTTCACATAGTAATAAGGACACTGGGTCTATGGTCTATCTGCTGTCTTTATCACAGCTTGCACACAACACATGTTGCAAACACAGGAGATAGCAACATTTCTTCAGTTGTTATTTAGATCAACTGCTTTGACCTGGAGGTATGAAATGTACAGGTGATGTATTCTAGTGAAATGTACAAATGCAATTTACCTAGAACACAGGATTCAGAGACTTTGGGTCATATTTTGCTCTCACAAGAGACAGCAACAAGTGATCTTTCCAGTGTTATTTAACTCAGAATTTGTGGCCTGGACCAGTGAAACATACCAGTGAAATGTACAAGCCAAATGTACATGGAAGTGAAATATACAAGTGAAATTTACCTAGAGCAGAGGCTCGCCAGGTTTCCTAATCAGCCTCGCTTGTCAGTTTCCACTGATGACTTGTGAAACTAACACTGGACAAATATTTGGATTACACTCTGAGATAAATTCGCCACCCAGCCCAGATTGATTTCATCATTCATTGCTTCATGTATTAGGCATAATGACCCAGACAGAGACACATGTATGTAACTGAAAGGCTGTTAGTGTGCTGGGGACTACTCCTGGTACTGTTGTGCTCTGGTCAGTCAGAACCAACTGATAAGCCAACACCGGCACCAAGTAAGTTCTTGTCAACATGCTGTCATCAGTTTTCAGTGTTTGTTGTTTTTATGTGTGAGGGGTGCTTCTTATGTGGTCTATTGATTTCAGTACATGATCTATGGTGCTTTGTCAGGACAGTGCTGGTCCACCAGCTGGTATTAACTGTCAGATCTACGTCATTCTCAATACACTCATGATCAAAATCTTCTCCTCAGGTTTGTTCTCATGAATATTCAAACTTTAATTTCTGTGACAGTGATTAAAAAAAGTCATCAAAGAAACATCAATATGAAATTTTATAGGTTTGATTAATATCATTAATATGTTATATTTATGCTCAATTTCCTTTTCTTAATGTTAATGCCAATTTATTGCAAAGTACCATTTAATATAAGTGTGTGAGACAATTTTCTTTTTCTTCAATTTATATCTATCTATATAATTCTATTGGTGTATGAAATTTGTATTTGACCCATAAGAAAATACATTTGATCATTTATTATTACGGGGCTCCTTTTAACATTGTTAATTTGAGGTCACACTCACTGTAGCCATTAATTAGTATACATACTAGTAGTATAATTAAGTAAATATGAAAACTATACTACTAATTATCATATTACAATAATAGTCATAATAGTAATAGTGATAATGATTTTGCTGAAGCTGCTTTATATCTGTATTATGTATTGTGGATCATGCAAAATAGGATACTTTCATCAGTAATACAGATATCATAAAACCCACTCAAGCACTTGTTTACTCAGGAAAAAAGGCTTGGAGTAACCCAAAGTGTGTCCACATTGTGTTGTTTTCCGGGCTGTCAAATGTTTGACATGCTGATATAAAATTTTTGAATTGTCAATTTAGCATACCAAAAGAAAAACACATGCTGATTTCAGTTTATGTGAAATATCTGTACCAGTATCCAAAAATTTGTTTGTTGATACTTCATTGGCAATGCATGTTGATGTGACAATCACTTTTAATATGTCACTGGCAATGAGGTTTTTAACTGCCAGTATAATGCCCATCTCATTTGTCTGTGGGCAGGTGTCCCTCAATAGAACTGTCATATTCTGCTGAAATAAAGGTCGTATGGTTTGGTGGTAATGTCCATTATCTGTCATAAACCATTCTCTAGCCGAGTTCACAGGTGACCAAAACCAAACTTATTCAATAATTGTGAACATGCAGTACTGGCCATGTTTGCGCTGCCTGAATGTTATGTAGAGTGATAAAAAGGGTGTGACCATTTGCATGAAGAACAATGGGACTACGATACAAACACATTCTCTGATTCATTCTTACTTTTCTTCTCTTTACTTCTCTGTCTCTGTCTGTCTGTCTATCTATCTCTCTCTCTTTTATATACACATTTTTGATATATGGCGGTAATTACATTTTAGATTTTCCAGTGATAGTCTAATGCTAAATGTTCACTGAAGATCTGATCTGAACACATATTGTATTTTTATTTACCAGTTAGGGCTGTAACGATTCATCATTGCTCTGATACATCGGCATATAATGTCAGATTTCATATTTCAGAGGTCCCTAGGTTGATACTTTGATGATATTTGATGTATCATGCCTAGAAAGAGATGTCTCACATAAAAAAATATTCTTTCAGCTCTGTTTGAGGCATCTAAGGTCAAACGCCAATAGCAAGAAATCAGCATGAGTGGCTAATTTTGTTTCAGTTTTGTTCAAGGTTTGGAAATAAATTTATGAGAGTTAACTGGCTTATTCACATGTCCTAATGCAGGGAAAAATGTATGTGTTTATCTAAATTATAATACTATACCATATGGTTCATATCATGTTTTGTATTGTATTGTATTGTCAGCAAAGTATCGCAATATGTATCACCATAATCATGAACTAATGTATTGTTTCAGCCCTGTTATCAGTACACTAACATTGACATGGCAGAACCTCCCAAAGGGGCCACCTCTCTGCCAAGGACACCTCACAATATTGGATAATCGCTGTTGACCTTGGAAGCAATTATTTATCAGTAGGAAGCAGCAACACATTTTTAAAAAATCCTCTTTCGACCTCTCAGACATTTTTTTTTTGCAAATGCAGTTCAGTTCATCATAGTCATCAAATTTTAGTGAAGAAGGTGACGCTGGATTTTACAGTTGTACTTTAGTTGTACATTTATGCCTTAGCTGTTTAGTTAGGCTGACTGTAAATCATATCAAGCTGTCATAGTCTGTGCATGTTAGTCTGTCATCCATGTCATATTGTGTAGTAGGGCCAGTTTCATAACCTCTGCACTAGGTTATAAACTCTTATAATTTCAAATCTAGACAAAATCATGATGAAATCTCCTTCTTAGCCTGGAAGAAATCAGGTCAGAGTAACTTCCTATGCATAACAGAAGGTGATATATATTATTTTTTTGAGATTCAGATAATTTGGTTGGGAATAATCCAGAATTCATAGCATTTATCTAACATTGCCAGGAGACCTCTTTAACTATAGCCATGAGTTTTTTTTTTCATCTGAATATACTTGAGCCCAGTAATCTTGCATCTCCTGAGCTTAATAAAATATTGCTCACCTAATGTAAAGTGACTGCACATGGGACTTGCATGTAAAAAACTCAAAATCACCTGTAAAAAGGTTTGAGACCAATGTATGACTTTATGCAAAATGGCACCACATTTGGCTGTCACCTCGAAAAAATTTTGATCCAATTTTACATTTGCTGTGTGAAAGAGGTAATATATTATCTGGTCTTTGTTTGTTACAGTCAGATATTGCAATCTGTGTAATGTGCAAGGTATATGTAATTAATGGAGGTGAATGTTTCATTTATACCACCAGCAACAGCTGATGCAGGTGGAGGAAATTAAACGTTAGCACAGTCAATGCCAGCTGGATAGAGTTGCTCTATTTCCCACCAGGCTTTAAATGAAAAATTCAGTATGCATGGAGATTTGAAAATAAGGTTTTATGATCACTTTATATGCTGCTGTGTGCACTTTTTATGTTGCAAACCTCCATATGTGTTAATATCTGGAATTTTTGTTGTTAGGAAAATAAATGTATGAAATGGATCTGATTATTATATTATGTATAAATTAGCTACAGTTTCAAACCAAAAGATTTGACACATTAATTTATCCAGAGCAGTAAAAAAAAACACATTCTTTGAATGATATCATATGCTACAATAACGTGCTTAGTATTACAGTAATTAGACCCTGCTTGACAAGCAGTGCCCAATAGTAATCACCGTGTCAGTCCGTCCTTCTGTCCTTCCGTCCATCTGTCCTTCCATACTTCCGTCCTTCCGTTAGTGACACTTTCTTTCGTGCGCGATAACTCAACAACAACATACTGCAGCTTTCCCAAATTCACAGGGATGATTGGTACCAATGAGGGCTCCAGACCTATTGAATTACAGACCTGTCGGAATTCCGATATGGCTGCTACAGGCCCATGGCTGTTTTTCTTTCGTGCTCGATAACTCAACAACAACCTTCTGCAGCTTTCCCCAATTCACCTGGATGATTGGTACCAATGAGGACTCCAGACTAATTGAATTACAGACCTGTCGGAATTCCAATATGGCTGCCACCGCCCAATCGCTGTTTTTCTTTTGCACACGATAACTCAACAACAACATACGCGGGGTCCTCTGAGGGCCATTGTCCGACCACATCCAGTTTGAAATATTTTACACACAGTAAAATAGCATTATCATATATAGATTGAACCTGCATTTGGTCTATTCATTAGTATTGGAGATCCAGGTGTTGTTATTGCTGTAATGTATGTTATTTCTATTGTACCGGTACAGCTTGTACTTTGTACTTCTATCAAATGTTAACACTAACACATCAGAACAAGGAACTGTACATTGATCCTATACACACTGTAATTAACATGTAAGGTTCTACTTGACATAGTGAAGCAGGCAGTATGTTTTAAATTGCTGTTCATATCAACAATAAGACATTCTGCCTAGTCCTCTGTTGCATGTATTTTATGTTATTTTATGTTTAGGAGTATAGTTTGAGCTCAGCTGACTGAAAGTCAACTGAGGTTTAAGAATGGTGCTTTGTCCGTCTTCCATCCAGCTGTCCATTAGCAGGGCACAAATTGTAACTGCTAAGCCTAGAAGCTTGTAACTTAAAAACAAGGTTAGGTAGGTTTATAAAAAAATCCCCTGAGAAACCTGAAATGAGGTCACTGTGACCTATATCCTCCAAGCTATGGGGCTTGTAAGTACCCCCCCCCCCCAGAATAATTGAAAAACTTGATACAAACCCAAAGTATCTTGATAATTAATGCATGGATTGCCATGAATCTTGCCTTGAATATGGACCATGATTAGTTTTGTCAGTTCCTGGTCACAGGTACGCTTCTCTAGAAAGATTGTGGATGTATTTTAAGCCAAACTTTCATCCTAAACCTTCCATATTCCACATATAACTGACCTACCAATGGGGGAAGAATCTGATTGATTTCTTGGTGACAAGGTCAAAGGTCAAGGTCACAGTGGCTGTCTGTCCACAAATTAGTTTCCAGATTATAACTCAAGTTTAGATTGACATATTGGTTTCAATCTTGACTTATATATGACCCCCCAATAAAGTAAGAACTCCTTTGATTTTTGGGCCATGATGTCAAACGTCAAGGTCTCAGGACCCACTTCTTTTGTCCAGCTTATTTTGGGTCAGTTGTAAGATATTGAGTTCTCAAGATCTTCTTTCATGTTTGGAGATTATGTACATTCCAGCAAAACATACTTCTGTTTGTCATATATTTACATATTTGCTTGCCTAGGAATTCTGCAAAAGGTACATGGTCTATGTTTTGTAAAAGGAGTGAATAGTCTGGGTTATGTGCTTGCCTAAGTCAATCATTGTAAGGTCCAGAGGCTTAAAAGCAAGCTGGTATATAAAGTGAATTGAATAAGTTTACAGTATGACTTACCTGATTTCCCAAAGGTGATACTGAAAGGAATTTTATCAGAAATATAATTTTACAGTTTTATTTCATTGTCAAACCAGCCTTTCATTTATCAAAATTAAGGTATAATTGAATCCATGATTTTGATTGGCACCTGGTTAATTTAAAAATGTTAAAGGTTTTAACCCCCAGGTTATGCCTGTCTATGAACCTTACATAAAGGAGGTGGGGAACAGGGGCATTACATGGAGATTGTGTCATGTTCGGCAAGCGTAAAATCCTGTTAGTTCAGCTAAGCTGCTGCCATGATTGGCTGGAAGGCCCTGATGATCAGATAGACAAAGCTAGAAAAATCTTTGGAGGATCTCCAGTTGTCACCGAGTCTCGTGACAATCAATCACAGAACACTATGTTTCATCCTCCTCATCCCTCAGTATCTCAAGCTGGGTCTTTCCCAGGCTGCCGCACAAGATGGGGATTACTTGTTTGTCTTGTAATTGCGGTAAAGTAAAAATCAATTCCAGGGCCATTTTTAGTGTAGAACTGAATGCAACAGACACTTCAGCTTCCATTTCAGGTCTTTTTTGGTGAGATTTTTAGATGCTATTTTAGCTGTTAAACAGTGTTCACTTTTGATTTTAGGTGCAGACTGAACCTTTTTCATGAGATTTGCAGATTCGTTAGATGTCTTGTTTCTGCTGAGTGTTGGTATTAAACAGCCCAGGTGTTTCACTAAGCAACTTGGTTAACTTCCTTTCTGTCACAAACTCAGCCATCAGCAGTAAACTAATATTCTTGGTATTTTCAGTACCATTTTCATCTTTTTTTGTGAAACAAAAATGTACAGGTCTTCCACATCTTTAATAGTAACCAAGTTGAAGATGCAATGTTATATTAATTTTGTTTTGCCAAGATGAGTAAGAATCACAAATTTTGGGATCCTTTTATTTTTTTTACAAATGTTAATAGGACATTGACCTTGAGTACCAGTATATACAAAGATAGGATGCAAAATTGATATTGTAATTATAATTAAATTTACCTGTGCTTTCCATTTTGTACATTAAAAGCTTGATGTGTTTTTATTCTCAACATTTTAACAGTCAGTTTAACTTTCAATTTACAGCAGACTTTAATGTGATTCACTCTGCATTTAACATCAGAGATGGAATTGACTGGTAAAATTAATTCCAGGAAGTTACTGAAATATCTTGAGATTTATCATTGCATGTCACAAATTTTAATGAAATACCATGTTATGACTGCTCTTGTCAGTATCCAAGTGTTCTTGCATCAGCATAATCATTTGTCATCATAATACTGTATGTATAGTAAATGTGTAATAGTGATTTTAGTATGGTCTACATGAGAAACATATATAGCATTCACTGATGAATTTACTGAATACTTTCCTAACTACACCCTTCTTGATGTATTTTATGAATTTTTCTCTATCATTTATGTGTGATCATATTGAACTTTATATTGACAAATTTAAATGAAATAAATACCATTGAGTAGTTGCTGTATTTTCTATTTAATAATAAATTTGGATCTTGATATTTGGATTGTAAATTGTAAACTGTATTTGAATATGTTTTCAGTAAAAGAATTGAATTCTTACTCGTCTTACATGAGAACAGTATACAGAATATATCCCATATAGATATGACAAGTAAGGTTCCATTAACATTCAGGGTTACCAGCTAGTGTGATTAACCAACTCATGAAAACTACAAGCATCACAAGTAAAGCTTTTCAGTGATTTGAACAAGTGATAGATCACGTGGTGAGATTGTTTTATAACGTTTTGACATGACGAGGAAAACATAATTGGTATTCCCTCCAATGACCCTATTGGGAATTAAGCCCAGTGAGCGGCAGATAATACTAAAGGCATGAGCGTTCCTGGAGTTAATGCTTTGAAAACATTGAACCTGATTAGTCGCTGTCTGCATAAACAGAATAGAAACCCGTGTTGAACAATCATTGGGACGCTGACAGCTACAAAAAATTGTTTATTTCTCGGAATATTTACATGGGAATTATAGGCTTTGGCCTTCTTGGGATGCAGGATTAATCATTTTCTTGAGAGACGAGTGTAATCTTGGCCTGTATAAATTAACTTCACCTTGACCTGTGACCTCACAGTTTCTTATTTGCTGAGTATGTGCAGAAGCAAAGTTGAATGACCATAGTCAGCTTATTTTGTAAATATCTAAATGATTAGTGGAATCTAAATCCAATAATTCTAACATTGATGTAAAATATATTAAGACTTAAGGCAGTCTGAGGACCTTAACCTTGGCCTTTAAGCAATGTGTTACCCATTAGCCAGTGTGATGACCTTTACCATGACCTATACACTGATTGTGATCCAAGGCAGTTTTAGCACCTTAATCCTGACTTGTTAACCTATGGTTACATCATGAGGTGTGTTTGATTCCTTGCATAAGATATATAGATCTTAACCTGCAACTAAATATAGAGTGAAACTTGGGCTGATAACCACCATGCTAATGTGACCACTAAATTATCACAACCATTGTATTTGGTCTGCTCAAAAGCTGAACTTTAAATGTCTTGCCTACCTTGACCATCCAGTGACCTCAGCAATGTTCTGGTCCCAGGTGTAGTCATATGGGCAATGTTTTTATTGTATGTGAATGTTCCTCGGTTATTTTCACAAAACTCTGGGTCTTTCATGCTTTATAAGTAAAATAATTTTACAATTCATTATAATATGGTCATCGTGAAAAAAACTTTTAAAATCTTCATCTTGTGAAACCAACCTTCTGTAACCATCTGGACCTGTTAGGCTTCTGTAGTTTTATCTATTATCTGAAATCTATAAATATGGCAGTGCTAAAACCAGAGTATTGCCCAAGCCACTCCAGATTAATGCTTTAATTCATGCTTCAAGGACCAAACTTTGAAATAGCACCAAGTAATTTCTCTGCTAAATATCAGCACAATTGACAATTCTTTTGCTTCAAAACAAAGACACAAAGTTTTATGTAGTATTTATGTCATCTGTATTGGAGGAATTCCAAAAATTATGCATGAATTAAAGTGCTTCAGGGTTCCCCACCCTCATATCAAAATTAAATTGGCATCTGGCAGGGACATTTTTTTTATTTCCAATGCCATAAAAAAGACAGACATACAAACTGACAGACTGGCAGGCAGGCAGACAGGGCAACAGACAGACAGAAGATCAGGTAGATAAGCCAAAATATAGTTTCCATTTTGTCTAGCTGACAAATAGTATAAGAATACAGTCTAAATCAAAGCATCATGATAATCATTAGATGATCATTAAAGCAAATCACAATCATGTCTCAGAAATGAGACAGGTAATATGACCTCATTCCTCATTTTTCATATTCCTAATTTTGTTATTTATTTTAATATAACTCAGCTCTGCAGTCTTACTTATCCTATTCCATCCTAATTCTCATTAACTGATGTAAACAAAGGAGTACACCCACTTCTTTAATATATAAAATTTGTTACCTTTCCTAAATTTGTTGTATTATTTTTACCAAAGGTTTCAAATATTTTCCATGTCTCATCAGTTCAGCATCCAATTCTTTTTTCCCCAATTACACTGATGAAATATGATAAAAAAAAATTCTGAACTAATCATTAGAAATTGTTCAAATTGCTCAGATAGAAGTTTCCTGGCATGATAAGATTACCTGATAAAATATGGTTCATATTTTCTGTTTTGTTACCAGGAATTAATTTAAATGCCTCCAATAAGGAGTTAAAAAGATAAAGTATTTATTCAACTCTGAATTAAATAGAAGAAAACACAATGTCATTATGGTAACTAAACCTACATTAAATTATCATCCATTGCAAATTAAACAGCCATTAATTTAGAGTAAATCCAGTTTTTGCTTCAGTTACATATTAAACACACAAAAGTGTATCAATTCAAACCTGGTACAGAGCTCTTTCTGATGGTATATGCATTTATAAAATTCACATATTTTTTCATTTGACATTTATATTTATATTTTTTTAAATTTTATTTTTAAAGGACTTAGATACACAATTTTGAGCAACCAGTAACAGAACACCACTTTTTAGTGGGGTAAAAGAGTTAATGGGGTAAAGAGTTTGATTCAACAAACACTTTAAATTTCATTTTCAACTGTAGTTCCTCAAACTATATTCCTTGAAGTGAAATTATTTTGTGGTTTGATATTCACTCTAAATGTATCTTTATGTTATATCATTTAGTACACCAAAATTTGAAATCTTTAATTTAAATTTGGTTTTATCATTTAATTATTATACCAAACAAATTAATCAATATCTGTTAAATTTGCTTTCTGAATTTAATTTCTTTGAACTTAAATAATTATGATTATCATTTGGTTAATCATATCCAACACTGATTTGAATATTTCACCATTACAAGTATTTGTTTTTGAAGGTCAGTTTTACTCTATATCAGGCTGGGTTGAATATTGATTAATTCAATACTTTTATGCACTAATGATGTGTAATATCCATTCAGATTGAGTTATAAAGAGGTAACTCTTACCATCTCTTGGTTTCTTTTGTACACCCTTTTAGTTCCGTGACAGAAAAAACACTATTCTTAGATGAAATTTTAGAAATACCACTTCAGACATAAGGAGGATTCACAAAGTAGCTTGAGCAAAATTAGGATAACATATGGCAAAGGAAGCATGTGTTTGAACCTAGCATCGGATAACAACCATAACAACATTAATCGTAGGAACCTGCAAAGAAAAGGGAAGAGTGCAAGACAACTTTAAGATTACAACCTGTCTCCTGCTGGCAGCACATTATAAGTTCAAATAAATGTAATGGACTCATTACTTTATACCATTTTTAGCATCCTTTGTATCTTTTGATCAGCCAAACCTCTCATAGCTTGTCTGGGAACTTTCTGGGTAAAGCAGACTTTGCTACATACATTATAGGCAGGACATCAATTTGGTAGCAGCATTGGGATGGGACTAAGGACACTTGGTGGCAGCGGTGGGATTGGAGTAAATACTCTGATTGGCAGCAGTGGGATGGCAGTGGTCCAGCCAGCATTTATCTTTTGCTGATGTATGTGTATATCATGACTAGGGTATGCTCAAGGGGTTGTCTCATGCAACATACATTTAACTGTCAGTGTGATGTGGGGAATGGTTCGCTGATTTATGATACAAAAATGTTTGAAATCAAGGGATTTCAGATAATAGTTCATTTTATACAAAATCTGTCTCAAATGATATATCCTAAATGAGATGTTAATTAAGGCATGACATTTAAAAGAACACTTTTAAAAACAGTTGAACACACTGGAACATATGTGCCATTTCTTGTCAATTTCTTTTTTTTTATATTTTTAAGCAGAGACAGAAGCTGAAGTCACATGGTAAACAGGATCAGTTGCTTCACAAAAAATATTATGCAACCATAGAAATTTTCATTTTTTGCTTTTGATTACTTTTCATTATGTGAAGCAGTTGCTTCACCATAAAAGATATGCAACCATAGAAACTTGACAAATTTTTGCTTTAGATTACCTTTCATTATGTGCAATATAAATTATGTCTGGTTGTAGGTATGTGCATTATGTTTTGACATGTACATGTACATAAAAATTTTATATTCATGTTCTGTTCAAATTTCATACAAAAATTAATACAACAAGATCCCCGTAATTTGATTATATTCATAGCTGGTTTGTAAATGGTCTAAGGCCCTCTGGGAGACTGCCTGGTTCATCGAGAATCTTACACCTTTACCTGTTGTTAACAATACACAGCTCTCCTTTTATAGATTTCCAGATCTGAAACTGTTTGTCAGTACCTGTCATTCATATAAACAATATAGCCCAAACAGCTGCCAGTCATAGCTGTATGGAAATTGTGTGGAAGGAAGCAGATTAGACAGAAGGAAGATGAAGCGCATATAGCTGACTCAGCACATTATCTTCTCAGTGCAGGGCCAGACATTCATACATCCTCTATTAGTCATCTATGCAGGGTGGATACGACAAAGACCATCACGTTTATATGCCATCTATGACTGGATATATCATGGTATAGCCGCTGTCTGTCTGTCCCCCTGTCCTTTAACTTTTAGTGTTACCAAGATAACTGACCAGGGCTTTGTTGGATTATCACGAATCTCACCATAACTTCTTACAGAATGGTTTATCTTGCCTGAATTTTAATAAAGGCAAAATCTACACATATTTAATGAGGTCAGAGGTCACGAGGGATACTTTGTGGTGTTGCTGCAATAACCTATCAGGAATATAATGGATTTTTGTGAAACTCAACATAAATATTAGCCAGTATAATATCTCACCTAAGATTCCTGACAAAATCCATGCATATTTAATGAGGTCAGAGGTAACCAAACACTGATGGAACTGTGATGGCTTACCAAAAATATATTAGTATAAATAATTCAATCCATACAATTTCTCACCTGAAATTCATTCTTGGCAAAATTTATGTATATTTAATTAGATCAAAGGTCACAAGACATAAGATAGCCATATTATGCATGTTAATGAACTGTTAATGGCATTTGTGTATAGGTGCATATCCATGTAGTTTTAAAAATATTGTCAAAAGAACATGGTCACAGCAACGTTTAAATGGTAAAATGTAAGACTTATGATCTAAAGGTACATTTCCACTGGGCCAGAATCATCGCAGTTGGCCACTCTCATAGGTACCATATTATCATGTCATTTTAAAATCTTTTTGTTTCATAGCTTAAGTTAAATGAAGAAATCCTCTTTGTTATATACCTGTACAAAATCATCATCTCAGTATAATTCAGGTTAGGGTGTGAGTTGTAACAAAAGGTGATACATTTACATGCATAATTCGTTAAGCCAAGGTCATAAGACCCGGGGAAACTTGATATGCTGTGGTTACGCTGACAGCAGTTGTTGAATTATCAATAGCAGATCTCTTTAATATTACAGTCAACAGCATGGTACTGTAAATGGGAGAGGTACCTTTGTACTGTACATAGCAAAAGCATCATAATTTAATTACAATATCAGCGGTTGCCATCTGAATAATTAACACTGATGTATATAAAATATGGGAAATTATGAAAATATAACTGTACTGGTAGTCTGCATATCACAAGTGTATATAACTGGCACACCAGTTAGGGCTGCAGTTTAGGGCTAAATGGAGTGCGCGAGTACGCCCAGCACTGAAGTCCAGGTGATACTTATTACCAGGTACTCAAGTCCAAAATTTATACTGAAGTATTTATGCATCATGTATGTGCATATCTGAATGTTACTATAAACTTACAGATTGTATTCATTCATAACTGTAGAAATGTGCTAATCAGTTTAAAAGAAGTCTCTAATGATTCCTTGTATCTTTTTCTACA
The DNA here is from genome assembly GCA_026874595.1 of Sipunculus nudus. Lineage (NCBI taxonomy): Eukaryota > Metazoa > Annelida > Sipuncula > Golfingiida > Sipunculidae > Sipunculus > Sipunculus nudus. The sequence continues at coordinate 38,538,957 of CM049310.1, forward strand.
CACAGAAACCAATTATATATAGAATACTTGCTTCTTTTTAGTGCCCAAATTTCACTATTTCATGTCCATTCCTCAATAGGGAGAACATTAAGTCATCACCAAGTTAAATGTATACATATATTCTGCATCTGTAAATTAACAGATATCCATCAACCTTGTTAAAGCATTGCCATGGCAATGAGTACTCAAGTCAGAGTCAGGTAATGCATAACAGTACTTAAGTCCAAAATTTGGTACTTGTTTCAGCTATAACCCCAATTACTGGTAGGTCAGGTGGAGTATGTGCCAATTTATAATAATGAGTACATTTTCTTGACAAAAACTCACCAGCTTTTGCTATTCTTAATGGGGCATGTGAAATTGACACTGATATTCAACATACATATTTTTTTTAAAATATGCATCCTTTACTTTTCATATAGAGGATTGTTATACTGATATTATACATGCACAGGTATGAATATATATATATATATGTGTGTGTGTGTGTGTGTAACTGGAAAAATCAACAGCCTCATGGCTGTTGTTATCTAGGTATGAGTTAAATGAAATCTACACAATTATTAAACCTTTGCAAAAGGTAATGAAAATGTTAGACTCTGTTTAAAGGACCAGTAGTTACCAGACCCATTGTAATAATCCAGGTTCAGCAGGCTTTAATAGAGCACTCCCGGTTCCTGGAATAGAGAGAATGGTTACAAACTACTCAGATAAATAGAGCTCATAGCTCAGCAGGTCAGCACAAAACCTGGAAGGTCATGCTCCAGGCAAATCAAGAAAAAAATCCCTACACACCCTGGGATTTCTGCTGATTTTCTTTTATTTGTCTGGAAGCAGATTTAAACCAAGGAGATTAATGTTCAGGTAAAATTATATTGCTAGGTCTTGTACAGCCCTGGATAAAATATATATAGATTCTGCCTTTGTTCAGTTGAGATTTTCATTTCTTTAGTATAATTGGTAATATTATTTTTTTTCAACTGCTGGCTGAATGCAAATCTTCTTGAGATTAGTTATATCCCTTCAGCTGTTCAGCTCTTTGTCCATCTGTCTTGTCTGTCAACAGGGCATAGTTCTCAAATGAAAGGGCTAGAAACGTATAATTTTTCAACCTCACATACTTGGATGAGATCTCCTCAGGAATATTACAAATATCCTCAAATTTGATGGTTAACCCATTTAAGACATTGAACAGACTTAATTTATTGAACTCAGGTTACAAGAATGTACCCTTGTAGGAAGTCTTCATTTGTTCTGTGCAGAAAATTTCTTCAGATTATAAAAACTGAGGCAACTGAGGTGCAGGTGAGCTCACAGGTGGCATGGCTGTAAGGTTTCATAAAAATATTCCATTCAAGCCTGATCGAGCACCTTTCTTAACACTTAACAGCTAAAAGAGAATAGACTATTTGTAATTGTAACAATTTGATACTGTTCAAGTAACTTCTAGATCCAAGAAAAATTTGGAAAGTCGGCCCGACTGTCATTCTCAAAAGTTCACAACCATAGAACCTGTAAATTTTCCAGTTACTTTCGGAAATACAATCTGCGTCATCGTGTTTGTTGTTAGGAACGGGATGTGTCTTATACACAGGGTTATTGGTTTTTCTATCAGAATTGTGGCTCTACATGGGGTTGCTGATTATCTACGGTGGCGGATTATCTTTGGTGAAAGATGGTAGACTTGTTGATAATGCATGTGAACAGTTTTGATTACTGTGTACTGTTTACTACTGTTAAATGGATTTGATCTGTTATGAATTTTGCCCCATCAGATGTGCTCCTTTTCAAAATTCATGAAATAACAGACCAAGAGGCCAGCAGAAGCAAGGTCTCTGCTCAAAGATGGATTTATTCCACATGTCTGTGTATGTGTTGGTATGTATGGGCTTGTTAATGATACCTGGAGCTGGATAGCCAGTAAGTAGGCACAGTGGCCTTGCTTACTATTCAAGAACATGAACATACCACCATCTGTGGTGGGTAATGACAGATAGTCATTCATTATATTAGTTCAGTTGCTGTGGTCACAGCTGGTTTTCTTGCCACCAGTAACCAATACTTATTGATCTTTGGAGTTCACACTATATGAAATGTCAGTGATACAGCGATTTATCAGTTGAAGACATTTTGATAAATATACCCTCATTGCTTCACACAATAGAAATAAAACATTTGAGGAAAAACACTTTCAATACAAATCAATTTTCAAGTGGTATTTCAGCATGATTCAAGTCCAGATGCACTGAAGTATTTTGAAATCTGCTCAGGATGTGGTTTCAAAATTATGTGAATGGCCGTCAACAATTTTTGGCCTCATGGCCATGTGAATGCATAAAAATATTTGGCACCTATCACAATGGTATATATGGCTGTGTGCCTCCATTTCACATGATGTATTAAATGTACATGCTTTGTTTTGGTCATGTGGGAATGATCCCATAAATTCCATTTTATTATTAGACACCCAGCAATAATGATATCTCATAAATTTAAACTCAAACAATCAGACCAAATTGTCTGCCTGTATTGGTATTTGAATCCTTGCTACTTTCATTACTGCCTACTGGGTCTGCTTGTGGTGTTATGTAACCCCCTCCAGGCAGCTTGCCTTGGCTCAGCTTGGCCACTACTAGCAGGCTTCCCCTATGCCTCCGGACCCCCCCCCCCCCACCACCATGTGGAGCATAAACTAGATGAATGTCATAATTTCTGTATTAGATTCATTCTTATTCTAGGCTATGCTACATTTTAGATTTTGTATTGTACCACCAGGGTTAAAAAGATTAAGGTGCACATTTAATTGTGTCCACAAAGTGGTGTATTGCTTTGAAAGTGTGGATGTTCATCAGAAAAGTAATTCCTTACTGCAGGAGAGTAAAAACTTCACCAGATGTGAAATTTAAAATAAATTCCAGTAATAAAGTATAACTGAGATAGTAATTAGCACAATGATATTGTTTTTCCCTCATTCAACCAAGAGTATGAATACTTTATTTGAAAAGATTTTTTTTTCAGATTTACTGACATTTTTATTTCGGTTAATAAAATAAAGCATGAACTGAAAACCTGAGTGTGCAAAACTTTTTTATAGTGATTCAAGGAATGTTATGGCATTATTTTTCGTTTAAATTCAGTTTAGACATTTGTGATTTAAAGATAATAAAAAAATTTGTATGCATAATATGACCCGATAAGAGCTACACTCTGCATAAATATTGATGGTAACTTAGAATTCTGATATTTTAACTTATATTTTCAGATTTTTTTATAACAGATTTATGAAACTTGTAAATAAAAAAATGAATCTGATTAAACTATTAATGGAAAAAGAGGATATGCCGAAAAATAGGCTTTTTATAAACTTAAATGTATTTTTCCCTTGAAAGTGAAATAAAGGTATTAGTCCCTTCTGTCCACTTTCCTGTCCATCTGAAAATTTTTCATATGCATCACAGTATCTCAAAACTTTTACTGTTTTTTCTTCATGACAGTCTTGTCAGAGTATTAGTTTTGCAGTCATATATTTAGAACTTTACTATAACCAATTAGAAGGGCTTCTTTCCTCTTAGGTTCTCATAAACTAATATATATGAAAAACATCACAATTGAATATTTTACATATTTTGCATTTGCAAATATTTCAAACTTCAGCTGAGCGCCGTTACCCATGGGTCCCTTGTTATAAAAGCTCCAAGTGAAAACCTTTAGTTTATAAAGGTCAGATAGCTGATTGGGCTCCTTTGAAGCACATGGTCTAGTTTTTCCACCAAAGGAGTTTGAAAACATGGTTCCACATTGGAGTCTATTTTCAGGCATATTCAACTGCACCAAAGGAGGTCTTGAATAAAGGTACTAAAGGAAAAAAAAACCTTGAATGACATAAATGTTATAAGCTAAGTAACATGATATCACTAATGTTTCACATGTGGCACATTGCTCTATGGCAGACAAACAGTATTTTTATCTGGTGGATAAGAAGGGGTGGTCTGCCAGTCAAGTGTACTTGTGGTATGCTGTCAGGACCTGTTCAGCAAGCACAATGACTGTCTGAACAAACAGTGGTCTGTGTTTACAACTGATGAATATGACAGACCACTGACTGTGCAGTCATTTACCTCCAAGCACTGCCTCAGTCACATATACAGTGCCTGCAACTTGATATCCAGCAGAGTTTGCTCTCTAACTCAATTGATCTGTTAATGTACTTTGACATATTGCTTTTATTTCCTCAGTTATAAAAATTAATTTATCAGTGCACTGATGACTAACATAGACATTTTTCTGTCCAATAAATGACAGGATTAATGGTAACAGTTTAACAGGTCAGGATTTTATAAAGTTAAATGGTAAAAACATAGCACGTAACATAAAATGAGCACATGCATTGTCAAATATGTGACCATGCAAAGAGCTGCAGCGTGTGTTCTGGTCAGTAATCAAAACAACACAATTGACCAACATCATCTACATGGGACTCTCCCTTTTCTAGCTGATTTGGAAAATTTATGCTTGTACTGAGATCACTGCGGCTTCATGGATAAAGGGGATATGTAAGATTTATCTGTCACGAAAGGAGCTAGGGTAGATGCCTGTAATTGAAACATTGTTGTTCTTGATTTTAGCCATGCTGAATGGCTCGCATCTGGCATATACTGTCATTAGGACTGTATTATCAACTTTTTTACGTTTATTACATAACATATATGTATGTATGTATATATATATATATATATATATATAAATTATATATATATATTTATATATATATATATATATATATATATATGTATATATCATATCACATTACTCGATCACTTAAACTGCATAAGCTTGTTGTTACACACATTTTACATAGATTATTGTTGTCTTTGTAGTTCAGCCCCTGGTGGTGTCAGCAGGAAACAGTCGTGAGATCACACTGCCGGAGAATGAGTTGACACTGTCAGCTTATACCACACCTAAAGATGAGAAAGGTGAGATTCATACCTAATTGCAGGATGATGATGATTCTGGTGATGATTTGCACAATGGCTACTTTATAAATGAGATAATGATGGTGGTGGTGATGATGATGATGATGATGATATAACTTGGCGACTTGCACAATGGCTACATTCATGAATGTGACTATGATGGTGTTGATGATGAAGAAGATGATGATGTTGATTATAAAAGTGGATGATGTAGTTGGTGATGATGGTTATGCTTATGATGCTGTCATATGGTGATGATGATAAGATGACACCAGATGCAAGGAGTTGTGTGATTGTTGTATGTTCTCACCAAATATGTGGACATAGAACTGAGTAGAATTTTCCTGAAAATCCATGCCCTCTATTCATTGAAGGAATGTATAGCAAAGTATATGTTCATGTTCTTCATAATAATCATAAAGTTCTTTTGTTGATAATGATTAACTTTATAAGATGGATAGGTATTCAATAACATTGGTGGCACTGATGATAATAAGAATTCTTTTGGGGAATAATCTATAAATATTTTTAACTGATGTTAATGATTTTGATTTTTACTCCAGGGGAGTACAAATATGAGTGGACCCTCATGACGGGGCCAGAGGGGTCGCAGGATGGTCAGATGATCGGGATCAACACAGCGACTCTCAAACTGTCAAAGGTAAATAGAGCATTAAACACTCTGCTTCAGACGTATCAGGCCAGTTAGTCTGTTTCACTTTATAAAGCAGCAAATGTGTGAAACTGTGTGTCAGTAGCTGGTTATCACACTTCAGGGGCAGTTTTCAATAACTGTTTTGGGGTGATATAAAAGCAGAATGAACTGTCTTGCTAGTGAAGCTTGCTTTTCTAGCAAAGCGGTTGGAACGCCAGACTTGTACGCCACCAACACAGGTTCGAAACCGTGATCGGCCTAATGTTTTCCCTATGAGCAATTTGTCTTTGTAACAAATGGGGGCTCGTCCAATGTGACGGTAAACTTTGTGGCCCAATGAATAAAGTGTGATTCCTGGGATAATTAGTCTTGTTTTGATAGCAGAACGCTCTTTAGTTGAGGTGTGTTATGGGGTGACATAAAAGCGGACCCAACTGTCTGGCTAGTGAAGATTCCTTTTCTCGTGAAGCGGTTGGTAAGCCAGACTTGTGCGCCACCGACATGGGTTCATCTCCTGGATCGGCCCAGAATTTTCCCCTGAATAATTTCTCTTCATAACAATACCTGTCCAGACTTGGGTGAGCATTCATGGCAAAATTTAATGTCATTATGTTACATTTAAAAGTTACATCAGAACATTTTGGGTTATATTTGTTTACAACACACATTTTTTGTTCAGTATTGAGCTTTTACAATTAGCCATTTTTAATGGTCTAACATTGTCAGTGTTAACATAACGATCAAATGTTAACAATCGTAACCAATCGTACTCCTGAAAAGGCAATTGCTGGATTAGTTTTGCTTGTCAGTTTCAAGTTTTGTGCAGCTTGGAATGTTGCTTGCTTCAAAGCTGTCATACATATAAAATGTAGGCCCAGCTTATGATGAAAATGCCACTGCGTAGGTTAATTGTAAATTATTACCAGAAAACCCAGTAGTCTTGTAAATATCCAAGTGCTGTAAGATAAGCTTTAATAAACTGGTGTTATTTTACAGTATTGTTCTTTCATAATTTTCATAAAGACAGCCTAGCTAGGGCCTCTCCTGGGTTACCATAGTGATTAAATATTTATCAAGACCATTCTGAAAACAGTCTTGAATATTGACACTCAACTTGATTTAAGACTCAGTCTTTAAGAACACTCGAGAGTTCATTACTGTCTTGAGATGTAAGTTGAAACCCATCCCAGACCTAGATGTACTAAATCTGGCACTAGGGGCAGGCAACATTTGTGATGAACAGGTTTATCCCTTATTATTAGTTCTTTGCTAATTTTAACCTGTTCCATTAATTGTGATCAGGGCATTAAAACATTCAGGAAATCATTTAAATAAATTCTTTGAAATTGAAAAAAAAAATTGGACTCTGAAAGTCCTTGAAGTTTTCTGAGGGATAGGTGTACAAACACTACTGTAACATTCCAAAAGTGAAATAGATGTATGGATACAGTGTTACCATGTTGCAGTTCATATAAATTTGCACCTATCAGTGAAGGGCTTTACTAGCTTTGATTTGAATGCATGGTCAGACACAGGATGCAATTTTGACATTCTGAAATCCAGTGATCTAGAATTAGCAAATGGGTTTCAGTGATTTCTAGATGAGCCTCTTGATTTGTTCACTAACCATATTAATGGTGTATGAAATAATGACCGCTGTATTCTTTGAACCAAGGTCTCTTGCTTTGAAAGTTTGCTGTTAGCCTTTAGTATGTATTATTAAGTCATGCTGACCACAGCCAGTAAAAGCACCGCTGCTGATGTCCACAGTGCTCTACCCATTAGATGGTTATTGATGTATTCATATGTTTAATCATATAACTACATGTGATCAAGACTTCCATTAGTGACCACTCCTGTGGCTTTAGAGTGACGGTTAAGCTTATACACATGACAAGTTGCCTTGACACATGAATTGCCAGGCATATGCAGTAAACTTAATGTAAATTTTATTGATTTTTAGAAGACCAATTCAGAATATACAAACATGCGATACTGAAACCCCAGGGGAATGGCAGTTTTTTTTTCAGTTGAAGGATCCTATTTTGATAACTTATGGCTACTTACTAAAGATAATCACTTAAAAATTTAAAGTTGTCCTAAAACTGCCATTCCCAATGCCTACATGCTGTTCGTTTTGTTTATACCCATGTGTTTATAATATGGGGGGGGGGGGATATAATCAAAACGTGTTCATCAAAGACATCTGGCAGCAAGTCAGAAGTCCCAGAGATATGCAAAGGGCATTTTTCAACTAGTAACCATTTAATGTCCGCACATAAGCACCATACCAACTACCACAAATTGCATGGATTTTCAGCTGTGTCAATATTGCTGTTTTCACTAACAGGTTATCGATAAAAAAGCTCATATATCCATCACTAATGTGTTATAAGAACATTTCATAACAGGAATCCCCTAGAGTTCATCAATAGGTACACAGAGAAAGCCAGAAATCACATAAAGTCCATAGAAAGAGCAGGTGAATAGCCTTCTTTAATATTTACTGTATCTTTTACTTGTACTGCAAATGTTGTGTAACACCTAAAACACCTCACAGTTTGATAATTACTCAGGCAGTTATCTGGATATTGAAAAAAAAAAATCAGGAAAGCCTTTTGATTAATCACTGGTATCATGTACAAGTCTTTGGACAAATCTGGTATCTACACTTGAACCATCAGTAACAACATGGTGGCAAGCAGGACACCTCCAGGTTGACACTGTTAAGATAGTATGTTGTCAAAATATTCAGGTACATACACTGGTTAAAGTACAGATAGCCATGTTTCCAAGCCACTCATATTATGCAGTTAGATAGTGTCTTCGGAATCTTTTCAGCGACAATAAAACAGCTTCACGAGGCTGTAAAGGATGTTGCCTAGTTACTAATGATAGTAGGAACTACTGCAGTTAGTTCTTTAACAAGTAATTACTGTTTTACTAACATTGCAATCGGTCCTGTAGGACTTCATTTGTTTATTTCTTTGTCTGCTACTAAAGGTCACTGGCCACAGTAAATAAGCAAATTAAACCTTTTTAATCATAAATTTTACAAATGCAAGTTTGCAGTTTCTTGTTGTTGAGATATTTATGTCTCCTGATTGTGGATTGTAATATTGCTTTTCTTCCTGTCCCAGACAATCCAATAAATGTATTTCATACCAGTTTGTTGGAAAGATGAACCTTCCAGACATTATCGGAAATTTGTAATGAGGACAAAAAATGTCTCAATGTTTTACAAGGAAATACTTTATTAGACAATTAGTTGGACTACCTTGTTTATTAACCAATGACAGCAACAAGCCCCTCCACCATAAATTGATGTCAGTTTATAAATAATGCCTATTCCAGGTGATAGTCCACCAAAACATCAAAACTTTTGATAATAATTTTGAAGGATATAAGTGCATCTGTTTTATATGTTTTACATGAAATGGTAATGTTTGTACATTCAATTGTACATCAATCCTTAAAGAGTGTATTAAATTATATAAACAGATGTAGGGGAACCGTTTATATTGTCTGTTTAAATTGAGTGTGTCTCTTGCACAGGATATTAAGTCAGTATGTCATCTGATAGCTTATCTTTTATTGATTAGAGTTTCCATATACTGACTTTATAGTCTCAGATTTAGTTATTTTCCTAATTGGAGGCTTGAATCTTTAATAGATAAAACACTTTTTTTGTGGATACTTGTTAACTTTGAGCTTAAGTTCAGCATTCTTTGCTGCCAAATCAATGAATTTAATAGACATTGTTTGTGTTTTTAATTCCCTGCCTGTTGTTACTGGGATCAATTTACCTAAAATGCTTGTTTCTATTGGAAACTACAGTTTATATGGTATATCATGCTGCACAGCACTAAAGTATAATGTCATACACACACTGATTAAAACACACACACACATGGACTTAATGTAATTGAGCATATTTCAGATATGAGAAATCTTCCATAAAGATATTTTTATCACTTTATGTTATTAGGGCCCTGCTTGACAAGCGGTGTCCTATAGTGATCACCGTGTCAGTCTGTCCTTCCGTCCTTCCGTCAGTGACACTTTCTTTCATGCGTGATAACTCAACAACAGCATACTGCAGCTTTCCCAAATTCACAGGGATGATTGGTACCTGTGAGGGCTCCAGACCTTTTGAATAACAGACTTGTCGGAATTCCAATATGGCCGCCACAGCCAAATCGCTGATTTTCTTTCGTGTGCGATAACTCAACAACAACATACTGCAGCTTTCCCAAATATACAGGTATAGTTGGTACATTTGAGGGCTCCAGACCTTTTGAATCACAGACCTGTTGGAATTCCAATACGGCTGCCACAGCCCGACAGCTCATTTTCTTTCGCATGCGATAACTCAACAAAAAACATACTGTAGCTTTCCAAATTTTACAGGGATCATTGGTGCCTTTGAGGGCTCCAGACCTATTAAATTACAGACTTGCTCAAAATCAAACATGGCTAACAGACTACATTCGGTGATTTTCTATTGCACACATTATTTCAGACATATCTTGTTTGATATCATTTGATCCAGTAGGATTTTTCCTGTTTGTACTGAGTGACCTCTTGACTTGGCTGCTGTAACTCAGCATGTTGTCAAATCTGTTTTCAAATACAGAAAGCCTTTTTCAATTGGCTACAATGCTTTTTAAGCTGTATTTGCCCAATCTATTCTTATAAAACTGGCAGAACCCTACCATAGAATAAGCCTTGTAAAGTTTAAAGTATTATGGTCCCTTCTTTAACTTTCTCAGTCTGGTTTTAATATAATGTAACAAATTTATCACTTCTGTAATTTGGGCACACCATTATCACGGGCATAGTTCCCAGTCCCAGGTAAAAAAACGTTTTTTTTTTCACCAAAGATATTCTGCATATTTTTCCTAAAATCAAAATAAAAAACCCTTGGTGCATATTATATATGGAAACATGTTTTTCCAGACTATTTTAATGTTGTTTATGTACAGTGTTTTTATATGCTTATGACTTCTTTGATGAAGAAAGATTTTCCCTTCCTGTTAGTAGCTACATGTTTTATGTATTGATTTTTACAGCTGGTAGCGGGAGTTTACCTCTTTAAAGTGGCCGTGTCAGCAGAGGGGAAATACGGAGAAGGCTTTGTCAATGTCACAGTGTCTGAACGTAAGTTTTTTATTCCATAGTTCCCCAAGTGTGACTTAAACCTTATTTAAACAGGACAGGTTGTCCTGTTGGCATGTGGCGCAGCATTGAAAACATCTGAAGTTGAGTTGGTTTTTTTTGGTGAAACACAAGTATGTATAGTGAAATACAATTCTTCCTGGAAAGTCTTTTAGCTCAGCTGACTGAAAGTTGTCTGAAGTATAGCGATCACTCTTTGTCTGTTGTCTGCTCATCTGCCCATCCGTTTGTCCATTAACAAGGCACAAATTATAACTACTGGACCTAAGAACTTATAACTGAAAACCCCTGGAGATCCATAAAAAATCTCCTCAGAAATCTGATATTAGGAGACTGTTACCTTTATCCTTTGAGCTATGGGGCTCGAAGATACCACCCCCACCCCCCCCCCCCCACCCAAATAATAAAAAAATTGTTACAAAAGCTCCAGTATCTCAATACCCAATGCAATGATTGCCATGATTCTTTTCATGTATATGGATCATATAGTGTTTCATTCATGAAGAATGGTGGCCCCTGTATTTTTATTTAATTTTTACACATTTTGTAATCCTGAAATTATTTCACTATGAAGTAAATATTCTGTAAGCTATGAGCAGAAAACCTTATTTTGAGCACCCAGAAAGTCAGATAGGTTACAAATCTTAACTGTCGGTTCTAGAAATGTCTTTCTTTATATAAAGGGAGGTCATTGTAATGTCTTCTTTGACATCCAAAATAAGGTCACTGTGACCTATATACTATGAGGTTCTTGAAACAACATGATTCCAGTGCCCTATAAGTTGGATGGACAAAAGTCATACCAGTTTAATGTATAAACCTCTAACTTAGCATATTGTGAGTTCCTAGTAAAATCTTGCTGTTACCTATTTTCTAGGGACTATGGACAAAAAGAAATGATTTTGAGCACTCTTGAAGTCATTCTATCCATTTTCAAGGATCCTTGACAAATATTTTTTACCAGATCATAACATCAATAATTAATATAAGCATCACCTGTATACATGTCTTATTCAGCTGAGTGTCATAACCTATGGGTCACTTGTTCAGAACAGAAAGGAAAAATTTCAAGAAAGACATGAAATATACATGAAATATACATGAAATAACCACTCATTTGATTTTGTAACTGTAGTGTTTCCATGTGTCTGTGAACATTCACGTGTGTGTATGTATATGTGTGAAAATCACCACAGGAGCATTCAGCTTGTTTTTTTGGGAAGACTGGCTATATTCCACTGTACCACTATATACTTTAACCAGTGAACCAATATATGCATAAACATGCGCATAGTAATTACACACAGTTTAACTTTGACTCTGATTGACCAGTGTCATATACCTTGAATAGGAATAGGATCCTTGGCCTAAAGGTGAAGGGACACATAAATTAAGTAGAAAGATACACCACTTTCATTGCAGTATTGTTTGATAAAAATATTTATCAGCATGTCTTTGCTATCATGCTAAGTATTGTTTGTCATCTGGGTCAATCACATGTTATTGTGCTTAAAGCAATAAAGTGGTGCTTCTTAAAGCAGCAAAGCATGCTTTATCACTGTAGACTGCCAGTTTTGAATATTTTGTTTTATAAATGGTTAAAGGTTGGTTATGTAGTATATTCCGTCATGCATGGTCACATGAGAAAAAAACTCTGATACGTGACATATTACTGTGTACTATTTGCTGCTGGTATCTTTATCCCCAGCAGGGCCTATAAGTATCATAACTGAATGTAAATGCCTGTCATGGTCAACTCATCATTTTGTTAGTTGTTTCAGCAGGAATCTACTGTCATGATTCAATACAGACATTCTACAGGACATAATGTGGTTGCGTTTTTGTTTGCACAGGTTTCAAATTTGTGATATTTGCAAAATGGAAATTCTCGCAAAAATAAAACCTACATGAAAAAGGCGGCCCAGTTACACTGGTGAACACCTGTATGTACTGTAGCCTCTTGGCATCACATGTGCATTCTCTTGGCTTTAACGTGACATAGCAAAATATAGATATTACAAATAATAATTAACAGCCATTCAATTCACTATCTGTAAATCAAAGTTAAATATTATAAATCTTCCTCAACATATCAAGGATGCCTCAAGTGTTCAGTGTTTAAAAAGACTGCTGAACACACATCTTTTCCAGTTGGCATATTATTAGTCATTTTCATCCACTTTATGTTTGGATTCTAGATTATCTAGTTTGCTGCAAATCTATTTTTTAGTCATTTTATACTGTATTATCCAGTTCTCAATTCATTTTTAAACCATCCCGATGTATCTTATTGCGTACTGTGCCTTCAAGCTATTGTATTTTAATACAGTGTATTTGGCACTTTAATATACTTAAATAAATAAATTAAAATTAAATAAATGAAAATATCAGATCTTACATAATATTAGATTTTATTAACAGGAACTTATACTTGTTTTATGTTTCATATTAGGACCTCAGCAAATTGTTACAATTTTTGGTGTATCTTAATTATTTCATACAAAATACTTAATAAAATATGTGTAGGTTACTGCATACTAAGATAGTGAAACTTGAAACCTCACAAAATACAGGAAAAATAAAACTTGTGCAAATTGTACCCTGTGAATATGAAGCCAGTATATCTTTGGTTTACCAAAATGCTTGAAAAGATGTTGATATAAGTTAAAATTCCATTAAATAATCAGTGTCACTTTACAAGAGTTTTAACATACACATTACATACATACAGCCTTAATTTGTTGTGCATGTAGATGTAGGGCACAGCTTTGTGTCTCTCTTCAAAGTAACTCTTTTGTCAATAAATAACAGCATGTATATGCATGTACATTTAGCACATTTTATGTCGTGACTATATGACACAAATGACTTGGTTATCATTGTGCCAGTCTCATGTGATATACAAATTTTTTTTATCTGTGATGTAATTAATTTGTTATCATTTGTGCCAGTCTGTTGTCAGACAAACATGCCACCCCTAAATCAGTATCAGATAATTCAAAATAGATATGACTGGTAATAATTATATGTGATTTTTCATCCTCAGTTCATTAGGACATTATGTGTGGAAAGTAGGACAATTTTGGCAAGGCATCTTTTATGTTTTGGCACAGATTTAAACATGCAGTAATGATTGCAGTCACATACGTTTATAGAGGTTCCTCTGATTGTTTACATTTTAAGTGTCATATGATTTGTTTTTACCATACTCTGAGGATTTGGGCATGGTCCAAAAAGAGCATCCTTTCACCCTAAACATTGCTGATGCATGTCCACTTGCTAACAAACTCTCCACAGGAAGATGCTAGACAGGACACTGTCTCTGGAGTACTGTCACATCCCCATGCCCTTATCAAACACTGACAGGTTTATTTCTTCAAGTTTCTTGAAACTGCTCATGGGGGCTGCCATTTTGCATTTACACTAAAACCTGGATGTCACAAGTCACATGTCACGATTATGGATATACTGCTCATAACCAGAGTCATAATCAGAATTTCTCCCCTTTTAAGCCCTCAGCCCTTAGGCTGATGGGCTATTGTCGTCACCCAAGCTGTCCGTCCTTCCGTCCGTCCGTCCGTCCGGCATCCGTTAACTTTTACCTTGTGAGTGGGATATCTTGAAAAGGATTCACCGTCAGAATTGTATTTCCTCGGTAAAGATGTATATCGACAAAATCTCGGTCAAGTTCAAAGATGGGTGACCTTGACCTATTTTTCTACATTTTAGAGCTGATTATAGAAAAACACTTAGATGATTATTACTCAGGAACCATTTGGTGGATTTTCACAAATCTTACTATGATTATTGGGACTGATAATCTGTACCTGCTACACAAGTTTAGTGGCGCCACCTACAATTTCTGATTTTTAATGAATTTTTATCGGATTTTTCAACTTTGGCCTTGTGAGCGGGATATCTCTAAAAGGATTCACCGTAGGAATTTTATTTTTTCGGTGAAGATGTATATTGACTAAATCTCAGTGAAGTTCGAAGATGGGTGACCTTGACCTATTTTTCTACGTTTTAGAGCTGTTTATAGAAAAAACATTGAGAAGCTTATTTCTCAGGAACCATTTGGTGGATTTTCACAATACTTACTATGATCATAGGGACTGATGGTCTGTAACTGTTGCACAAATTTGGGGGCACCACCTACAATTTCTGATTTTTAATGAATTTTTCTTGGATTTTTCAACTTTGGCCTTGTGAGCAGGATATCTCTAAAAGGATTCACAATAGGATTTTTATTTCTTTGGTGAAGATGTATATCGACAAAATCTCGATCAAGTTCGAAGATGGGTGACCTTGACCTACTTTTCAAGGTTACAGAGCTTATAATAGAATAAAACTTTGAAGCTTATTTTTCAGGAAGCATTTGGTGGATTGTTATTAATCATGGTAATAACAATTTTATATTTATAACTGAGACATGTACAGATATACATCCATGTGAGAACAGATATTTAGTACTTGTTACTGTTACCACCTCTAAACACTGTTCTTTTGGCTGAGGGCTTTTGTCAGCTTCTGCTGATATTCTAGTTTGTCCTCTGATGGCTCAGTAAATATGAAGCTTGCTTTCTTGTGGTTGTGTTGCTGTAATAGGACAATTTATTTTACAACAGTCAGTCGCAGGCAGTATCTGTCTGTGACATGACTTCACATTACACACACATGCACAGTGACATGGAGTGGAAGATCAGCTATTAGTTCTCAGTGGATTACCTTTGTATATTTTTTATTTCAGCTGCTCGAGAGAACAAGCCCCCAGTCTCTGTTATTCGACCTTCATCTCAGGAGGTGAACCAACCAAATGATGCAGTGTTGGATGGCTCAGGTATGTGTTTTTTTTCAATGAATAAACATTAGTGAATTATCAGCTGTAAGCATGTATTCCTAATCTGAACTTCTTCTGCATCTCAAAACTCTTATCCATTGTAGTGAAGTTACACTGAATATTCAAGAAACCACACAAACAGCACATTTTGAGGTACCATTATTGTTTGAATCCCCCATATAAAAAAATCAATCCAAAAGTGGTTTATATTCATATAAGACTCCATAAAGTATACATTATTCTAAAGCTGGTACAGCGATCATTTTTAACGTTTTTCACATGACTTTGTAACATCTAAAAAAATGAAATTTTTAAAAGGTACACTATTTTAAGCCCCCAGTACCAATAATTGTGTTTTTAATGGACTGATATTAAACTATATGACAATGTCTCAAAAACCTTTTTTTCCGTTTTTTCCTCTATCATGTTTCTGTCTAGCCAAAAACAGAAATTTAAATTTTTATACAATAATTTCTGTATAAAAACTGAATTAAATTTAGATATAGGGGATTCAAACAATAATGATGAAATAATTAAATAAAACATATCAATAACGTTTTCATTTCATGTAGATCCAGTTCTCAGATCCACTCCTAAATGAAGTGACAGATATTATAACTTAATTAACAAGACATGTACAGATTCCTTAATTACATTCAGACATGGCAGGTGTTTTGTCCTGAGGACAACACAGTGTTTTCCAATGGACCACCATTTACCTTTCTTGTGATTCCAGTGCAGTATCCTTAATTAAATTAAATTTAGTTGACTGTCCTAGTGGTAAAGTGCCCTCATTCATTTGTGATCGAACTTTGACTCCTTGATCAGTTAGTCTGTTAAAGATAATAAAAACAATTTCTGCTTCCTGGGCTTGACTGTTTGACTTTGATGGAGGGATTATCTCCAGTGACAGCCCTGTTATGATGGATGTCATTTTTATTTGGAACAAAAATTTTGTCATTATTTCTGTTGTCATGCCTGATATGGATTTCATAGAGATTTAATTGCCCTGTGCGATTTTTTTCAGTGTTAATTGTCTAATGATTACTTTAAATTCTTTCATTTAATTAATTAAAGGATAATTAACAGCTTGCTTAATGATCATTAGAACAGTAATTAGCTTGTTAAGGATTACGGGGCATAATCAGAACAACTATTAATTCTGTGATTACAAGTAAAACTTGAATGAGGGGAGTGTCAGTTACAAATTGAGCAACATCAACGAAAAGAGTTAAACAAAACTTTTATTTTTTCATTTGATTTTTAAACAAAAAAAGCATGAAGCTTGTATGGATGATGGAACATGGCATCAACATCCTTAACAAAGAAATTTTTTAATCTGTATCCTCATACATAGAGGAAACCGCAAGATTTAAGTAAAAGTTCACATGTCCACATTACAAAGATGAAATAGCAGTATAAATTTTAACCATAAACCTACCTTTGTTTACCCATTTCTTCTTCCCTTCCCCCTTCCCACATCAGTCCCACCGTAATTCATCCTCATTGTACATTAAGTGACTGTTGAACACTGCCATCTTACTTCTTTTGTAGAAACAGCAGGGAGAGAGTCAGGATAAGCATTAAGTAGCTTGCACTCAGTTGACCTTTGATGCATGTAGTATGTAATATATTGATGCTATGTTTCACATCACATTGTTTTTCCATATTCAGTATCAATACAATATGAAAAAACATGGCATAAAAAATTGGTAATTGATCTTTGCAGATCACTTCTGTCCTTCCTCATTAAGCTAAGATAGAGAAAAAATTTGTTTCAGTCAAGTTGGATGGGCAGGTGTATAAAACCAATGCAGATTTAGAGTTATAGACTTTTAAAAACTTTTTCCCACATTGACCTTAAAATCTGGCTGTGATGATATTTTATGCTAAGTATTCTTAGTCATAAATTGACTTACCAGTTCAGAAGGTGGGGGATGGATTGGTTGGGGGGGGGGGGGGGGTGGTGGTTGAGAGAGGGTTCTACAACAGGTTTAGTTTTATCAGATGAATGCAGTCAGTATGATCAGTGTTATATGTATTTAAATAGCAGTGTATGTCGTGTGCTGGATTTACTCATTTGTACATTTTGATGCTCATGTGTATCACTGTATGTGCTTAAGTGTTTGTGTGTTTTCTGTTTTCACACATTTCTACAGTATGTTTCTGATTTCAGAGAGTTCTGATGATGACAAGATCATCAAGTATCACTGGGAGATGGCGTCAGGCGCCGTTGGGACGCAGCAGATCTCAGACGAGGACGCCTCCAAACCTACCCTCGTGATGAAAAACCTGGCCCCGGGAAAATACAAGTTCAAGTAAGAACAAACAGAGTAAAGATATGAACCAGCAAACATATGAGTATCACTCTTGATAATGTCTACCTGAAATCGTTTAGATGCAGAGTCAACTATATTCAAGTGTTTAAAATTCAGATCCCTTGCAAAAAATTACCTAGAGGGACATATACACTTAAATTGTTCACAAATGCAGTGCTTCATAAAGGGGCCTGTTCTAAATGATATCTTGAAAAGTGCATACCTTGATGGGGCATGCAAAAATGTAGAGAAGTATGTCAGTGTAAAAATATAATTACAATGATCAGTTCAGACTCTGTGATAGTTTAAGCATGGTCTAGGGCTAGAACACAGTTTTATGTGATAACTAAATCCTTCACAGAGGTGTTGCACACATACTGATGAATACTGGGACAAAACGTTTTGGTCAAGCAGGCCAAAAGTGACATAGCCAGTGGATCCAGAGGTCTATAATGGCTTTCATTCCTTAGAGCAAAAATAAAGCTATTTGCTGGGCTTCATATAAGATAATGCCTACAGAGATATCTAGTGGTCAATTGATAAACTAAGCTGTGGGGTAACTGGCATATTTCAGCTTATATTGAGGCAGATGTTGACAGTTTAAATATGAATGTAGGACTGAAGTAATCATAGATACTCAGCCTGCCTACTCTGTGTAATTAAAACCTATAAGAGGATTGCCTCTGAGCTAGATCTATTTTAATTCTGTCTTGAGCTGGTTCTGTGATTTTATCCAGCTAGACCCTAAGCAGGCTTAAAATGAAGGCATTAGAACTTCATGTTATGTTACAGTAGCTGATGTGGGAGGGAATCCGCCAGAGTGCCTAAAAGATTTACGCAAGACAAACTTTGAATATGAAATCAAAATAGCAATAACTGTAACACAGAGGTGTATTATGCTTGGATGTGTACCATTGTGGTAATTTGCTAGACAAAGTACCTAAGAAATCCCTACTTATTCATTTCATTTTACCAATGCTTGCATGTGGAGCATTTTTCATTAAGTGCCACAAGGGCAGTGTGGATTGGCACTCTGCCAAGCACCGGGCAAAAGTTTTCCATCCATTAAAGTGTGACGTTCCTGGTTTGTTAGCCAAGTAACCTAGAAATCATGCCCAACAGAGTGCCAAAATACATGGAGGGCAGTCTCTAACAAATGCTTCCCATGCAAGCCATGATTGAATGAACTGAATTATCAGAATTAATGTAATAAGAGCACAATAGAAGGGGTGAAACATTTGACCAAAGAACCCTGCATCCTCTTAACCTTTCAGTGAAGATTAATGTAAAGAATAAAAAATCAATTGGGGGGGGGGGGGGGGGCCTGCAGAGGAAAACAGGATTATTCTTTATCTGCATTTAATTTCAGATCCTCACCCAAAATTTTTTTTTTTTTTTTGCTCTCATGCATACCTTGGTTTGGATTTGTTTTGGAGTGTCTATCTGAAAATTATTCCTCTCCAGGTCAAAATAAAATTATCAAATTTTGGTCCAATTTCTCAGTGTGTTTCTCAGTCTCCACATGTCATAGTGGATCTGTTTAAGTTTTCATGTGCCCTCAAGATTTCTCCACATGTCATAATTTTGGTTGCTTATCATGCATGAAAGACAACATGATCCCAAAGCGGGGGACATTAATTCCACAAATTTGCTTGTTAAATGCTAACTTAACTAAGTATGTACATCTGCAAAATTCCATTCTTGTTTTGGACTTCATAAGTGGGCTGTGGCACACACTTCCTCACATTAATATCTTTGTGTTAATCAGGCCCAGTGACTTTGAAAACAGTACCTCCTAAGCTCATGTAAAATTAATTGCATCAGATAATATAATAATATTCTGCAGAAGATCCAAAAGTGGTTTGATTCCATGAAACTGTTGATTTCAGATGCTTTCGTTTTCTTTTGATGGCTTTGGGTCTCTTTAACATCCCTAAATTTCCATATACGCACATCACCTGACTGGATGACATGACATAATACTCAAACCACATTTTAAATTCTTAGTACTAAGTGAAAGTTTCTGTGAAAAAGACAGGCCACAGATTACTACATATGCTGATATCTATGAATTTCCTCACAAATCTGTTTAGTTCCATTTACATCTAATGTGTAATACATTTGACAAAATAACTGATAACGGTAATGAAAGGTATAACCTCAAAAGTATTCCTATTCATTACGGTTATTATGATTATATTGGTACTTATGTCAAACTCCTTTTCAAAATCTTTCAAAATATAATCTGTATTTGTCATAGATTTGTAACAGGTTCATCAAGACATCTTGAGGGTTTTAATATTAACATGGCATTAAATGCAGCCGCAGGTTCCCTTGACCTATCAGTGAATTTGATATTTTGTGTCTCTGACTCTCAGTCAGATGACCTGGAATATAAAGAAGCAGAAATAATCTCCTTTGAACTCACTGGGTGTTCACTCTTTTTGCTGAAAGTAGATAAAGATTAAACATTTCTTTATCAAGACCACCCGGCCTTGACAGTAATTTACTATGGTTTTACAATATGGTGATAAGAACTACGTCTTTGTAGTTTTCAGAGACTTCCTTTGAACTCTCCATCCTTATAATTAGATCCAGAAAACAAGCTAAGGACCAAATCTTAATGTCTTTGGACCCTTGATTACATTAGGAACCATCCTTCAATCAAGTATTTTTTACAGTCTTGATTAAATGTGAATTTTGCCCATGTATGCAGTGTCTGCATGGAGATTTCATCTATTTAATACATATTGACACATGTTCAGAATCAGATTACCTGTGCCTTTTTAAGTATACATGTACCTTATAAAAGAGGATTTGGTTTTTAAATGCTGTCTGTTAAGGGATGTATACCTATCTTCCTTCCGTTGACTCTGAGTGTCACTGAGATAACTTACTTAGGCTTGGATGGAATTCACAAAACTCACCGTAACTACTTACTAATAGATTAACTCACCTGAGTTCAATTATGGGCAAAATGCATGAATATTTAATAAGGTCAGAGGTCACTAGGCTACTTTGGTGTGACTGGGATAACTTACGAGGAAAAATGACAGATTTTGATAAAACTCAACATAAATGTTAATCAATAAAATATCTCGCCTAAGTTTGATTACCAGCAGAATCCACTGCACTTTGGAGGCACCATGCATACTTACCAAAAATCCTTTAGATTTTCAAGAAACTCATTATACATATTTACAAATTAGATTTTCTCACCTCATTCTCAGTGAAATTCATGAATAAATAATGAGGTCAGAGGTCACCAGGCTATTTTGTACAAGCCATTTTGTGGTGTTCCTGCCATAACATACAAGGAATATAATGGATTTTGATAAAACGCAATAGAAATATTAATCAATATAATATCTCACTTTAGTTCTATTTCCAGCAAAGTCCATGCATATTTAATGAGGTCTGAGGTCACCACACTTTGGTAGCACAACTTTGACTTACCAATAAATTGACTTACAAAAATTTGGCAATCGATCCTATTATAGTAACAAGGGGAATCCAGATTAGCATGGACTGCATGGGTTGTGCCAGACAGTATTTAACTTTAATTAACTAAATAACATGGCCAAAGGATATGAGAAATATGTTACCACACTGGAGGCATGGTTGGATGGTGGTAATAAAAAGAAATTGAAAAGAGATTTGTTCGCACATTTACTGCATTTCTAAACTTGAAATTACGGCCAGTTCTGTTTAGGCTTCATGTCCATTTTGAGGGCACTCAGGAGCCAATTAGGCTTTACAAAATTGCTAGCTAGACATATTTTTGGGCAACTAATAGCTCTTCATTACAATTGCATATTATTTGTGAATGGGCTAAGTTTTTTCCATCAGTTTCTATTTTTGTTTTGTGGTTCAGAACTTTTATAATTGATATTACATGTATTTATCTTTTTATATTTTAGGTTGACAGTGACTGATTCAGATGGAGCATCAAATTCAACATTTGCAAATGTTACCGTTATTAAAGGTAAATCCCGCATCAAGAGTTATTGTTCTTACTGTCACCAGCAGAGTGCAGCACCAGTGTTTCACAAATAATATAGCTGCATCATATTCACCAATAAATTATTGCCATTATAACTGTGTCTGCATTGAGTGTAGTGCTGAGAACTGCCAGTGGGACGTGTAAATTTTCTATCATTAATGTGTTACCAGTGTAGCAGAGTGAAGTCAGTTGTTTGATCAGCAAATGTCACTGGGACTGGAGAAGCAGTGTGTGGATATGGTTAATGTATAAATAAACTTGAATATCAAAAGAGTCCCACTCTTTGGGTTTGGCATGTTTGGAGTACCCCTGACTTGATAGTTTTTATAACACGATGTTGTGAATTGTAGAATGATACTGTCTGGAATGGAATACGCAGAGGAACATTGATTGGCAACTCTGAATGACAAAATCATACAATTCACTTCAACCTTCCAGATTCACAGCATATTGCTGAATGCTTAGCATTTAGATTATTGTATTCACAAGAAAGTTTATAAAATTGGAGCAGGAATATATCTTTTATTGATTGGATTCTTTTAATCATTTTCATCATACTTTCACAATATAACTAATAACTAATTGTTCTTAACACTGAAACTTTTGAAAATGGAGAATTGATTGACTCATACCCTGCAATAATATATGTCATGACAAATTATACAAAAGTTACAATATACATTTGTAATATGCATAATCATCATCTGTGCAGTTGTTCATACTTAATATATTTAAAAAATTAATTTATAAATCATGGGTAAATACTCTATTTCAGAAAAAGACTACCCTCCCAAAGCTAACCCTGGTTCAAACGTGATAATTAGCCTGCCGCAGAATTCTGTGACTCTGTACGGTAACAGTAGTACTGATGACAAGGGGATAGCCAGCTATGAATGGATAAAAAAGTCAGATGACAAACTCACAGCTGACACCACGGTGAGTAGAGTTGAAATGATGTCTGAAGCATTTGAATGTTGACCTTTTATGGAACTAGACAATGTCAGCATGCCAGAACACGCTATTTTAATATAGGAAAATGTGCCCTTGATTTGTTAGTTTTTATTTGCCTGTATGTTTGGACATATCATGGTGTACCCACATTCTGTCTGTGCATCCATCAGTCATCTTTCAGTGTCGCTGCAATAACTCACTGAGGCTTGGAAAGATTTTCACAAAAGCACCATAACTATTACCAATAGATTATCTCCCCATGTTCGATTATAGGCAAAATCCATGCATATTTAATAAGGTCAGGGGTCACTAGGCTACTTTGTGGTGTCACAGAGATAACTTACCAGGAATATGATGGATTTTGGTCAAACTCAAAAGAAATATTAATCATTATAATATCTCACATAAATCCATTTTCCAGCAAAGTCCATGCATATATAATGAGGTCAAAGGTCACTAGACTTTGGTGGTCCTGTTGTGATTTATAAAAAAATCTGATGGATTTTTAGAAAACTCATTAAGAATATTAACCAATACAGTTTCTTACCTGTATTTTTTTTTTTTTTTTTTTTTTTATTCTCAAAAGACAAATGATACAACAATTACACTACATGACATGACAAATTACATTACATCACATAAACAATGAATTACACAAGCAAACATAATTGAACATTGAGCTGACACTATACAATTCACACCACAATACATATTACTCATAAGTTACAGTTACAGAAAAAAAAACACATGCTATAAAATATTGATAGTTTCTGTGGAATACAAAGTCTTTTAACTGTGCATAATATATAATACTTTTTTTTACATGGATCCATAGGGACCTGTATTTATCTATGTAAAAAAAATAGTATTTACATCAAGGTGCTTCAGATCTAAACTGGTGTATGAGCACCTCTATGCATCTACATATACATATGCATATACATACTTCTATATACACATGGACGCTCATACACATATACACATATATATTTATTACATTAGTTTCAAGTTAATGACTAATTAGTGCAAATGAGGTAACATTATGTTCCATTTCTTTACATGTAAGGACATTTTATCTTTACTTTGTGCAATAGTATACTCAGTGTTTTGAACAGATATTATTCTACGAACAAAATCTGCAAAAAGGTCGACTTCGTGTTCTTTTCTATTAAAATACAGAGTAAGTTTATATGTCAATATAATCTGATTGATTAAACAATTTTCTGTCCCTGGTAGGACTCCTGATAAAACTGTTTTCCTACTTATACACGGCAGTGAAATACCTAATGATTCTAACCACGATTGTATTTTAAAATATAGGTTCTTTGAAACAAAACATTCTAAAAATAAATGTGTTATAGTCTCATATTCAGTATGACAATATGAACAGCGTGGAGTATCGGACAATTTCCATTTATGTAACCAATAGTTAACTGCTAAATAATTATGTATCACTTTAAATTGAAACTCTCTACTGTACATATCCAAGGAAGTTTGATGTATTAAATTATAAACATTTTTCAAGTCTTCTGGACTTAAACTTGTGGTTTTAATCCAATTGTTTTCTTGTGTTGGTGGCACTAATATTTGTTTAATCAAAACTTTGTACACTGTCCTTGAGTCTAATTTTAAAAGGTTGCATATTCCACCAATTGTTTGAATAAGATCACATCCATATTTAGATACAATTTCTAATTGCCCAGAAGCCTTCAACTTTACTCTTTTAATCCAATCCTTTGGTACTGCATCAACGATAGACCTCCATTGCATAAACTCTTTTACTGATACAACTGGGTAAGCCCTCTGAAACTCATTCCAGGTATAAAGATTACCTGTTGCATTCATCAAATCTCCAATTGTTTTAATGTTATAAACATCAAGAGTAGCATAATAAAATGACTTACTATTTATCTTTAAGAAAGAATTGTTCCAGAGTGGCTGTATTCTAACGTCTTCTGCTGTCTGTGGAATAACTGTTACATAATTAGACCACTCTTTCAGACATTTTTTATAAAATGATAACATGTTTCCTGGAACCCTCTTCACATCAAAATTTGAAGACACTGACGTTACCCCTCCTATAGATTTTAAATAATACTGTGGGATTATTTTCCATGTTGCATCACCTGCCACAATCAAACGTTTGATCCACATTATGTTCTGTGTTTTTAATCGAGTTCTTACATCTGGAAACTTTATTCCACCCTTTTCATAATCACCAATAATTGCATTATATTGAACCTTTGGTCTTTTACCATTCCATAAAAACTTTTTTAAATACTGTGTAACATTTTCAACAAATGATTTTGGTGCAATAAACATATTACATACATAAAGTATTTTTGACAAAGCAAGTGTTCGACATATTTCCGTCCGACCAAATATTGTAAGGGTTCTCCATGACCACATATTTAGAACAGTCTTTAACTTTGCCTCTGTACTATGGAAATTTAACTTTTGACATATATCTGTATCATACGAAAAAAATATCCCTAATATTCTGATTGCAGAACATGTTAAATTGACCCATTTACATGATATTGGTTTATCCTGTCTAACTTTCCAGTCACCCAACCAGGCTGCTTCTGACTTATCAAAATTAACTCTAAGTGATGTATACTCTTCAAATAATTCAAATATAGAAACCAACGACTTAAATGACTGAACGTCTGATAAGAAAAATGTCACATCATCTGCAAACAGTGTTAGTTTAATTTCTTTGTCCCCCACTGTAATACCTTTTACATTCATATTGTTCCTTACCATCTGTGTCATAACTTCCATAACAAGAATAAACAAATATGGAGCAATCGGGTCTCCTTGTTTTGTACCCCTTGACATAGTAAAATAATTGGTGGAGAACCCATTATTTAAAACACAACATGAGGTGTTTGTATGCAAAAGTTTGACCCAATTAATGAACATTGGCCCAAAGCCAAGACGCTTTAACACACACAACATAAAACCTTGATCCACTGAATCAAAAGCTGCAGCAAAATCTGCCCCAAATAGTATACCAGTTGTATTTTCATTATTACAAAACTCAATAACATCTGATATGAGCCTTATTGAATCACCCATGTATCGGCCTGGCACAAAAGCAGTTTGATCTATATGTACTAATTTCTGTAGAACTTTACTTAACCTAGATACTAATATTTTACTTAATATTTTACAATCCACATTTACGTCCGGAGACCGCCATCTTGCCCGGACGATCTCCGGGTCGTCTCCGGGTGAGGTTTCCGTGGATAACTGAATAAATACTTTGTGCACTTGCAAATTAAGTATCATATTCGATGCGGATGTCATTTAGAAATGTCAAGGGGAACGTTTAATACTTATTGCTGCCTTATTAATTAAGATATCGCGATCTCCGGGTTTATTTTGATCTCCGGCCGGAGATCTCCGGGTTTTAGATATACCCCAGAGGACACAAGATATGGGACAGGCCTATTATGCATCATTTGAGGTGCATTTGTTTATACTGTATACTAAGGCTATGAATCACCAGGCAGCTCACAAGACAAATCAGTTTCATGAATCAGTGTAGCAATATGCAAATCAGTTTGTGAACCTTGTGCCTTACATAATACATAGCAAGAAATAACCAGATAAACCTACTGCATGTTGATTAATGTGTATACATAATATTTTGTTTAAAATATGGTTCAGTGCCAATGTATCATATACAATAAACCCATGTACTTTTGGACACCTGGCTTTTACCCAGCACCAGTTAGGAGACAGCAAATTACTTGGTACCAAATATTAGATCAAGTTCAATTTGTTTAGAGAGTAGAGACTACTGTATTCACTCTTTGCTATTTCTTTATGTCTGTCAGCTTTAATATTGCAGTCAGCAAATATTTGTGCTCAAATTTCTTGTGCAAATCGCAGAACCTAACATGCTCAGATGTTTGTTACAGCCCCAGTATGAACTCTGTGTTTGGCTATATATTAAATTATTATGATTATTATATATGTGCGGGACAATGGAGGTGTTAATATTTTATAATGAGGCACAAAACCATATGAACATCCTATGTAACCTAGTTAAAGACATATTTACAGGCATAATCAAATACAACATATAAATGATGGAATAGTATCACTAGGACTCAATATAATGAAACCATAGTTCACACATAAACATTGAAAAACGAGACAGCAGGAGAAATCAAATGAACAAATCATAAAATGAGACACATACACAGAATGCTATACGTTGGCCTTTATCTTCTTTTGAAAACGTGTGTATTTGTTCACTTTTATTTGCAGGGTGTGAGAACAGCAGTTTTACATCTAGAGAACCTTGAGGTGGGTAGTTACACGTTTACGTTGAAGGTGACAGACACAGCGGGGCAAGTTGATACAGCAGATGTACACGTCTTTGTCAGACAAGGTGAGAGGTCACCCAGCTGTAAATTTTAAAGGGGCCCATTCCTGTATCTTATGTGTATTAAATAAAGAAAATATCTTCAACTTTTTATAAAAATAAGCTAAAAAGAGCTGATCCCAGGGTGCACAGGTTGTCTGATTTGTTTTATCCTCGTGTTTTAAAAAAATGCAGGGGGCAGGCAGAATGGCCACCGATTGTAATAAAACTTGCTCTAGAAGGACATCTGGTGGCAAATCAGACAAGATTCGCAAGTGATAAAAGGTGGCCTTGCTTTACGTGCTCTCACCAAGCATAACTAGTGACCTTTCAAATTGTGCACACGAGTGATCGACCACCTCAGGTCACATGATTTTCTGTTTGTCAACATTCATACATGTACTGTGTTTACTAACAGCAGGTCGATAAACAAGCTCATACATCCATCACATGGGGATAATAAGAACCTTTCTTACCTTGAATTACCCAAAGTTAATTAATTTGTACAGAGAAAAAGTCAGAAAACACAATATTCTGCAAGTAAGGCAGTTGAATAGCTGGCCTTAATAAAATCTATAAATTAGCTAATAAAGGGGAGTTGTAGGTAAAAATTTGATAATGTAGTATGTACTCACTAGACCTTCACCTAAAAATCCTTCTTTGTATATTTAAGTATATGTACTATCGCATACACATGTTCTTATCTAAAGCATGCTGTGAGGAAACAGGGCTCAAAATTATCACAGGTCCACAAGAAATTTCTAGTAGTTTTAAGGGAATCAGTTTGTCTTAGACCATTATAATATAAAATTGTTGAAATGGAAAATATACCATGGATAGCATGCATCAAAAGTAATAAAGTGACCAATACAATGAAATATGTATTACTCTGTGTTTTAAGTGTAATTGTCACAGAGTTGCATGTCAAGGTGACCCTGAGTTAACAGAGGAGCATCTGATGGATGATAAATGATGAAAAGTACAAATAAATATGGACATATATCCAGCCTTATACAGTTACAAGTGGTTTACTGTGAAGATCTTCAGTGTTGACACTGCATTTTATTCTCTGACAGAACATAACAAGCCTCCAGTGGCCAGGGTTGGTCTTGACAAGGTGGTCACCTTACCTGCTGACACGGTCATCCTTGATGGCAGTAACAGCACAGATGACTCCAAAATTATATCATATTTATGGACTCAGCTAAGGTATGTTCCCAGAATTATTTAAAGTAAAAGTCAGGTATTTGCTCAACTGACAAAAAGTCATTCTGTCCTTACATTCTGTTGGCCATCTGGCTGTATATAATAACTTTTTTCATTATTGTGTTCAATTTTCAGCGTTTTCATCATCACCACTTTAATCATAATTAATGTCATTATAAATATAATCATGATTATAGTTCACATCATCACTATTTTCATTGTCATTATCATATTGGAACCATCATCATCTTTGCAATCATGACTGTAAGGATCATCATCCTCATGAACATAATCATTTTGTATTACCATCACCATCATACCAGAAAGTCTTCTTGCATGAGTGTCCAGGATAATATGTCAAGTCATATAAAGCATCATAAACATTATTTTGATCACTTTGTATGTTTTCTTTTTTCAGTGGGCCAAACACAGTGACATTAGAAAACACAGATCGTGGTGTTGCCACGGCAAAAAATCTGGTGAAAGGAGAGTACATTTTTAATCTGCTGGTGATGGATGAAGAGAAGAAACAAGGCAATGCTAAACTCAAGGTCACTGTTAAGGAAGGTTAGTCTAATTCTGTTCCACCATATAAATTAGTTTAACATGAGGTTAAAGCTATGCGACCAACACCTTGACTGAAATCAGTAAATTTTATGGATAAAATACACATGTAAACTCTGTGGATTATAGAATGTAAAGTTTTATTTATTTATAAGGTAAAAGAGACAAATTAACACAGTGGGGAGTAAGTCTTTGATCTCTTTTATCTTATTATTTTCCAAACAATTGCAATTCTTTTCTTAATTTATTTATTACTTCACATAATGTTTAAATATATGCCATACATTTTCATAACTGTTGGATGTGTCACATGATGAATTACATGTATCGTGTGATGTGTAGTTTTTCATTTTGTGATCCATTACCTGCATCACTCAGTTTATATTATGCATCATGTTATGTGTCTCATGAATAACTTGATGTTGTCTGTTATACATAAGAAATATTCTGTGTGCTACATGTTACATATTGCATGTATCATGTGGTGTATTTTGTTGATCATGTTGATATGTTTATAGATGAGAACCAGCCTCCTAAGGCTGATGCAGGACCAGACCAGATTGTCACTCTGCCCCAAAACCTGGTGACCATTGATGGAACTAAGTCATCTGATGACAAAGCCATCGTCAGCTATAAGTGGAGTCGCAGTGAGGACAGCTTGGCTGTAGGGGTATGGTTACATTACATTATTTATTTATCTTTCAGAAATAAAGGAGGAAAATAAATCAAAGTAAAATGTTGCCATCAGGGTCTCTTAGTGTCTGTCATAGGCCAGGCATCAAAAAGTGTGAAACATGGAGTAGTTACAAGTGTTCACATAAACTAGCAAATGTACACTCATTAGCACAGACAAAAATGACAATCCTCACTTTGTTAGCTTTTATATGCTATGGACTTATATTTAATAATATGAGTTACAATTGTTTGGTACCAGAATGAACAACAAATTCAAGGAATTTTGCAAAATTTGATGTTTATCAATGACTGAAAGACCCTGTGTACGTGCCCCCTATATAATCCTACAGTGCAGTTGATTCAAGATCAAATTCTAATGCAAACCATGCCAAATGCAGCAATTTCTTGTCTTTTCATGTTTCTGTAATATGTTTTAACACAGCATAATAAATGTAATAAATAATAAGTATCTGGATGATTGACAATTTAAAACACTATGTCCAATGCCCACTGTGCTGTATTTAATGTATGGGCTGGTCAGGCTTGATGCTGGGGGGCATTAGTTGTTTGCCTGCAGTTTTTCAAGCAGGCAGTCATTTACTGCCTTCACACATGAGAGTATCAGTATTAGCTTTATCCCATATTGCAACAGCTGATTTCCTCAACTGATTTCTTACTTGATATAGTCTATCAGATGGACATGATGATGGATACAAAATTACAGATACATCACCAGTGTATTGCATTCACTGTCAGTTTAACTCAGTTATGATATTTCAGGGTATCAGGTTCAGTATTAAACAGAAGATGTAACTGTGATGTATGTCTTTTGCTTTCTAGGACATTGTTAACAACAGTGACCATCAGGCCATCCTGCAGCTGACAAACCTGGTGGAGGGGCGTTACATGTTCTCACTGGAGGTGACAGATGCTGAGGGGCTGAGCAGCAAAGACTCCACCTCACTGTTTGTTAAACCAGGTCAGTCAGGGTCGGTTTCTTACGAGGGGGGGGGGGAGGGGGGGGGGGAGGGGGGGGGAAGTGTACTCCTGGTTCACACTCAAATGAAAAAAAGGTAAAGTCTGGTTAAAATGCAATTGATCAGCACTGTTTGTTTCTCATGGCTATGTGTTTTATCTATGCTGAATTTCATTAAAGTTTAGCTCTAGTGATCAGTCTTCATCATGGCTGTCTGTAAAAACAAACAGGGTCACTTTTATAGCTAGAATCATCTAATTTGACATCCAGATAGGGCATTTAAGGTCTGCTTTCGAACCCAAAGACCATTAATGCAGGCCTATGTCAAGCCTTTAGAGGAAAACAGGATTTGAACTTTGTAAATGCTAGACTTTCTTGAGAGGTACAGGTTAATGAACAAACTGCTGAGCATATATTCTGTGTTAAATTATTTAATTGTTATAAATATTACTTTTCCAAATATTTTTTATCATGGTAAATAATTGGTACATGTGTACTATCTGATCTTCATAAAATTGATTCTGCCAAGTTTCAAGAGAAAAAGTCTTATTAATCTCTAGGTGGTGATATTTCTTCTTACCAGCGTGGTTGTAGCATGTTTTCTATAACAAGTAATTGCTTATTATATAACTTGTGACCCATCACTAAAGAAATAATGTATTTGATATTGGGGTCAGAAAGTCATATGTGAGAATTATTGACAGTTTAATATACCACACTGTTGTCCTCAAAATGAATGTATTTATTTGTCCTGATTGAAGTCTCAGTGCATAATCATGTCATTATGATGTGTGGTGCAATAATCCTTGACCTGTTCATCACTCCATGTATGTTTTCGTGTGATATATCTGGTAATCAGCATTTTATTTTATTTCAGATCTGAACCAGAAGAACATAGTGGAGCTAAAATTAGCAACAGAGCTACATTCATTTACATATGCAAATAAGGTAATATTCTACATTTATAATTCTTTAGATGTGTAAATTTCATATATGCAAATATTTAAAATTAATACACATGTGACAATAAATAATGATCTGTATCCATTGTCCTATTACAAAAAAGTTTAGGTTTCCATAGTGGTGTGAAACTAATCTGACTTGTTCAATATATTTTTATCACTTGCATTGTGATCAACATAGTTGGTTTTCTGGCCATTATATGAATTTTGCTGTCCATGGTTAAACCCAGAACAGGTTTTATTTGAGTAGTAATCTCTGCATGAAAACAACATTAATGTAAATATATTTTCTTCCAATAAGTAATATGTGGGTTACCCCACTTAAAAGTATAAGTAATAAAATGAGAAAACATTTGTATGATAGATAGTGTTGTTCAGTTTATTTGTATGAATGTAACTTACATGAAAGAACAGACAAGAAAGGAGAGCAAAGGCAAGTTTCCAGTCAAAAGTAGCTTGAGTTTTCTTTTTATTTTACAAATAAAATATATTTCTGTTAAATTTCAGAAAAATGTAGAGAAGCAACTCTCTCTCCTGTTGCACAGGTCAACAACAGAAGGAGAGACACAAATCAATGTACAAAAATTACAAGAGGACCAAAACTCAGGGAGGTGGGTCTGACGTAATTTTCACCATGAGCCACTGAAGCATACAATTCTGTAAAAATCATGAAGCTTATATCAGACTGAGGCTGTATATTTGGTAATATAGCTTGATGTTAAAGAGACTGTATTTTCTTTATTTTAAAATCCTACAACCAGATTGATGAAGATTTTCTAAATTTATTCAGTGGAATTGTAATTAAAACTAAAAATCATGATTAAAGATGTAGGTTTTAATAAATATACAACACTGCAAATATCCACTCATCATTTATTATAGGTCTTGTGTGCAGATTTATTGAAAATGGGAGATTTTTTTTGCTCAATAAATCCTTGTTTACTGGAAACACTTGGTTTGCTGAGGTGTTAAAACATTTTAGCATTTGCAAGCATCCAGGTAGTAAAACTAGTAATTCTTGTATATTTATGTTTCAGTGTGGTACTGACGTTTTACGCAACTATAGTGCAGAAAGAGGTACACAGAGTACAGCCAGGAGTGGAGGTGGTGCAGCGATTAAAGCAAAAATTCAGGGCAGAGGGGGACCTGCTTGATATCAAGGTCATCTCTGTTGATACATTGGGTAAGTCTGAGTTGAAGGTCAAGGTCAAATGTCACAGCCAAGGTCAAGGTCATTAAATTGACAGGTCATGTTACAGGCAAAGCACCTGAATCAGTACATGAGTATAATGGTAATCAATAAGTGATACACACCAAATGTCAAGCAAGTAGTAAAAGCTGTAAAGTTCATAGCATGATGTGTATTAAGTACAGGTTATAATTATTAAATTTATGTCATACTCTTGTGTCATAGAGAGAAAGTTATGAAGTAAAGGGCTGACAATCAAGAAAAACTTTGGGCAGGAGAGAATTTGACTTTCCTTTGCTTAGTAAGGTCTGATTGTGTTCAGTTGAGAACAACACCAACATCTACTTCTTAATGTTGATAAACATGGCAGTTTTCTATTATTTCAGTTTGCCAGAACAACTGTTCAGGCCATGGGGTGTGTAACCAATATACAAAGCACTGTGTCTGTGAAGCTTTCTGGATGGAGAACTTTGTAAAATCCCATTTGGGTACCAAGGAAAGCAACTGTGGTAGGTAGTCTTGTTTTATTCTCATAATTTCACTCTGAGGACTGACTGCAGGTGCCATCTGATGGTGGTAATGGGAACTGCAAACAGAATCCACTTAGATTGCACATGGTTGTTTTATGTAGCTGTAAATTAATAGAACCACTAATATTCCACTTGTCAAATACATAAATATATATGATTATTAGACCCTGTATTGACAAGTTAGCCATGTTAGCGGCGCATAATCTAGTGTTAGTTCTCTCAGTCCATGTACACAAAAATCAGGGTATCAATTTATAATGAAAAATGGTATAATATAGATACTGTGACATTAATTCTAGCCTATGAATTTTCTAAACTTCATGTGTAAATGCAATAATTACATTTATACATAATTTTTATGTTAATATATTAATAACTTTTGTCAATATTGGGAAAAAGCCAACAGAGGTCAAAATAAAACAGCCAATAGACAATTGAAAATTTAGTCACTTGAAAACTGCATAATACCATAGAAATAAATGAGTGGTACTGTTATTTTCTGGCACTGAGGGCTGTTCGTTCTGAGATTTCATATCTGTAAATCTAAAGCTTTAGAAATTACATTTTGAATAATTGCCTTCTGATGTGGTCTGACATATTGCATCAAAGATGCCTTTACAGAGGTTTATGAAAGTAGTTTGATATTGAATGATTGTGTATTATATACCAAGAGAAAGGAGTAACACACTGTATTAACTACACACTTGTTATCTCTGAATATACCCTACAGTTCACTGAAGTCTGTACCACCAGTGGTACCCAATGACATTTGTCCATCATTCTGTTTTATATCTCCATGGTATTGCACCAGTCTAGAAAGAGGGTTCAAAGCATCATGTTAGATCAGAAACATTTAAATAAGGCCAAAATAAAAAAAGGTATGGTTCTCAGGCACTTTTTTTCAGAAATCAATGCGGGCAGGCGCTTTTTTTATTTTAAATTTTTTGGTATGTTCCGATAAAAATGTCAAATGTTAAGGGAAAAGCATGAAAATAACAGTTTTATTTTGCTAAATAAGTAAAAGCACTACAAAACAAAGGAAAGTGTATAGTTGTATCTTCTTGAAAGAAATGTCGGAGCGGCAGCTGCACAAAATTGGAAAGTTTTTATTGAAAATCAAAATAAAAATTTTTGATGCGGGGGTTTAAAATTGATGCGGGTGGTGCCTGCGAACCATACCTCTTATTTTTTTTGGCCTTACCATAATTTTTTTTTTTCCCTCAAAATTTCAGTATATGTCTTAAGTCTTATTATGTTATGGTGTCATCCATATTGGTTTCCAACCTGCCTTGATGATTACACTTTAAAAAAATATGATTTTATCTACAACCAACCAGATTCTGCTTTTGACCAGGGGCCTTTACTGTCATTAGTGAAACTGAAAT
Source organism: Sipunculus nudus (assembly GCA_026874595.1). Classification (NCBI taxonomy): domain Eukaryota; kingdom Metazoa; phylum Annelida; class Sipuncula; order Golfingiida; family Sipunculidae; genus Sipunculus; species Sipunculus nudus. The sequence continues at coordinate 38,573,743 of CM049310.1, forward strand.
GTTATGGAAAATAGACTGTTACCTCAGGTATTGAATCAATCACATTTCTGAAATACCAGTAGTTATTTTAGATGAATGTTACTGAAGATAGCTGAGAACTTCATAGAACTTTACTGTGGGTGTATAAAAACATTATCCAAAATGTCAGTTGGCACCCCTCAGATGACTTGACTATAATGTTATATGTGTTAATGTGTATATAAAGGTGACAGACTTTTGTTTTTGGTTTCAGATTGGAGTATTCTTTATGTTATTATCGTGGTGTTCGTTATTGTGATAACCCTCTCAGCTCTGGTGTGGGGAATTATCTGTTTCTGCAAAAGGTATGATATCAAATAAGATTCCCTTTCCTATTTTCCTTCAGCAATCTTTAATGTGGATATCTTCATAGTTTATGTAATCTTCAAATATGTACACTCCCAGAAAGTCTTAAGAACCTCACAAACAGAAGATAAAGTGGTATGTGCTAAGGTAAATGGTAAAGTAAATATGGAGTCACTAAAAAAAGAATACATGTATATTTGAAGTACACCTTTATGGTCTGTCCTGTCAGTAATAGAATTATATTCAGCCTCTTCAGCAAATAAATGAATGAATAAAGAGCATGATTTATAATGGTTTCCATGAGTAATTGAAGGTTTGAGTTGATAATAAGTGTTTAATTTCTCAGTTGTTGTCTGTTTGAATAAACAATCATTGTTTGAATTCCTAATCATTCATTCTGTTATTAGATCCATGGTATTGTTATTTATATGTGATATTTCAGTAAAGTGTTTTTTTTTTGCAGGTGGCACAAATACCGTCCACGTAAACGTCACCGCTACACATTACTACAGGCAGTAGACGATGAAGGTAGAAATGGTATAGAGATGCACAAGACAAAACCAGGTGAAACTAGTTCCTCTTTGGGGAAACTTTTCTTCACATTCTGATCCTTATCCTTTGAATCTCTCATTATTTAGGGGGTTTGAAATAGCCAAAATTTAAAAATCCAGCTAAAATACTTCTTTCATGCCTGAATAATGGCAGTGCCTTTTTGTTTATTCTCATATTCATGCATAAAGTAGGCATTTGCAATTGCCAACGCTCACAGCTGGGTGATATTGGATAAAAGTCTATTGAATGTACAACCTTGGGAATTAGATCAAGGTAAAAAATAAATACCAGGTGCAAATTTGTCACATATAACTTATATTTTTGAAAGTTTGCCATATCTGAGATTTAGGAAAAACAAGTGCAGAAGAAATTAAAATAAGAAGAAGAAAAAACAATTTGTAAACAGTGGTTTTCCACTCTGGGGGACCTACTCCCAAAAAAGAAATAACTTCCTAAATATTGATATATAAATAAACTCATCAAACTCTTTAAATTGCACTTTAATACGGGGTGGCTTAAAAAGCAAGGAAGGTGAATTTAATGCATCTTTTATCATAATGTGACAGGATTCATCTTCTTTATCCTCATTTACTAGCCTACAGGTCCTATCAGCTTGCATAAAAAAGATCTGCAAAAAACATTCAAAATCTATATGATTGATTTCTGTATCTATACAACATGCCATCACAACATTCATACTGGCCTCTGCAAGGTGTGCTATCCTTCTGGCCTCAAGGTCATTCTTTACTCATTACTTTCATCACTTTCAGGTAAAGGTCAAGGCAACAACAGCATCATGGTTTCTGAGTCTGACTTCACTAGTGATGAAGAAACATTATTCATCCAGCACAAAAAGGCTAACGGTCACCTGAAAAACGGGCTTGTTAAACCACAAAAAGGGAAAGTGAAGACATAGCAAAGCAGTAAAATGGTTCACAGAATGTAAGGTCAGAGGTCAGTGGACAGCTCATGAGAGCTGATGAACAAGCTATAACAGTCTTGATACCGGTACCTGGGTTTACAGTAGTTGAGGTTAATACATATATTCATATAATCTACCCACCCAAAGCAGGTTTGACAAGATTTGCATCATTGTATGTATTTTGTATCTCACCCTCTCTCTCTCAGTCATCACTCCACCCAACTTATGACAGCCTGGTCCTCGAGAATTAAGGACATAGCGTAATCAGTTGTAATCAGGAAATGGCACACATGCCAGCTATACTTTGTTTTTGAAATACCTGGATTGCTGTTGCTGTTAAGCATTGGTTTAAGTCATGACCAGGTCAGGTTAATGGTTATTCTAGGTGATTTAGCAAAGAGACAGTGAATTTGGATATGCATACACAAACAGAAAATCTAGCTCCTGTTGAGTATTTTGCCAGGTTGTGTTTTCTTGTCAAACTTGTATAGGATTAGATGCCCCTTTTAATATGAGATGTTAAATGGTGCCAGGAAGCTCTTGCCAGTTTTCATTTTACACAGGTGTGGAGATGCTGTCAGTTGTGAATATATTTACACATAATTTATATATACCCTACTGTTATGATGGTAACAGTAAAATTATTATATCCATACACATACGTAAATCAGATACTGGATATGGGGTGTAGAGGGTGATATATCAGGGCTGTGCTTTATATGTATATATATATATATGGATAGTTTGATCAATAATATTTAAATGAAATTGAAAAATAAAATTTCTGAGAATAATATATATATATATACATATATATATATATATATATATATATATATATATATATATATATATATATATATATATAGGTATGTATAAATAAGCATTGACATATATGAATATGAAAGGTGTTACTGGTGTAGATATTATTTTAAGATCGATCAAATATTCAAAATATGCATCAAGATCTCTATGTTTTGTTCTCCGTCTTGCTTTGTTTACCTTGTGTGTGTTTAAGATTTCTGTGTGCCAGTCTTCTTCACATAAAAAAAGGACTTATATACTTAAATGGTATTGTATATGTATTATTTATATGTGAAGATCGATCATATTTATGAGTTTTTTGCAAGTTGAGACCATTTGTGCTGTTTCACTATGAGATTACCATAAAGTCATTGAAATTGGAAGTTCAAATTAGTGTTATTTTCAAAAATACTTTTTTAAAGGAATGAAAAGCCTTTATACGGTCTTGTCCGATTTAATTAGTTATGGATGTAGTTGACATATCTCCAGCTGCATGTTTAATATGTAGTGACACTCTGATCTATAAGCCTATAGGTGTAAACAACAATTTAAAAACAGTTATTTCAGTCAGTAATTAGTCATAAACTGGTGAGGTGGTTGATTCACAATTCACAGTAAATGTGCATTTAATCTGTAGTGTCCAATTTGAATGCACCTATGACTGAGTTGTAATATGCTTTGGGTTTGATTATATATAGTCAATTACATGCACGAATGAATTGTATTTAGTGAACGGATAGTAGTAAGGGTCTTATTAATTCTTGTATTTTCATAGGTTTCAAATTCTGTTGCTCTGTAAGTAGTTCATTATATGCCCACCAGATGTCACAACATACTCATCCGTTTTCACGTCGCAGTCCTTTCAGTTTTAGGGTATTCTTGATTAAGTTTAGTGGATTTAGTTTGGCTAGCGTGATGTGTGTTAAGTTTATTTTATAAGAATCTCATAGAACTTCATTCCAACTATTATGAACTATCATTTAGCATCAACAATCTCATTACACTGTTGACAGGACGAACGTACATGATTAATTTGTCTTGACTTAAATGAAGAAATCTCCTCAGATCTTTCAATGAAATATACCCGACTAGCAGACCTTGGGGGAGAACGTCCACGTGCATATTATCGAAGTGATAATTCTTTTACTTTTTGTACTGTGAACTTTTGATTCCTCTTTAAAATGGGGTTTTGAGGGATTTGACTTCTGTACCGTATGACACTGATTCTCAATTTATTGTTGATTGCCACAACCTTTGTTTGGAACAAATTCAACTCTTCTTGAATACTGGATTGAGTCATATAATTGGTGAAAGCAGATGTTCCAATGCCATAGGATATAGTAAGAAAGTCCATATATAATTATCAAGGTTTTGTTTGCAACTACAGATTCTATATTAAGCTCTGTTTAATTAAGTCACTAAAATGTATTGACATTGTTACAAATATGCGAGCCGGGCAAGGAAAAGGTGTTTGGTTATGTGAAAAGAGTCCATTTTAGGCTCTCCTGGCTATATTGACGCCTCCAAATTCGCAAATACACTCCTAGAAACGGGTAAACGGTCCCTGATAACAGAAATAGAAACATTGAATGGGGCATTCAGATCTAGTGGTTTCTCTTTTGATAAAACTTTTGTGAGTTCAATTTAATACAAACAGCAGAATGCCGTGATGGATACCGAAAATTGGAGATGTTAGCTTAAAGGCATCTCTTGGTATTATTCTTAGCAGTGGTATCCGTACTGTTCGGTATTGGTTTTGTTCTGTTTTGTTAGCTTTAAATGGGGCAGCCATTGGTCGGCCAAAGAAGTGAATGTACTGGGTGGTAGTTGTTAGGTTTGCAAGAATATTAACATGGGTCGGTAACTGGAGCTGATCAGTATTAACAAGAAAATGAAGCTGTTGGTAATTTGCCCATCGTGAAGGGAAACGAATATTTCTGTGACGAAAGCCACCGAAAGGGAAATATTATACTGACGGTGAAAGTAACACACCGATATTGAACGCAAATACAATAAAATGTAATTCTGAATGGGCAATAACCAACTAATTAATTATCATGCCTCGGGGTAGCATTTCATGCGTGGTTGTATTCTACCAAACGAGGCATTAATAATGGAATCATGGCGCCAAACATCTATTTGTCTAAGAGAGAAATATAATCACCCAGTTTGTGTTCGAGAAAATAGTCATGTCGACTTTAATTACCCGGGTTTGACCAGCCCTATCGTTATTTCATTATCAAAGCGCTGACTCATCCGCGGTTCTGTGCGGAGCTGCCGTTTTCTTCCGGTGAGATCATCGTGATGAAAATATTTCCCATGAGAGCCCTTGATCCCATCATTTCGCCATCTGCACCCTTGTAGAGTTTTAAGTGTTAATTGCATTTGTCACTGAAACAAATGTTGTTAAGTTTGAGTTTTCAGTTGTCCAAACAAACGAATTCAACAATGTTTTCAGCAGATTTACAACTAAAAATATGAACTCGCATATACAGTGCACTTATTGGTATTTAAGCAAGGTAATATCGGATATACATTCAAGTATATTCACATATTAGGGTTTGTGCAGGGTTAAACTTGACCAATTAGGTCATTATTGTTAGATTTACCCTTAAAATATCGCATACTTTTTATGTTAAATTTACGCTTAAAAATCGACTACTTTTTTAGAGATATCTTTAGTTGCCGGCAATACATACAAAAAATACCTGATAAAGTTAGGAATTAAATACTTTGTTTCGGACTTTTTCAGTGGAAACATGGCCTGCTACAATACTTATTTATTAATTACAATTTTGTCTATAAGACAACTATTTTCTGTGATACTAGTTTATTAGTTGCTAGTCTCAAACGCTGGAATCACTGACTTATGGGGAGAGGTTGGTATAGATACTTTGTTCATTCTAAAATGTTCACATGAAATTCAAAAGCGAAGTAACCGTAGCCCTGGTTTAATTAGCCGTCTCGTATCTTCCAAAAGACGTTGACCAAGCTCATTTTAAACCATGACAGTAATTGATGAATTTTATTTTTCGATTCAATAAAAGTTTGGTCAGTAAATAACTTTCAGTTCCGTGCAGGTTTTATCAGATATCTTTCAGATCTCTGAATTATCCATTCTTAAAGGAAATGCCTTGTTTTACATTTTCCCCAGAAGTCAGAATTTGTCAAAAGTTTAGGTAAATATCGAAATATGTGTCAAGGTCATAGAGTCAGGGAGGTCAAGGTCGCTGGTTGGCGAAAAAAGTGACCTGTTTTTTTTACTGGTTTGACTAGTGAAAGGACGACTAATGGACTAGGTGTCGCAGTGTAATTTCGTTGGATATTAACTTGAAATTTGGATATTAAGATCCTAGCCGATGAACCAAGGCCTTTATCTGGTTGCAGCCATGTTGATTAGTGAGTCTGGGGGATAAAACAAGAGATGTGATGGATCGGGCAGCTCGGAGGCTGTCAGCCACGGTGATGACCGAACACAAGGTCACGTGGTGCAGGAGGATGATTTATGGTGCTGTTTAATACCCAAGTTAGTGAGACATTGATCCTGTTGCAAATAGACAGGAGAAAAAACCAGCACTTTTGATGTGACAGAGATATGAGTGATTGGATGTGCCGGAAATTATTTCCCCTCAGTTTTGACGTTACGGTTTTATTGGAACGATATCTGTAGTAGCCGTATATGCATTTCCACAAATAAAAAATATATTTTTCCTGGTTTTCGGAAGCGTATGACGGTAGACAATACCTTGTATGTATATATATATATATATATATATATATATATATATATATATATATATATACATGTATATATTAACCAATGGAGAATGTCCCACAGGGTTCAAAGTTCAAGGTCACGACTGGTCATATATGGTCAGTTCTGTACAAAGCTGTCATTCTATCATTTCCATCTTTTTTGCCCCCACCATTTAGTGACGATGAAGAACTGCAAGAGTAAAACTTGGATGATTTCTGAAACAGGATAGTGTTGCAGTATGGGTGTGATGTTTACTCTGTGATGTCGTTTTTAGTGTTAATTCGGTTTATTTAAAAAATCAGTATCAGTTATGTAGCTATATAAATTATGTATACTTTCGTTATTTTCCTGTTTTCCTTGTGGTTTTGATTTTGTTAGATTTTGTGGAGTATGGTAAGGCTTAATGTTATGTCCTGGTTAAGCGACAGTATTTGTCAATGCGATATAACATTTGCTTATTTTCGTTTTTTTTTTTATATACTTTTGGTATTGCTAAAGTGACTAAAGTTCAAACATTATGTGGTATTTTGTAACGAGTCATCTGATTTACAAGATGGCGTTTAAAAGATATATCTTTAGTTGCATTTCTGTTAAAAAGTTCTATAAGTGACCTGGATTTTTCTTTTAATCTTTCTATCTGTGCGACCGATGATATCCATTGTTGATGCTCGATCTTGGAAAAAAAATATCCATGAAAATTCACCAGTGAAATTGTAATTATATATTGGGCTTATTTATTAACTAAAGATCTAAATTGTGATTCATATATTTAAATGATGATGTAATTATAATATACTGGAGTACTTGTACCGAGCACCAGTCTGTGTATCTCGTGCGACTGGGTAGGTGGCAGACGTTGTAATCTTGTTCATTCCGTGTAAGGATCTCAAATGGTCAAGCAAACGTATTCCGGTTGGATATATTATTATTATTCACCATAATAACCGTCGGTACACCGCTAATTACGGTATTATATACCGTAATACTGTCAGGTTATACCGTCTAAGGGACTCCAAAGGAAGTGTATATATTAGAAAAAACTTTATATTTTCTCACAGAAAGATTGAAGATAACATTGAGTACCAGTGAATCATTAAAAAGAAAGAGTCTCAGACGTGAACAGTAGGTAGCGCCAATAAACAGTTTCTTTATGATTGTAAATAATATTTTCCGAGATTTTAATATATCCTGTTATTTTATATTATCTTATAGGGCAATTTGTTGTAGAAATCTGTCACCATGTCCACCATTACTGTGTTTAATTTGATGTATACGTCTATGTATAAACACAGGGTGTATGATATATGTGATGTTACTAGCTTTACAATGTGAGTTATCTCCGACCATCGTCAGTTTTAAAAACTACACTACGCAATTTCCTGGCCGTGTTCTTGCCAGAAAAGAAATCAATGGCTGTTTTTTTTAGAATAATTTGAAACCACATATGATAGTCCATGACGTCACAGCTGCACCAGCCAATCATGCCATGTCCCTGCTGCAGTCCGTGACGTCAGAACAGCATCTGCCAATCATAACATCGTTATACGGATACGTTTGCTTGACCTTTATTGATGACGTGCAATCTTACTCACAATGTGATATACAGGGAACTGCGTTCATCATTGTTGAATCATCATAGTGAATTCGATTCTGTTCATGTAGTGTAGAATGATTGGAAACGCGTTCATCATTATTATATCCTCGAAGTAAATGTGTATAAGTCATTTAATACAAAAAGCGGTTCTGGTCATTACTTTTCATATATTCAGGAGACTGAAGAACTATACCAAAGCCATGTTAGTCATATTTCATCCAATATTGGGAGGTTTTAATGCCTCATTAATACCTCAATTTGCTTAAGGTCTCAGGATCGTTGGCTGATTCTTCAAGTTTCTTGTCTTTAAAACATCACGACAGTCACCTCTGTAACATTAGCTGATTCATTCATTTCCTGAAGACTGGTTATATTTCTCATCTGTCAGTAGAGTTGCTTAGTAACAAGTTCAAATAATTTGAACAGAATTTTTTTAAATTATGGATTTAACTCCGAGATTATTCAACATTAAAATTCTTACAAATTTGACGGAAGAAGAGGTAGCACCGCTGAAAATATCTTTACCTTGTGTACATGTATTTATTAATATTATTACAAAGTGTTTGCATATTGTACTATGATTCAGCGATGTCGGCGTGGTCACCAACACCCAGTATTCCAGATAGTTCTTTCCCGATATGAATATCATGAGATTATGATATGAAAATAATGAGTTTTTCAGTACTTTTTACTAAGAACATTAGTACATTGTTTTAGTCCCCACAGTAACCGGAAAAATACGTTAAAATGAAAACTATAGTAAATGTGAACAGGGTAAAGTGACGGATGAGAAACACTGGCAGTTTTTCAGAAGATTTGTATAATATATGCTGTAATTTGTATATGGTTATATAAGTCACCATTCTTCCTGAGACCTTAATTAAATACAAATGTAACGTAAGATAAGTTTATGTGTGTATGTCTAGGTTGTATCATTATTTTATAACACGTTCAAATGACAACAACAGTATTGCATATGTGGTTGTGTATTCAAATGTAAGGGGTACTTTCCGTTCGCATTTATTCTCGGTATCGAAAAGGAAAAACTATTTCTAAAATTGATTTCCTTCAGAAAGTGTCTACGCATCCCTCCATGGATGAACTTATGTCCTAACCAGTTAATACTATTTTAGTTTAACTCTTGGCACATTATAAACCAAACTTATTAGGGGACTTATTATTGGTATATACCTATAGGAATATAGACTGGTTCTGTATTTGGTGGCGGCTTCCGACCCGAAAACAAACATGGAAGTGATACCGGAATATTAACCAATGGTGAAATGTATACAAACTAAATATTGTAACTATAGTTCAATTAAAGATACATATTTTGTACTTTCTTTGTTTACTGGTTTCTCCTGAAGTCTTAATCAATACAACCGCAATTGGCTTTTTTTTCTATCGGTGGCCGATATACTACCCCGTAGAACGTTCAGGAATCATTCTTTGTCCCGCCAAACTAGCTATGGAAGGCGAGAGAATCTGTTCCTGTCCGTGGCCGCAGAAAAACTCATTTCCTTGTCCATAAAATAAACCCATGGAAGTGACGTCATCTTCTTCCCAAAAGAAATCTATGGATCTGATGGGGAAACGATTGTCCACAAAACATATTCATGGATATGATGGACCTCTTTATCCGCTAAATAAATTAATAAAACCTTAAGGAATAAACCTTTCTTTGTTCCTACCGTCAAACTGACGCCTGGCCGCGGGAACTTTACTGTCAAAGACTTGCCAAACAAGCCCATAGAATACCAGGATCTCTGGGACCTAGACCTCATTGTCTATGGCTCGCAAAATACAAACAACTTGTGAAGTAATCTCTCTGTACAGGGAGGGAATCTCTTTCGCTCTCGCTCCATTTCTCTCTACTCTTTCTTACTTTCTTCCATTTCGCCAGACAAAGCGGTAACCCCAGAGAACTTCTTTTTTCACCGAACCTGTCAACACCTTGGAACCCGTAGTTGTCTTTCGTAACGACCCCCCCCCCCCTAAAAAAAGAAAAAACAACCTAGCTCAGTTTCCGTGTCAAAGCATGGCGTCAGTCCGTCTTCGCTCTTCACTATTATTACTTTTTCGTACAGCTTTAAAATCTATTCAAAAATCTAGAAATAAATCTATAAATTGTTACAACTGCCAATATACTTTCTATAAAAAATTAACATTTAACGTTTCTCCATGGTGCTGGTTAATCGTATGTTATGCAAGTTTTGATTAACATGGATATTACAAGCTTCGAAACAAAATTTTCAATTATCTTTATGTATATTGATGTAATATCTTTTTAAAATGTCATAAATTTTTTCAATAGGTGCATGAACCTGAAAGAGATGTTAATCGGAAATTGGACTCCGTATTGTAAAGGCTTCGGATTATTAAATCGAAAAAACATGGTCGGTACCTCTACCGTATTGTAAAAGCTTCGGGTTATTAAATCGAAATATACATGGTCGGTACGTAGAGGTACCATACAACCTGGTTAGAGAAAGAATGAAGTTGTATTCCAGACATACCAGGTATGACGTATAGTCTAAATAAAGACACTTTAAAGACTATGTCATCTGATACTGAGTACCGTGTTGTTCAATAAAGAGTCTCAAAATGTAAACAAATCTACAACTGCGAGATATCTTGGGAGAACGAAATAAAATACGGCAAATCTCCGCCCTTAATCACTACTTTGTATTTATCGCAAACATTTTCTACGCAGAAGTGACCTTTGATTATAATTTCCCGCACCATTTTAGTATTGAATGGGAAGGGGGTTCTCCATTTTATGCACCACAATTTAACCCTAAAAATGCAGGTTAAGCGAAACGTGTTCATTAGGCCAAGTTTCTTGTCCTTGTAAAAGCAAGCTATTACCTCTCGTTATATCTCGCGTGATTTGCTCTCAGCAACATGCACTTGATGACCCCTAAATGACGCTCTCGCGTGAGTGCGACTGGTCAATACGGCATTAATACACCTGTTCCAGCGCTAGTCCCGAACCCGGCAATGTTTTATAGATACATAAAATGTAATTACCAGCGAACCATACATGTTTGTAAAACCCTACAAAAACTAAAAGTATCGATCATAATTAAACCGTGTTTTATGTCGTTTTTCATATGGCGGTTTACCATGAGAAAGCCCGCACGCCACGGTCATGCCTGCTATTACAGGAGAACAGACGGTTCGAAGTGGATTTCATCTCTATGGAAGAAGTTGGTGTTCATCCGCGTTCTCCATTCTCCTTTTTTGTTACCGAGGTCTTGAACATTTATTACCCACGCTTCAGCTGTGTATTTCATTAAAAAGTAAAAAGTATATGATCATGCCTTGAAAGATGTCCACATTACAAACGTGTTTATCTCACATTGCGATCACCATGCTGTCCAGCGATCAAATTTTCCTACTTTTTCCTACACTTTTGTCTTTTTTCCTCTTTCAACTACTTTTCCTTCAAACATTTTTTTTGTTTTGATTTGCATATCAAAATGCCACGAATTGCTGTGAAAATGTGCTTTTAATATCTAAACTATTTTGGGAAATTTGGGTCACCGTGTAACCACAACACTATAAAAAAGTAAACAACTTCTCTCTCTGAACCTTTTCTTTCTGTCTACTTACATTTTTTTACAGGAATTTGTTTATCAAGAATGAGCATGAATAATATTGAATAATATGTTGTTTCAGTCTTATTTTTGTCCTGCTTTTACTTCTGTTTTCCTATTTTTGTCCTACTTTTTCAGCCTGGGTCCTTTTCCATTTCTCATTTAGGTACCGCTCTGTACCTCACTGCTAAAAACACCTAATTCAGCTGCAGGCTCTGGATGACATTAGACCTCGATAGAACATTATGTGATACGAGATGTGATACGATGTATGAAAATATTAGACTAAACAGCATGGGATCTACAAAGTATATCCTTGATCAGAATAAAAAGTAATATTTAGGAGTGTTACAAAAACATATGACATAGAAGGCTTACGTGAACGATAGTTTAATAAATGCAAAGTCAGGGGTGGCATTCAGCCAAACGTCACTTTGGTTTAAGAGAAATCATGCATGTAATGAGCTTCCATTTTTGTATTCTATGGTAGATACAATGATAAATCGACACAAATTCATCTTTGTGGATCTGTATTGTTTAACTTCGAAGGGCTTATATGCACAACAATGAGGCAAGGTTCTGGTATATGAGCAGAACAGATCATTTATTAGAATTATAAAACCTCCTGAAGTTACAGAATGCCATGGGTACTAGGGACGTATTGTTGCTGCAAATGGATGAGCCATCCCTAATAAAAGCATGGCTGTTTTCTATCTTCGACTTTATTAATTATTAAATGAGGATTTTAAAGTTTAATGACGAAACCGTTAAAGTCACGATGACGCATGCGGTATGGCCGGGACAATGTGCCATCGTTAAACTAGTGTAAATCCTTACGTGGCAGCGTTAAGCCATATTGGCGAAACAACGACCGTCAGTCTGAAGCAATGTAACATCAAAATTTATCGTTGTAAAACGAATAAAATGAACATTTCCTTGATAAATGGTCCAAAATAACCTCACAGATGTTTCATGAATTCTTGACTGGACATTTCGTCTTTATTTTCCTTTCAACTGGCCAATTATGTAATTTATTATTTAATATAGGAATGGGACACAGGCCAGTTTAGTTAGAAAGATAAAAAAAGGATTAACTATATGGGACCTGTACAGTCGAGGGGTGAGACGCTCGGCTCTCTCCGCTGGCCACCCGGGTTCGTTCCCGGGCCAGGCTATGAGAGTGGGTTGTAGTGGCCCGTCCAAGGCCGGTGGGTTTTTTTTCGGGGTCTCCGGTTTCCTCCACCTTTAGACACTACCGAACGTCATTACCTGAGCCATGGAGAGTGCCTAAATTAGTTAAAATAACTATTTGTATAATCCATGTAAAATAAATATGTTTATATATATATATATATATATATATATATATATGTATATATATATATATGTGTATATATATATATAAATATATATATGTGTGTATATATATATATATATATATATATATATATATATATATACAAGTTGCATGGATATACGTTTAACGCATCAGCTACAATTTGCTTTCATGTTAACATGTATGAGACTAAATATAAAAGCAACGCTGGTTAGGGGCTGGTACACAGGCACTCAAAGGAAATATCCTGCATATTCCAGCAGTGTTTCTTCCATTATATGGTATGCACAGCCTACGATTTTCCTAAAAACACGTATTCCAAACACAAAAAAACAACGGTTGTGAAATAACCTTGCGCACCAACTATTGACCAATTGTTTTCTGGACAAAACTATATATGCGTGTGACATACACAGGTGGAAATACAACTAAAATCGGGTCCGATTTGTGTATTCATGCTAACAGACAAACAAATCAAACAACAAACTGACACACAAGGGTAAAACAATAACTTTCTAGAGAATGGGAAGATAAACATATAAAAGGGGTATATTTTGAGGGGAAAAGTACACTGAAATATTTAAACCCTAACCTGGCAGAACAACTATATATTTGTGATATATAAACACAAACATATATAAACTTAGAGGTTTAATCGCCAGGTGACGCCAGTCTCTTCATAAGATGTTTTGACCTCCTCCTGACAGTGGGATCGCTTTGTCCATCATCAAAGTAAGGGCAATCACGTGCATTAAGGCGAACGGATCCCAACGCAACTTAGTAAATCAACACGATGAATTAAATATATTTTCTTTTTTTCTGCTCTACAATGATATTAAAAAAATTACAAGTTGTTCTACAACAAATCGTAAAACACATACATTTATACAAAATATAATATTGCTAAGGAAAATGACTCCCTTTACGCATTTGTAGAATCCATTGTCAGTGACCTCTGTCCTCTAGCTCCTCTCTCTCTCTCTCTCTCTCTCACACACACCACATAAACACACATACACACATCTGTTCCAATGAAGCAGCGTACAAGTTTCCTTGTTTCGCCATAATCAAATAATTATTTTTATATTTATATCAGCGTTTACTACTGCTGAATATAGCTTTTACAGACCAAGTAGCGCGAGGGTTTATACTGTAACAGCCAAAGGGCAGTGTGGCTGTCGTGCTGTGACAGTACAGCTGAACAGGACCTCCCCAGCCAGACGAGTACCATCTGGAAAGATCACCACTCAATTCAGCGGTCTGCTGCGTGCGACAACTGTGGATGCATTAGTTTTATTATACAGGCGTGGCCACAAAGATGGAGCCTGCGAAGACTAATGGCATTCAGCCAATTTGGTTCCGTATTCATAAATTCATAGCTGAAACATGATAGGAGGCCCGAACAGAGGTTTTTTTTGTATACATCTGTCCTCAAGGACACATAGCGATTTGGTTGATAAAAATGAATATGCAGCAAAAAAAAGGGTACCTGAGACCGTATATTTCGATGCCACTTTGTGCTGCATGGGTTCCTTAATTTTTCTCCATTGGCATCGATTTTCCACAGTAAAGAATTGCACAAAGAAAGAGTCCTGATTGTCTTTGATGAACATGCTGGATTTTATAAAAGTGTTTTTTTTTATATTCTGTGCCAAATAAAAATATTTCCCGTCATACGCAACTTAAAAGACTGCCGCCTGAACAACCGAAACGTAAGTGCCCTTGAAGGTCTAAAAATGAGTTGCCTGATATATCTTATTCCCTTGAAAACCTAAAAATTAGTTGCCTGATATATATCTTATTCCCTTGAAAACCTAAAAATATGTTGCCTAATAAACCTTATTCCCTTGAAGACCTAATAATGAGTTGTCTGGTATATCTTTTTCCCTTGAAGACCTAAAAATGAGTTGCCGGATGTATCTTATTCCCTTGAAAACCTAAAAATTAGTTGCCTGATATATATCTTATTCCCTTGAAAACCTAAAAATATGTTGCCTAATAAACCTTATTCCCTTGAAGACCTAATAATGAGTTGTCTGGTATATCTTTTTCCCTTGAAGACCTAAAAATGAGTTGCCGGATGTATCTTATTCCCTTGAAAACCTAAAAATTAGTTGCCTGATATATATCTTATTCCCTTGAAAACCTAAAAATATGTTGCCTAATAAACCTTATTCCCTTGAAGACCTAATAATGAGTTGTCTGGTATATCTTTTTCCCTTGAAGACCTAAAAATGAGTTGCCTGATATATCTTATTCCCTTGAAGACAAAAAAAAAATGAGTTGCCTGATATATCTTATTCCCTTGAAAACCTAAAAATTAGTTGCCTGATATATATCTTATTCCCTTGAAAACCTAAAAATATGTTGCCTAATAAACCTTATTCCCTTGAAGACCTAATAATGAGTTGTCTGGTATATCTTTTTCCCTTGAAGACCTAAAAATGAGTTGCCGGATGTATCTTATTCCCTTGAAGATCATAAATGAGTTGCCTGATATATCTTATTCCCTTGAAGACCTAAAAATGAGTTGCCTGATATATCTTATTCCCTTGAAGACCTAATAATGAGTTGCCTAATATATCTTTTTCCCTTGAAGACCTAAAATGAGTTGCCTGATATATCTTATTCCCTTGAAGACCAAAAAAAAAATGAGTTGCCTGATATATCTTATTCCCTTGAAGACCTAAAAATTAGTTGCCTGATATATATCTTATTCCCTTGAAAACCTAAAAATATGTTGCCTAATAAACCTTATTCCCTTGAAGACCTAATAATGAGTTGTCTGATATATCTTTTTCCCTTGAAGACCTAAAAATGAGTTGCCGGATGTATCTTATTCCCTTGAAGATCATAAATGAGTTGCCTGATATATCTTATTCCCTTGAAGACCTAAAAATGAGTTGCCTGATATATCTTATTCCCTTGAAGACCAAAAAAAAATGAGTTGCCTGACATATCTTATTCCCTTGAAGACCTAAAAATTAGTTGCCTGATATATCTTATTCCCTTGAAGACCTAAAAATATGTTGCCTAATAAACCTTATTCCCTTGAAGACCTAATAATGAGTTGCCTGATATATCTTTTTCCCTTGAAGACCTTATAATGAGTTGCCTGATATATCTTTTTCCCTTGAAGACCTAAAAATGAGTTGCCTGATGTATCTTATTCCCTTGAAGACCTAAAAATGAGTTGCCTGATATATCCTAATCCCTTGAAGACCTAAATATGAGTTCCCGGGTATAACCTATTCCCTTGAAGACCTAAAATGAGTTGCCTGATATATCTTATTCCCTTGAAGACCAAAAAAAAATGAGTTGCCTGATATATCTTATTCCCTTGAAGACCTAAAAATTAGTTGCCTGATATATATCTTATTCCCTTGAAAACCTAAAAATATGTTGCCTAATAAACCTTATTCCCTTGAAGACCTAATAATGAGTTGCCTGATATATCTTATTCCCTTGAAGACCTAAAAATGAGTTGCCTGATATATCTTATTCCCTTGAAGACCTAATAATGAGTTGCCTAATATATCTTTTTCCCTTGAAGACCAAAAAATGCGTTGCCTGATATATCTTATTCCCTTGAAGACCAAAAAAAAAAATGAGTTGCCTGATATATCTTATTCCCTTGAAGACCTAAAAATTAGTTGCCTGATATATATCTTATTCCCTTGAAAACCTAAAAATATGTTGCCTAATAAACCTTATTCCCTTGAAGACCTAATAATGAGTTGTCTGGTATATCTTTTTCCCTTGAAGACCTAAAAATGAGTTGCCGGATGTATCTTATTCCCTTGAAGATCATAAATGAGTTGCCTGATATATCTTATTCCCTTGAAGACCTAAAAATGAGTTGCCTGATATATCTTATTCCCTTGAAGACCTAATAATGAGTTGCCTAATATATCTTTTTCCCTTGAAGACCTAAAATGAGTTGCCTGATATATCTTATTCCCTTGAAGACCAAAAAAAAAATGAGTTGCCTGATATATCTTATTCCCTTGAAGACCAAAAAAAAATGAGTTGCCTGACATATCTTATTCCCTTGAAGACCTAAAAATTAGTTGCCTGATATATCTTATTCCCTTGAAGACCTAAAAATATGTTGCCTAATAAACCTTATTCCCTTGAAGACCTAATAATGAGTTGCCTGATATATCTTATTCCCTTGAAGACCTAAAAATATGTTGCCTAATAAACCTTATTCCCTTGAAGACCTAATAATGAGTTGCCTGATATATCTTTTTCCCTTGAAGACCTTATAATGAGTTGCCTGATATATCTTTTTCCCTTGAAGACCTAAAAATGAGTTGCCTGATGTATCTTATTCCCTTGAAGACCTAAAAATGAGTTGCCTGATATATCCTAATCCCTTGAAGACCTAAATATGAGTTCCCGGGTATAACCTATTCCCTTGAAGACCTAAAATGAGTTGCCTGATATATCTTATTCCCTTGAAGACCAAAAAAAAAATGAGTTGCCTGATATATCTTATTCCCTTGAAGACCTAAAAATTAGTTGCCTGATATATATCTTATTCCCTTGAAAACCTAAAAATATGTTGCCTAATAAACCTTATTCCCTTGAAGACCTAATAATGAGTTGCCTGATATATCTTATTCCCTTGAAGACCTAAAAATGAGTTGCCTGATATATCTTATTCCCTTGAAGACCTAATAATGAGTTGCCTAATATATCTTTTTCCCTTGAAGACCAAAAAATGCGTTGCCTGATATATCTTATTCCCTTGAAGACCAAAAAAAAAAAAATGAGTTGCCTGATATATCTTATTCCCTTGAAGACTTAAAAATTAGTTGCCTGATATATATCTTATTCCCTTGAAAACCTAAAAATATGTTGCCTAATAAACCTTATTCCCTTGAAGACCTAATAACGAGTTGTCTGGTATATCTTTTTCCCTTGAAGACCTAAAAATGATTTGCCGGATGTATCTTATTCCCTTGAAGATCATAAATGAGTTGCCTGATATATCTTATTCCCTTGAAGACCTAAAAATGAGTTGCCTGATATATCTTATTCCCTTGAAGACCTAATAATGAGTTGCCTAATATATCTTTTTCGCTTGAAGACCTAAAATGAGTTGCCTGATATATCTTATTCCCTTGAAGACCAAAAAAAAAAATGAGTTGCCTGATATATCTTATTCCCTTGAAGACCTAAAAATTAGTTGCCTGATATATATCTTATTCCCTTGAAAACCTAAAAATATGTTGCCTAATAAACCTTATTCCCTTGAAGACCTAATAATGAGTTGTCTGATATATCTTTTTCCCTTGAAGACCTAAAAATGAGTTTCCGGATGTATCTTATTCCCTTGAAGATCATAAATGAGTTGCCTGATATATCTTATTCCCTTGAAGACCTAAAAATGAGTTGCCTGATATATCTTATTCCCTTGAAGACGTAATAATGAGTTGCCTAATATATCTTTTTCCCTTGAAGACCAAAAAATTAGTTGCCTGATATATCTTATTCCCTTGAAGACCTAAAAATGAGTTGCCTGATATATCTTATTCCCTTGAAGACCTAATAATGAGTTGCCTAATATATCTTATTCCCTTGAAGACCAAAAAATGAGTTGCCTGATATGTCTTATTCCCTTGAAGACCTAATAATGAGTTGCCTAATATATCTTATTCCCTTGAAGACCAAAAAATGAGTTGCCTGATATGTCTTATTCCCTTGAAGACCTAATAATGAGTTGCCCAATATATCTTATTCCCTTGAAGACCAAAAAATGAGTTGCCTGATATGTCTTATTCCCTTGAAGACCTAATAATGAGTTGCCTAATATATCTTTTTCCCTTGAAGACCTAAAAATGAGTTGACTGATATATCTTAATTCCTTGTTGACCTGAAAAACAGTAGCCTGATACCTTTCATTCTTAAGCCCTGCTCCGCGAGAGCTTGAATGAGTAGGAAATTGAAATTTTGAACACACGATAGTTTTTACCTTGTTAATGGCTTGTTTCCACGACAATGGTCCACGAATTAATATCACAACGGACATGCATGTGCTTTGTCCCTATAAATGAATAAATAAACATTCAAAACAAGTGAAAGTATTTTAAAAAGAAAGTGCAGACACAACTTATGTATTTTTTTTATAAGAAACAGACTGGCATGCCTGATATAGATAAAATAATATAAACATATGTTTAAAATAATCCTTTTTGGAGCATAATGGATTCTGACGTATGACCAGAGAACTGGATTACAATAACTCGGACTTTGTTATTTGAGTACTCCTTTCATCATAAGGTCTCGCTTCTCGAGATTTTTTGGACCTGTAAACTACCAAGAATATCACTCAGTTTATTTTAAAATCCTATTTTCCTGAATCGTTTCCCCTTAACCATGCGTCCTAGACCATAATCATGTCTATATCTTCAGTGAGTGAAATATTCTTATATTTTCACATTATATTTTCAAAAGGATCATCTAACCTGAGAAAGTACTCTCCACACAGATGATTTAACTATAAAGACCTATCATTTGCCCATTAGTTCTTCCTCTTGTGTAGAGGTTGCTAAGAAAGGCGATTGTCACATTGGCCAGTTGTTTTCATACAGTTAAAAGACACACCCTTTATATAATTTTGTAGAATATTATTGTTGGGCCCCAATGCGCTAATACACGTACATATTGCCTATTCATCAATTGTCAGTTCTGTGGAATCACCCGTGCTGGTTTTGCAGTAGTTAACCAAAATCACTTTACGGAAATTGCTGTTAACTGAGCTATATCCAAAACGTTATAAAAAGGATTCGTCATCGATTACGGTTGCTTGAAGATATTTAGTTTTAGATTTGATTTTTTTTCTTGATTGAGGAAGTTTAGCTCATTTTGCTTAAAACTGGGAACGAAATGGACATGACAGAGTACTGTCAAAAGTGAGCTGTTCATTTCGTTTAACTAGAATTTATCACAAACTAATGGTGATCTCTCACACTTCAATGACAAAGTTCTCGAGTCTATGCAATATTAACGAGATCAATCACAACATACAGAGAGACTTACAATCAGACAAATATTAATCCGTCACAAGAATTTTTACCATATCTTAACTCCTTTACTAAAGAAAGAACTTGCAAAAATGTCTTTGAACTACTTAATTAACATTTTTATGTATTTCCTAAGCAAACAAATATAGAGAGATAGAAAGGGTAGACAAGAACGGGAAACAAAGTCCATCAAACCTCTGCCAGAGACGGCAGACAGAGTCACATTTAAAATACTCTGCACAGTGGCAGATCCAGAATTTCGGCACAAGGTTCAGAAAAAATGTAACTTCACCCTCCCTCAGTATCTATAAAAAGGAGCATCAAATGCAAAAATAACAAGGCCATATGCTATTATCTTGTTTTTTGTTACGAGACTGCTGTGATTAATTGAATTTATAATAAACAATTTACAATAGGACAATTTCATAATTAGTAAATTCAAAATAATTTCACATTAAAGACAAAGTTAAAAATTAAATACATGGCATGTAAGGATCTAGAGATTCTGTAAACAGAAATGTTGATAATAATGACGTATGAAACCTTGTCATGGGACCTGACGTTAAGTTAGCCTTGTCACATCAGTCTTGATAGAGACTAATGAATACCAAAACTTATTAGAATTATGGTTACTAAACCTTTATACAAAACACATTGTCCAACAGGATATTTGACAAAACAATATAATAATATACATTTAAAGAACTTTTGTATTCTATAAAGCAGACTTGCAGGGGTACTGGTTGTGTAAGATATATTGGCTGTATAAGACACTGAATAGCAGGAGAGAAAAAATAATTATTATACATATAGTCAATGGACAAAAAAGTTGTTAAAGAAATGGTTATATTTTATTTTCTGTTTAACAGAAAGGGTCGTATGAGGTTTACACAAATGTAGTACAACACATTTCAGGATAGCTAAAGGGGGGGGGGGGGGAACGTGCAACCTGTGCCCCCCTCTGGATCAGCCTATTACACCCACCCCTTCTTGACTAGTGTAGTAACCCATTAGTATCCCTGAAATACAAATGGGCTGTCACATATTGAAGCCAATCAGAACTCTTTCCGGCTCCCTGATCCTAGGGTTTGAATGTGAGAGAGATCCCCTGATGTCTGCATAAGGGGAGTGTTGATCCTTGCTTACGGGGAACGGGGGAAATGTAATAATCTGGGAGACACGCCTTCTTCTCATAACATCACCCACAGACAAGTAATCAAAAAGTGCTAAATGACTAAATTTTAATCGGCATTAGGTAATATCTTTTAGAAGAATCCGCTTCGAGTGTCTAATCGTTAAATTATCATGTTTAGCAAATGTAGAATGTTTCAGTTTCATAATAACTATTGTTACAAATTAGGAAAACCTATCGGCCATTTTGATAATTTAAAAATAAATTACTGTGTAATTTCATTTGTGGGAGAAATCCTACATCTTAACAACTAAAACCACGTCCCATTTACCGCAGTTTTCGTGCTGAAGTTCCCAAGACCTACCGAATATACCCCGTCCTTGAGCATCACTCCAAACAATCAAGGAAATCAGAGGCTCTCGAGAGTGTCCTTGAACTACCTTCAAACAACAGGCAGTAATTTGGTCCGTGCATGGTGGCCCCAACTCAAGTTGCCGCCGGCAAGTTAACAATGTGGTTTCTTTGTTCCTAGAAGCAATTCTGTTAATCTGAGGTTTGGCAGTATTAATTGTATTGACTGGTGAATGCAGCTCACGAACGGCGGTCCTTTCATGAGCGCTCTGACCGGGCTCTTTCCTTTAATTCATCCTCGACCGCAGCTTCCGGCTGCGGATTTTATGACAACGTTCACTCAATTTCTCATTTTGAGTTACTTAACTTATTAGATTAGCGGGCCGCTAGCCGCTTTAAGGGCTGTCGACCCGTCCACCATCTGTTTAGCTGTCCCCACTCCCCCAGGATTATGATTTATGCTGTGTATTGGGATACTGTAGGGTGTCTAAAGCCGGCGGATAAAGCTGGGCTCAACTGTGATTGACCAAACAGGTGCACAGCCTGGATTTCTACTCCATCTAATATCCATACTTACACCGCTCCGTCAAACTTAAATGACATGGCGACAGGCCTACGTCGGTTTCAAGGTTGTCTGGACATCATATATTTCTTTACCTAGGGTGACATTTCAGGTTTAGATTTTAATAAATATAAGTTTGACTGCGGAGACTGTCCAAATTCTCGACAGTTTCAGAAAACCATTTAATTTAAATGTAAGATAACACTTCACTTACGTATGGTTTTCTCTCCCTTGAAGACGGTCATCGCACAATCCTTGTACACACACCCACACACAAAAAAAAAAACACAGACGATCCGGCACATTATCACATGCAACATATTCAAACCCACCTAGAATTCATTCCCCCGAATATTGTCTCGGTGAACACACGCTCTCTCATTTGACCAGTCAATTGACAGATGAATCGCCTTGGTTCAAGGTATGCTTATTCACAGTGTCTGTAAGGAGATAAGAAGGCGGGGGGGGGGGGGGGGGGGTCATCAAAGAAGAGTTAAGAAGTAGCAAACAAATACCAATTACAAAAACACGAACACAAACCAATAAATAACCCGACTCTTTGACGTAGGTCTTAATAAAGCTCGCAAGGATTTAATCTCCTGTACATAAACAGAATCTTACAAACCAATGGCTTCCAAAAAGAGCATAACCTTAAACCCTTTTGTTAGACTACAGATATGTTCTACTAATAATTATGTACAAATCGCAGAACACAGAAGTTTCTAGAGGTCAATACACAGATTATTCATTCTGTGATTTTAGGGGTGTTTTTTACTCTCTATCGAGAACCCTCTTTTTTATGAGCCTGCAGTAATATATGTATTATCTCACGCTAGTTGTTCATTTCGGCTGAATACTAAAGTTTTTGCGGCATGCGGACTTGCTCTCACTATTTATCCTATTCACACGTCGTTATGGTTCTGTGTACGAGTAAAAACAGTCCAGTGTTTTTAACCATAACAAGACTGCCTTATCAAAGGTCCGATCTGTCGAATGCACGACAACACGAAACGAAAAGAAAAAGAAAGGAGAAACGAAGATGAAACAACGGTTGGAATCTTGGAAAATCTTGATTTTAAAGATGTGCGGTACGGCTACCAGGTGACGAGATCGCTACGTTTATGTTTTGCGCAACTGATCGTGCTCTGTACAAGCTTGTGTACAGGAGTAAGCAAACGGTTTTAGAAAGAGTTACTGGCAGAAACCATAATATTCTGAGAGGGAAACACTTAATTTTAGGTATATTTGACATACCTGATATGTCCACTGGTCCCTTTAAGTTATATATATCGTTACCGGTATATGGTTGGAGTTACAGAATCATTCACTCCTCAGTATAACATATGTATTTTTTTGTCACGTGATAAGTATTGAAGGTTCTTTGTTCTGACAAATGTACACAATTATTCCTCAGCATCTGAAAATACTAGTATTGACACGCGGTATCAATTCAACACTCGCTGCATGGTAAGAAACTAGAGTCTTCATTAAGGCTTCATGTTTAATGCATGGAGGTGATTTCCATCTGATATTCCCAGTAGATTGGACTGAAAATTGTTCAGTCAGCGTGGAGCACTAACAACGGTCATGCAAGGAAATCGACAAGAACACAAGCAACTGTTGGAATGTTGCCAGACTGCGTGTTTTACAATTTTCTTGACGAGACAGCAACATGTTTTCCCATCCCAGAAAACAAAGACTGCCGTTCTCTGGAATCAGTAATTATAAATTTATGATAGAAATTTCATATGATCAGTAGACAACTGGATAATAATACAATAGTTTTTCAAAATGTTAACAAAATTTTATTATTTATTTTTAGCTCAAATTTGGTAAATTTCAACTGACTATCAAAACAGTCAAAATTGATTGGGGGGGGGGGGGGGGGGGGGAAGAAATCATATTTTTGGCTTATCAATGTATTTTGATTCATATATTGAGTGGGCTGCATGTCGGTTGTGTATACAGGATGCGTCCGCTCAGAAGTTCAGTTATGATGTATTAGCATTGGTACACATTAATGTTGGGGCAATAAATTGATAAATATATGTATCATCGCATCAGTGCCGATACCATCACTGATGAAGCTTATTACAATACAATACATGATCATGAGGTTCTCATTAGGTCAATAATGTGGGTCGGATGAATACAGCTTCTTTTTTTTAGCGTCATCAATAATTCTTCTGTTATTGCTCAACCAAGGCTTCGTCGCTGCTAGGCGATGACCTAATTATAAATTACAGTTTATTATCATAACATACCGACATTTATGATAATCCTTGATCAATATTTAATTATTTTATATTTAATCCCGATATTCCGCCGTAAAATTATCTATTACCGATTACTTACCCCGAGATAGAAAATAACTGATATAAAAACGTCACCTGACAGCCCGCACGCTGCTCAGGCCGCGGTTATACACTGTAGTCGTCCCTGATCTCTTTTCGTGTGACCGCTGCTTTGTATAGCAAGGTTCTCTGGATCTGAACACCAGGGTGCGCACAGAGCAAGGAAATATAATTAGACCAATGAGAGCATGGTATCGCATTGTGCATCCAGCTCAAAGTTTGAAACATGCGACATCAACTGATTATATATGGCCTTTCTCAATCCTGTATTTTCACTTCTCAACCACCCTGAATTCAATAATTGCAAGCTTAAAAAATCATTCTCGACTTGTAGTGAGAATTAAACATACCCATTATAAGGTGACTTATTTTATTTAACTCCGCTAGAAAACCATGTATCTAACATATTTGTCATGACTTTGAAACTTGTTTGCTAAAAACGGAACCGGGTGTAGGACAGGATTATAGGAACTTACCAAAAACTTTGCCATTTTGAACGGTTATATCGTCATTTTCAAACTGGGTTATTATGTGCTTGGGAAAACAACAAGAAGCCGTGTAGGACAACGCAGACATTTCAGCCGTGACATTACGCAGCCGGTTTACAACTTTTATACGATAAGGCAAGGCAGATATGATGTCCCCATGGTCCTTCACGTGTCGTGAGTGCAAAATATTTGGTTATATTCGTGTCGCAACTGCAACATACTGGTGGGCGGCTCTTTAAGTAAAGTAGTTTTACTGTAAGCTGTCTTGTCTTTCTGTTAAGTGCGCGGGACATTCATAATTATTTTGAATAATTTTGTTCTCTTTAACATTGTGGTTGACAGAAGAATTTGCTCTCTGCGAGTCTTCTATAGTTATAACTAATTCGTGACACGCTATGGAAAGGATAAAAATCAGTAAAGCAAAGAATAATCCTAATCCTGCCCTTTTGGAATGAAACTCTTTTCTGGTCCCAGTGACTGCGGTTTCACCACGTGATCCATCATGTAAGAGTATAATCCACTGGGCCCACATTCCCGCTCTGTGCTCGAGGGACCGCATTCAAATCATGTTTCTCATTCGATTAAGTAACAGCAGTGACACCTGCAAACACAATAACCATTAACAATATTGCAGGTTTTTCCAAGCAAAACGTGTTCTGACATGGCAAACTCGGTAGGTGTAACAAGATCGTCCACAGGCAGCAAAGTTTCAGAATAACCGCATGGTAATACAATTAGCTGCTTATATGAGGAGAAAATTGACCAGACGGTCAAAACAGGATTTGGTAAGACATGCGGCGGCTTGAAAGAAACTAAGTTGACAACATTGAATAACAATTGGAGCTACATTTCTTCCAAGCTTCATTGCGGGGAGTCCATGTTTTACGTTTTAGCTTTGTGGAAACAAATGTTCATATCGATTATATGAACCCATTTTCAACAATGAATTATTGATAAAATATCGAAGGTTTGATGACTGGACAACAAGTGAGATTTCATAATTATACGCCATTAAAGGCAAGAGCCAAGTTAGATCTTTCGACAGTACCTAATCTGGCTTATGGTGACTTGATACTCTGAGTGTTTCATGATTAAAATATTTTCCATGCAATATAGGTTATATAAATTTTTTTCCATTTTCCTCTCTGTAGGACAATTTATGATGACTTTACCTGTTTTAATGTATCAGTTAATGTTTGATCCAACGTTAACGGTAACGATTCACCTGGATTGATCGAGGTATCAATAAGCAGATACACTAGGCCCGTCCTAGCCTTCGGATAATCCGTATATATTCAATTCACGGTGACAAAATATATTTCTGTTTCCCCATCACTGTATCTCACATGTTATCTCTATTTGTCTAGTGGTATAACGTTTGCAGCAGGAACATACACGGCAGGCACCCAAACCCAAAGACTCCTTTAATCGGAGATTAGGAAGACAAAAGCAGAATGAGATCCATAATGAAAGCACGGATGAAGATAAGAGATAAGAGTCAACTTGAGAGATAGCGAGAAAAGACAGCAGAGGCTAAAGATGAATCAAAGAAACCAAAGTTCAGTAGATCAGAGGAAGAAGACCAAAAGAAACAGAAAGCTGACTTGAAGAAAAAGAAAAAGGAAGAAACAGAATAGTGAAAGTGAAAGTGAAAGGAATATAGTAAATAGCAAATATGAAGAAATGTAGTATTCAATAAATCAAATCAGAACATGAAAACTTTTACATCCTAGCTATACTCTCATAGAGAACAACTGGTCACAAAAATAAAGTTTATACAATTTCTCCTGCATTCTATTTAAATATCACTATGACACATGTACACACAGATTTGTTTGCAGAACTAACACCCGAAATGAGGTGGTACAGAAAAAGCAGTAAAAAACTAAAGTTTTCAAAGGATCTCAATTCCGCTAGTCCAAATTGTGACATGCCACAAAATCAAGCATAATCACGCGATCACCAATATCTTAACAAGAAAATAAGACACACACTTCTATAAGACATTTCTATGCATGATTTATGTACATCTTGAACATCACATATAATAATTTAAACTTACTTTCTCACTCATTCCAAAAAATTAAATTTAATAGTTTTCCAGGAAGGTATCTATCAATCCACTGAAAAGTCAGACCATTAAACCAACCAATTATAAACCCGGGTCTCAGAACTGGAATCTTTTTCAATATAAATTCTGATCAATATCTAGATTAACCTCTTGCAGCGCAATCTATCAGACACTTCGTCAGCTAGTGGATTCAGTCCATGGAAAATTCGTCCCGGACGAACCTGAACGCGGTAGCTCCTACTGCAATGGATTTTGATTGATCAGGACTTCTATAAGCCTGGCTCAGTCTGTATTACACCTGTAACTATTAACTTACAGTCTGTCATTTACTTCTCTCCGTGAAGATAATTACAGGCAGTTCCTGGATCTGACTTCAGGTACTTTTTTCTGATGTTGCTATGGTAATGAAAGGTTGGCGCCGGATTTTGATGAGCCGCTATCGTCTGCTCGCTCCAGGCAGCATAAATGATAGCGTCCCGTAAGAAAAAGGATCGTGAAAAACAATCTCGGAAAATCTAACTTTAAAGAAAAAAATCCCTGCAGTACTGCCGGAAAATTGAGTAGGCTCTCTTCGCTGCCTGGGGAAATATATGTATGAAAGAATGCATTATTCTATTCGTCCCCCAAATATTTTAGGGAAATGGCAACTAAAGAAGCTAAACTGTCTTTGCATATCCGAGATAAAACAAGTCTTCAAGTCTTCAGACACCAGCACTCCCATATGTCTTTGGACACGTGCTTTGGATGGCTTTCATCATAAGAAATATCTGCCTACTAATAGTTTTCCAGGATTACCGGATTCACCGTGAACTATTTATTTATGAACCCGTGCAACATTAAAGAGAGAGGATACTTTATTTTCCTTTTCCTTCATTTCTCTCGAAAGAGTAGTAACATTGAATAATTAAACATTTAGTATGCTGCAAAAGAGAACCTTTCACGATATACATCATATAGAACCCAGTATATTTGTTTGAACTATATACCAGGGCTTCTGAATTATTTGGAAATCTGATACCTGCCTTTTCCTAAACAAAAAACTATATTCTTCTGCATTCAGAAGTCATAAGATTTAGTTAAGACGGAGCTAATCTTTGAAGATCTTTGATACTTTTATCTTAGAAATGATGGGTACCTTCAGTCACGAATATCAACACGTTGACCACCAACGACCAGCCTCTAGTGAGAGGAACTTAGATGACCTTAGCGTATGTCATTGGCCTGAGGTAATGAGCTGATCATGTGGCTAGACGTCAAATAATAAAGTATTCATGATGCGACTCGTCAATTAAAGCTGCGACCTCCATCTATATGGCTGGCGTCTGGCTGCGAAGCTACACAGTATTGGTAAACATCATTTGTCATACGTTCTCAGGAATATTTCACTTTGGAATTAACCAGTTCATACGAATTCTAACTTTAACCCTTAATAAATTATGTTCATGTTGATTATAATAGAATAGGTAATAACATGGACTGCCTGGAAGAGCGGACTTGGTGTTGAAAATACCCTTCCCCTTTCAAGTCCATTTCAACTAGACACTTGCCATGTATTTTCCGGCCTTTTGCGATTGGAGACGCAACTTTGATCTGAACTATTTTTCAGCAAGCACTGTAGTAAATTTCTGAGTGAAAGAAGATTTGTGGTAAAAAAATATCATATTTTCTCATTTCCGTTTGGTAAGAAATTCCGAAAACCAGGTGTACATAAAATTTATTGACAGATATATAATTATTACAGATCAACCGTCCGTGAAGCCACTGAAGCCACTGACCACTCTGTGCACCGTGCTCTGTATTCACTCTCTTACATATAAACACATACTATATACATACTGATTTCCTATATACGTGGGTTTGTAATGCAAAGGCTATTTGGTTTATGTTTATTGGACACTTAAATGTTGAGATTAATGCCCTGTATTGTGTATCTGGAAAGATAATATAAATATTGCGCATTCACTGAAATATGGAAACGAGGTTAAAACAGGTTAAGGTCTATAATTAACAATCTGTGTCAACCTGCATTTGTGCCACATTTAAAAACAGAAACCTTTCCGAAATATTGCAGTAAACTATACACATGTATTTTATGGACAGCCTTACGAAGAAAGAAAAGTTTGACTTTGATACATTGTTATATTATGATTTTTATGATATTTAATTCCCTAGCACAGCACTTATAACATTTTTTCCCTAACCGCTACAAGATAAAACTACAGATATGCTTTTAAAGTAGGTTTCCATTGATGTCGTCGGTGTACAGTCCAGTTGTAGGCAGTCAGGGGGTGGTCTGCATAATATTGTTCAAGTAGGGATTAATTAACAATATTCAGATGAAATAACTTAAGTGTACAAATGAAAGGATAAAAAAGGTATGGTTCTCAGGCATTTTTTTTTTTTAAAAATCAATGCGGACGGACGAATTTTTGTTTGACTTTTTTTTGTATGTTTCGATAAAAATGTCATATTATCGAGGAAAAGCATGATTTTTTTGCAAAACAGGTATAAGCACTACAAAACAAAAGAAATCTGATTAAAATTTTTTATTTTATCTACTTGAATGATGAAAATCAAAAGAACAATTTTTGACGCGGGGGGGTAAAAATTGACGCGGGCGGTGCCCGAGAACTATACCTTTTTTGTCATAATCAATGAGGAAACTGACATTCCATTTAATATAAAGCTGTGACATATTTTGAACGTAAATATGATTATGTCTTTGACAGGTTTATTAATCACTCTATACATCCAGGATAAAAGAGTGGTTTGATTTTTGGCATAAATATAGATTTGGTTAAGTGATCACATTTAAAACTTATCTGGTACTTATTCTCTCGCAACAGAATGCAATGATGATGATATTAAAAATGGAACATTGATAAAAAGAGGCAGAAGATGCAACCGTTTGATTGAATGAATAGAGTGCGGTGGGTTTGTTACTAGGCAACCCGTTGTGATTTTTCTCGGTTTTTGTGACGGTGCGACTGGTAGCGTTCCTGTGAGTGTGTTCGTGTTTAATTAGTTTAAGTACAGGGTATGAGGGCCATAGACGTTCAACATCAGAAAAGTAACCTTCTTCTGTGACTTTACACTCTCCCGTAGGAACTCTAAATATTCGCAACTCGTCTTCATAACGCAAAGTGTGTATAATCCAACAACTAGACAACCGCGGGTTAGCGTCTCTGACAGCGATGACATACTGAAATGAGTAACGTGAAAATGTGTCCTTATCCGATAATACGCATGTGTAAGATTCCATTGGAGGGGTGACACTGGCTTCCCCCGGACAGTACGTGTAAATCAACGCCATTTTGGAATTATGCTGGGAGGCCATGGGTTTGAGAGTTGCCAGGCACTCATCCCCAGTGGAAGTGTTTGTCCTGAAGGTAAAGGCTCCCGGAAGTTTACAATCCACAGCCTTGACCTTTCCGGCTGCCACCAGATGGCGGAACATATCACCCCTGTAAGTTTGATAGGATTTAGTATAATCTTCTTCAAACTTATCCGTGGAGCAAACTTGGTACTTGGAAGCAGGCCACGGAGCCGGGTTCCCCATTTTATATTTTAGAACTGATCCCTTTTTCTGAAACTGAAAACACGTGTACCTTGGTGTGCAACCATTATCATTAATAGCAACCGTGTACACTTTTCCAGTTTTCGCTACACCACCCATTTTCGCACATCTAAAATTTTCATAATAAGACATGTTAAAGAACGATTCATCAACTGTCACTCTTTGCACATTATTTTCTTCTACGTATAACCATTTTCCTCGGTACCTCCGTGAAAATTTGCAGTACATCCGTTTTTCATTATCATCACTGCACAGATTGCATGATTTCCGACACCAGACACCGATTTTCGCATTACAATGGGTACGTCGCTCAGGACAGTTGTGTTTCAGATCTGCGCACAAGGAGCTGAATATCCTTTTGAATAGAAGTGCATGCATATACCGTGAAGTCTCGCGAGGTTTCCCCGTTATCGGCTCACCGACATCTGCGACGATATCAGTAAATATATATACATCCAAATTATCAGCCGAAGCATTTTCCGTTTTATAGCGCCCTATCCACTGGGTGCTTGTTGCTAAGATACCAAATATGAAGAACGTATATTGTCCTTGGTGCCACTGTGCGCGGCAATTCGTACCGTCTGCAGACATTAGTCCAGTCAAAATATTTCTGCGATGACTGCTGCGAAAACAACCTCTAAACCCGAATGTAATCCCTTCACCAGGTGAGCAATCCATTTCAAAGCGATTAGGATAATCCGACGGATCACACAGGAGATTATTTTCACTGTCGTAATATGTGACGTCGTATCCGCCAGGAAACGGACACGGGTTTCCCGCGTGCGGTAGCGCTTTTCGGTTCAAGTAAGGCCAGGGGTCAAGGACATAGGTCACGTTTGTACAGTTTTGATGCAAACCATTTGTAATTTTACTACTCTCAGACATTTGGAACACATTATTGTCTCGATAAATAAATTGTACACATAAATTATACGACACTATTTCTGATTCATGTAATATCAGATAGGTGGCGTTTTCGTACTCTACCATACACGTGCGATTGTACCCTTTTAGCAGAGGCTGCTCTAACTGCCATGACGTCGGTTTCGCAGTGATGGTGTTTGACACGATACCGACGTCTAGGTAGGCGATATTTCCAAGTACATCTCGGGTCTCGCGGGTGATCCATTCCGTCCCATCTTCCCATTGGTTCTGGGCAAACTTTGGAAACGTACACCCTGGTAATGTAGCGAGGGATCGCCCTAGCAACACGGCGTTCAAAATGGCGGCCAAGGTCAAGGTGTCCCATGCCATCGCTTCCTCCTGTAAAATAAAAACGGAAGATTCATCATTACATAAAGAAAATTATCATAACAGATGAAAACAGTGGGTCACGTTAAACATTCTTTTAGTCCTTTCATGTCAAATAAAGTTAAACCTGTCACAGTTCTGCGTCTGCTGAATGAGACCACAGAGAACGTGTTGCTATTTTATGAACCAATGTATATACATCTAAAATTAAATGTTTGAAACCTCAGTTATATCGAAGTCGACATAATTGATAAAAAACATATGATATTCGACACCTGCGGTTAGGCTTAATCATGGTCGAGCTAATTTGATAAAGGTTAAGAAAGCATACAAATCAAGTTTTCATAGATCCTGTGCTTGGAGTAACCCCTAGTGTGTGTGTGCTGTGTTCAATGAATAATGATAATGGTCAGCAGAAATATCCAAGAATACAATCCAAAATACATTTCCTCTTGACTGCTGTAAAATGATGCGTCAGGCCCACTTCTTAAACCAAATATACCAAATAAATAATCCCTGCAGCTATCTTCACACAATTTTTCAATCATATTGTCAGGTGATAGACCATTTAATAACCGCCCGCGGATGGCGCCATCTGTGTTCAACTTTCTGTGATCTAAAGTCTAACTCCTCCTCCAGTTTCATTCGTATTAGTGAACATATTTGAACAATTTAGCCTTCCATGCAATCAAAAGCAACTGTCTCTGTCCCAAAGAAAGTTAAATGAGTATACATTAAAATGGCATTTTTTCACGGAATATTTTTGCTTACCGCGTAATACATTGATCATGTAACTGATATGCTTTTGGTTTCATGCTCTGAGAAGAAATAGTATTTTTCTTTTTTTAACCCCCGAGTCAGAAAATCCAAATATTTTTACCAAATATTAACATGTTAATATTAAATATATTTTGCAATTATCCATATCGTTACGTAAGGGGATTAAAAAAAGTGAACATATAAAAAAAATTCAAAGTGGAGATTTCTTTACCTTTGAAATTTGATCATACACATATTATTAACATGTATATATATATATATATATATATATATATATAGCTATAAATAATACAATGTATGTTATCGAATATGCGATGAATGACTGCAGCTATCAACAACAAATCTGACATGCATATTTGACCATGTACTGCTATAATTTAGTTAAAGATGACGTGCTTTTGTGGACATCATTTGCACGGGTGGACGCCTCAATAGTCTGCAATGTGGTTCCAAGAGGGCCCCAAAGACTGATCGAGCTTTGGTTTCTGCTCTTTACAGCTGTCAGTGAAGACTTGGCAGCCTCTCCTTTTCATATCAGCTACAATGTATTTTATTTCACTCTTTCCCAGTCATGCACACTGTTGCACAGGGTCAATGTAAGACCTCTGTGTTTCTTTTTCATATCTGTGCAGTTTACACCCCGCATCTCAAATAAAAATATTATCAGCATGATCATGGGTTACTTTAGAATTAGCCCTAGTTTGCATCTATTTTACATTTAAAAGGGTTTCTTGCCAAGGTCAGTGATGCTACACATTTCTAGATATAAATGCAAGAGAGGACAATGATAGACCCTAAGCTATTTTCAAGTATTAACAATATATTTTAAATATTAACTGCATGTACGTTAATTAGACATATGTGGGAATACTTCATTCCATGTACTGAATAATAGTTAATTATAGATAGGGACGAGTGATAATTATGTATACAGATAAGGTGATTTTATACTCCTGTCTACGCCCGGGAGTGTTACCCTTCAGCGCATCCCGTTCCCTCACCGTTTCCTGTTCTCTGCTTCAATTCTGTTCTGGATACTGGATGACTGGCTGGATGACCAGCCAAGCAGAAGGTAATCTGTAGGCGACCTGGGGAGACCGCCGAGGGACAGGTTAGATACGTAGCCATAGAAACGGAGACGTGTTTTATGACAAGCACATTTAACAGTATTCTCAAGGTGTCATTAAGTTGCGGGTTTGTACGATTGGGGTTCCATGGACTGAATGAATAGCCAATTCGATAAGACAATGCTTTTAGCGCAAATTGAACACGTCTTTTTATCATAGTTTAGAAACCAAAGTCATGTTCTTAGGTCCTACAACTGGCACCCCAGCTTTTTCTTAAGGTATCACAATTGTTTATTTATGCATCCATGGGTTCGTTCTTAAGTTCCAGGACTGGTTATTTTTTTTTTACATCAATGTTTTTTCTTAAGGTTTCAGGGATGTTGCCTCTTAAGGTATCATTACTTATATTAGGCCAAAAAGAAAGGTTTGGTTCTAAGGCACGTTTTTTTGTCATGAATCAGTGCGTGAGGGCGATTTTTTCACTTTTTTTGTATATTTCGATAAAAATGTCAAATGATCAGGAAAATCAATGATAATAACAGAATTGTTTCACTAAACAGGTAAAAACGCTACATATCAAAGGAAATCATATCAAAATTGTATTATTTTATCTTCTTGAAAGAAATGTCAGAGCGGCTAGAGCTCAGAACTGGTAAGTATCTATTGAAAATCAAAATAAAAATTGTTGATGGGGAGGGGGGGGGGGGGAATTGATGCGCGCGGTGCCAGAGAAACATACCTTTTATTATTATTTTTTTTTTGCCTTAGCGTCTATCTCAAGGTTCTTCGACTGGTAATCTTCGCGCCGAAAGGGTCGTTTAATGATATCACTATGTTCTGGTGAACTATTTCTTTCCTAAAGGTTGTAATAATTAATGCTTGTTGACTTTATTACAGCAATGACCAATGACCAACATTACAGCAATGACCAATGTCATATTTTGTATTAATGGCACTAGTTTCCATCTCAAACAAACGAGATGGTTTTAACAGATTCAGCTATTTTAATTAGGGCCCCGCTGAATTCCGTCTGTCAGATTGTCCGTGACACTTCACAGAAATTATCTCAAAAAAGATACATTTGATCTTTCTCAAATCCACAGGAATGACTGACGTCCCTGCACGGAGCTTAATCGGTGATTTTCTTTCTTGCGCAATATCTCAAACAGAATATTCTTGATCTTTCTCCAAGAAACAATTATGCCTGTAAGGGCCCTCGCCCTCTCAAATTACAAACCATTCCAATATAGCCGTCACAATACAATCAGTGATATTCTTTCGGATGCAATATCTCAAAGAGAATATGTTTCCAACAGGACGGGCTGGCCCGGGTTATATCTCGATTATAGGGAATGAAGTTATAGAATGCAGATTGATTTGTAATAGCAAGTTATTTCAAGAGATACGGTGTTAACAAAATAAAGGAAAAGAGAGAGGGCAACAAAGAGAAAAGCTAGTAGTTATTCCAGACCTTACGAATGTTTGTATAGTTGGATTCCCACATAGAAAAGTTACATTTCTTCACATTCAAGTGATTTTATTTGAAAGACGTTAGCCTAACAACATTTAAGAAAAGCGTTTCTTTGATGTTATTTTATTTAATAGGCGTTTTATCTAATACGAAATCCAATATCTGGAAGCTAGTGACGTCATACCTCTGACTCTCTGCGTCTCTAAAGACATTTATATATAACTTTGATTGCCTCCTACCCTGCCTTTAGTTTATATTCCGTCCATGAACCCTTTAGAAGCTTTAGAGCAGAGCACTTTATTATAGAGCTCATACTTCCGTTCAATAAGCCTTAAATCCGCGGCTAACAGTCTGTGTGACTATTACAAGCTATCTATATCAAACACACAGTGCTCCGTCCACATTACGGCATTTATCGCTCAGCGTAAGGCCTGGCTTTGATATATCAGTGGATTAGTGAGGAGTTTAAGACGGACTAAGTTTGTCAATAGATTCAGTACTACTGTCTCCAAGAAGTTCATTCTTGCACTCCCTAAAACTAACGCGAAGTTGATTTTCGAGTTAACATCTAAACTGTTTTAATCTAGCGTTTGGAACTTTGAAGACAAGGCAATTTTTGCCTGATACTACCTTTAAAACTAGACCTAGTTGTGGCTCTGTAGCATTCTGCATATACTACACAGCCACAACTGGAACTACCTTTAAAACAAGTGTTAAGGAGGGATATATCGCGACTGACGATCACCCCTGTACCCCTACAACCCAACTCTCACGATTCCGCACGTTGGTCTGTAATAAACGTTTTTTGACTGGTCGTAAATGTTCAACATGACCGCTTTGATCAATCCTACGGGTCTTTTTTTTTTTGTTTTGTAAAATGGAGAATTCTACAAAAAAAGCCAAACACATGAATAAGCATGACTATGAGACTCTGTGATGTTAAACATACAGGTACATTCAACAGCCATTGTTCATCAAGGGGTCATCCATTTGACATGTTCAATTAATTCATATATTGTGTTGTTAGAAATATAATGTTTGCGTATTAACGTTGTGTGTCAAAACCTGCAATCTAATTACCACTGTACGGCAATTGCAGGCTAGTAAAGCCAGGGTTGCATGGTCCATCTATCACTGCCATTGTTGCATACTATAAACAAGCTAATTCGCTGCAAAATTATAATGTTCTTGCAGTGTATTCCATAAGAAACATACTTGTGGAACAGAAAGCCATAGGGATAGGCAGCAAAATAGACCTGACACTGAGGTCATATATGACTGAAACTGAATTTACCTGACAACCGTGTCCGTTACCTATGCTGGGATCCAAAAACCCGATCCTCGTGGCAATGGGCAAACGCGCAGTCCACGGGGCCTAACAAGGACACTATAGAAGCTGAATTCGGACCAGTATAAAAATACATCTAGGGTTTGGATTCATACAAAATATAAATTTTCAAGGAAATCCATTGAAAGTTTCGAATAGGAAAGACATCACGGTAACAAACAAATATTGACAAAAACATTACCATCTTTGGCGGAGCTATAAAAAAACACAGATAAACACATAACGCTGCACAATGAAACTTTAAAAAAACGTGGCTAAGAACGAATTATTTTCTGGTAATTGTAGTAAAAGATGTCGAGCACGGAAGTCCTTTGCAGAAAAACACGGGCACCGCGTGTTGTCTGCTGTAGGGAAGGAACCTTTAATAACCTAGGTAAGTAGACAGGCTGTCACAACCTGCCTGATCAGCAGTAAGCATGACTGGGCTACAGAAAGACGTGGTACAGCTTTGGTATAAATGGCTGGAGAAGCCATTCCCGGGAGAAGGGCGACGCTGGGCATTTTAAGGGCCCATTATTTGACATTGAGTGAGAGCAGGAATGATTAAGATTGTCCCGGAGGGATTTTTCTCGGTTCAAGCAGGACACTGTCGTCCCCGTGGTGCCCACCTCCATGGCACTAACTTTGTTTGATTTCTATAGATATCAATGTTTTTGTGAATATTTATTGCTGCTTCTCTGACGGTGTTATTTGACAGTGAATCCTTTAAAAAGGACAAGTGCCGGGGTAACAATATTTTACGTTACATCAGGCGCGGAACATTCAGTTTCTATGACTTCTTGCAACGTTTCCCTAAATCTAAGACACTCGCCAAGCATTTTATGGCTATTCAATTATATACCTGGGTCGACAGGTACTTCTGCCCTACATTGATCATGATTATGGTCTTCTGGGTCATAAAGCTCCTCTATAATTTAATATTATATTTTGAAGAACAAAAACGAACCATTCAATTAATCGAAAACGCAATGTAGGGTGTATTGTTTCAATATTTACAAACAAATTCACAAAATAATCTCTATTATATATATATATATATATATATATATATATATATATATATATATATATATATTACATGTCTAATGTTAATTATTGTACATTACACACGGTATCTACTCATTCACATAACTGCTTTTTAAATTTTATAGCGCGCAAAAATTAAATGACGCAATGAGAAGTGTATATGTCACAAATAAAGACACCGAGCAACGTAAGTATGTGTGTGTTATACAACGGGAGCCCTGATTAAATTTGTAGTTGAGAGAGCCATATTAAGAACTAACAGAGTTACCCGGCGTTTCCCGGGGAAAGAGGGGAAATTGCTCCTAAAAAAAAACAAATACGGACCCATAGACTTCCAGTACGGGCTGAGTGATATGCTTGAGAGAATATAAGTAAGGACTAAATAGTGATTACAGTATTTAAATATCTGAACCAAGATGTTAGGTTTGAATCATGCAGTGATAGTTATGTATGAAGGTGTTGGAGTGGCGCATCCCAAGCAACAGAGGAATAATGACATCCGATGTATTGAACTGCAAGCCTCCAAAGTATTCTTTTTTTTAGTGTTGGGCCATATACAAGTCTTGTTTGAAATCCATATGTCAAATCAAACTGCGGTTATCACCCTGAAACAAATTGGACAGATGGCTCCTGTGATCTTGACCTTTGACCTCGTGACCCCAAGAGCAAAAGTATCTTCCCCTATTAGCAGGAGCGCTATATGTGCAAGATGGACGGTCTGTGATGAAAAGTTTGGCTTTTGAAAGATGTGACCTTGACCTTTGACCTCATGATCTCAAAATCAAAAGGGTTCTTGCTATTTTGGTTGGCCATACCTAAGTCAAGTTTGAAACCAATATTTCAATCCAAACAAGATTATAATCTGAAAGTGGGATGATGAGTTTGGATTAAAGTGCATTAAAATGTTTATTGAAGTGGGTCTGGTGACCTTGACCTTTGACCTCATCACCCCAAAATCATTTAGGTTACTGCTTTAGTAGTGGGCCATATATATATATGTCAAGTTTGAAATCTATATGTCATATCAAACAGGAATTATCATCCGTGAACGAATTTGTGGACATTTTACTACGTATCACGCACCCGAAAAGAAAGATATTTGTTTAAACGTAGCCGAACTGACTTTGAAAGTCTGATACGTAGTGAATGGTAAAGAAAGTTATTTTTTTTTAATTATTCTGACATATGGGCACGGCTGAAACAGGGATGCAGACTAAAATCATCCGGAATGCAGGTGGCAAATGTGGAAGGTGAATTATATGCGTGTGGGAGCGTCCAGAAAAGCGACCAACTAGGACAACTGGACAGACTTCCAGAATTATATTATAGATGTATTTTTTTGGTAGATAAATATCGCAATTAAAAAATAGAGTAAAATCCCTCAATTTTTGTTTGTTTCTAGGGCCAAGAAATTTCCAAAGAAATTTCATATTGATTTAATATTTGATCAATCTATTATTGAGACAATACGTTTTACCGATCATTAATAAAACGGGTTTGATTGTATATGGATAGAGGATGTTGGATTAATAATTGACACAAAACGCTTCGATCGCCGATACAAGGCATTAATTCGATACGATATGTTTAATTAATTTATCGATACAGGATATTTTATCAATAATTGATACAATACGTTTTCTCGACTACCCATACAATAGGTTTGATTGATTTTCGATACGATTCGTTTTGGGTGAGAAGATATATATAGAATTATATGAAAAAAAAATGGCATCAATAGTTGTCCTCAAAGGAAGATGCCTGATTACGGAAAATAATAGAAACATCGCATTAGACGTCATAACTCAGCTCGGCGTGCTCCTCTGGTCCATAAAATATGGGAGTGTATGCAACAACTCGATAGCACACACAACAGTTAAGATAACAGAGCTGAGAGGCTCGATATTTCAACTGTGTATACTATACCTTAACTTCTCAATGGCCTTTCAATAACTGCATTAAAATGTTTCCCATTCAAATTCAAATACAAAAACAACTAACACGATTATGTCTTTGGTAAAAGTTGATGGAGAATCAGGTTTTTTTTTTCTTCCAAGAGCCATTGATAATAGAAGCTTAACAGGGAAGGCGGGAACTAAATATACAGCCACAATCAATCCCTTCCGAACAAACCCCCTTTCGGTCGTCACGTACCGTCGCATTCCGGGCATCGATATATCGATATATTGATTTAATCGAGCCATAGCAAGAACACACCTTCATTAAAATTAACCTCTTAATCAAATTAGCCCACGAGAGATAAAGATGAGCCTGATTTTACCGGATGCACGTGGTGCTCATTAACAAGGGTGTAGATACAATCGGTATCATACGGCTTATCTAGGAGAGAGTAAGTTAAACCCGGTGTTATGTCAGTGATAAAAAGCCATGGTACAGGAGACTATGGAAGAAGATACCCGTGATAAAGCGGAAAAATCCCTTATCATCGAAGACCAATTGTAGTCTCCCGAATTGTCTCGAGACAAAATTTTCTTTTACACCTTCGAATTACTACATATGTCGTCAATAGGTCGTTTTCGTCTCTCCGTGTATAAAGAGTTATTAAGGTTTAAGTTTGTAGGGAATAAGGTGTATTATTTGAATGTGTACAATGGGATGTTATAGGTGTTGTTTGTTCTATATAAAGAAGTGTGGCGTAAGTTTGATGTTCCTAGATATTCTTATACATTGCTCAAAATACGAAGTCATCTCAATACCAACATCTCTGTGTATCTACTACATGTTGGTGCTGCTGTGTGCATTTTCTTTATGTTGTGATTTAAGATAACCAGATTTATGATCATTTATATTTCATTTTTGTATCACTTTCTTGTTAGAATGAACAGCTGGTCCTGGTGACATATAGTGGAGGAACAGTCTGAGCAAATTTCAATATATTTTGCGGTTGTTTTAAGATTTAATCCGTTTGACATTGGCAGAGGTATGAACGTTCGGAGTTTTCTAATTTATAAATAATTATACTTCCAACGTAATTGTGCTTCTCAGGTAAACGGAATGAAGCGGACTTTTGAAGAAAAAAATGCACAACTGCAATGAAGCAGCATTTGAGGTCTGGAACTGAGTCAGAATTACCTGGAACCGTAAATTGGTTTCAAGTTATACGGCTTCCTGAAGCGCACATCTGTCCTGATCAGTGTCCGGTGTGTGACGCCATCTAGCTCTTACACGGCGACATTTAATCGATTTCTGGTTTATCCGTGTATGAACATTGTAACCACGTGGAAACAAGTCAGCCAGTTTAATCTAAAAACTACATTCATGTCGTTCATAGGGATTCATTTGCACTTTAAAAGGATGTAACCTGAACGAATCTCCATTTATTGGGACTTGTTATATGATAAATATTTTCGATATTTGGAAATTCATAAGTTTACCACTTGATGATAACTCAGTAAATATGGAAAAAAATGTGTCAACAGTCCTGTATAGCGTTTTATTATAAAATAGCGTGTTTTTTATCAAGATCTTGTACCTTGCAAGGCAAGGACACTTTGTCGAAATCATCATTTACTAATTCTAAAAAGGGAACAATAATTTCCTAATTTTACTTAATGCTTTCGCTTGGACATATCTTAAAAATCCAAGCTCTTGCATTGTTCAAACTTGACAAATAATCTAAGCGAGATTTAAAAAGCATTTAGTGTATTGCAAGATGCTTTCCTAAATGGTTATCGATAATGTTATAAAGTAAAATGATTTAAAAGAAAGTACTTTTATGAAAGAAGTTATATGTGATTAATCACGAAATCATTTATGATGGAACATAAGCAAAGCAAGTGTGGATTAAAACCTCATCTGCTTGGCTACATAGATCTTGTTTTCTAAGTATCAGCATACCAGTGCTGTATCTAGGTCTACACCTATTTTATTGTCTTTTGGAGGACTCTTCTTATTTCTTAAATCAATGCCAAGATGATATTGGGAGATAATAAAAGCAGGAGTCAGGTAGAAAATGACCCTGCATGCTTGCGCAGCGCAGTCAGATCAGTACCAATAATCAGTGATTTATTCATGTAAGTCCGACAGATTACCTCACAAAGCTTAACGGAAACTCGTTTCAAACACACAGACAACCGTGGTAGAAAACATAATCTCCTTCGGAGGACGCGTATGATTATTCTTGAACAGCATATGAATCACCAAAAATAACATCTTTTAAAAAATTGTTTGGATCAATCATCTCACAAAGTTAATAAATATGCTCTGACGTAAACAAAACGGAGGAAACAAACTAATTGGCAGACGTAAGAAGGCGTATTCATACTTCCAAGTTCTGTGGAAAGCGTAGCTGCCACAAACTTGGTAGTGTGAAGATGTGAGTATAGGGGTTGTTGGTAAATCCGCCCCTAATCCTTAGACGGACGATCCTCCTCCTAATGGCTTGTAATTCTGACAAGCTGAGTGGGGAGGATCGGGTTGGCCGGTGAACTCTGTTATGACAGTCATAAATCAGAATCAGCCGTGTTACGCCCGCCTCGACCTGCGGGTGCCCCCTCCACACCTGGGGCTTAGGTAAGCAATTTACCTGACGCAGATGGGTCGGACATGTTGGATGCTGAGTTACCGGTCTATCGATTACCATAAACATGTTTTACTGTTTATACAACCAGAAACACTGGCACCGTGCGAGCGGAAATCGGCTTGAACAATGTGGTCAGACTAGTCAGTACATCTGGGTTAACAGTACATGTTTCTTTTTTTACACCTTCGTTTGATGTCACAAGTTATTAATACATAAAACATACATATCCGAGTATATATACATACATACTTACTAATTACATACATACATGCAGAAATTCATGCATGTATGTATTAGAATATACAAACAAAATGCAAATAAGCGTAGTGTCGTACTTCGAAGGAAAGGAATCGTATTATGAATTAGGGATCAATTTTTGCACCAAGTACGGTGGTACTGGTACTGTAATTACTGAATGTATGTTTTTTTTTTTGTGGAGGTTATCCGCCTCCATTTTTTAATGCTGACTTATCTAATTCTTAACTTAGTATGTACATGTGCAGAGTTTCCATTTCGGTTTGGGACTACTTGAAAGGGTGGTAGCACTCGCTTCCTATCATTTTTATTTTTGTATCCTGGTGTCACCCAGGCCCGGTCTACCGCACCTGCGGGTCCTGGGTGTGTAATCATCTTCATTTTTGGGTCATAACATCGAGGAACCCCCCAAAGACGCACTCGTATGCGGGTGATACATGGCTGTGTGGCACCGCCTTCCCATTAAGCCTACAGAGCGCTCATCCTGGATGGGGGCCGACCGTGAAAAACCTCACCTCGGCTGAGATTCGAACCCACGAACAACCGGCTTTGAGTTATGCGCTCTACCCCTGAGCCACAGAAGCCGGTTACTGAATGTATGTTATAATACATGTGACAATCAGTCGTTTGTAATACACAGCTTAAGTCGCCCGGACTAGACGCTTATTACAGTGCAATTAATGTCGTAACGCAGAGTCTGGTGTAAACAACATTTAGTCAATAGATATTATGGTACAAACAAAATTATTCCGATTGCTTCAAGTACATTTAACATACAACAATATACACCGTCGTGTTTGACACACTCTCGGTTAATGTGGTATAATGACCAACTAATCATGTGTGATCATACCTTCTTACAGTGATTATAGTATTAATATATAAAGATGCCCTGCAGGGAGGCAGTTATTAGTGACAGAGTGGTTACGCATACAATGTATAAAGCACGGAGTAATTACTTCCCTATGCTCTTAAGCGCCACGCTTACTTTATTCGCAACACTCGACCAG
Organism: Sipunculus nudus; assembly: GCA_026874595.1. Classification (NCBI taxonomy): domain Eukaryota; kingdom Metazoa; phylum Annelida; class Sipuncula; order Golfingiida; family Sipunculidae; genus Sipunculus; species Sipunculus nudus. Next base: position 38,616,948 of record CM049310.1, read on the forward strand.
TTAATCCGACGTCAAGGGTGGCTTTGGCGTAGGCGTAATCCTTCTTTACCCGTGATCGTTTAAGTAAATAAGAGTCCAATTATACTATATACTTTAAAGATATGATGCCTGAAAAGACCACTCGGCTTTGTCACCGTGATTAGAGCTTACTGGGTGTACTGAAACCACTTGCCCCGATTGTGTGCTTGCTCAGCGTTTATGTGTGCGTTTCACTTTGATCTCCGATTGATGCGCTGCACACACGACCTGCATATATTTTTAAGCGCGAAAATCTGCGAATTCTTCTTAAATTATGCATGCTAGCGTGTTTTGATTTTAGAGCAGACGAGAACTAAACACATTAAATTTAACGAGCATGCTATCCATGTAAGCTCCACTGTGACCGGAAGAAGATTTTGCGATGTCAAAATACCCTGCTTCTTTCATTAATGAATTTGTTATAACGTTATATACAGGGTGGTCCGTACGTGCCAGAGGGAAACTTATGTTCTAACTCAGGGTTTGTGCATGTATACCAGGTCAAGAGGAAAGATAAATTTAACATTAAAGCAAAACCATAATTTATACAGGTAAAATTATAATTTGCAGGATAGAATGAAAGACATTCTAAGATATGTATATGGCACTTGAAAAGATATAAATGAGTATTTCTTAAGACGCTTCAAATCACCGTATTTGATGATATTAAATGACCGAGAAATGCTGAACAAGGAAAACGAAACGACAATATATGGTGGAAAGATTAGTTTTATTAATTTAGAATAAAACTAAGATATAGGATTAAGTATATAATATTGCGAGGGACAAGACGTTTTAAAATAAGCATATAAGAATCATAAAATAAAGCGATAAATAAGGCTTGTCTTACTTAAAATAATATGCTTCAAACACGGAACCCTTTATTCGGATCTAAGATCTTGTGATTTTTGTGGCAAAAGATCCCTTGCGACAATATTTATCGTTACCTGACATATACACACAAACACCTCTCAGACAGCATATAAGTGAAGAGACCAAGATAATGACGTCTGATAGTCCAAAAGGGACTTAACATGCATGTTCCATTCCACCGGCCATTTTGAACTTTACCGACTAAATTGCATGAGACATAAATTGATTTCTATTCAGGCCATGTCAGGCCCCCTCTTGTGTAATCAAGTTTCCAACAACACCGAGCCCCCGGCACTGGTCATCTCGCCATTCAGCGGAACACCATGACATGACCGGCATGAGGCTTTAAATGAAATTAATGATGAGGAAACAGACAAGGTATGTGATGAAGTGGGAACCCATGAAATGGACAGGAGTAATGGACCCGGAGAGAGAGAGAGAGAGAGAGAGAGAGAGAGAGAGAGAGAGAGAGAGAGAGAGAAGAAAACTAGATGTGTCAGAACGACACGAATGCCCCCGCCTGGGACAAATTAGAAACATTTGTTAATTTTTTTAAAAAATTTTAAGTTCAGGATGTGTCGTATGGTCAAAAGTTGGTCAACAAGGGCAAAATGCAAACTCGATCTGTAACAGGTGATTATCAAGCAACACACCAAAAATCAGGCCAGTATCTGCAGGCATTGTGAAAAAAAATCCATACATGTGCATTTTTCATAAAA